>OY748329.1:31246028-31867278 GCA_963556525.1 Cochlearia excelsa | reverse complement strand
TTATGAATATGGCGTTACATGTCACAATTTTTTTTAAAAAATGAATAGACAACGTATGTAATTAAAGTGGAATTAATTATTTGATCAAAAAACTTTTCAAGCATAAAAAAAATTAATATCTTAAAAAAATATGATAAAGAAAACAAAAAGCCATAATACCAAAAAAAAATCAACACTAAATATAAACAAAATCGCTAATAAATAAAATAAAAATACAACTACCACAAAAAAATATCACTTCGTATAATTTTGTTATCCGAAATAAATTATACAAATCCCGCCGGAACAATGGATTATCCACTAGTAATAATTAGGGATGGGCAAAAAACCCGGACCCGAAGAACCGAACCGATCCCGATGATGAGATCGAAGTTTAACCTCAATCACATACAACCTTAAATGCAAGACACAAGTTGTTGTAGTAATATAATGATCAAATCCACGAGGAGATTGAACTAGAGAAATGAGAATACAAGAACCTAGCTTAGAATAGACCTATCAAATAACATTGTTTTGTAACTAATCTATTTCTAAGGCAATAAAATAAAAGTCAACTTAAAGTCAACTAATCGACAAATAACTAAAACGAAACTAAACTAGATAAAACATGGATCTTGGGGTTAAGATCATTAGTTTTGGATAGAAGAATCAAGCTAGTGACACTAAGACTAACAAAGGAGATGATTAGAAATCATTAAGTATAAGTCCTTAAAAGTCCATCTTAAACCTTAGATATTAATTTCCATTGGCTAAGCATAAAAGACTAACAAGAGATTTGGACTAGACATTTCATCGAACACCTTCCGGGCATGAAACATCCTCTAAGTACTATGCTAGATTAGTTACTTCTATCTTAGTATTAAGCACATCTAATGTTATAGAAACTATAACCTAAACATCATAAACATCACTAACCATCATCCATCATCCTAACTTAATAGAAACCCCAAGACCCAAAAGATAACTACTCATTAATCATATTTGAAAGAAAGTTAATGATTAAAGATAAAGACATGATTAAGAGATATTCAAAGATTTAAAGATAAAAAACATAAGATTCAACATTCAATAAACCTCTAAGGTTTTCACAAAGGTGGCTAAAAACTTAGAGAAAATAAGATATGTTTATTAACATTAACCCTTATAGTATTTATAGGGAAATAGTAAAGATAAATAAGTCGTGCAGTACCTAGCAGTATGGTCCATCGGTCTGGTGACCGCTGGACTAAACATCCGCGAGCACTTCTTCTCGTGTCTTCTTCGACGGTCTTCTCTAGCGGCTTGGCGACCGCTGGAACTCACACCCGCAAGCCCGCTTTTGCACGCTTTCGCATGAGGTTTGGACTGGCGGTATGGACCGCTGAGTTCGTCATCTTCAAGACGCTTCGACTACTTCGAGCGGCTTCGATCCATCTGTTTGGTGACCGCTGGAACGCACACCCGCGAGCATGGTTTAGCTCCTTCTCCCCGACGGCTTGGACTGACGGTTTGGTGATCGCTGAATGCTTCATTTCTTCTCCTTTGTCTTCTTCAAGCTCCCTTGTGCTCCTCCTTTTGCTTCAACTGAGCTTCCCATTGCTCCAAGTACATGAAATGCACATGATGCAATCCAAAAGGGACATAAATCTAACTAAGATTCTATCTTAAGTTACTTAATGAAAATATAATAATTATGACTAATAACTATATGAAATGTGTTACTAAAGTCCTAAGATGCTATGAAAATGTATGCTTAAAACTCCTAAAATACACACTCATCACCCGACCCAAAAATTAGGAACCAAATCAGACCCGACGAAATATCCGAACGGGTCATAAATTTCAAAACCAGAAAACCCGAACCCGAACGGATCCGAACCAAAACCCGAACGGGTATCCGAACTTATTCGAAGTTTAACTAAATATATAAAAATATTAGTGATTTTATAATTTTAATAACTTAACTATCAAAAATAATAACATTTTTCCTATTATTTCATTTAATTTTGTATAATATAAATATTTTTAGAGAAATATAGTTGTATTTTATTAGGATTATCCTAATAAATCATTATTATTTTGAATATTTTTAAATATTTTATTTTATAATTTTGGAGGTGTTTGATAATTACGGATACCGGAACCCGAACTGAATATTAGAGGAACCAAACCGAAATCGAACCCGAAAAAATTAGAGAAATAGCCGAACGAATCCTTTAATACTCAACCCGAACCGAACCGAACGGTACCCGAACGCCCACCCCTAGTAATAATAAAAGAACATTTACACACACATATACCACAAACCAAGCTTTTCTATAACTATATCAACTAGGATGAATCCGCGCGTTGCGCGGGATATTTGCCTAATAGTAATTTTAAAAATTATTTACAGTGAATGTTTCATTGTAATATGTATTATTATTGTAATTCGAATATACGCATTTTATATTTTACCAAATCAATGAAAATTAGTTTGTTTGCGTATACATTTTGTCTACATCGTTTAGTTTATTATCAAATTGTGGGGATATTATTATGCCAAGAAATCTAATTTTTCAAACGTTTTCTTAAGAAATATTGAAGATTGTCGTGCATCCCTTTCAATTTCTTGACTTTTAATTGATTTTTATTTTTCTGAACAATTTATGTATTATTTTTATGTATAAATATAGAATATTTGCATCCCAAGTTAGAATTGTTGAACTTTTTATTTTTTGATAAAAATATTTTTTTTTGACCATTTTAAATAATTATTTAAATTGGTATACATATTATTTTATTAATGTTAGAAATTACATTGAATATCTTTTTGAATTTTATTAATATTAAAGGGAGAATTACAAAACTACACCATTTGAATTACATTTTACAAAACTACACCGTTTCAAAATTACTTCACAAAACTACACTTAAACACTCAAAATTAAATACAAATAAACCCTACCCACGCAATCCTAGCCCCTTAATAATATACCCTAAACAATAACTAGCGAACCCAAATGAAATTTTTTAATTTTGATAATTTTTTAAAGGATAAATCAAGCTTTTAAAATTTTGAAAATGTGTAAATATGAGAAAAATTGAATTAGGTAGAGTTTTGGATCAATGTCACATATGCCACCTTTTCAGAAAAACTGATCACATAAGTCACTCTCTATTTTCTGGATTTGAAAAAATAAAAAAATCTATTCAAAAAAAATTATTTTTAAAATCTGAAAACGTCAATATTTTTATTTAGTTTTACGGATTTTATAAAAATATTTTAAAAATTGAAAAACAAATTTTAAATGTTTTTGATAAAATCATCCAAATATGATTATAAAATCGATTTTAAAATATTTTTTGAAAAGTTTTAGGGTTTAGAAATCAAAATTCATCCCCTTGGGTTCGCAAATCCAAATCCAAGACATTTCGATTAGTTTAGGGTTTAGATTTGTGAATTTTGAACTTTTTTATATGATATTTACGAAATATAAAAAAAAAAGTGGCATAGAGATCATTGGATGGCAGGCAATATTGTTTTTTCTGGAAAGGTGGCATATAAGACTCGTGCTCTAGAGTTTTGTAAAGTAAGGGTTGAAAGGGTGTAGTTTTGTGAATTCATCAATATTAAATTAATTATGTTGTCTTTATTATTTGTGTTTCTTAATTAATTTTATTAGTATTAATGATGTTAATTATATTGTGTTAAATATTTAAGATGATGAGGTGTCACTCATATGAGAGAAACTCTTCTATTTTTATAGTATAGATTAGTTAATGGTCTTTTTTGCGGAAAAACGACCGATTGCTACATGAACTAAGATCATCGTGCGGATTTCTACACAAACTTTTCAATCATACCAATTTATACTTAAACTACATTCAATTTTGAATTTCCTACATCAACTAACAAAATATGTCTAATTAGTGCATTAACCGTTACTCCTCTAGTCAAACCGTTAAATTTAGATACGAAATTAATATTCTTCTTTAGATATATATATATTTTAGTATGTGTTGATTAAAGAGATAAATAATATAGTCTTGTGGGAGGTTGCTTCAATGTTAGAAGCTGAACCTGGGTTCGAACCCACCAAATATATCTTTTTTTAAGGATATAAATTTCAAATCTGGGAATCGAACCCTGGTGGTTTCGTGAAGTATGGAAGCATTTACAAACTTTAAATTGTCACTCAGATAAACGATTTTTATTGTTTGTGTGTCTATTATAGATCTATATAGCGTTATACACAATATTTTAAAAGTTTTATATAATTTTGTATTCATTTAAATAAAACAAAATATATATGTTTAATATTATTTTTAAATTTTGAATTACAAATTTTGAATTTTATTTAATACTAGTAGAAACCTTTTTTTGAAAATTAATAGAATATTAAATATTATTGTTTAAAAAAATTGAAATAGAAATGTATATTAATTCCAAAAACATAAAAGAATTAAAAATAAACAGAAATTTAAATTTTTTAAAAATTAATAAATATTTATAATAAATTTAATTTAAATTATTTATTATTAAATTTCCTATAAATATTAATAATTTTTAAAAAACTAAAAAAATGAAATTTAAAAGTAGAATTCTTATGTAGAAGAATTGTATATATATTTAATGAAATAAAAAAATGATGTATAATTTAATCTCAGTGGTTATTTATGGTGGCTAAGGTAGTTCTCTCCTTATGTTGATATTCAGAGGTTTTACCCTAGTATGATTCACCGCAAGTGCACTGTTAATCGTGTAATACTAAGGGATCGAATCCACAAAGACAAATGGTTACACTAAAACTCTTAAATTCAATGTAAAGCTAAGCGACACAAGAAAGTTTGTTGTAAAGCAATTTGTAAAAGAAAACATAAAATGTTTGTAAACAATTTATTAAAAACGTCAGACACCAGGATTAATCGTAGGAAATAGTTATCACTAAATAGATATATGATAGAGAAAGTAATTAAACACCGTTCTTAAACTCAGATCACAAATTATAGATTGACCTCCCTCTCGGGCGTATCAAATCCCTATGCTAACAAGTATGAAAACTAAACTCTCGTTTTTGTTCGATAAATCTTAGCATGCAATTCGTCTAAGTCTAATATGTTCACAAAATGCAATAACATCTACTCTCGCAGGCTAAGGACGTTTTGCTCACCTAGGTTCTATTCGGTTCCTAAACCAACTCTCGTTGCGCCTAAATAACCTAAGATCATGAACTATAATTCGTCAATCAAGTTCAAGCAATGCGAACAACCTAGATGAAGAACCCTAAGATAAATAATTTTCTATCTATCAATCCAATTTAGCAATTCCTAATTTCCTTTGAAACCTAACTAGAGAACTATTCAGACATATTCATATCAAAGCAATTCAATATGTTTTAACAATTATGAATAACAAAACAGGGTAGAAAATCTCTTCTCCGGCGGTTGTAAACTCTGAAAAACATATATTATTAAAGCACACCTCTAAAAGAGGTTAAAAACAAGTTTAAATAGGTTTGGGGCGTTTCCCTTACAAAATAGGAAAGTATATTGACAAATCTAAAATAAAAGGAAATCAAAACTTTCTTGCTCGGCAAAATGACATGGCGTCACCAAAACTGGTATAACTTGCGATCTAACCGTTAGAATCATCTCAAACTACTTCCAAATCAAAGCTAACATTCTTGTCCTTCCTGTGGTAAAATATCATAAAGATCCATTGGTGGGAACTATTTAAACGGATGTAAAACTTTTGTGCGTCTGCATTGTTCCAATCTTCATATATCCATATATGCTCCAAAATATTTCATTATTCTCCAACCTTTGACCTGTAAAAACTCTAAAAGAGATAAAAAGACTCTAGAAACATATTTTGACTCGATAAAAGACTTGATTGCATGGCGAAACAGTAATGTTAAAACACTAAAATCGCCTCACATCATATGTACCCGGGTTCGATAGCCGTTGTAATCTTTTTAAAATATTTAAAAATGATCAATTGGGGTTTCGAAGGTGGGAATGAAAGCAATTGAAGGAACCTTACCACTGTGCCACCTCTTTTAATTTCCTTTTAACACGTACACAAATATATGTAGTTAAATAAATATATTAATCTATATATCCACATTTAACGGTTTGACTAACAGAATAACGGTCAATGCATTAATAAGACATATTTTGTTAATTGATGTAGGAAATTCAAAATTGAATGTAGTTTAAGTATAAATTGGCGTGACTGAAAAGTTCATGTAGTAATTCACACGATGATTTTAGTTCATGCAGCAATCGGCCGTTTTTCCGTTTTTTTGCCATAAGAATAGCATACTTTTGTTAAAAGGGCACAGAGGAGGATACCGAAAGTCACTTTTGTTAAAAGTGGGTTAAACTAAAATAGGATATTTTTAGTGCTAAACTAAAATTGAGAATCAGAGAAAGGTGGCTAAAAGGAGAGTATAAATTAGACTAATGAGAAATCGATGGAGGGATCAAAGGCTCATATACCCTTTCACCCAAAGTCAAAGTTTCATATACCTTTGACTTTCGGTCAAAGCTATTATTTTTCGTTTTAATTTATTTTTAAGTAAAAAAATTTATTTTCAAAAACTGGAAACACCACTAATTTTAATTTAGTTTAAAGAATTTTATAAAGATTTTTTAAAAATCAGAAAATGAATTTAAAATGTTTTTATAAAAATCATCAAAATATGATTATAAAATCGATTTTAAAATCATATTTTGTAAATTTTATAGGTTTAGAAGTTAAAATATTATTATTTGGGTTCCCAAATCCAAATCAAAGACCCTTGAATTAGTTTAGAGTTTAGATTTGAAAATATTTAGTGTTTTAGGTTTTTTCCATTTTGGTCAACGAAAGTCAAAAGGTATGTAGACTACAGAAGGGTACGAGAGAACGAGAGAATTTGACTTTCGATCAAAAGATATATCAGACTTTCGCGAGATTCACAAAGCTAAGGAAAAACATGACATGCTTTGCTCTGAATGGTAAGACAACCTAGGGGATCCAATGTGGCAACCATTCAAACGAGTGTGAACTGGACAACACATGATGGTTTTGTTTTACTTATGTCCCTCTCTCAAGACTCAACTTTTCATTCTCTATATATATGATGTCTTATGTAAGCTTTATCTTTTTATTATTATGGGTGTAGGAAGTTGTGGATAAAGAAGACGAGAAGCTCAAGAGACTAAGTGAAGAGTGGGGAACTGAGGTGAAGGACGCGGTCAAGACCAGGGGCGGAGCCACCTTATGAATGGGAGGGACAGTTGTCCCGGATAAATTTGCAAATTTTCATGTATTTTTGTATATTTTTACTAATGCCCCCTTGCTATGTGCAATTAAATCCTTAATTTCTTTCATAAATTTATTAATGCCTCCCATAAAATTTATGGCTAGATCCGCCCCTGGTCAACACAACACTCGAGGAACTAAACGAGTTTAACCCGAGTGGTCGGTTCATATTTCTTGAACTTTGGATTTTTTTAAACATGGGAGAAAAGCCACTCTCAAAGAAGGGATTGCTCAAATGTCTAAGAATCTCAATGATCTCGAACGCAGAAACAGACACAACGTTTGAATTAGGCATGGACAATCGGGTACCCAACCGCGTTTTGGATCCACCCAATCGGGTTTCAGGTTTTTCGGTATAAGGCAAAATAATCTCAATCGGTATATTTTTTAAAAATCGGTTCGGTCCGGTTCGGAGCTATTCGGGTCGGTTTTGTACTTTAATCAAAAATCCGATTAATACCGAATTACTCTTGGGTTATCATCGGTTCAGTTAATTTTTGAAACCGAGATACTAAAAGAACCGAACAAACTCGAAATAACCCAACAAATGATAATTTTTCGAGTATTTTTACCCAAACCCCGAAAAAATTACCTTTTTACCCGAAAAATTACACAAATACCCGAAAATTATACAACATTATTAATTTTTAAAAATTTATAATCGAAAAATTCAAGTGTTTGAGTATAAATAAATTTAATTTTAAGTAAATAAATGCATTTAAGTTTATGTAACTAATCTGAAAATTTTGGATATAAATGTATTTATAGTTTGATATTAGATATAATCATATATACTATATGTAAAAATGTATGTAATAACGGATAATCGGTCACCCGTTTGGATATCGGATTCGGTTCGGGTTTACCCGATATCCACGGATCCATGACTTTACTCGAACAATGTAAACGACTAAGCATAAATCGCTTGTAGCTTCTACTATCCCATTATAGCTTCCCACTATTTCACAGTTTTGATCCTTGGTATAAACAACCAAGGATGTTTTTGCACGAGAATGTTTTCTTATTCGTAAAATTCTTCATATGATGACCATCCACTTGAATCAGCACTTTCAGCTTCAATGTTCTCTCCTCTTGGAGACAACGTAAGTGATTGTCTCTGTGAAGTTGAACCTGATAACAAACACAAGTCAGAAAACTAATTCCTATATGCTTAAGAACTATATGTCTTGGAACTTCTGAGAAAATTCAAGATATCTGAGTAGCATTGAGGTTTTTACTTACTTTTTTGAGAACTTTGGCGAAATTTCTTAGTGTGCCTTCTGATGAGCCTCTTGGCTTTAGTTATAGTTAATTCCCCACTAGTGTCACTCCAGTCCCCTTCTAAGTTATTCTCTGCTTCACCTCTCATAGTTTTTAAGAGATATACTTTGCCTTTACGCCTTTGGGTGTTAAAGAGTCCCCTAACAGAAGCTACAAATCCGTCACCTGCTCCTTCACGCTTAAGCTTAAGCCATGTTAGTTCACCGTCACTTAGATTAAGTTGATCTTCGTCGGTAAACTCCGGATATTCCTGTGATTTGTATCTGAATTTCTTCCCCTGAAAATATGATATGTCCTCTTAATCCAAACATCATCATTTCAGAAAACACGGTGTTTCGTAAAAAAATGGATTCATAAAACATGATACCTGCATTCCAGTAAGAGACTTGAGTACTCCCCATTTTATGTGTTTCTGAACACGCGAAAAAAGTCCCATCCAGGTCCCAGTAAACTCAACACGAACAAATGTATCCATCAATAATCTGAGATCATTTGTAACAAATCTTGAGCCCTCATAGGTAACAAGAAGCTCCACCTGAGGTAAATTCAATATAAAGCATACCAATTTTCTAAACTTAAAATTTATAAAGTATTGGTAAAGATTAGTGAAACTGACCTGACTTATTTTAATGTTATGAAACTCTATCATCTCCTCTTTCGATTTTCTAGAACTCTTTGCAACATGAGAAGAGCGACAAGATTTTACACGTTTAAATTTCTCTTTACGCTTTTGTTTAGAAGAATCCCCGAGTTCATTAGCTACCACATTTTCTTCCCGAGTCTTATCGATAGAAGAACCATCGGTGCTAGACCTGATGTTACTTGATTTCTGCTAATGGAAAGCAATTAATATCCGAAAAAATAATTGTGAATCTCATTCAAGTTTTGTAAGTAAAAAAATAAGACGAAACAATACTCAAACACGAATAGCACAAAACTCACTCGATATGCTTCTGTGGATTGGCTAGTTGTTCCAGAATATTCATGTTTTGCTAACCCTTTCTTTAAACCAGTTGTTGTTGAACTTTTACAAACTTGCTGCATGAGACAAGGTTAACATAAAAAATGCGTATTTATAAACGTACAGTTTTTCATCTACATATTAAATTGGGGAAAAATGTGAATCAAATCATGAACTTTCAAATTTCACCGAAAAAAATCATGAACTTTCAAATTTCACCGAAAAAAATCATGAACTTTCACGTGAACCATTTAAATCATATATTTTTCGTTGAGTGACGTTTTAAATCATGATTTTTTTTTTACTGAGACAAAAAGAGCACAAAGTTGAGTCCGTTAACGATAAATTTGATAGTATGCTCAATTCCAGCCAATTGAAGTGCTCGATTCTTCAAATAAATCTCAATCATTGTCAAACTATTGCGTTAATAAACTTAACTTTGGACTCTTTTTGTTTACGTTGTGCTCTTTTTGTTCCGGTAAAAGAGAATTCATGATTTAAAACGTTAGTCAACGAAAAATACATGATTTAAATGGTTCACGTGAAAGTTCATGTTTTTTTCGGTGAATTTTGAAAGTTCATGATTTAATTGAAATTTTTCCCTATTAAATTGTGATGTTATTTAAGACCTGATGCTTTGGAGAATCATGTTTTTCCTCTGGGAAGAAGTACTCCCACATCATTTTGTACATTGTCTCTGTCAAATGAATTTGGAGAGGGTAAATCTCCACCTACAAGGGTTCCAAAATAGTTCAGTTGTGAGCTTTATAACAAGAGTCATAACACCAAAACTAGTTATAACTAATTTTTATTTATACTGGTTTTTTCAAAACTGGTTTTTAAATATTTAGAAACAATTTTATTATTCTTTTTTCTCAATCAAGATTTTAGATTTTTAGTTATCCTTAAAAATAGGGAAACTAGTTTATAACTTTTTTATGTTATAAATTTTCAAAAACCAAAAACCCAAATTTTCAGATTCTTGATTAAAAAATCTAACGACATAAACTAAAACTATAATCTAAAAAATAAAAAACCATAAACCAAAACTAAAAAGAGGAATTCACAAAACTACACTATTTCTTCCTTTCCTTTACAAAAATCTACCTAATTCAATTTTTTCACATATTTATACCCTTTCAAAATTTTAAAAGCTTGATTTACCCTTTAAAAAATTATCAAAATTAATATCTTTTCATTTGGGATCGCTAATTAGTGTTTATGGTATAGTATTAAGGGGTATAATTGTGTGGATAGAGTTTATTTGAATTTAATTTTTAGTGTTTAGGTGTAGTTTTGTGAAGTTATTTTGAAATGGTGTAGTTTTGTAATTCACCCAACTAAAAACTACAAACAATCATGACCTAAGTTGAATCTTATTAGCATGCATTTGTGTATCACTTTTGTAAATCCACTAACAAATGATTGAAAGATAAAAATAAATCAACAAAAGATGCTTACCTGAAAAAGCTCAAGAGAATAGGTTCCATCTCTTGATGCTCTCTGCTTTGCATCCACACGTAGCATGTTCTTCCTGAAAATAAATTATATATCACTTTCCAATGAAATTTCACTTATCGAAACTGATACGCAGTCTAAGTGCTTTCAGACTATTCGAACATGGCAAAAAAGGAAACATACTTTCTCCACTCAGGTGGAGGATTCCATGCTGATAAAATAGTATCCGAGATTGAATTAGGCAGACAGTTCCGAATAATAAAATACTTGGTGGTGAATTGAGCAACGCCAATGTCTCTGTAATCCCGATCAACGTCAAATTTCTGCATAGATTAATCAATTAAATAATTAATCTATTGTGAGATTTGCAAGTGTTGTGAATAACAAAACAAGATTCTTATATTCGCGCACTTTAGAGACGCTAGACTGAGAACATACATAATGTATAAACTTACCATGTCACATATCTCCACTTCAGCAAAGGTTCTACCATCTACAAGCATGCTCCAGTAAGCCCTATTGATTTGAAGGGAAATGCGTGTAGCATATGATGCACTTTCGCTCTTTGCCTTCTCCATCATTCGCAGTTGTGCAGCCTTCTGCAGTGCCATTCTTAAAGTTGTACAAGCCATCTTTCTAGACTTCTCTGCATATAAGAGCTCTCTCTTGAGTCCTTGAACCTAAATCATCGTGACATCAACTTTAAATTGTAAGAACATAATAATTTCTCCTAAACACTTTATCAGACATAAACTGATTAATATCTAACTGATTATGTATGCATATCATAAACTGCTAATAAATCAAGTTCAAGCATGACAATCATAGCAAATCAAACTTAAGATTATCTTTCGGCACTTTCTTTCGGTTGATTAAGGCCTGAAATGAAGGATATGTATTTATCTACACAATATCAACATGATATAGCATATTTTCGTAGATTCTTACCAGTATGGATCTTCTAGTACTAATCATCCATAAGTCACCTTCCCTTTCCATATGTGTATCTTCCACACTGTCCGAACAATGAGACAAATTTCTAATAGCGTCGAGCAACAACTTTTGTTCTCGCTCCTTTTCTTCGAGGTTGATTTTTGCAAGTTCTACTTCCACTATTCTGTTTGGAACTACTTCATGACCCTCCTCCATAACATCATCATCTTCGGTAGGATATTGGTGACTACTTTCGCGAGGCCTTAAATCATAATAAATTATCTTTATTAAACATACAAAATGTTGGCAAATCAAACAGAAACAAAGTATTTGAAGCTCAATCCTAATCATCATGAGTTGGTGTGGTGCCTATAGAACGAATATGGATTCTAAGTTACTCACTTTGGAAACTTTGCAAAGAGAAGGTTGGTCAAAACATCCAACATTACTTGGAATTGCTGAGATGTCATTGTAGCTCTTATATTGCGCGAATTAAAAGCAACCTCTTCTAGTGGTCTCACCTGCAAGTGCATAATGAATAACTAAGTTATTACAAATAAAAGTTAGGTTACTTCTCTAGAAAGATCCAAATGCGAAAACTCATTTTGTAACTTGCAGTTTAATAAGCAATTCCAGATTGTCTTTGGAGACACTTACCATTTATTTGACATTAATATTTAGTTAAATTGAAACTTTTACACATAACAAACGGTCTATATAGCGTATTGATTATGTACACAACTAAGGTTTCCCTGGTGCCAACTTTTGAATAAGAGCTAGAAAAATTATTAGACACAAAGGGAGAGATTCGAGATACTACAAGTTACCTTAAAATATGAGGGTAAAGCTTTGTGTCTTGTATACTGCATGTACATGTCACAAGGCATAAATACCCTATCAAGTAGATCTCCAGTCTGCTTCGGTTGTGGAAAGTCTCTACTAATTTTTGGGAGCCACTGCAACCCAACACCTGTGTCAACATCAGTGGGAGCAACATGGGCCTGCACATGCTCTAAAATTACAGAAAATTCCATTCGTGTCCATGTCATTTCGGGAATACATTCAGGAATGTTGACACTTTCGGTGCCAAGAGCCTTCTCAATCACTTCAACACTAACACGCGTAATGGATTGAAATGATCGTGCTAGTACACGACCACTGGCGGCAGCAAGCAGAAAACGACCCTGGTATCCATCAAAGTAAGTTTATTAACGAGTCCACAGAACACGCGCACACTCTTTTTTATACTTAACAAAGTCGATTTTTTTTGGTTAACTGCATCCATCATGTTATTTATCAGAATGGATTTTGTATTATGCAGCTTCAATATATGCCTAGTTAAGTTCGACTGCAAGTTTAATCGGCCAGATTACCTATTGCTATATCACTGTAAAATAAGTATTGGTATTGAATGCACATACCTACGCGACAGTAATTACTTACATTTGCTTCTTTTGAGTGAAGATTAAATTGTGGTTCAATAACATTCACCATAAAGTGACTAGTCCCTTCTTCTTCGGTTCCACTTGTTTCAACTTTACCTTGATACAAATAACATCAAAGGTTAATTAGTAAATGATGCATCGAAAATAATGCAACAATTTAAGAAGAGAAAAAATTTGAAACTGAAGTTAATCATTAATCATAACCTACCAACGCTGTCATATGAGTTCTCAGTTTCCATAAAATGTGACTGTGATGAAAGGTCTTCTTTACGGCTTGCAAAAGATCCCGAAATTTCCCCTCTTTCTTTATGTGTTTCTTCAAGAATTCTCCTTTGTGTATATTGACGAGAAGGAGAAGGTTTAGGAGGTTCAAAAGCTTCTGATAATACATCAACAAACGAGTAAACAACATCTCTGTTCTCTATCGTCCACAAGAGTTTAAGGCCATAAACAAAGACCCGTTGACAATTGTCGGCAAGGACAACATTGTATTCATCATCATCACTCTCGCTTATAATCTCAGACTCAGACCGCACATATGTCATCTCAACATTTCTTTTTCCAGTCTCTTGCCATGCCAATAGTCTTTCGGGATCAGCTTTTGGGGTTTGTCTTCGGATTGTAAGACGATCATAAGACAATAGAAACCCTTCATCGCGATGCTTCTCATCCTCCTTCTGGTCCATTCCAGATGAAGTTCAAGACCCTGATATACAAGGTCAAGAGCATCCCGCTAGCATTCAATAGTATACTTTTGCTTACCTCGACTATAGCATAATTCGTACTTTAGCTTTGTCATATTAAAGGTCAATCCTTTGGAAGTGTCATCAGAGTAACACGACATGTACTTTATTAGGAAAGGAGTGGCATCTACTCGGAACATTAACTCCGTCATCACTTGATCTAAAGATAAAGTTTCTAATATTGCAACTCTTGGGACTCCAAACCTAGGCCATCTCGAGAAGGAACGCAACTTGTGAGGAGGATCACAATTCAAACCGCAGAACTTGAGTATCCATGCCAAATCATGAGCTCCAATATTCATTGTTGGTGATGCATAAGATATACTCTCAGGCTTGTCTTTGGGTATAAAGCACAAGTTCAACCGAAGCGAGAGTGACGTTGATCTGAAATGATCACATATATTCAAAGAATCCGCAGACTCACAACCCCACTCCATTGTGACATTGAGACTTAAAACTGGGGCTTCAAAAAATGCAGTTTGAGAAGCGCTGACTGGAGCTTTTAAAGATTGTCGACTTATCAAACTCTCTAGACTGCTTAATTTTATTTTAATTTCTTTAGCATTAACAAGCACACGACCATCTGAGTGTTGAAATTCAATAGGACCAGTGACTATCTGAAGTTTATCTTGACTGTCATATGGATCTGTTGAAGCAAGAACATCCCACTTTGATTCAGAAAAACACATTGTGATACTGCCAAAGACGTAGTTTATCATATGATCCCACCAAGGTAAGATTTGTTCCTCTTTGACGATCTCTACAACATTTGGATTCCTATAGCTCAGAGCCACTGTGAAGGCATTGCTAATGTCGGCAAAAGCTGGTTCATATCCAACTCCAAAGGAAACTTCTCCTTGTTCAAAATATATACGCATATCTGAGTATGTCTTCATTAACGGAGTTGTACAAGTGGCTGGCCGGAACATTTGCTCTTTTCTCCATCTGCCTACAGAGACATCTTGGGAAATTTGTGGTTGAAAATATGTCACCTAATTTAAGAGAAGATTTAAAAGGAAGTCAATAATAAGTAAAGTGGGATCGTAACAAGAAACACGTTTAGTAAAGAACACGAATAGGTAGATGGATTCATCAAACACATGCAAGGGATGGTAAGAGTCCTAACGAGCCAAGGGATGCAAGAAAAAATACATGTTTCTCTTCCACTACAAAAGCATTTTTGTTCAAAGTAGACAACGAGTGAACTGAGAAACAATTTGGGACCAATAAAACTACAAAAATAACCCATAATGTTCTGGGGAGCAAGAATATCTCAAACAGCTAATATAATTATTTATTTTGATAAACCAAAAAACTAATATAAATATCTAGTAACTACTACCAGCATTATCCTTAAGAACTAACAAAATAAACACACCCATAAACGAAGATGGCATGGGAAAGGGATAACAAGAAAAATAATGGTACCTGCTGAGCAACGGGAAAGGTCACAATACGACCTTCGCATTTTGCAGAAGTCGCAGAAAGAAGAGGAAGTGTATAATTTCTTAATTGAACTACCAAATTTCCAGCTTCCAAGTGAACAATGTTTCCACTAATTTCTTGACAATTAGGATCAAGATTTTTCAGGACTTCCGTCAAAGCAGCATCCTCATCGCCATGAACTGGCGTCAACTTTAATTCAAAGTTCGTGGCACAAACAGAAAGAAGAAAGTTTCTAGCGGCACTTGGTTTAAAACCTTCCTGGAATCCCTCCATACAAGCACCTGAAACCTCTGAAGGAACTAACCTCTGGCATGCCTTATAATATGATTCAAACGATCGTTTGTGAATCTCTTCTTTCACTTTGTTAATAGCCAAAGGATCTTCGAGTTCAATTTCAACCCCATGGAAAAACATTTTTCTTTCTTCTGAAAGATAACTTGTTTCTGCACCTGTAGAAGACTGACTAGCCTTGCCAATAAAATCTTCAAGAAATTTTAATCTGACATCCAACTCGCAAGCTTCTTTCTTCATGAGCTGATAGTGTTCATCAAGCCAACCCTGAATTGGTTCTTCCTCTATATATGCGGTTAGATTCCGCATTAAACATCTTATGCCAACAAAATTTGGACCAGATGTCTTAGGCTTTAAGCTTTCTCTGTTTCTTGGAAAAATACTATTTTCTTTAGCTACAGTAATAAGCCTCATGGCTCGCAAGATCTCTTCGGTTGAATCAGCCATGGCACGAAACTGTAGATTGTATGGCATGCAAATATGCACATCAAGGCCTTGTATTACCCATTCCCAAGGACCACTTTTCATTACAGGGACTGCATCAGACAAATTTGAGGAGACAATAGGGATTCTTGATACTTGAATTCTTGTAGTTTTAAATACTTGAGATCCATTTAAAGCAAGTATAAACCCCTCAAGAAGAACCCCTATGCAGGCATTCTCAGAAAATATTGAGTGTGCCTCAAATTTAATCTTCACCTCATCTCCTAACTCGACTGATACTGTCAACATTTCCACATCAATAAGAAACATTGATTCTTTTTCCTTCTCGTTGTCTACAGAGTTGGACAGAAGGAATTCTTCACTTGGTACACTATCTTTCTCACTAATTATGCCTTTGTTGTAACTGCATTCATGTTCTTTAAGCCTTTGCGCATCTACCATGGATCTGAATCGCAAAAACAGTTCATAGAAAGATAGATGAACGTCAGGTTCCCAACCCAGTGAAATATCAGTAGCACTGAGAAGATACCTAACTTTAAGACCATCAAATTGACTCCCAAGCTTTGCGTCGTGCAAATCAAACAATGTGACCTTCGAACAAGATTTATGCTCCTCGTAGATAGATTTCGCTCTTGAAAGTTCTAATTCGGCTGTATTTTTATCCTTGTTGAGAGAAACGCTACACCTTGTTATTTCAAAAGAGACTGAGTAGTTCATACTTTTACATCCTTCAGAGGCAGTAGACAGAATGCTCGCAGTACGCGGCGTGCCATCCAATTTAGCATCGTCAACAGTTGTATTATCCAACCCTGTATCATCACAGAAATTTACACAACAACGATCGAGATTAAGATTCACAAGCGTAGTCCCTTTCCCAGATGCATTGGATAATTGCACTACTTCAGTCTTATTTTTCCTTTTACCATCCCCAGACATTGTCTTAAAGAGAGCTTTGAAGGCCATAGCATTTGTTATCAGAGATTCAACTTGTTTGAAAGATAAATAAATTTCCATTCTAGTCACGTCGACTGAAAGTACTAATCCACTTCTACAATCACTTCTTCCACAAACCAAACTAATCTTTGCTATATTCATCAACAACCCAGAGTTAAGCTCTATTCCAAAAATGTTATCTTCAAAACTCTCTTCGTAATCATCTTCCAAATGCATATTCAGTTCACCTAGTTCAACATCAATGGCTGCGTCCTCACTCAAAATGTTATTTAAAAACACATGTGATGACTGCAAACAAAACTGCATATAAAAGCAAAAAAAGAAGTATATTGATAAGCATTTTGTACCATAACTTCATACGTATTACTAACAAAAAAAAAATTTTAAACGATAATGGAGAATTAAAATCAAATTTTCTATTATTTACTTGTAATAATTTCATTTTCATATGTACCACAACATGCAAATACTGGGATGTGAAGCATGATAGCTTTGATTATATGCTCAAGCAACCAGAGACATCGATGAATAAGGTTACTTACGTGGCATAAAGGAAAATCGTTGACACTATATAGCATAACAATCATTTCAGGGGCTGAAACTTTGCATGACCAAATAATCGTTTTCATATCATAAGCTTCTGATGTCTCGACCGTGCGAATTCTCCTTTGAAGCTCGGGTTTTTTCTGTTTTAAGAAATAAAGACGCAACCATGGTTGTAGCCTAGAAATGAAAATGTTGCACCGAGTACCTCCTAGATTTATATCAACGTCCGCTTTAATAGGGAGAACAAGCTGAAAAGAGAAGGTAGCCATCAAGATAATATGTATTAACATAAACTTGCATGGTTTATAAAAGTACTTGATGCATACCAACATAACAAGTTCTGCATAAACGCGTACGATATAAAAGTAAGATAACTTTCCTCAATGGTGATAGGAAAGAGATTAGCAAGTTCATCAACACAATCAATCAATATTTGGATATTGAAATATTGATAACCAATCTCACTGGCAAATGAAAGACTAAAACAACAACAACAAAAAGTCGAAGTAAAACCTGAAACGGGATCTCGATAGAAGACGCCACATCAACTTTCATAATCTCTAAGATAGAGGATTCACCTTCTCTAAAAAGCTGCAAAGAAAGAAGAAACATAGCATCAATGCAAAAATAGTAAATAGCTTTATATCAAATATCTGGAAAAAACTTATTTAACACGATCATACATGAATCTCATTGAGTTCCATCTGAACATCAAGACATGTACTCTCCCATGTGTCTTCAGCAAACTTTGATTTGAAAATTCTCAACTGAATTCCTCTAATGTTGTTCTCAGCAAGAAGATCATGTTCTCGATTCACACATTTGACATTCAGATTGGGTAAGCTGAAGGAAACCTGTTCAGAGTTATTGGAAATGATGTTAAAGATCAACACAAAATAAGTAGAAGTACTCTATATGCCATTTGTTTTAGGGAGAATCACAAAACTACACCATTTGAATTATATTTCACAAAACTACACAATTTCCAAAATACTTCACAAAACTACACCTAAACACTCAAAATTAAATCCAAATAAACTCTACCCAAACAATCTTAATACTATACCCTAAACACTAATTAGCGAACCCAAATGAAAAAAAATTAATTTTGGTAATTTTTTAAAGGTTAAATCAAGCTTTTAAAAATTTGAAAGGGTGTAAACTTGTGAAAATATTAAATTAGGAGTAGTTTTGTGAAGAAGGGATTGAAAGGGGGTAGTTTTGTGAATTCCTCTTTGTTTTATGATCCTCTAAGGCCAAATCATTGCCAAAACCAATGAAAGGACTAAAAAGTAAAGAGAAAATGTGTATTACATAACATTTTAATAGCAACGAAATGAAATAATTTAATGCTTTACCAGTGATCCTCTAGTAAAATAGCAACAAGGCTGACGATACTAAAGAAGAATGTACTTTTTGAAAATTTTCAACTACTGCATTAGAATTTGTCCACATAAATTACTAAAACTTGTCCAGAAACAAACTGAGAGAAAAAAACATCTACGTGAAGGGTCATGAGATTCAAAAAAGAAATTAACTATACCAAAGAAACAAAATAGTGAGTTAAGTTTCTATAGCAGAGCAATCTTTTCTATCGAGAAGACATATATATATTTTGAAAGTGTTGAGGATTTAAGAAGGTTTCAAAACCACATACAGAAATAGCCAATTCAGTTTTCTATTAAGCAGCCTAACCTTTTCGGGAAAAGACATAGAATACTTTGCAAGTTTTTCCCGCAGCTGATGAGGTTTGTTGGCAGAGAAGGAAGCAACGGTTGACATTCCAACTTCATCTTGAGCAGAAGTTGACGACAGTTTGTTTTCCGGAAACGAATCCTCCTCTAAACTCATAACTACGTTTCCAGACACAATTTCGATGTTTCGTATAACCATACCTACTGCCCTGAAGTCAGGACAAGCAAAAAAAAAATTCTAAACAATGAGCAAAAACAATGACTGATAAAAGATAGTGTACGAACTTAATCTATTCAAGAAATATTTTACTTCATGTATGAATCAGAAACCAATGAATGTTACCCGTTATATCCCAATTCGGAAGAAAGCGAAAGTTCATCACATATTAAAGCAGCAGAAGATCTCATAACAACTTCAAGATCACAAATCAAGACTCGTAAATTTGTTTCTCCATAAAGAAAACCAAGGGCAAGTTTGACCAAGGAGTTGCAGAAGCTTAGTTTAACTTCACCAACGGACACTGCCTCCATGGCACCCTGTGAAACCAGCAGAAAACTAATAAAGTTTGATTCTTTGTATTTTTAACTAAGAAATCCCATGTGATTTCGGTAAATCACATGAAATCCATTGTTTAAGTTTTTTCCAATTAAGAGTGAATTAGATGATGAATTTTCAAATCACTTTTCCAATAACAGTCGAATTTAAAAAGACTTTTCTAAATTCTTGTTTCAATAACACTTGATTTATAATATATATCTTACCTTGTCAAACTTCACTACGACATCCCGAATGCATTTCCAACTACAAACGCGGAAACAGACAGATGCTCCCAAAACCCAACAAAGCAGCCATGAAAACAATCTGGAACAAAGACTAGAACAAAATTGAAAATATAAGCTAACTTAGTACTTTATCAGTAGAATTGATATCAAACATAAAACTCAAAAACATAACAAAAATCGTAAAAATAAAAATAACCAAAGAAAGGCAAACATTACTCACATGAAGGTCAACCATAAAGTGATGGAAGCAAACATAAACCTGAAGTAGAACTCGGCAGGTGAAGCCGCCATTTCTAAGTTCCACAAGAAAACAGAATAGTTTAAAAAATCAGACAAAACTATGCAAAGATTGTAAAGACTATAGAGATTCCTCCATAGCAATCGAAAAGACTCAAGGAACTCTTTTGGTCAACTATAATCTTCATTGTTCTTTTTCTTTCAAAAATTTCACTATTTAATAATAGTATTTGGTATTAGCTGTGCCCATAACAAATATTTAATTTCATACAATAAACACGCACATTAATTTATAAAAAAATAAGACATGATTTATTCCTTATTCTAAATCTATTTTCAAACTTCCAACAAAGTTTTTTAACTATTCAATGGTACCGATGAACAGTGTAATTAAAAAAAATAATAATAATAACGCATCAATCATGGGTCGCCACGTATTCAGTGGGGTCCATAAACAGTGCAAGATTCCTCTAAGATCGGATCCGAAATAAGAAATTTAAGAGTCGGTTTCTTAACTATTTTGTTGATCCCACCGACTAAAATTCCTCTAAAAGACTCTATTGGAGATCCTCTAACAATATCTTGCAAATAAAATAAAAAAGGTTAAAAACTACAAAATTAGATACGGACTCACATGAATATCATTGAGAAGAGGAGGATGGAAACAATCAGAAAATGAGAAGGTGAAGCCGACATTTTCACCCTTAGAGACAACATACATGATTTCCAAGCAAAAACACCAAATAGCTAATATTCAATTTCGAGGGTTTCATTAAGCAAGGAGGATAAGCTTGAGATGTATTGTTCCCTTTCGGTCTCTTTGTAATTTCAAATAATAGCTGAACTCCATTGGTGTGTGTGCTCTTGATTAAGAACTTTCATATAATTTATTTATTAATATTTTTAATCTTATAATATTAGTGGTGTTCTTAAATATTAGTTATGTTTTTAAAGAAAATTAATTCAACACACTTTTCAAAACATAAATAACAATTTAGATCACTTTTTGATATGAAGACATTTTTTTGTTGTAAAATACTAAAGAGGAATTCACAAAACTATACCCTTTCAATCCGTCATTCACAAAACTACATTTAATTTAATTTTTTCACATATTTACACCCTTTCAAAATTTAAAAGCTTGATTTAGCCTTTTAAAAATTACCAAAATTAAAATCTTTTCATTTGGGTTCGCTAATTAGTGTTTAGGGTATAGTATTAAGGGGGTAAGATTGTGTGGGTATGGTTTATTTGGATTTAATTTTTAGTGTTTAGAAGTAGTTTTGTGAAGTATTTTGGAAATGGTGTAGTTTTGTGAAATGTAATTAAAATGGTGTAGTTTTGTAATTCTCCCAATACTAAATTACCCATGATTTCAATTTTTCTACATATATTTCACAATTCATTTTTCTCTCATTTTCTTGTTTTGCATTATAATTTAAATTTCTAAAGTAACATAAAATAATTTATTTTCGTATGTTGATTTATAAAATTTTATTATCTATATTTTGATATCCACTTTTATATGTTTTATTTGCAAATAGATTAATATTTGTGGACAACTAAAAATTATCTTATTTTTTTATATATATGTCCACATAGAATTGTACAAATGTTCAAAGTAAAATGGACGAGTTTAAATTTTATTCCAATGAGTTTATATATCATAGATGTAAGAACATATATTTGACTTCTCCAATATAGTTTTGACATTTTTTGGTGTTTGTGTTTAAATAATTTTTGTAGTTAAAATTAAATGATGGTCCATGTTCAAAAATGAATAAATAGGTTTTAATAAAGAATTCAAAATATCTATATGTTTTGATGTATACGTAGTTTTCATGTTTTCACTTATTAATGTCTACATATTTCATTCACATTTAATAAGAAAATTACAAAAACATATTTTAATTTGGAGTGTAAATACTAAATGTAATCATTTTAGGTAAGTAGAAATATGATAAAACAAAACAATTATTGAAATAATATATTTTATAATAAACTGAAAAACATTTACGAAATTGTACAAAAGTATGTCCACATAAAACGTATCCACTGCTTTGTGTACACAACTTTGTGTATCCATCTTTGTTATACGAATGATAAAATTGTATCAACAACTTTACGTACACGAAGGGTAAAATTGTATTTTAAAAAATAAAACGTAGAAAAAGTGTCTTATATCTCAAAAATGTCTTATTTTGATATGTAAATATTAAAAAGTGTTCATAGTATAAATCACTCATGTTTTTTTGTAAGAACATTTTGCGTATTTTCTAAGGTCAACTCCAACCCAAAACTATAACATTATATTTGGTGTGAATTTAAGAGTAAATTTCTTCAATCCAACACTAAAAGTTACACTATTATACTGCGAGTGAATATTATCACACAATATTTATTTGGTGTGGTATTATTCATAACACTATTCTCTTAATTTATGAATATAAGTATTTGATGAATTATTGTGATTGGAAGAAAAGAAAACTTTATTCATATTATAATATAAAATAAGTTTAGTGTAATATTTAGTGTCGTGGTTAGAGTTTAAAAATAAAATTCAACACTACAACATCAAATTCAATTCATAATATATCATAAAATCTCATAGTTTTTAGAAAAAGTACTTTTACTCATTATATTAATAAAAGGGAGAATTACAAAACTACACCATTTGAATTACATTTCACAAAACTACACCATTTCAAAATTATTTCACAATACTACACCTAAACACTCAAAATTAAATCCAAATAAACCCTACACACACAATCCTACCCCTTTAATATTATACCCTAAACATTAATTAGCGAACCCAAATAAAAAGATTTTAATTTTGATAATTTTTTAAAGGGTAAATCAAGCTTTTAAAGTTTTGAAAAAGTGTAAATATGTGAAAAAATTGAATTAGGTAGAGTTTTGTAAAGGATGAGAAGAAATGGTGTAGTTTTGTGAATTCCTCTTAATAAAATGTTAATACTATATTATTTTTTTATTAAGTTATTAGCACAAATTGAATTAATATTGCAGACAATTACAAAACTACACACTTGAATTGTATTTCACAAAACTACACCATTTCAAAGTCATTTTTTAAAACTACACCTAAACACTTAAAATTATATTCAAATAAACTTTACCCACACAATTCTACCCTTTTGATAATATAGTTTAATATCCAAAATTACAAAAGGTATTATCTTATTAATTTGTCAAAATTTGTTAATATATATATACATTGATCTAGTTTAAAAATGATATTTATTTATTATTTTATAGTGTTTATTAATTTATAGAGGTTTTATTGTACTATGTTACCTTTTTAACTACTAGCTAAGAACATAATGCCTTCATTAAGAAAAACTTAAACCGATCACCAATCTAATTATTGAATATAAACACATCCAAAAAATTTGGATCGTATCTTTTCTAGGTGACTTTATTACATCATTTTCACCATTACACATTTAATAACTTTGGGTTCCACAACATTGAATCCCCCTCTAAGTTCCCAACTAACATTTTCACAACCAATAATGTCTGTCCATTTACAATACTTCATAAACCGTATTGTACAACCTCTACCTCAAATATCTCACAAAAAAGTTTTTGGTCTTGTAATTGGTAGTAAAAAAACAAGATAATATGGAGGAAGAACATATAAGAGTGGTTAAGATAATAGTTTTTGGAGTAATCTTATGGGGTGTGACATTTATTTTCACAAGGAGAATATTCTCAAAATACTCTTTCGATTTCTGTAACCGACTTCTCTCGACGGTTCACGCCACTATTGCAGTCACTTTAGCTACTCTCTCTGTTCAAGATTGGTCTTGTCCTGTTTGTCCTCGTGCTTCTAAGCCGTCTCTTCAACAAGTTCTTGTCTTTTTCTTTTTTTTTTGTTAATTATGTTTAGTTGTTTGTTTATTTTCTTACGAGAAATTCACAAAACTACACCCTTTCAACCATTCATTTACAAAACTCTACATAATTCAATTTTTTCTTATATTTACACCTTTTGTTATTATATAATTACTCGTTTTCCACGTGCAGATGGATACAATGGCGTTTTCGTTGTCGTATATGATATACGATCTCATATGTTGCCAGTTTGATCAAGTGATTAGTATTGATAATGCTGTTCATCATTTTGTTAGCATTCTTGGTTTTGTAGCTGGACTTGCCTATCAAAAGGTAATAATAATATTATTAATACTATAATTCGTCTTTTTAATGTTATATACTAACTAGAAGATTAATATATGAGATTTAGTAAGTTTTGGTATGATTTGTTTTGTTGTAATTTTGGTAGTCTGGATCTGAGATAGTGGCAACACTGTGGATAGCAGAGGTATCAAGTCCTTTTTACCATTTAAGAGAGATTATCAAAGAGATTGGATACAAAGACACCAATTTCAATTTAGCAGCTGATGTGAGTAGAATATTATTGAAAGTCATAGAAAATTATAGACAACACTTACAAAAATACTTGTTCAATGCTATATATTTTATTGTTGTTAAAATTTGAATGCTATATTACAATAGTAATTGAATATGTATTAGATATAAATTATCCACAAAAATGAGAAATAAAGAATAAAGTAGTTAAAATATTATAAACTAGTATATATTTTTTTAATATTATAAAACATGATATTTTACCAATTAAATGTCTATAGTAATTCAAATTATTTTTAATTTTTTGTTATTTATGTTTTCACTTTTATGGGGGTGGCAAAAAAATCAATTAAAGGGTCGTTCGTTTGTTCATTCGGATGATCCATTTAGATGAGGATGAAAATTGACGTTCGTTTATTGTCAAAAACGACACCATCGGAATGAATCATTTGAATGTTCAAATGAACCCTTTAAATGGTTTTTAAAAATTTAGGCTAAATTTTCAAATGGACCAAATTGGATCATTTAAATGCAAATGATCAACTAAAAACTTGCAAATGACCAATATACCTTCATTTCAACAAAAATATAATAATAAAAATTAATAACTAAATTCATTAAAAATTGATTTTACGATTAATAATCACATTTTACCGAAAACCCGATTTCGCAGGTTTTGACCAAAGAAAAGATTCTGCGGTTTCAATAGGAAACCTGATTTCGCGGTTTTCGTCTGGAAACCAGATTTCGCGGTTTTCGCCCGGAAACCCGATTTCGTGGTTTTCGTCCGGAAACGACATTTCGCGGTTTTCGTCCGGAAACGCGATTTTGCAGTTTTCGTCCGGAAATCCGATTGCGCGATTTTCGTCCGGACATCCAATTTCGCGATTTTCGTTTGGAAACCCGATTTCGTTTGTAAACCTTGATTTCATGGTTTTGCCGAAAAAGCGATTTCACGATTTTCTCTGAAAACATGATTTCGCTGTTTTTGCTAAAAACGTGATATTATGGTTGTTGTTAAAAAAACAACCATAATTTCACGATTTTCTCTGAAAACCCGATGTCACGGTTTCCTAATAAAATTATTAACAATATATATTTCATGAAAATGATAATTTATAAATGTCAAAAATATTAATCAAAATTATTTAGTTTTAAATATATATTTGATCAAAAATTAAAATTTATATAAATAAAACTAAGACTAAAATGTTAATAGATTAAGTCAAGGATATTTTAGTCATTTTTATATTGTAAACATGTAGATGAAGATGAAAATGCATATAATTTAAATCAAACAAACATAGATCCATTTAAATGAATCATGAAAATAAAATAGAAAAAAAAACGAACATCATTCAAATAGATCATTGAGATGATCACTTGAATGAACCATTTGAATGTAAATAACAAATGGACAAACGAACAGCCCCTAAATATGGTTAATAGTTTAATTTTGGGCAATTTCCAAAAATACCTTGAAAAATAGTTTTTTAGACAAAAATATCATCAGAAGTTTTTTTTTCTTTAAATACCTTTAAAAAGTGTTTTGGACAAAAATACCATAAACTTAAAATTAAGTTAAAATCTTCAAAATTAACTCGAAACCCTCAAAACTAAACCCTACCCCCTTCAATACTATACCCTAAACAGTATATAGCAAACTCAAATGAAAAAATTTAAGTTTTAAAGCGTTAAAAATAGATTTTTGTGTTTATAATATTTTAGTCCAAAAAACAATTTAATGGTATTTGAGGAAAAAAAACTTGTAATGTTTTTTATCCAAAAACATTTTTTATGCTATTTTGAGTAATTTCTCTTACTTTTTTTAGGTTTTAAAATCCAAATATAATACCTTGCTTATATGAAATGATGGTAGGTGTGTTTTGCCACTATTTTCACACTGGCGAGAATTGTGTGTGGACCTTTTCTTGTTTACGTCAGTCTATCTGCTGATAATCCAATCTTCATCAAGGTTATTATTTATTCTCTCCACCTACCAATTATATACTTTAATATAAATCTTTAACAAGAAAAAAAAATTATATAATACTATATTTTTAATGATAAGATGTTTTATTTTTTTACAGGCAATGGGATCAGGATTACAACTCGTGAGTATATTTTGGTTCTATAAAATATTTGGGATGATGAGATATAAATTGTTTAAGAAGTCAAAGTTGAACAAAAAGTCTCCTTAGTTATAGATATATAATAGATTTGGATTAAATCAAATTATTCATTCTTATTTTCTAAACCAATATGTTATAAAAATGATGTAATGCCATGTGTTTTTTTGTACACGCTCAATAATATTCCAAGAAACTAATAAATATGTTAAATGTTATAAAACTAATATAGTAATGTGTATATATATATATATATATATTGTATATGTCGTAAAGTGAAAAAGAGGAAAGTAAGGTTTTACTCATTTTGTCCATATATTACAAATGAATTAAACACCTCCTTATATAGGAGTGTTATGTTGGTTATGTTAAACCGATAACTACAACTTTTTAATGTAAATCAAATGGATAATTATAGAAATAATTATAAACGTAATTATCTAACACTCCTCCTTAATTATTCATCATTTACGTAACCGTATTGTGTAGTGTACTGTTACATTAAAAACATTATCATAGAAAATCCAATGATAAAAACTATGATTAAGGAAAAGAGTCTTCCCCCGAAATAGCCGGTTATGATCTTCTTTTATAACGTCTTGTATATACCGCATTCCGGTTTTTTCTTTTACGTGTTTTGTTGTTGTTGTCTCGTTAAAAACCTTTTCGTGGAAAAACTCAGTGAGATAAAAACCACGATAAGAGAAAAAAAGTGCAACCACGCATTTCATCAATTCTCCCCCTGAAATCATCATCTCCCGGAACAAGTGTCTTTTGTAAAGAGCTATTTGGGAGAATAAATTTTCTTCTTCCACAAATGTCTACATTTTGGCGTGTTCTTGTTGCCTCGTTAAAAACTTTACCATGGAAAACCCGTTGGGACAAAAACCATGATGAGGGAAAAAGAGTGCAACCACGCGCATAATCATGACTTCACCTGGAAGTCTTTTCTTCATAAATAAGCATCTTCTCAAATAGGTCTTTGAATGAATGAGTTTTCTTCTTTTGCTTCCCCTGAGAGCTTCATCTTCCGAAATAAGCACCTTTTCAAATAAGTTTTTGGGTGAATGTGTTTTATTGTATTGTTCCCTTTTGAAACCTTATTGTTCCACCCCAAAATATACAGATAAATGATGAATTATATCCTGCAAATACCGTGTATATTCCAAGATACACAAGTCCGCCTATAGTGCTTATACGGTACTTCAGGACCTTTTTGGTGTAATTTGATTGATGCACAAATGCTCCATCTTTAAGATGCTCTATATGGAGTATAAGACAAGATTTTTTCTTACCAAAATCTTTCATTTCGAACTCTTCTTTATGAGTTCTTTCATCATCAATTTCTCTTTGACTTCCAGTCATGTTCCTTTGTTTTTTATTAGTGTTAAATATTATATTAAATGTTTTTTATTTTAGTTTTATTAATATTGAATGAGTTTTATAAATATAGAATGAGTTTTATTAAATGATTTTTTAATTGAATTATTTTAATTATTTATGTTGATGATGTGGATGCCTTAGATTGAGAGAGTATTGTGCTATTATATAATAGATGGTATATGTCGTAAAGTGAAAAAGAGGAAAGTAAGGTTTTACTCATTTTGTCCATATATTACAAATGAACTAAACACATCCTTATATAGGAGTGTTATGTCGGTTATGTTAAACCGATAACTACAACTTTTTAATATAAATCAAATGGATAATTATAGAGATAATTATAAACGTAATTATCGAACATTAAACACTTCTATATTTATCTATGTATATTCATAGCATAAGGAGTAATTATAATATTAAATAAGTAAAACAAGTGGTGGTAATATAGTACGTCTATTTTCCAAAAAAACATGTAGTTCCTCCTTTCCAAAAACATGTAGTTCCTCATTTCCAAAAAGATGTAGTTTTAGTCAAGTGCATAAATATTGAGAAATTTTGTCTAATACCATTGAGTACGGGCAACCTCATCGGTGAGTTTTTATGTAGAGTTTCTTAGGAACTAAATAATATTATTTTCATATATTTTAATTATTCATTAAATTTAAAGGTAAATAATAGTACAAACTAGTTATAATTTGCCACGCAAGCAAATGAGTTTCTTATGAGATTTTTTTAGCAAAAATCGATTCTTGTTCTCTCTTACTTTTTTCACTTTTATATTATTATTACTAGGAGCGGAGCCCCGCGCAAGCGCGGGGATGTTGATTTGCGGACTTACATATATATAATATATGTAGGTTTGTCATGGTAATACCGATTGTAGCAATGAACGGCTTGCGTTTGTGTTTATCTATATTCGGTAAGAGCGATAGGGAACCAATTTCAACCTCTACGTAGTTGTTAGTTTTTGAAAAAACTACCAAACGCATTTATTTGGGGAAAAGTTCAAAACCATTAAACTTGTTTACGTAAGGGAAGAAAAATTCTAACAATATTGAATCCCAAACATGCTTAAAACGATATCAAAAACATAGATGTAACCTACGTCATCATGCAGTGAAGATTTCATGTGTTGTTGGCGTTGATGCTGCCTGAGTAGTTTCCAAGTTGCACATGAACACATTGTTTTGCGAGCTCGTCGATAGCCTGCACCGATACGCAAATATTTTCTCTCAGATGCGATAGTGCAATGTTTGCAAATAAGACAAAGAGTTTAGGTACCTCATCTCCAATTAAGTCGCTCATCCCGCATACGGTAAATGAACAGATGCGCGACATGAATTTGTCTGCCACGATTACATGGAAAATAAAAGCACGACCCGTAAGTTGTTTAACTTCTCCTGGATGGTCGTTCCCACCATCGTTTTTTGACCTAGAATACCTCGGATCAACTATTAGCAGTATGTGATATGATAGGTATTCGTTAGTTTGAAGATTGTCGAGTTACCTCATCCGCAAGCAGACTCAAGTTGCTTCTCGCAGTCAGCCGAAGGATGTCCTTGTATGCAACCGAGAGCATTGCATAATTGGTGCCGTCATCGACCAGTAGCTCAACACGATGCCTAAATAACAGAGTTTTGTAAGTCGTTGATATCACTACATATGTTTGTTTGTGACAGAGCACTTCTTGCCTAGGGTCAGCGATGGTAGCGTGTTCCCTTGTTATCATGCACGCCCGAACATTCCACACACGTCGCTTTGGGGGGGCGATGTCCACAATCCGAGCTTTACAACTAAAAAGTATCACTTGTAGACCATGTTATCAATTAATATGACTCAGTTATTGTGATGTTCTAAATTTCTTTTACTTGTGAATTCGTGTTATAAAGATTGTTTAGAACCTGTGTGGTCGTGGCTGACAGGAAACTGTTTAAATCTCCTATAGGCCTGATCTGGTCTCCACATATGACCTTCCCAGAATCCACTATGCTTGTCTCGCTGTACGCGTCACCACCGAGGCTGTTTATAATTTTGCAAGCAAATAAGATATGTGGTGAGAACATCTTATAAATTTCAAACTCCCATTTGACTTTACCAAAAAAATACCTTCTTGCGAATTGTGCGATGCCCCGGACAGAGGGTCCAGGAAAGAAACTCGTTGCGACACTTGTTGTTAGGTAAAGTGTATATGTTCATCATACAAGGCTAAGCAGCGCAGTCAATTAATGTTATTTGAAAACTTACCGCCAATCCGCAGCGGTTTCAGGCTGGTGACCAGCATGACGGGGTGGGTGCTTTCCCGAGAATTAAGAAGGACTTTAAACTTCGCAGTTGCGTCATCCAGCAATGTTAAATCTACTTCAACGTCACTGTGAATTTTGTAAATAAAAACAGTTAGGGAACGTGAATGTTTTAAGCTGTGATGGGAACAATGAGCAAGTGTTGTGCCACCGAAGGGGAGGGTTACATACCGGACAACTCATGGTTAGTGTGGGCGATGGACCTGAGTGCGTCGAATTCACGACACATAAACTTCTCAGACTTTATGACTGGAACACTATCCACAACATCCTCCATTGTTGTATGGGCGACAAAACGGATCAAGAACGGGTATTCTGAAATCTTGTAAGTAGCCGCACACCTAACTACCTCAAACTCGGCAAACCTATAAATTGAACCGGCTTTGAGCAAAGGGCGTACTGAGGACAGCGTGCAACCGCTATGAAGCCGTGTATGACGTTGTCCTATGGGATAATGAGGATTTCAAATTAGATCTGCAATTATTGGAAAGACAAGCATATACAACATGGATGGTACTGCAACGTTACCTTCTCATCGAGGAGCAGCAGAGTAATCCCCATGAATTCACCTTGTTTTTTGATGTTTCTTGAATCCCAAAAACGCAGCTGTCGGCCAACGATGGTCTGGTCGGAGCGACCAAGGCGGAGAGCCTCGAAACTGGTTTGCGCGCGGACAGTAGACGGGGCTGCCATTTTATAATCTAACAAAAAATTTAGGTGCGTTTGCGTATGACAAAGTGCTCGCTGAAGTTGTAGCCATTTATAGAACGCAGAACAGGGTCATCGAAGCGCCGTAACGTAGATCTGAGTAAATGCGGCAACATTCAATACACGAAATCGGTAAGTCGCAGTAACGGAGGCGCAGTCTGTATGTTGTAGTAAAATGTTGGCTATAAAACCCTAGACTCAATCGAGCAAGAAGAAGCCCTTTGGGCCTAGACTCAATCGAGCTAAAAAAAACACATGCAAAAAAGACCCAATTGGAAGTACACAATTGACCCAATTAATATAAAAAGGACACGTGGACAATTGTGGGAGAAGGGAAAGTCCCACATTATATATATGATTTAATACTAAGAGTTTGCTAAAAACTAACAAACAAATGAATCAAAATTCTAAACATGGATTACACCTAATTTTGATTTAAACCTTCATGTTCTAAGTCACGAGGAAGAATTTTTATTTGATTTAAATACCACTCCAACGGATGATGAAAATAAAAGAATTTTTATTTGTCAAAAGTACTCGGGTTCAAAACTCATCGACACATTTTTTCTAATTTAAATAATTTATTTCCTAAAATAAGAAGAAAATAGGATACAAATAACTATCATTAACACTAGTATTTTTTAACCTAAGACCATGATTATTGGAGAATTCACGGGCACAGTTTCCTAGGTAAATCTTAAAAAAAAAATTAAAAACAGACCAATCGTGGGCCACCACGTGTCTGTGGAGCCCACGAACAATGTTAAAACCGGATCCGAAATAAGAGTTAGAAGAGCTTGGCTTTTTAGCTTTTACTGGGCCCCACCACTTAAGAGCATATCCATTGGTGTTTCTTAAAAATATCTTAGCAGGTGAACCCATTAAATAGTTAAGATCTGGATCTTATATTTCTTATTTAAGATCCGGATCTTAACTATTTAGTGGGTCTTTTGGATATGTGGCGACCCATGATTGATGTGTTTTTAATTATTATTCTTTTTTTGAACCAACTGTTCATGGTCCCAATGAATAGTTAAGAAATTTTGTGGGTTTCTCTGTTGGAGATGGTCTAAGATCATCTCCAACAGAGAAACCGACAAAGTTTTTAACTATTCAATAAGATCCATGAACTGTGTAATTAAAAAAAATATTAATAACGCATCAATCATGGGCTGTCACGTATTCAGTGGGGTCCATGAACAATGCAAGATCCCTCTAAGATCGGATCTTAGATAAAGAATTTAAGAATATGTTTCAACTATTTTGTAGACCCTACCGGCTAAGATCTCTTTAAAAAACTCCATTGGAGATGCCATAAAAGAACCAATTTTTTTTTCTTGCTTCTAGCCTATAAATTCCAGGGCCACGACTGCGCGTATCACTTAAGTTTTGTTCCGCAAGGAGCATAATCATATTTTATGGGACCTATTGCATTTCAGACAAAAAAGCATGTTTTGTGACATTCGGGACGATAAAAAAAAGATGGCATAATTGATAATTTTTCTTATGATTAGTTTTTTTTGGGGGGAGGGGGATCATTGCATTTTAAGATTACGAAAAAAACAAGCATGCAAATTGCAAAGTCCTTTTCCAACTTATCTTATGAAAAGGAGAGGGCGAGAATAGGGTCTTTCCTCGAAAAGGAAAAATAATATGGGCGCATTGCATATAATAAAAAACTTTAAAAAGGGTCTCTTAAAAATATGATATTACATATTCATAGATATATTTCTAAAATGTGGTTAGGGGGGCAAGTGCCCCGGGTAAATTTTCAAAGTTCCATGTAATTCTTGAATAATTTGTCTAATGTCCCTCCTATTACTTGCAATTAAGCCACTAGAATCTTTAATAAATTTATTTTTACCCCTCCTAAAATTTCTTTTTGCATCCGCCCCTGGGTGAATTCTATTTTGTTAACCAAAATGTTCATGGCCAATATTCCTAATCACCACCTTGGTGTCACAGCTCGCATGCTCCGAGCTCTCATAACACCCAAAGTGAATATTAAGTCTCCGTAATTACTTACTTGAACCTAATGTTGGAGCTAGCTCATAGCCTCATAGTGAGGGGGTCCATTGACCCCATAACTTTTGTTATTTGTATGCTTATTAGATTGCATGTTGATTATTTAGTTAAATGACATGAAAACATGATCCCATTGGGTTAAACTGAATTCTTCTTGTTCGTGCATCTTTTCTACTTAAAATACTCATCGTATTAAAATATTCCGTCCTTAAACTAATTGACTTAATTTTTATCAAAAATAATTGTTAATACAATTTTATATAATTATGTACTATTGCCCTATTGAAATAAATTTTTGGCTCCACCACTTCTTGAACCCGTTTTCTAAACTTTTTTGAAGGGGATTCAACCACTAGGCCAATAAATCATTTGGTTCAATTGTGAAATCAATCATTGCATCATTTACAACTTTCTAATCGAGACTAGATCGACATTTCGACGAATTTTGTTACGACCACTTTTTAAATAAGTATTGACTCCTACTTATAGATATATACTTTATCCGTTTCATAATAGTTGATGTTTTTAGACAATTTTTTTTGTTTCAAATTAGTTGATGTTTTCAATTTTCAATGTAGATTTAATTGATATTATGTGATTTTCAATGATTTAAATTACGAATAATGTGTTTTTATTGGTTGAATTATGTTTACTCGGTTATGATTTCATCATATCATGTATAAACTAGGCTAGAAAACGTAGAAAAGTTTATATTTCTCTTGAAACAAACGTACATTTTCGTTAAAATACATTAGAGTTCTAGCATATAAGAAAACATAACACAACACTTATTCCTCAGTACCATCCCTTAATACAATATTATCAACACACTGAAAAACTCAATTTTTCTTATTAATTAATTAATAACGTGACAATTCTTTCTAATCTCACCATTATTACCAGTAAGAGGCTGAATGTTACCCATTTTTACCATAGACTTTGCGAATTGCTCGAAGAAAAAGCTTTCGTCTTGTGCATAAGCTTTAACCAATTCACCAGTCTTGCCATTGTTCCCGGTGAGAAGCACTTGGTCTGATGTCAATAAGCCTTTTCCCCATAAGATGAGTTTGAAGTATGTGTTGTCGAATCTAGAAGGCGAGGCTAAGTCTAGAGGAGAAATGTTGTTGTCGCCTCCTATTGGTGGACATATTGATCTAAGACCATAGTAGTATGATCTCTCTAGTGTCTCGTCTGGTTGGTTATTACCGTTTTGATTGTATAGTCTTTGTTTGAATGTTGTGCACCTCGCTACTCCAATTGTATGTCCTCCTTAAAACACACACACGCACACAACAATGATAATAAGTAATGACACTTTTTATAAAACAAAAGTTATTTTGAGAAATTCTTTTAAGACATCCTTAAGATTGTTTTTTTTGGTAGAAATAATATTACAAATTTTTATGTCTATAACAACACTAGAAAGTTTATTTTTGGAACAAAATACTACAAACACAAAACAAGTTTTCAAATTTTAGAATATAGTTTTTTTGACTTAAAGTTAATATTTAGTGTTTAGGTTTATAGTTTTGCAAATGGTAAGAGATTAGTTTTGAGTTTTTAGGGTTTAATTTAACGGTTTGAAGTTATTTTGATTTTTTGTTATGTTTGACCAAAATATTAGTGACGTTTTAGTCCTAAAAAACTTGTAATGGTATTTCTAATCTAGAAAGCCTAAAATGATGTTTTTTTTGGCACTTGCCATTTTATAACTAAATCTCTATAACAAAAGAAAAAAAAAATACATGTTATTCTCACCTGATAGAGAAACCAGATCTTCTTGGTTCAAACCTTTGCGTTGAAACATGTTTAACAGATTCTGAATAGTCGAGTTCGGTGCAGGAATATTCGTGTTGGCTCCATTAAAGCTCGCTGTCCTCGAGTCTCTCCTTCCTAGTGGAAGCTCCCATGATGGTCCACCACTCTATATTCAACACCAAACATTCATAGATATGTATGTATAGTATACGTATACTTATCAACTAATATATAGTTTATGTTTTTTTTTTATCTTATTTATTTACCAGTATAGTTGAGCCACGAGCAGCGAGAGCTAGAATGTCGGCACAAGAGACAGTTTGAGGGCAAACTTGCTCAAGTTTGGCTTTGATCTCATCTATTACTTGAAACCCTTTAATGGAGTTCTTGTTTGGTACTGCATTTTTCTCACTTTTAATATTACCACTATCATCTAACAAGATTGATGCATCACATCCCTGTTTACACAAAGTGTTAGGCATTTGCTAAAGGAAAAAAGAAACAAAACTAGGTAATTTTTTAAAGGCCACATTTTTCAGAATTCTTTTATATCTATGTCACAATTTTAAACCCACAAAATTTAAATTGCTTGTTGTTTTCCTTTTGTAGGTTACGTAAGTTACGGTTTTTTGGCTTCTGACCACTAGCAGTGCTAGGTAATACATTTTATGTGTTGGAACCTGAACGAAGCAGTCGTGGAAGTGAAGCCTGAGTAAAGAAGCAGCCATTCTTGGGTCTCTAGCTATGGTTTTTTCGAGGACGGTCATGATAATCTCATCAGCTTGTGGGCAAGAGAACTGGTAGAATTGTGGGAAAAGACCTGATGAAAATGTTGGACCGATATTGTGACCATTACTTCCCCATCCGAACCCGAAGCCTGGATGAGCAACACCAATATCAAAGCAAAACAAAGAAAATAGCACAAGACAAGGAATAAGCTTAGACATAGCCATTTAGTTTTTTTTTTGTTGTTGTAAAACTTGAGAGCTGTGGAGAAAGTTGTGAAGATGGTCTTTGGGTTTTATACTTGGAAAAGATTTGGTAATAGCTAACTGCTCCAAGTCTCCAAGTTGACCAAATCCTTATTTAGAATGTTTAGATAATTAAAGAGCGAGTGACATGGTCAACTTGTATTTTATAATTATACTTAAAAATATATTTTGTCGTTTTGTAGTTTTTTTTTACCAACTCCATGAACGAATCCATGTGCCTATATGAATCACAATAAAACAGTTTTGGTACCATAATATTAGGTAAGGGTTTCAACCAAAGTTTATGTTGTTATGAGCGTTGAAAATGGAAAAAATGGTGAGTGAACTGCTACATTAAGAAACCATCAAACAACTCTTACCAAATCAAAGCTTTTTTTTTTGTTTTCTACACATTATTTAGTACACTTAAAAAGAAGTTATGTTTGTGGCACTAGTTAAGCATATTGTAGGAATATTTCGAGTTGGAACACTCGAGAAAGAGAAGATAACTTACTTAGTATAATATTTAGTACATTGGTGATTGGTCCCAACCCGTGGAAACAACGGAAAAGGACCCCGAACTTGTTTGTTTGAGTCCAAAACAAAACATGTGTATATGGTTTAAAAATTATATGCGAGATATTTTCGACTGGTTGACAAACACTTGCAATCGCGATTAAATATTACCACAATTATTTTGAAAATTAAAAACATTAAAACTATATTATTATTATTATAAAATATTGCTAATTCAATATTATTAAGAACAATTATTAAATCTTGTTCACCGGAGAAGAAAGAAGTTAACGGAGAGGAAAATTCCCGTTGTAACAAACTTTTATTAACCAAAACTTATCCAAAACTATCGTATGTACATATGTATATATACGGTCAATTGTACCATAATAAACCGAAATCATATAACCGGTATAACCCGGTTTACTTAACCTCTATATACTCTAATAGCCCCCTCTCAAGTCTTTAGTTTCGAAAAATCTGGTTGTTGAGGAAGGTAAAGACTTGATAGTGACATCTTCTTGAGGAAACTATTAAATGGACCAGGTTGTAGAGGTTTAGTAAGTATATCTGCATGTTGATTACCCGTCGGGACATGGACAGTCATCAACCTTCCAGCTTTGATCTGATCACGGACCGTGTGACAGTCGATCTCGATGTGTTTTGTCCTTTCGTGAAACACCGGGTTCATGGCTAGATGAATTGCAGACTTGTTGTCACAGAAGAGCTTAGCTCTTGAAGAAACTGTGATATGTAAGTCTCGAAGCAGTTGTTGTAGCCATATTATTTCACAAGTAGCATGAGCAAGACTCCTATACTCTGCTTCTGTAGTACTCCTGCTTACCACTCCCTGTTTCTTTGACTTCCAAGAGATTAATGATGTACCCAAGTACACACAATAGCATGTGATGGATTTTCTTGTGTTTTTACAAGTTCCATAGTCTGCATCAGCAAAAGCATTCAAGCATATCTCAGATTTGGCAGAGAACATCAATCCTTGTCCTGGATTGTTCTTCACATACTTGAGGACTTTGTGAGCTACTTGAAGATGAGTATCAGTTGGTGCTGATAGAAATTGACTCAGCTGATGCACTGCAAAGGTGATGTCTGGCCGTGTAATGGTAAGATAAAGAAGTCTACCAATGAGTTTTCTATAAGATGTTGGTGTGGGTAAAGGAGTTCCCATATCCTTTGTAAGATGCAAATTTGGATCCATTGGAACAGAGCTTGGTTTGCATCCTGTAAGACCAGCATCTTCTAACAGATTGAGAGCATACTTCCTCTGACAAACTGATATTCCAGCCTGTGATCTAGCAATCTCCAATCCAAGGAAGAACTTAGTAGGTCCTAGATCTTTAATCTTGAATTCAGACTTCAAGAGATCTTTTAAACTCTCTACTGTTTTGTCATTGTCACTAGCAATCATAAGATCATCCACATACACCAAAACAACAATGAAAGAGCCTGGTTCAACCTTGACAAACAGAGTGTTATCTGCTGGTGACTGAATGAAGTTAGCACCTAAAAGGACTGATGAAAACCTCTTGTACCACTGCCTTGAAGCTTGTTTAAGACCATAAAGTGACTTCAAGAGACGACAAACAGGTTGAGTAGGCAGATATGTACCTTGTGGAGGTGTATATCCAGGAGGAAGTCTCATGTAAATTTCCTCATCTAATTCACCATGCAGAAAAGCATTAGACACATCCATCTGTGTTAAAGTCCAGCCCTTTGTTGCTGCAAGACTAAGTAGAAGCTTTACACTTGTCATTTTTGCAACAGGAGAGAAAGTGTCCAAGTAGTCAATTCCTTCTTGTTGAGTAAAACCTTGAGCAACTAAACGTGCCTTATGTCTCTCAATAGTTCCATCTGGATTATATTTAAGAGTAAAAATCCATTTACAACCAACCACATTCTTACCCGGAGGTAATGTTGTAATCTCCCATGTCTTGTTAAGTTCAAGAGCCTGTATCTCTTCATTAGCCGCACCTGTCCACTTTTCTGATTTCATGGCTTGAGCAAATGTTTTAGGTTCTGTCTCAAGGTTATAGGCAAAAATGTATGACTGATAAAGAGGGGTTAGGTTATCATAGGAAAGAACTGTTTCAAGAGGATAAGGGGTAGTTTTAATAATTGGTTGTGGTAAAATAGGTAGTGAAGAAGGTGTATCAGGTGATATAAAAGGGATAAGGGAACAATGATACTCGGATAAGTAACTACTTCTCCTTTAGATTTCAACAAATAAACCCAAGTAACACGAGTGCAATCATCAACAATGGTAAGAAAGTATCTATATCCTTCAACAGATTCAACACTAAAAGGATTCAAAGACAACCCCATACATCTAAATGAAGTAGATCAAACGGATTCAAAGACAAATTATTCTTAGAAAGATAAGAAAGACGCTTCTGTTTAGCTAAAGGGCAAATATCACAATGTGAATTATCCAATGAACATGTTTTTAAATCTGGAAGTAAACTAACTAGTTTTTGCAAAGCAGTTTGTGAAGGATGTCCTAGCCGTTGATGCCAAAGAATATTAGATGCAGTTATTGATCCAGTAAAAAAACTAGCAGGTGCAGAAGATGATGAGAGGGATGTAGTTTCTGTTTCCAATATGTAAAGATTGTTGAATATGCTACCCCTCCCAATCATCAAGCCCTAAGAATGTTCCTGAATAAAGCAACAAGTAGCAAAGAAGTGAGCAGAACAAGAAATATTTTTAACCAAGCAACTTACACTAATCAAGTTGAAATGGAAATCTGGAACAAGCAAGACATTATGTAAAATCAACTTTTGTGTGACACAAATTGTTCCTATATGTGTAATTGGTACCCTAGTGCCATTTGGAAGTGTAACAATGATGTTTAATACAGGTTTCAATTCTGTAAACATAGCTGTATCTGAACATACATGACTAGAAGCTCCACTATCTATTATCCAAGCATCAAAGGGTAAAATTTTTTGTAAGGCTGTTAAAGTATGGTTTTGGAAAAAGAGGTTCTGATTATCATATGTAAGACTGGTAGAGGGGAAGGGTAGAATACCAGAATTGGAAGTATGAGTCATCAAGCCATGTTCTGTAATAGTAGCAGTGGAACCAGGATTAACCAATGAAGAAGGTGCAGGCTCCTGAAGCTTGAACTGAGCATGAAACTGATTAGCTAGATGCTGGATTTGATGTGATGTTAAGTCCTGCAACCTCACATTTCCATCATTTGTCATCTGTGTAGTTTTCTGAGATGGATATGCAGCTGCTTCAGCATATATATTAGCAATTGCATTGGTCTTAGGATAGGTGTTCAGTGATTGATTATGAGCAGAATGTTGAGTTGGTTGTATCCTAGATTGATTCTGATGGATTGTAGCATTATTACCCTTGTAGCTTGTCTTGTACCCTGGAGGAAACCCATGTATCTTATAACACTTCTGAATTGTGTGACCAAGTTTTCCACAATTTGTACAAATGGGTCTCTGGTTCTGATTTGCTCTCATGGTGTTATAAGCTGCTATGTACTCCTTTTCTGAGTCATCATTAACTACAGCTTGAAATGCTGATAACTTGAATATTTTACACATTTTACTTTAGGTTATGCATTAGAACTCATTCATTTAGGTTGCATTTAGTGTCATATAGGTTGCATATAGGTTGCATTTTGGTTTGTTTCGTGTATTTCGGGTTTTGGAGCATAAAGACGGCGAAAGCGATGAATTTAAGCCAAAAAGAAACTGATACACTTGCATCGGGCATGTTGTATCGGTTTCGGTTGGCCGATACAGAAGACAGAGAGTGTGCCGAAGTCTGTATCGGCCAAGCATATCGGTTTCCGTGGCCGATATTGAAAACAGAAGTTTCGCCGAAGCTTGTATCGGCCAACCATATCGGTTTGGAGTGACCGATACAAGAGAAGAAGACTCGAAGACACGTACCGACCTGTCGTATCGGCTTAGCCTGGCCGATACGAGGAAAACTGAGCCGAAGGAAGATTTGTCGAAGCGCATATCGGCCAGCCTGTATCGGTTTGTTTGACCGATACAGCTGCGAAATTTTAAATAAGTTTTGGTTTTTGCTATGTAAAAAGGAAAACCGGTTTGATTTTTGGTTTCCTTTTTTTTTTATTTATCGGTTTAGACTTTTTATTAGGGTAAAAACATACAGCCACCATCATCTTGTTCTTAGTTTTTAGTTTTGTTTTGTTTTTGAGATTGAGACTTTGAGGAGATTTTCTTGGTGATTGCTTCTTGGCCACCTTGTAATCTTCATCATCATCATTGAATAAGAGTTTTCTTTACCCTTTTTATTCTCTTTGTTTATTTTGTTTATGCTTATGGTTTCTTTGAATCAAATTGCTATGATTTTCAATATGATTTGTGAGTAGTTCTAAATAGACAATTGGGTTAGGGTAAAAGGGGTTTGATTGAATCTAGGAATGAAAATTGTCTAAAACTTAATTGATTGAAAACTTTAGTCTTTGGTAACAACCTTAAAGCTTTAATCGAGTTGGCCATTCGATTATCGAACCCGGGAAGCTTTATGAATCGAGAGATTATAAAGCCTCCCGAACAATTACCTTAGAACCAAGCCTAGCTTAACCGAGAGATCGTGTTAATAAACTTGGTGGTTAGAATTGATTTGTCCTTAAAGTTTCTCGACGATTAAACTATCCAAGACATTGTGTTAGTTCAATCGTTGAGAAAAGGATCATTGCCACGAGAGTGGATTGATCTAAAATCGTTTTCAAAACCTTAAAGTAAATTTTATAAAAGACAATTTGAAATCCGAAAGTTTAATCATCCTTTAAAACACCTTAACCTGATTGTTTAGCTTTTTAATAATCTTTCAAAACCTTTAATTCTCGTTTTTCGTTTTGTTAAATTTCCGGTCACAAAAACATCACTCAAACAACCCTTTTGATCACACTTAAACTGAGTTTGTTTCGCATAAATTCGAATACATTGTTTGCTCCTGATTTGGTTTGACATCTTAAATACTACATTAAGATATTAGATTAAGCGGGGTAAAATCCCGTTTATCAAATTGGCGCCGTTGCCGATTCAGGAACTCGAACAATTATTAGAATTTTGAAACCACTTGGGATTAAGTTTCAGTTTCGTTACTAACTTGTTCTCTTTCCTTGTGATTTTCGTTTTGTAGGTGTATGCAAAGAAGAAGTCACCGACAAAGTGACAAGCTTGCTCTTCTTCGCGGACATCAAAGCACACGAAAGAGCTATCTCACGTGAAAGAAGAACCAGCCTCCACTCCGACTCATCCACATCGGACACTTCGGGTTCGGAATCGAATTCGAGATGGGTGACGCACCTAACGCAAACAACGTACCTAACGTTGCACGCACAATTGGTACGGCGGATGTGCCATCAAACATCACAAACCGTAGTGGCATCACACCACCAGCCATCGCCAACAATAACTTTGAGATAAAGTCTAGTCTCATTAACATGGTGTCCGGCAACAAGTTCTACGGGGCCGCCTAGTGAAGACCCCATTGATCACCTTCACCGTTTGACATGCTTTGCGACACGGTGAAGATCAATGGTGTCAATGAGGACATGTTTAAGCTGCGCTTGTTCCCCTTCTCACTCGGGGACAAAGCACACATATGGCAGAAAAACCTTGTGAAGGACACCATACGTACTTGGGAAGCATGTAAGACGGCTTTTCTCACAAAGTTTTTCTCGGTGGTGAGGACATCAAAGCTGCGAAACGAGATCTCCGCTTTCGCACAAAAAAGACCAAGAAACGTTCGCCGAATCTTGGGAACGTTTCAAGGGTTACACGGTGAGATGCCCGCACCACGGTTTCACGGGAGAAAGCCTACTCAAGCACGTTCTATCGGGGCCTAAAACCGAAGTTCGGGATGCTTCTCGATTCGGCTAGCCAAGGAAATTTCCTTGGGAAGACGGAAGCCGATGGACAGCTTCGGTGGAGAACTACGCCCTTAGCGATAGTAACTACGGAGAGGACTATGATCGCACCATCCGCAACTCAGGGAACGATGAGCAGTTTAAGAGAGAGATAAAGGCGGTGAATGAGAAGCCGGATAAGTTACTCATGTCTAACCAAGTGGGGATTAACTACGTTGGAAGCGGAGATGAACAATTACCCCCAACCGAGGGAAATCAGGAGGAGATCAACTACATGGGAAATCGAATGATGGGCGTTTCAACAACTATTCTCAACACCCAAACCTCTCCTACCGAAACAACAACGTAGCCAACCCCCACGACCAGGTCTATCCCCATGCGCAACAAGGAGGTTACCAAGGTAAACCTCAATACAACCAAGGCGGATACATACCGAGACCACCACCTAATCGTCCTCCGGGGTACAACAACCCTCCCGTCGCTCAAGGAGTGGTTGCATCACCAGCTCCCCGGGTGATCAAACCATTCGATGTTAAAACAGATTCTAGACAGCCAAACACGGAGTCAAATGGAGTTCAACACGTTCAAGAAAGGAATTCAGGCAAAGGTTGACAACTCTTACCATGATCTCAACGCCAAGTTTGAAACATTGAGTACTCACTTGAAAGCCTTGGATAATCAAGTGGCTCAAATTACCTCGGCCTCTAAGCGACCAATGGGTCAACTCCGGGTAAACCTGAAGCCAATCCTAGAGAGTATGTCAACTCCATAGAACTTCGTAGTGGTACACAAACGCTTTCAAGCGATCTCATTGCGGACAATGCGAAACAAGGTGAGGGGGTGGACCACTCGTTTGAGCCGAAGACACGGTTGTTAACGACGAGAACCGTGAGATAGTGGCAAAGGAGGAAATCGGTGATGAGAAAGATACAGGACACCTGTATCGGCCAGTCGTATCGACCACAACTGGCCGATATCGACCACCCGTGTCGGCCAAGGACAAGGCCGATACGAACGAACAGGAGACAGGGGACTCGTATCGGTCAGGACGTATCGGTTTCACCGACCGATATCGACCACCAATATCGGCCAAACACACGGCCGATACCGAGGAGATATCCGAGAAAAAGAAGAAAACCGACGAGCCGAAAAAGCTGGTGTATGTAACATCTCCTTATAAAGATAAGCTTCCTTTTCCGGGTCGAGCCAAGATGCATCTCTTGAAGGAGTACTTTAGAGCTAAGCTCGAGAAACAAACAAACGAGGTGCAAACTCCCATGCCTCTTGTTGACGCTTTCAAGCAAGTCCCTCACTCCACCAAATCTTTGAAAGACACCATCAAAAACAAGTCCAAAAACTTGGAAGACACGGTGAAACTTTCACAAGAGTGCAGCGCGATCATTCAGAAGGACCGTTCTCCTAAGAAACTTGGCGATCCAGGGAGTTTTACTTTGCCTTGCACTCTTGGTCCTTTGATCTTTGAAAAGTGCTTGTGCGATCTAGGGGCTAGTGTCAACGTTATGCCTCTGTCTGTTGCTAAACGACTTGGTCTTTCTTCTTTCCAACCTACTAAGATCTCTTTGGTGCTGGCCGATAGATCCGTGAAGGTACCCGTTGGAATCTTAGAAGATATTCCGGTAAAGTTGGGAGACGTTTTCATTCCAACAGATTTTGTCGTCTTGGAGATGGACAAAAAACCCGATAATCCACTCATCTTTGGAAGACCTTTCTTGGCAACCGCCGGAGCCGTCATAGATGTGAAGGTTGGTAAGATAGATTTGCACCTTGGGAAGGACCTTGTTCAGCGGTACAACATCAACGATGTAGTCAAGAAGCCTACGGAGATGGTCCCTTGTGAAGCTTTGGTGATTGGAGTGGAAAAAGATGCTAGCAATGGTAAGTCTAGTGATGATGCAAGGAGCAAACCCAAAGCTCCAAAAGTGGAACACCAATCCCCTCCTAGGAAGTTCGAAAGGCGCATTGGAACATGTCTCAAAACCGCGTCATTAGAAAGTTAATCAACGAGGTTAAATCTTTGAAGAAAGCTTTCAAGAAAGAAGCAAGGAGTGCTCGCTGCGACTCGGATAAAGGCAAACACAAAGAGGGAGGCGAGTTTGGCGTGAAAGGAGTAAAACTCAAGCCGCCCCTGGACCACAAAGTTGTCACCGAAGGAGATTCGACATCTCTTTCAAACTCCAATGTCGTCTAAAAAGAAGGGGGTAAAGTCAAGCTAAGAGACTATAAACAAGCTCACTTGGGAGGAAGTCCCATGTCTATCCTTGTATATACAATTTTAGTTTGCATTTAGATAATAATTCACTTAGAGTTTATGTCGTGTTTGATGGTTTCAGTGAAAACGAAGTAGGAAAACGAATTCGAAAGGCGTATCGGCCGTTGTATCGGTTGCTGGACCGATATCGGGCAAGAGTATCGGTCTGCTGAAACCGATACAGACGACTACTCGTCGTGTTAGTACTACAGAGGTAACACCTGAACCATGTGCATACGCATTAGTTTTTCATATTAGAGTCATTCATACATACATTTAGGAACCTTCTCCAATGCTTGTTTCACACGGAGACCGTGTGATTTAAGTTTGGGGGAGTAGTCATATAGTTTCATATTAGTGACATAAAAAAAAAAAAAAAAAAAAAAAAACCCAAAAACACAAAAAAAAAAATGCATTTAGGATTAGTTCATTTAGGTCATATGCATAGGGGATCTATGAAGATTTTAGCCTTATAAAGCGACGCGTCTAGTGTTTTGAACGGTATCTTAGGTGTAGTGTCTTCCTCAAACGACTTAGAACTCGCCGAAAATCTTGAAATCTCGACCCTAGACATTGATGTTTAAAAAGCCAATAGTGTGGTTATGAAGCTTGATAGTTCTAGGTAGCCTTCAAAAACTATTTGAACCTAAACTTGACTTCTAATTAGCATGATTGAGAGTTTTTAAGAGTATTTCTATGGCTTTGTGATTTCTACGGATTGTGGCTTACTAAACCGAAACACCTTAAGCGCAATCCGGTCATTCTCATTATAAGGATGATTCCCCTCTCACCCCCTTCGCCTAAATCCAAACACTTGTGAGAATTCTTTTCATTTAGTGATTGTTTGGTTTCGCAAAAACTTGAAAGTATAGGGAGCGACAAGGAAGGACATCCATTTGGCTAGGTTATCATATGCTAGTTTGTAGACGGGATAACGGGAAACACATCTTTGAAATAAAACGTATTTTCGAGAAAATAAACACGAGTTAAATTGTAAAACTCCTAGGGGTAAAGAATGGCTACTAAAAAAAAAAAAAAAAAAAAAAATAGAAAGTTAGCCAAATAAAACCCCTAAGGTAGTTAAAAAAAAAAAAAATGAAAGAAAACTCGGTGTTTGAATGCTTAAGTGTGTAGAGAGTGAAAAGATGGGTTAGAGATTAGAATTGTATAGGGATGGATGTCCGGATTTGCATTGCTTCTTGTCTTTCCCGATTTTGCTTAACCCTTTCACTCCCCGAGAGAAACCGCGCTACAACTAACCACATGCCTGAGTGTTAGCCTCCTCGTTTGATTCGAAATCCCGTTCTTACCTAGACAAATAGAAAAACTCTTGAAAATTCTTGATCATGTTTCATGCTTCGACTATGCTTAATTGAATGTGAAAAGGTGCTTAGACTAGACAAGTGGATCACATGCTTTTGGTAATAATAACGGATTTAGACGGAGTTTGAGATGAATGGCAATAGGTAGAACTAGCTCGGTTGCGATAGGATACTATGTTTAGGATACTCGTTCACTACACTCTTCGCGTTACTTTTGGTTCTGAGGTCCCCGCCTCCACACCTTCCTAAACTTTGATGCGAAATTCTCTTGCTTGAGGACAAGCAAAGGATAAGTTTGGGGGAGTTGATAACTTGCATATTTTACACATTTTACTTTAGGTTATGCATTAGAACTCATTCATTTAGGTTGCATTTAGTGTCATATAGGTTGCATATAGGTTGCATTTTGGTTTGTTTCGTGTATTTCAGGTTTTGGAGCATAAAGACGGCGAAAGCGATGAATTTAAGCCAAAAAGAAACGATACACTTGCATCGGCATGTTGTATCGGTTTCGGTTGGCCGATACGAAGACGAGAGAGTGTGCCGAAGTCCCGTATCGGCCAAGCATATCGGTTTCCGTGGCCGATATTGAAAACAGAAGTTTCGCCGAAGCTTGTATCGGCCAACCATATCGGTTTGGAGTGACCGATACAAGAGAAGAAGACTCGAAGACACGTACCGACCTGTCGTATCGGCTTAGCCTGGCCGATACGAGGAAAACTGAGCCGAAGGAAGATTTGTCGAAGCGCATATCGGCCAGCCTGTATCGGTTTGTTTGACCGATACAGGCTGCGAAATTTTAAATAAGTTTTGGTTTTTGCTATGTAAAAAGGAAAACCGGTTTGATTTTTGGTTTCCTTTTTTTTATTTATCGGTTTAGACTTTTTATTAGGGTAAAAACATACAGCCACCATCATCTTGTTCTTAGTTTTTAGTTTTGTTTTGTTTTTGAGATTGAGACTTTGAGGAGATTTTCTTGGTGATTGCTTCTTGGCCACCTTGTAATCTTCATCATCATCATTGAATAAGAGTTTTCTTTACCCTTTTTATTCTCTTTGTTTATTTTGTTTATGCTTATGGTTTCTTTGAATCAAATTGCTATGATTTTCAATATGATTTGTGAGTAGTTCTAAATAGACAATTGGGTTAGGGTAAAAGGGGTTTGATTGAATCTAGGAATGAAAATTGTCTAAAACTTAATTGATTGAAAACTTTAGTCTTTGGTAACAACCTTAAAGCTTTAATCGAGTTGGCCATTCGATTATCGAACCCAGGAAGCTTTATGAATCGAGAGATTATAAAGCCTCCTGAACAATTACCTTAGAACCAAGCCTAGCTTAACCGAGAGATCTGTGTTAATAAACTTGGTGGTTAGAATTGATTTGTCCTTAAAGTTTCTCGACGATTAAACTATCCAAGACATTGTGTTAGTTCAATCGTTGAGAAAAGGATCATTGCCACGAGAGTGGATTGATCTAAAATCGTTTTCAAAACCTTAAAGTAAATTTTATAAAAGACAATTTGAAATCCGAAAGTTTAATCATCCTTTAAAACACCTTAACCTGATTGTTTAGCTTTTTAATAATCTTTCAAAACCTTTAATTCTCGTTTTTCGTTTTGTTAAATTTCCGGTCACAAAAACATCACTCAAACAACCCTTTTGATCACACTTAAACTGAGTTTGTTTCGCATAAATTCGAATACATTGTTTGCTCCTGATTTGGTTTGACATCTTAAATACTACATTAAGATATTAGATTAAGCGGGGTAAAATCCCGTTTATCAAATGCCACATTGTCAACTTTTGTAACAGGTCTAATAGTCTTATGTCTCTCATCTTGTGTAACCATGTTGAATGCCTCTTCAATGGTTGGCATAGGTTTTAACATGAGGATGTGACGTCTTGTTGGTTCATAACTCTCATTTAAGCCCATAAGAAACTTGGTTACACGACTTCTTTGCTGCAAGGTCTCCCATTTGGCTGCTGCATCACACTCACATCTTCCACATGTACATACAGGAAGTTCCACATAGTTTCTATGTTCTTCCCAAAGAGTGAGCAATTCAGTATAATACGCAGAGATGTCCATAGAACCTTGCTCAATCTTGCTCAACCTTTGTTCAATATCATAAACCCTTGGTGCATCATCTTGCTTAAACCGAGTCAAGAGATTTTTCCATATACCTTCAGCAGTAGATATGAACAACAAGCTCTGGCCAATCTTCTTAGACACAGAGTTCATTAACCAAGTAGCTACAATGTCATTACATCTAGACCAAGATCCAAAATCCCTATGATCCAAAGCAGGTTTAGAGATCGTACCATCAATAAACCCTAATTTGTTCCTGACATTCAAAGCCATCCACACAGATCTTCTCCAAGAATGAAAATCAGACGCTGTTGTTAGTCTATATGATACAAGAGTGAGTCCTGGATGATCAGTGTGATGTAGATAATATGGATTCGCATAAGCATCCGTAGAAGAGGATTGTTGATTCATTGGAACGAACACAGCCGTTGACGAAGCTATCCGCGAACCAAAAATTCACAAAAATCAAAGAAATTCTCGACGAAGAAGAAGAGAATCAAGCAATTCGTTTATCACTATGTTTCAATCCAACGAAACGAAGAGAATAAGAAGAAAGAAACAATCCTGAACCGCCTGAATCGCCTCAAGAATGGTGACGATGACTATACGTACAAATCGCCATAGAAGCGGAACAGGACAGCTCATATTTTCCGATAAGACCTCCGATGATAACTCCGATAAGAATTCCGGCGAGAAAAGCGGAAGATTCCGAGCCTAGCTCAGTGCTCTGATACCATATTAAATCTTGTTCACCGGAGAAGAAAGAAGTTAACGGAGAGGAAAAATCCCGTTGTAACAAACTTTTATTAACCAAAACTTATCCAAAACTATCGTATGTACATATGTATATATACGGTCAATTGTACCAGAATAAACCGAAATCATATAACCGGTATAACCCGGTTTACTTAACCTCTATATACTCTAATAACAATAAAATTAAAACACTAAATTATTAGGTTTAATATTTCATACAACTAGTTTATCACCAAAAATTACATTAAGTTGTGTGACAAAATGTAAAAAATTTGTTTAAACGCGTAGATCTTCAGGATTTGACCTTTTGAGTATTGTAAAATTTGCATGATCATGTTGTAAAACCATGAATATCACCACCATGATAAGCTAGACACTTAAGCCTTGTTTAATAAACGTGTAATTATTATATATCTAAAACTTTGTATATTAGGGAGGCTAGCAAAATATGTATATTAGGATTGATAGAAACGTATGATTATTATATTGCTACAAGTGAAAAAAAGATTAATATATTGCTAAAACTTTGATGCTTTTAACAAAACGTAATAATATTGTTATGGTGTATTTTATATACGTAGATATATATATATTTTTTTTTTCAACCCGCTACCGATTCGCAAACGCTTGCGGAAAGCAATTTTTGATTTTGAGCGACTTAATAAGAGTGGTGTAAAGCGACAAGAAGCGATTTAGAAATTGTTTCGATGCGCTGTTAATTAATTGCCACTACCCGTAAACCTAACGCATACGGGTGCTAGCGTATAAACCAATCAAGCCTTCAAAAGAAGAGAGGGGAATACAAATGAAGAAGAAAAACAAAAAGGTCAAAACATCAAGTTTACGGAAATGGAAAAATAATACCCAAACTTTGACGAAGGCCAAATCTAAAAAAAATACACAAACATAAACTTTCGATCATAAATGGTCTTCATCAAAGTTTGGGTATTCTTTTGCGATTTCAGTACACGTAAAGTTTTCTTAACTTTTTAATCGGATGGAAGTATATCTATTTGTGGGTTACTCGTTTAATCATCGATCAATTCTAGTGAACCGAACCGCGACAAAAATACTTGATTTTTTACTTAGTAGTTCTATTTTTGTAATCGAATAAAAAATATAAAAGTATATATTGTATAAAAGTATATACTTTAAATATATATTGTATAAAAAATATAAAAGTATTTTTATTTTTTGCATAGAAAATTATTTAAAATAAATTTTTAAAAAATTTGGAACATTTTTATTATATATTAGTGTATTTCTCTGAAATATGATTAAATCTTTTTTCTTAAAACAATAATTATATCATAAGTTTTTTTTCTTATTAAAAAGTGTTGATATTTCTATTACGATTATTATTCATTATATTTATATAATTAACTTTTTGTGTAGGTTTTGGCTCTCTTTTAAAACGCGACGGTATTGATGATTAAACGGTTGTTTATTCGCTATTCAGTGTTGAATTGTGCAATTTTGATCAAATCGCTGAGAAAATCGTTGACCAATTTTTAACCGATTTTCAATCGATTAATCAACTCAAATCAGTCGAAAACCGATTTATTTTTAATAAATTTAAACTGTTGTGCGTTAAAACCCTATATGATGGAGCAATTTAATAACTTTACGAAACTCATTTAATTCTCAAAACACAAATGACTTATTTATAGTTAGTTTTCAACTAATATGTAGCATCCACTACCAATCTGGGACCTTTTATATTCATATATTACTTGTTAAAAAAAATTAATGAGCTTTAAAATTTTAGTTAACATAAAGCATTTTATATTCAAATTTTATTGTCTTTTTAGATTCAAATTTTATGGGTTTTAAATTTCATTTTTTAAATTTCAATTAATATATATATATATGATTCTGTTTTGTTAAAAGAGATGGTATTAGACTTTCCGGCACATACGAATTCAATTAACATAGAAACTCAAATTGTTGTAGTTAGGACACATGTTTTAATATGCAATTAAATCTAATTTTGTGTTTGTTTTTCAATTTACATGTCGAAAAAGCTTCTGATGTGCGTAAGACGACCAAATTTTTGAGCTAATGTTTTACTATTTCTAGTGCTATTTTTGGCAAAATTACCACATAATCGGCTAAAATGAGTTATCAAACGGAACCAATCCCTAGTAAAAGAAATGCCTATACCCACGAAAAAGCCACAAAAATTTTCGTAGGTATAGGCTTGCTTGGTGTTATTTATTTTAAATAGATTATGTGGATGTTGGTAGCTAAAATCCACTTAACTCGAGGTGCACTAATCAAAATGATCACTATTATATTATATGGGCTTTTGAAATGTGGGTTACGTACGTAATTGATTATTGTTAATTTTTTAGAATTGTTCTAGTGATGACACATAGTATTTTTCCTTGTTTTGCTCAATTAATGTTTCTCAATTAGTATATATAGGATGTCACTACATAATTATATCATAACCTATATTTTGGAATTAGTTTTAAGATTACAATCGATAAAGTGAAAGAGTTCACAAAGCCCACCAAATTATGTTCAATCGAATATAAATTATATAAATCGATTCTCTCTTTTTCGAAAAGTCTATCTTACCGCTAAATTCGGAATCAAAACACACAATTATATCGATTTAAATTTCAGATTTAATAACAGAAACAATAATATTTAAATAATATAACAATAGATTTTACGGATTAATTTATTCATAAAGTTATTTTTTACTCATTACTTTCAGATTTAAATCTATATATAATCGTAGATTTTAAGTTTTTAACACTAAATTTGAATAAAAATGATCTCCACATATTTTATTTTTCTCACGGGTTATTTGATAATTGCTATGGGACTAAATCAAGTTTAGGTTATGTATAATATATACGTGTAATTTTTCGACGGGTCGGAATATATCAAATATAGTTTATGAGATATAACCAAATCATATTCGTAAAATCAAAATCTACTTAAATAAAGAAATTGTATATTTTCCTCATATAAGAAAATAATAAAAATACAATATATTCATGTAATATGTGAAATATGAGACTACAAACATATAATCCAAGTTGATGTAGAATTTTTTTGAATATTTTTTACCAAAAAATTTTAAATATTAAAACATATCTTATAATATAAAATTTACAACAAATTAAAAACGCACGTATATACGAGTCCGCATTTAGTTAACTTTAAATGAACCAAGAAAAAATATTATAAAGTTGTGGACATTTTATAATAATAATTTAGAAATATACATAATTTTTTAAAAAATATAAAAAAACCTTGCGTGAAATACGGGATATCCTAATAATATTGTAGGTTACATTTTGTGGTCGCCGTGCCATTGTTATTCGATTTCATAATTTTCTCCTATCGATCTTGCTTAACTATATTTGAAGATGATGCAACTTTTGATTTTGTTGATGGGATGGATAGAAAGGTGTCGTATGTTAGAGGTACATTCGTAGTCTAATTTTTTTTTTTGGTTAACATGGGGTATCCTAGCTAGGCCTACGGAATGGTCCAGCCTAATCCCCAAGGGGAGGTGCAACCCACAGATAGACTCTCTCTCTGAGTATTCAAATGGGCCGAAAACAAGGGCTCATATCCATGACCAAGTGAATAATCTAGCAATTTCGCATTTGCGGGGAATCGATCCTAGCCTAGACCAACATGGCGACTCTTCCAAACAAATGGAAACCACTCGACCAAGAGCACTTGGTTGTCTAAATATTTTATTATGATCACGTTTTATTTGTTTGTGTACAAATTTGCAACAATCACGTGGTAAGATATTATGGTTGTCGAGAACTTAGTTTCATGAGCTTATTATGTGTTTGTGAACTATTAGAGATATTTAGAGTGATAATTTTCCTTGATAGATGTATGTGAATGGTGGTTCGTGAGTGAAGTATGTGAATGGTAACTCATAAATGATGTGTGTGAATGGTGACATGTGAATAAAAGATGTATGTGAATGGTGATTCGTGACCGTGAAAATAATATTGATTTGTTAAAGTTATATGTGAATTGTGTTTCATGAATATTGTTGAGTTTTGAATTAAAATTGTATGCTATTGTATGACGTTTTTGGGAAAGAACTAGTATACTTTGTGTAGGAGAATTTGAAACGCTAATGATGTTGTTGTGATGTACTTAGGACTTTTTGTTTGATTTCTCGAGGATGGGGGAATTATCGAATGTAAGCACACAAAAGGGTATAAAGTGATCAAAGAGAAGATATCAAAACAACACGAATTTGCGCGTGATATCCTCATTGAGTTAGCATATTTGGATTGAAATGACGTCGATACAAAACCAGTGACGACTGCAAGTGATGATGACCTCAATGTGTTCCAAAATTCGGTAGTTACTAATAATTCTATCAATTTATTTGCTAGTTTTTCGTATCATGGTGGAAGCATAGAGGGAATTTGTGGAAAAGGCTGAGGCATGCACTGTCGAAGCAGCTAATGTTACCAATATAATGCGATTTGGAGAAGGCTTATGCAATGTTATTGATACTGATTTCATTAGCGATGAGCTGATAATCGTCGTTGCGGCTGCCGCCGAAGAAGAGCATAACTTGGCAAGGAAAAGGGAAGAAGATCATAGTTAGTACACAATCAAAGTTTGATTAAGACATATCCTCTTGGTGGTACATACAAAAGTGTTGTCAATCCATGTGAAATAAAGGATGTGAAAATTGCACCAGACTCAGATGGCGAAGATACGTAGCATGAAAGTGAGGATTATGATTTCGATCATCAGTCCAATATTGTCGACAAGGTTAATGAGAAGTTGTTGATTTTAATGGTACGAACAATGATGATTTTGTTGAGACACCAATTGCGAAGAAGTCTAGTTAATCGTATGACATCATTACGAGTTTATAAAATGGATGTTAGCGTATATGATGTTTATGGTTTTAAAGATGTCATTGTTTAAAGGGTTAGAGAGTATTCCTTATGATGTTTCACAAACGGATTTCAACAAAGAGAATGATGAGATAGTGAAAGGGAGCTTGTGTCAAAACATGAAAGATTTCAAGACAGTGATGACTATTTATGCTATCAAACAACTTTTTCAGGTTTAAGATAACACGACATGGAAAGTAAAACACTATGTTGGCGTGCATTGACAAGAATTGCGACTGATGAGTGTATGCCGTAGAGATAGATAATCTGAGGAGTACGAGGTGAGAAAGTTACATCTTGAGAACACATGTACAATTGAATCAAGGAGCCAATTTGATAAACATGCTACTGCAAAAATAGTTGCAGCTCTATTTTTTTCAAAAATACAAGGACATGACATATGGTCCAAGAGTTATAGGGATCTCTCTAAGATGGTTCTAGGTGAGTACCACATAGATGCTTCTTATTAGAAATGTTGGAAAGCTAGAGAGTTTGCTATTGCTGAATTTATAGGTACGGAGGAAAAATCTTAGGAGTTGTTGCCTATATATTTGCACGTTTTGAAGGTACCGAATCCCTAAACAATTTGCCACTTAAAGACGAAGCCGGACAAAAAAAAGTGAAGCGACATTCAAATACGTTTTTATGTTATTAGGTGTTTCGTTTAAAGGTTTTCAACACTTATGAAGGGTGATTGTAGTTGAAGAGACTCATATTCATGACAAATACAAATGTTTATTGCTGAGTTCAAGTGGACAAATGCAAAATTTCAGATTTTTCCTTTGGCTTTCGCTGTGGTGGATAACAAAAACGATTCATCTTGGAAATGATTTTTAAGAAGCTAACTGATATATTCGAGGACAAAGAGGATTTGGTGTTTGTTTCGGATCGTAATCAATCCATATATAATGGATTAAGTGATATTATACATTTGCAAAACACAACTCTTGTCTTGTACATCTTTGTGGGAATGTAAGGAAGACCTACAAAACAAAATACCTTGTTGAGATGGTCTCGCGGCTGGAGATGCGTAAACACATCAATATTTTCGATTTAGTTTAAGGAAATATCAAGTGGAGGGATTTAAAGTGTTGGGAATATTTGGAAGAGATAGGTGTTGAGCATTGGAGTAGGGTTCGTTTTCATGATCAACGTTATAATATAAAGACACAAGACCTATTTATTTTAGTTGGTTAAACCGATTTAAATTACCTTCACATAGCTTTTTCTAATCTTTACATACACTCACATACCACATAATATAAGTTTATAATTAGGTAAAAAACTAAATTAACCTACAAATTGATTTTTATTCCAGAAATGAGTCATTCTAGTCGATTCAAGTTTTCTTGGGTTATTATGATACATTTTCACTTTATAATTAAAAAAAACTTTTCTAAAAGCCTTTTCCATTTTTCAAGACATTTCATATCAATTTCCTATCCCATGCCACGCAGATTAGATCTCAAGTCAAAACATAAACAAATAAGACATAAGTGTTTTGTTTGTATAAGACAAAAGTGTTATGTTTTCTCCTACAAACAATAATTCAAGGCAACGTATTTCTGTATAAGTCCAACTTATGGGGAAAAGTAAAGAAAATCATTCTCTCTCTCTCTCTAATGTTGTAGAAAGGTTTCAGACCAAAGTAAAAACGTTACGTTACAGCTTCTGAGACATATCAAAGTTTGATTTCACCATCCTCCCCAACCTCTCCATCCTCTAGCTCGTCATTACCACCTCGTCGACCACTCTCCCTATGCTCTTTCTTCTGTCTTTTATGCCTACTTTCACTCTCTGATTCAGGCGAGTTTGCGTGCTGCCAAGCAACAAAACCATCCCCTCTTTTGGTTTAAAATCTTTTTTTTTCAAATTTGAAGAAGCTTAAGCTGATTCAGAACTCGGAGTCGAGAGAGAGTACCTTTCTTGATTTTTTGCGATCATTACCGTGTTTACGTGATGAGGACTTCTTCGTCGTCTCTTCTCTGTCATCTTTATCAGAACTGACTTCTTCGTCAGAGTTGTTGTTGTTGTGATGCCTTCTCCGATGTTTTCTCTCTCTATCTTTTCCTTTCCTTTTCTCCTCTTTGTGAACTTCACTACTTACAGCATCTACAGCCTCACCATCTGAATCTTCCCTTTTACTTCTCTCTTTTCCTCGTTCCCTTCTCTCCTTATCCTTATCTTTCCGCTTCTCTTTCTCATCTCGCTCCTTCTCTTTCCTATTCTGAAAAATTACAAAACAAATAAAGTCTCAGAGACCTGATTTATATAAAACATAATGATCTTGTGTGGCGCGGTAGTATCAGTACCTTCTCTTCATCACGTTTACGCTCCTTCTCCTTTGCCTTTTCATGTAAACTCGTAATGTATTCCTCATATAATCCTCTGCTAACACTATCATCTCCAATCGCTCTGAAGAGATAGCAAACAGAACATTAAGTTGGCGAACAATAACTATTTTGGTAAGGCCTGAAGCAAGCAACTATATATTTACCTGTACTCTTGACTCTCTTCGACTAGTTGTTTGATATCTTCCCAAGTAGAAACTGCGCTTATTTCCTGAAAAGAGAAATTATGTTTAGCGTCGTCCTAGAGAATCTCCAGAGATAGAGGAAAAGTCCGCCTGAGTAAGGTGTACCTTGAAAGTGTGCAACAGATTGGTAAATTCTTCAGCCAAACGCTGAATCTTTCTAGCCTCTTTTTCTTCTTTTTCCTTCACTCTCTCAACCAAGTCTTCGTATATTAGCTGATGAACAACGAACATAAAACAAATTAGAGCCTATTCAACTTAACCTGAAAACAACACCTCTTAACATATCTCATCAATGGAACAACAATTCAAACTCACTCCACAAAGAAACACAAGTTTGAACTAAAAGATGAATATATTTCTACCAATGTAGACAGTTCAGATAACTGTTTATGTCAGATTTATATATCAGTGGATATTTGTTTTTTTCTCACAACTTAACGGCAGTACCTTTAAATTTATGTCTGAAATTAGTTGAGAATTGATGTCTTCTGAAAGAGCAGATTTAAAATCTTCAAATGTCCACGAGGAGACCACGGACACCTTGTAGAGAAAGGGATTAGAGAAAAGTTCGGCATACGTAAGAAGTAAAATTGCAACCTATTCTAGACTCACCTTCCTTAACTTCATAACATCCTTTATTTGACTCTTATCCTCATGATACTGTCAATCAAACACACAAAAAGGTTAGATTACAGAAACTATCAGACTCGCACAAAGCTAGAATAGCCTACCCTAGAGAAGAGGAACACCATATTTTGTCCGAATTACCTGTTTCTCTAATTCTTCTGTGACATCTTCGAACAAATCTTTCGGAGTTGACCCAGACGTATTACATGCAACAGCTTGGTATTGGGGCAAGTCTTTTAACTGTACACAAGATAACTTAGCAAAAGAAATGTAGTATTTTTATAACAAAGATCTAAATTGGTCAGATACCTCAATGCAATATTCTGACCAGTACGTCTTGGCCGTAAGGATGCCAGCAGTGACATGAGCTTCCAATAGTGCACGAAACGCATCGCGGTTTTTTCTCTCAGCCCTCCTAGCATGTTCCTAACTCCACATCAAAATAAAATGAGAATAGGACTCCAAAAGAACAGAATTGAAGTAACAATTGTGAACAACGATTTTACTTTCTCTGCCCTCTTCAGCTCCTCTTCTTCCTTCTCCAGATCAAGAACGTATTCCTGAGATAACAAACCTTAGAAAAATAGCCTAATGTTGCAACCTGAACTCTGTGATGAAGTTACGTACCTCAAAACCAATCAGACGGTCAATCTTTTCAAGATGCGAGCATCTTTCATCATCTTCCAGTCTATCTTGAATTTTGCGCCATTGTGAACTAGCCTTCAAACACATAATATAAAAGGCGTTTTTGTCAAGGTCTATGAAGCAAAAATATTTGCAGGAATTAGCTTCTCAAACAATTATTTACTTTGATATAATCACAGGTTTCAAGAAACTTCCGATATTCTGCCATATTCTGTCGATGTAGCTCCACAGCCTTTTCTCTTTCCTACAGATCAAAGCATTAATGGTGTAAATTAAATTACTGAATTCCCCTTATACAGAGCAAAAAAAGAAATCCACTGTGTATAGAAGATTCAATATACATCATTCTGCGCACTAGATCTTCACTTAGACCCAATATAAATGCCCACAAAAAGAATTAGTTAAATTTTTCCTCTTCTGATCATATCAAGGTAGAAAGAACATTTAAACTGTAATAACTAGCGAGGAATTGTTCCGTATTCCAACATGTTCATATAGATGGTTTGGTTTTCTTAGCAGAGCAAAGTATCTTACCAGATAACCGCATGAAAATGAAAACATTAAAAGTGAAACCCGGTTATTACCTTCCTCTCAAGTTCCACAATATAGTTGTCAAAAAGATCTTCACGATCCCTTGGACGTTCAACATCTTTAAAGCGCTCATCATTTTCAAACATATTCATCGCTTTACTGGTGAGGAAATAGTTTCCATTAGCACAAAAAATATAGACAATAACCGAAGATCATTCTGTTAACTAAAAGCCACACCTCCATTTCATGGATGATGAAAGTTCTTCACACTCCTGAGGTCAAGAAATATCATTATAACAACAAATTCAGCACATCAGCCACACTAAACAGGCAAAACACAAAACTTCTGACTCTTCTGATACATACCTCTAGCATCTTGACAAATTCTTCTCGAGCTTTCTTTTGTCTCCTTCGTCTTTCCTCAGCTTCAACTTTTCTCCTTTGACCAAGATACTGTAATGTAAGCATAAAGCTATTCAAAATTGAATCTACCAATGAAAAGGTAATTACATCACAAATAAAAACACAAAGTTTGTAGACTGGGAGATTAAAATGCATATAACCATCAGTCGTAAGAACTAAGAAACTATTTATGCCAATGATAAGGAACTACGAAGCTATATACCTCATTAAAAGCTTGTTTCCGCTCACCGAGTGTCCTTAAAGCACCATATCTTTTATCGTGAACAATCTCTTTTGTTGCCTATAAGAAAACGGTAAGGTCATCAATAAAGCAAGTGAATGGTCAGCGAGAGAATACATGCCATATCTATAATGTACCCATAACCAATAACACAAGTAGTTGCATATGCATCCAGATTACCTGTTCCCATGTCCAGTCGGACTGAACATTTACAGATTCCAAAAGAGACTTGAAAGCAGCTTTAGCCTCCTATAACAAAATAACCAACAGTGTAAAAATAAATAGGTGGCAAACAGTTCAGCTTGCACCAAGAAATAATCAGGGAAAAAAAATAGGATAGGTGATACCTGCTTGGTAGCATATACCATGGGTTCTTCAGCATTTGCTTTGTCACCACCAGGTGTCAAATTGGATTTTCCATTCACCGAAATTTCCTTATTGTCAGCCTATCAAAAGAACAAAACTATTCATGAAACCACCACATCATCACATGATTCACATCTACAGTAAATACTGAAAAAAATTCTAAGAAGCTGGTACAAGTTATTATCAACATGAAACTGAAGTAGAAAGCAGAATATATAACACTAGACTTGTAGTTTCTAGGAATGTCGCAGTAAAAAATGAATAGCAAAGTCATGCCTCAGGCTCACTGTTTTGTACTTTATCTCCATCCTTTGATTCATATGCCCCCTGAAAAGGTAACTTCTCCGATTTCCTGTGAGATGGCACACAAGCTAAACTGAGAGACAAGAAAGAGGGTATAATCATCAAACAAATCTTTCAAATTAAAAACAGTACATCGCAGTAGCCTCAGTATCACTAGTTGCAGCAAAGGTTGGAGTAACAGGGGCAGCAGGGGAAGGACGAGTGATAGGTACGGGCCGTACGGCCAAAGTCGCTGGAATAGGGCTTGAAGAATGCTCGCGAATTGTTGAAGATTTGGTGGGAACAACAGAGTTCACATTAGTGCTAACCGCTAGATCAGATGAAGATGCAGCAACGTGGGATAGAGAGGTAGATTCAGCTACGGAAAGAGGCCTCTTTGCACTAGCTAATTCAGCTTGTTCCCGAGCTAACTGCAAACAACAGCTATACATGATTAATATAGGCCCCACATTGGCGAATATGCATTAGAGGAAAAGAACTTGCAGACCTTCAAATCTTCTGGAATCGTCCACTTAGACTCTTTTGTAACCTTGTTATAATAATATCTGTGTGAATTAAAACAACAAATCAGTTGCAACAATGGAGCATAAGCATGTACCGAAGATGATAAAAATTCTAAGATGCATACTTCTTTCCTTCAGCTGTGGTAAATTCCTTCCATACAGTGGATGCATCAGCCCTCTGCAAAAAGAGATAAATTGCAAGAAACTATAAATGTGGCATCGATATAATAGATTTGAATCAATCAATCAAGTCTGTATTCCACAGAAATCAAGAACGTCAGTAAAAGATAATGGGTTCAGATAGAAAAAGATGTATGTGCTCCTATTTATACATAGTAGCAATGAATATCAACGCCATAAGTAATACTAAGTTCCGTTCATGAAACATCAAATAAGAAACCAAAACGGGACTTCATAAGGTTATCAACCAACTTCTTTCAAAATCAGCCAAAATATTCCAGCTGTTTCACGTCTACATCCAGATCTCAAACCTTCTTGCATATGATTTCTACGAAAGTAAGAAACAAAATGCGCATACACAGATTTTATGCAATCCATTGTTGTGTAAAACAAAAGTTACTCACTGAAAGTAAAGAAAATGAGGGCGGGGAGCTAAAAACAAGTGAAGTGGCACCCGCACAAAAAGTCCTAGTAAGCTCCCACGACCAAGAGGAACAAATATAATACTATAAGACTGACTACTTTTAAAGTCTCACCTCAAGTGGTGTCATCAGTTCAAGAGGTTTTTCCCAACTTGATTGCTTATTCTGCTTGTTATGATAATACCTTTCATATCAAATAAGCGGGAAAAGTTTTAGATTTCATATACCTAAACCAATGAAACACATATCTGCATGAAAACAATCGGCCTATATCTGAAACCGAAAAATCAGTACTATACTTTCTCCCGTCAGAAGCTGTATGCTCCTGCCAGTCAGATGCAGATTGTGGAGGCAGACTTCCCTGTTATCCATCAAGCACATTAAAAAAGAAAAACGACACAAAACTGGAAAGTTAGAAGAATGGAGGTGCAGGTTAAAACTTCATAAGAGAAATGGTGCATACACAAAGACTAGAGAATGACTTTGATAAAAGTTCATCAACAATGCCACATCAGCTACATAGCATACGGTTCTGATTTGAGAATTCTAGGATTAGTATCTGATCGTCGCCTTAAAAAGATAAATAAAACAGTTCTCCTTTTAAAACGTTGTCAGAGTTTTGCCTAAGTTAATTTCCATAAGAAGTGTATTTGAAATTATAAGCTTATCAAAGTTAAGTCTATATACTAAAAATTTGTTAATAAGTTGATGAACACTGCGATTATAAATTCCCTCAAAACAGTACAGAGAAAAACAAAAACAAAATGCCATTAATGATAGAAGGCATATGTAGGTCATCTCAATTTGTATAATAATGAAACTCAAGATAACACAATTTCACAGTTTTATCGATATATAGCTTACCAACTAATAGCAGATATACACATTGATCCCAGTTATAATCAAAAAATAACCGTGATCAGTTATAAAAACCACTTACTGGGTCTGTTGGAAGCGTGACTGGGGAAACAAGTGTCGTGTTATGATTTACAGGAGCAGGCCAAGGGTTTGCTGCTTGGTGCACACCGGAAGCATTCATATGAGAAGGTTGTTGGACTACAGATGGTGGTTGTTGCTGCCCATAAGACGTTGTTCCAAGCTTGAAGGAACAAGAAAAACGAGCCAAACATAAAAAAAGGTAATCTAAAGAACAAATATAGAAGAAACAAAAAAAACAGAAGAAGAAAATTGAGGTACAGATGTGGTAAAGCTAGTCTTTGGAGGTGCGTTCGGCTGCGACTGAGCTGGTCTCACTGGGAAGAGTTGTTGTTGTATAGGCTGAGGAAAATGCGAAGTCTGATTCTGAGCATTTGGAGGTACATTCCCATAAGGGTTAAATGGCTGCGAAGACGCAGGAACAAAATGCTGACCCTGCTGTTGTCCAGTAACCATCGGCCGAAACTGCTGAAAGAAAAAAAGATCTCATAAAGCAAAATCCAATCGATCACTCGATTCGATTATGTGGTTATTATGCATTTTTGGTGAGCTTCTTAGTAAAATTGTGATTCTAAATTTCTAACAGTAAGGCTTGAGAACGTATCAATTGAGTTTTAGGCGATTTCTTCGTACCTGAATACCAGAGGACTGGGGAGGATTATTCGTCATCGCCTACGAAATCAGCTTCGTGATTTTCCAATTTCGCGGCTGAATCTGAAGAGAAAAAACATCACAACATCGAGGTTTAAGTATCGCAGAAAAGGCTTTAGAGAGCAAAAACCCTAATAAGAAGAAGACTAAAGGAAAGCACAAACCAGGAACGATGAAGAAGAAGAAGAAGAAGAAGAAGAAGAAGAAGAAGAAGAAGAAGAAGAAGAAGAAGAGTATTCGCCGAATAGAAAGTCTCGAAGGTATTACCAAACTTCTTAACCCTAAATCGAAAAAGTGCAAACTCTATTGCCGATTGCAAAATCAGAAAAACAAAATAAGGCGAACCCGCTAGGCCGCTATACAACATAACAGATGTGCCTTTATATTACTTTAAACAGCAAGGAGTTCGCATTTTAAAGTTATAGACGGCGTGTAGTTCTCAAACGGTGGTATACAATTTATATTAGGATTTAACCCGTGATATACCACGGATTTATGTTTTCTTTAAAGTTTATATATTTTTCTATTTAATTTAGAATTTTGTGTAAATTTTTTTCATAGAATATTATAGATATATTTAAAATATGTAATATTAGAATAACATATTATTATTATTTTAAATTTTTTGTGTTTTTTTAGAAACGACCCGTTAATAAATATATATATATATTTTTTAGTCACTACCCGTTAACAAATAATTATTAACAAATAACTATTATGATAGTGAAACCAAGTTAAATTATAAGAAATATGAAATTAGTTTAAAACTTTTAAACTAAATCTTTATACATTAAATAACGAAATTAAATAAAAAAGTTGTAATCTAAAATAAAATTAAATATTAGTTAAACACGTTTTTAAATTTTGGGTTATTTTTGTTAAACCAAACTATTTTTTGTTAAAAACATTTTCTAATGGTTTTGTGATGTTAAATAAAATTTTAATGATATTTTTGTTAAAACAAACTTTTTTTTTGTTAAAAACATTTTCTAATGGTTTTGTGATGTTAAATAAAATTTTAATGATATTTTTGTTCTAAAAAACTATGTAATAATGTATGTAAGTGAATTACATATTTTGTTATTTGATTTTCTCAATTATTTGTACATAAATATTTTAATAATTGAATCCTATATTTGAAAAATTTTAATGTTTCCTTATATTAGTTTTGCAATTAAATGGATAAATATATTTTCTTTTATGCATAACGGCACAATGTGTAATATTGAAAGGTTTTTTGGACATGTTCAAATTACTACTTCAAAAATAATAATATAGATTATTATTTTTGGAATACTAATTTGAATATGTCCAAAAAATTACTCAATATTACACATTATGTCATTGAGTATAAAAAGAAATAATTTTGAACAATTAATTATGAAAAACCAAATAAAGAAATATTACAATCATCTCCAAAAATAAACTCAAAAATATTAAGGAAATGATGTAAAAGTCATTTGGAAAACAAAATAAGAAATATGCAATTCACATAAATACACTATTACATAGTTTTTTATAAAAAATACCATTAAAATTTTACTTAAATCAAAATACCATTAGAAAGAGTATTTTTAAAAAAACCATTACATTATTTTTAACAAAAATAACACACAAATTAAAAAGGAGTTTAATTAGATTTTAAAACAAATTGAAACAATTTTTTTTGTTAAAAATATCAAACAATAAAAAAATAGGAGTTTAATTATATTATTCAAGAGGTGTAAAAATGTGGAGGGAGTATCTCGTAGTAGTGAAGGAAAGCTTCCCGTCGATATTTTTAACAAAAATAATACACAAATTAAAAAGGAGTTTAATTATATTATTCAAGAGATGTAAAAATGTGGAGGAAGTATCTCGTGGTGGTGAAGGAAAGCTTTCCATCGATATTCTCGAGGAAGTGTTCAAGCGTTTGTCTCCAAGAGACGTGGCTAGGTTTCGTTGTGTATCAATCTCGTGGAATCGTTTGATGCGTCAACCATATTTTGTCGATAAGTATCTTAATTTCTCTTCGCCTCGACTTTTATTCACTATTAGTGTTAACCGTGGGAGATCATTTCATTTTGTTGATATAACGAAAGAAGAAGGTTGCTCGATTGCTAATAAAAACTATCCTTTTAAATCTTTTTATTTCAATATAAGTAACCATGTTAACGGTTTGGTCTGCGTTAATCGCGAAATAACTGTCAAGAAGATTAAGAAGACGAGGACACAACCTATTATCGAGGTTTATAAACAAAAAAATAATTAATATTTGTTCTTAACTGTTATATATTAAAAAAATTAAATTAAATTTAGTTAACATCATGGCCTTATTGGCTCTTAAGCTTTTAATTTATTGTCGTTTCGGTAAAAAGAAAACTAAAAGAAAAGAAAGAAACGAAATGAACAATTTGACCATAACGTCAAACACACTAAATGAGAGAACTAATTAACCATTTTCCAATATATGGGAGAATTACAATACTACACCATTTAAAATACATTTCACAAAACTATATCTAAACACTCAAAATTAAATCAAAATAAATCTACCCACATAATCCTATCCCCTTAATACTATACCCTAAACAATAATTAGCAAACCCAAATGAAAAAATTTTAATTTTGGTAATTATTAAAAGGGTAAATCAAGTTTTTAAAATTTTGAAAAGGTGTAAATATGTAAAAAATATTGAATTAAGTGTAGTTTTGTAAAAGGAGGGTTGAAATGGTGTAGTTTTGTGAATTTCTCAATATGTATTGGTATTATGATTATCGAAAAATAACTATGATCAAAAGAAAAGATAATATGTTTCATTCTTGAAACGAAAAATGTTGTGCAACAAAGAAAAAGTAATTGACTAAACCGGTAATGTTTTTTCTTCTCTCCCAATTAAATCCGGTTAAGCATGTAAACAAAATATCTCTTACAATCGCTTAGGTTGGCAATTTTTACCAGCAACGAAACCTTCAGTGTATGCTGTGTTCTTGTACATAACCTGTAATTTACCACAAACAAAAAATAAAACAAATATTAGCAAAAACCGGTTAACTCTAAACCGTACACAAAACCGGTTAATTCTAAACCGTATACAAAACCGGTTACTCACAGCGAGATGGGTTAACTCTGGGGCAAGACGTTTACTCATTGTTTCCACCAAATCCTCCACAGGCATTTCCTTGGCCTGTTTATGTAACAACCAAGTTTTAAAGTTTTACAAACACCATTAAATTTTTCATAAATAGCACTAAATTAAGTTTTTCTCACAAATTTACGGAAGTTTTAAAAATAACATTAAAAAATTTCTTTATGGGTTTAATATATAATGTTTAGGGTTTAGTGTAAAAGGGGTAGAGTTTTGTGTTTATGCTTTATTTGAATTTAAAATTTAGTGTTTAGATGTAGTTTGTAAAGTGCACATCAAAACGATATAGCTTTGTGATTCTACCTCAAACTATAGCGAACTCTAATGAAAAAAAAAACTAAAAATGTTAAAACTCGTTTTTAGAATTTGTGGTAATTTTGTAAAATAAAACGTTTTAATGGTATTTTTAACATTAAAAACATTTTGATGGTACTTTTTATCATGAATAACTTTGTAATGATATTTTCAAAATGGAAACAATTTTTGGTGGTATTTTAAGGAATTTCTCTTTAAAGAATGTGTAAATTACCACAGGACAACAAAACCAGTCTATTTTAAGATTGTGTAATAATAATTATTTACCTCGGATGACAACAATAGAGCAGATGTTTTGTTCAAAAGCTCGGCCACGAAACTCTCAGGGTTGTAAGATAATGAGACAGGTGGTGTTACAGCTGCTACACTCTTTGCATTATCCTTTGTCTTGCTCTGTTTAGCTGAGAGAGAAACCGAACCAATCCTTGTAAGTTTATATCACAAATAAGCTAAAACATGATTATTAGTAGTACAAGGCCATACCTAAAGTAACAGGCTTCTTTTCAGGAGGAGGGGTTTGTACAGAAGATGTTGTTGTAGTATTAGGAAGCTCGGGGATAATAAACGAATTAGACGGAACGTAAACAGCAAGATCTGGAGGCTGGTCTTTACCAACTACCGGGTTAGCCTGAAACCACAAAGTTATTTCAAAAAGGTCAAAAACAACAATGGAGAAACCAACACTGTGTGAAACATGAATGTTACAAGTTGGTTACGAATATTTTACCTCGAGGTCAACGTATACGGGATCTCTCCCAATCGATAGGAGGAACTTGTCTAGACCCGATGTGTTAAGTGCTGCAAAATCATAGGGAAACAAAACAAACCGGTGTTTTATAAGCTATGATCTCTTATGAGTTATGATTAAACTTAAACGTATAAATAAAGAACTCACATATTGAGACATCATTAGACAATGGATGGAAGATGCAGCGTGTTTGGTTCTTGAATTTTTCGTCTAATAACAGCGACACGTCTCTTTTAACAAAACCAAAGTTTCAAAAAAGCATATCAATTAATTACCAAATCAAAAGTTGGAATGGAAATTTGTAACCACATTAATGTTGCTTACAGTGCACGAAAAACAAATAAGCACACAAAATTGAAAGATAGAATATATATTATCGTTTACAATTTATTATTTTCTCTGAAAGATTACGGTATAAATGTATCTCATAAACACCAAAAGAAAAGCAATACAATACCTTGCTGATTCATTTACAACTGCAAAGGGAGTAACACATCCAAGAGAAACCTTCAAGTAAAGAATTGTTCGATTGAAACTAAGTTCGATGTGGATTTGTCGTAAACTAAACTAATCTATGAAGAGATAATGAAGAATATACCTGCAAAAGCTGAGAAAGTGCTTCTTCAGGAGCCATTCTAATTCCTCCTTTACCAAGACCAAGTCTCTGAGACAATACTATACAGATTAACAAGTCACAGTGAGTAGTGAAACACACATTAAAATGTAAGAAAATGTGTGACAATATCAACACAAGAAAAAAAAGAGGAATTCACAAAACTACACCCTTTCAACCCCTCATTCGCAAAACAACACCTAATTTAATTTTTTCACATATTTACACCCTTTCAAAATTTTAAAAGCTTGATTTACCTTTTAAAAAATTACCAAAATTAAAATCTTTTCACTTGGGTTCGCTAATTAGTGTTTAGGGTATAGTATTAAGAGGGTAGGATTATGTCGGTAGGTTTATTTGGATTTGATTTTGAGTGCTTAGGTGTAGTTTTGTGAAGTATTTTTGAAATGGTGTAGTTTTGTAATTCTCCCAAAAAAAAACACTATTACCTTTGATGTCAACTTTGGTATCAACCATGGCAGAGACAATGTAATATCGATGTTTCTTGTCCTGCAACAAAAAAAAACAAAAGGATATGAGATTTAAAACTACTTAATAATGGTTGTGTATGATTTTTTTTTTGTTTTAAGAAGATTACCTTGAAGAAGAGATTCTTACTAAGTGCTCCTTCACTATTACTAACATACTTGGCCTAAAAAAAACATACATTGGATTTAACATTCAGACAATACTTGTTGTGTAACAAAAAATGTATAATGGAGAGAAAAGTAGTGTGTTTTAACCTGTGCTTCAACAGTTAAAACAGGAGGATGTTCATACTTTGAATAATCAATCTCAAGATCCTATCAGAGAGATAAAGAGGACCAACAAATGTTAATTAACAATTTTTGTAGTGAAAATCGAAAGAGAATATAAACAGAATCAATCAAACAAAAAAAACCTGAAGTCGAGCAAGCAATTCATCTTTGGAGAAACCCATTAGATCGATTCGATAATCGGAAGGAGATGAAGATATTGGTTTGTGAAATGAGGAATTAGGGTTTAATTTTGTGGGTGTTTTTTCTCTTCTTATTGGATTGGGGAATATTAAACTTTTTTTGACTCATTGATTGGGTTATTTTATACATTGGGCTTTTCTAAATCCACAACCAAATAAAAGCCTCACACATAAATACTCAAACTCCATAAAATATGTATCTTTGTAAACATTTTGTTTTGAATTTTACACAACTACATCATTTTAAAGTCTTTTTCAAAATTACACCTAAAAACTCAAAATTAAATTTAAATAAACATACTCATACAATCATATCCCTCTAATACTATCTCTAAACACTAATTAGCGAACTCAAATGAAAATATTTTAATTTTAATATTTTTTTAAAGGATAAATCAATCATTTAAAATTTAAAAATGGTAGAAATATAGAAAAATATTGAATTAGGTGTATTTTTGTGAATGAAAAATTGAAATGGTGTAGTTTTGTGAAGAACTCTATCTGTAAATTATTTGAGAAATTACTTATTATATTAATGTTCACGAGATTAACTAATACTCCCTCCGTTTTTTATATTTGATGTTTTAGAATTTTTCTGTTTTTAAATGTTTGATTTTCACAAATATTTATGTAGTTTCATCTATTGATATATGTGAATTGTATTTTTCAAATTATATTAATTGAAAGTTTTAAAACACTATTGGTTGAAATATATTGAAAATTGTTCAACACATAATTACTAGTAATCATTTATGTGTCTTCTTAATTTGTGTGAAAAACTTATAAAATCAAACAATAAAAAACGGAGGAAATATAAATTATTAGTAAATTAACTTAAGTGCGTTAAGTCATTAATTTTATATTATATTTGTATGTCTTTTATCAATATAAAAATATTATACTAAATATGCAATTATAATATTGTTGTGTTATAATATCACACTTTTTTTTGTTTAAATGGTAATAATATCACTGTTGTCAAAAAAAAATGGTAATAATATCACACTTTTGAAAACTAGAAAAAAATAGTATTGGTGACCATCTATAATTATAGATTTTAACAAACATAATTTAACACTTCATTAAACTTTTGATTGTATTTTAGGGGGGAATTACAAAACTACACCATTTAAATTGCATTTTACAAAACTACACCATTTCAAAGTCACTTTTCAAAACTACACATAAACAGTCAAAATTAAATCCAAATAAACTCTACTCATGCAATCTTATCTCTTTAATATTATACTTTAAATACTAATTAACGAATCCAAATGAAAAAAATATAATTTTGGTAATTTTTTAAAGGGTAAATCAACCTTATGAAATTTTGAATGGATGTAAATATAGAAAAATATTGAATTAGGTAGAGTTTTGTGAAGAAAGATATGAAATTGTATAGTTTTGTGAAGAAAGATATGAAATTGTATAGTTTTGTGAATTCCTCTATATTTTAAGGCTAAATTTTTGAAAGCATTCATATCCATCACACATCGAAAAAAGTTAAATATTATAATTTTTGACAAAAAAATCAAAAATTGCATGATCGTTCTCGTTTTCTTAGAAAGGTATAAAAGTTGGCACCAAATGTATTAAATTCAAGCTAACTCCCAACTATCAACTATATTTCCCATAATAATGAAAATAAATTAATTTTTTGGACCCAAAAATAGTTACGGTTTATAGATTATATGTTCCATATATATTAGGTGAATGACAATATTAGATTTGGAAAGTATGGTTATTACTAGAATAGTCTAAAACTTTTTTTATTACTAGAATATTTTTGCTTACTTTTTTATCCTTTTATCATTTGACAACAAAAAACGTAATTACGTAAATTGTCATTACTATTTTTCTGCCCTTTTGCGTTTATTACGAAAAAATCAGCGCGCTGATATTACGACAAACTTATTAGAACGGTAAATTTATATTTTGGGACGGTAGATTTATATTTTGGAACGGTAGATTTAAAAAACGATGGTAGACTTATAAAAATGGTTGGTAGAGTTATTTCGTTAAATCCGGTAGACTTATCTTTCTGACATAGTAGATTTGTTTGGGTGTGGTAGACTTTTATCGACATTGGTAGATTTGTTCAACAGACACGGTAGAGTTAAATACGTTTGGTAGATTTTTAAACCTTAGAAGCTCACATTTGACTTTTTAGGAATTTTCGTTGACTAAATCGGTAGATTTGTTTTATATGATGGTAGATTTTTTATGTTTTTGGTAGGTTTATTTACTGACTTGGTAGGTTTAATATTGTTATTTGTTTTGTGTGTGATGGTAGACTTGTTCATGTAATGGTAGATTTTGTAAAATTAGATAGACGGAACCATTGTTGCGGTAGACTAATTGTACCAGTTTTCATTTCCCGTCTTGGTAGTAGATTTATTTCTTTGGTGGTAGATTTGTTATATGTTGGTAGATTTATTTTTGTTGATGGTAGAGTTTTGCTAATCTTTGCAGAGGTTACTATAATAGTCTTCGCATGATAGACTTATCAGTTTACGGTAGATTTATTTGAAAACATAAAATAGGAAACAATTATGTGACGGCAGACTTTTTCTTATTTGCAGACTTAACATTTTTCGGTAGTTACCTTTATGCCCTCGACTATGCAAAACACCTCTTTCTTCTACCTCATCTAGGTTTGGCCGTCAAGAACACTTTTTTGCGATCCTTCACAAAAAAATTTGAAAATAATTTTGAAAGCTTGTTTCTTCAACCAAACATGATCCAAGTCATATTGGTTAGTGGAAATTGGATTTTTGAGAAGAATCGATGGATATTTTTCGTCGGCAAAGCTAGAGGATGTCGTATTTTAAGTGTAGCCAAAGATATCGATTATGGGTTTCTTCTACGGATGGTTTATGAAGATTTTGGATTAGATCCACGGGAAGTTGAGGTAAAATTGAGTTATATGTTGGCTAAGGAGTATCTAATCAAATTACCTTAAGATACACCACCGGTTTTCATTGGTAATACAAGGCAATTAAGTGGTTTTTACAACAATTGAAAAGCAATACCATTCGATTATGTGTTGAGGTGACAAGTAAATTAGGAAGCACAAAGATTGGAGAAGAAGAGGTTTTTCAATCACCAACAAACCTCGATGGTGAAGCTTCTCGCAAAGGGAAAGGTCTATGTGAAGATGCAAATGTTCAACACAATGAAGAAGAAGAAGATGATGGCGATGAGTTGCGATTCGATTATTGTGATGATACGGATGGTGCAAGCTCGGATGATGGCGAATATGGAACACATAAAGATTTAGGGGAACAAGATGATAGTGAAAATCTACCATCAAGTAAAAAGGAACCACCTTATTCTGAACTCTCGAAATTAGAAGGAAATTCATTCCAATTGGCGGTGGGCATATCTATGCATCAAAAGAGATTCTTGAGACAAGACTTAAAATGATATCCGTCGTTAACAAATTTGACTTCGATGTTGTGAGCTCAACAAAAAAAAATTTGACGGTTAGATGTTGGGTGCACGAATGTACTTGGAATGTACGTGCAACAACAATTGGGTTTGGTACGAGTTTTCATATAAAGACTTATGATGGTGCGCACTTGTGTTATGTGACTGTGCGTTCAAGCCGTTGTCGACAAGCTACGCCGGAAATACTTGGACAATTATACAAAGAGTTTGTAGGTGGCGTGGGTCCTTCAGTGTTGCCCGCCCATGTTGCCGAAGCTTTGAATAAACGTTATGGAGTCAAGGTATGTTTAAGTCATTTTAGTAATGTGAAAATATGTTTTGGTAGATTTATAATCACGTATAATGGTAGTTTTATAATCTAGCATGTTGGTATATTTGTAGAGAAATTCGTAAAATTCCATTTATGGTAGATTTAATCTAGCATGTTGGTATATTTGTAGAAAAATTCGTAAAATTCCATTCGTATAATGGTAGTTTTATAATCTAGCATGATGGTAGATTTTTAATCCATGTTGAATTTTTGTGCAGATTGAGTACTGGAAAGCCCATCGGACGCTAAAGATTGCGCGTATGTTAACAACCAGAAGCTCATAAAGTGGGTACGAAGATCTGCCTTCGTACTTGTATATGATTAGGAGATCCAATCCATGTACAATTATTAAGCTTCTTGTTGACATTGAAGATAGATTCAAGTTTTGTTTCATCGTTTTTGGTGCAAGTATTCATGGTTTTCAATTTATGAGAAAAGTCGTCGTTGTCGACGAAACACATTTGCAAGGGAAATACAAAGGTACACTTCTTACAACTTCAACACAAGATGGAAATTTCAATATATTTCCTATAGCTTTTGTTGTGGTTGATACAGAGAACAATGAGTCGTGGGAGTGGTTTTTCAGACAGTTACAATGTGTTATCCCCGATGATAAAGATCTTGCCATTATTTCAGATAGGCATAGATCAATTGCTAAAACAATAGAGGTGGTTTATCCGCTCGCTTGTCGTGGTATATGCACTTACCATCTGAAGAAAAATATTTTGTTAAGATTTTCAGGAGGTGAGAGTTTTGGGCTAGTTAAAAAAGCAGCTACTGCATATCGACAGTTAGAGTTTAACGCAATATTTGGTCAGCTTGAAACTTCGAACCCGCGACTGCACAATTATTTGATCAGGGCTGATGTACGTCTATGGACCCGTGTTCACTTTCCGGGTAACATATACAATTTCACCACGACAAATATTGCGGAGTCAATAAACAATGTGTTGTCTTCGAAGAGAAGTTATCCGATAGTCCACCTATTAGATGTTGTTAGGTCTATGTTAACAAGATGGTTCGCGATACGAAGGCAGAAAGCGAATGATATGAAAACGCTTCTCACTTCAGGAGTCGAAAAATTATTGATGGTAGACTTTTCTGATTATGACGGTAGACTTAAGATATTTTTGACGGTAGACTTTTCTAAATATTGAAGGTAGCCTGACGGTAGACTTAATTACTGTGTTTTTAGAATTGACGGTAGACTTATAGGCATGTTGCTTCATATTGTTGCTTAATACTTACCGTTATTGTAATTTTATGCACAAACGCAGGAACGAGTAAACGAGGCAAAGAGTCTGGAAGTGCAAGCAATAGATGAGCATCACACACAAGTAAGCAACGGGACATCTATTCATGTTGTCAATATGCAGTTACTTTCGTGTACGTGTCGTAGGTTTGACTTGGATAAAATAGTTTGTGCCCACGCGATTGTCGCTGCGGAATCTCGACAAGTTTCGGGCATTGCACTTTGCCATCCTTATTTCCGAACTAACTATTTACGTCAAGGTTACTCGCAGTCGATAATGCCAAGAGACGTTTCCACTCTTGTACCAGATAATGTCATTAAAAAGGTATGCAAACCTCCGTTTGTTCGTCAACCGCCTGGTAGGCCAAAAAACTCGAGATACAAAAACGCACTAGAGGTATCTTTGGAGAAAAAAACGTCCAAGAAAAGAGCATGTGTGTTCGAAATGTCACATACCCGGACATAATCGTGGTACATGTAAGACATGATCATGTTTCCAATCGTTGTAGCCATGAAACTTGTTATAAGTTTTGGTAGACTCAATTTGTGTTTTTGTAAGACTTTATGGTAGACTTATAAACTGTTGTTTAATAATGTTACATACAGAAAGTTATGTATATGTCTGCCACAACATACTGAAATGTTTGTATATGTCTACCATTACATAACGTGTATATGAGTTTTTTTAATAATATATTATAACTCTTAATCACCGCACCTACATTCAGAAAACAATTAAACCGAACAATAACTCATAATAACATGAAAATTAAATATGTTTACCTACCTTATCTCAACAACAATTTTGCATTAACTCGCTCACCAACCAAATAAATCTACCACATTGATACCAAAAATCTACCGTAATTAACGCATTAATTGCATTTCTTATTTAGATCCAAGTTACTTTTCTGCATAAATACCTCCCAACCATGTTATCTTTCGAATATCTGATATGTTGTATATTTTGCATGTTTTTACATTGATTTATGCATTAGAACTAACACATTTAGGTTGCATTTAGTGTCATATATGTTGCATTTGTGTTTGTTCATGTGTTTTCAGGTCCAAGAGTGCCAAAGTGCCAAAAAGGCGAGGAAAAAGAGCTTAAAGTGGCAAAAACGACCATATCGGTGACTTGTACCGATTAGCTGTGGTCGAGACGCGAAGAAAAGACAAAGAAGAGGGAAATAAGGTCATATCGACCTATGGTATCGACCAATAACTGGTCGATATTGGGAGAAAACTCATACCGACCTATGGTATCGTTGGAGTTTGGTCGATATCGAAGACATACGAAAAGCTTCAGAAATACACTCGTACAAGACGTTCCCACCGTTGGATTTTTATGAAATTTTACCACAAGATAGCCACGGATGTTAGCTTTCATTTGGAGGTTGTTTGAGATGCTTTCAACGGTTAGATCTAAAGTTATTCCAGTTTTACTGACGACGGGTCAATCTGCTGCGGAATACCGATTTGTCGTATCGACCAGAAATCTGGTCGATATCGACCAAGTGTATCGACCAGGTTCTGGTCGATATCGACCAAGTGTATCGACCAGATTCTGGTCGATATTGGCTGCGAAAAAACAGAAGAAAAAAGGCCCAAGATGTTTTCTGAAGGCCCAAGACGTTTTTTGAAGGCCCAAGACGTTTTCTGAAGGCCCAAGACGTTTTTCATCTTATTTTTAGGTTTAGAAGTGTGGTTTTTCTTATGATATCAATGGATCTTATCTTTTGACAACTCTTGTTCTATCACTTTTTCTTCTTGTTTTTGAGATTGGAGATTGTTTGTTCTTGCTTTTCTCTGGGATTTTGGATGCTTTGAGTTTTCTTCATTGATAAACAGAGTTTCTTCTACCCTTAATCTCTTGATTTATTTTATGCTTTTCTTAACTATGATTGCTTTGATTTTCATTATGTTTAGTGAGTAGTTTCCCTTAGGCAATTAGGTTGGGGAAAATGGTGAATCAATATTAGGATTGTTAAATGTTTTGATCTCAAACTTTACAAAACTTTAATCTAGTGTAACGTTCTTAATGCTTTAGTTGAATTGACCATTCAATTGATAGAAACCAGGAAGCTTCACCTTTGGGAAAAGCGTGGAGATTCCTGAACAATTACCCTAAAACTAAACCTAGTTTAACCGAGGAATCTGTGTTAATAAGTTTAGTGGTTGAATTGAATTGAGCTTAACGTTTTCTAAAATTTAAACTATCCAAGGTATTGTTTTAGTTTAACTGATAGGAAAAGGATCATTACCACGGGAGTGAATTGATCTAATCAAACGTTTTCAAAACCTTAAAGTTATTTTTGTTAAAAGACATTTAGAAATCTGAAAGTTTGATCACCCGTTGAAGTACCCTGACCTAGTTGTTTAGCTTTTTATAAACTTTTAAAACTCTTAATTTTCGTTTTCGTTCATTGATTACACGGTTACAAAACATTCAACAAACAACTCTTTAACTTGCTTGGACTAAGTGTAGTTTCTCATAAGTTCTAATATATTGATTGCTCCTGATTCGGATTGACACCTTATATACTACATAAGACATTCGAAAGAACGAGGGTAAAATCTCGTTTATTTTTGTTAAAAGACATTTAGAAATCTGAAAGTTTGATCACCCGTTGAAGTACCCTGGCCTAGTTGTTTAGCTTTTTATAAACTTTTAAAACTCTTAATTTTCGTTTTCGTTCATTGATTACACGGTTACAAAACATTCAACAAACAACTCTTTAACTTGCTTGGACTAAGTGTAGTTTCTCATAAGTTCTAATATATTGATTGCTCCTGATTCGGATTGACACCTTATATACTACATAAGACATTCGAAAGAACGAGGGTAAAATCTCGTTTATCAATATCTCATCTCCTTCTTTCACTTAAAAACTTAAAAGCCTCTCAATCTTAGATATTTTCTTACTAAAGGAGTTTTTCATGACTTACTTACCGAAATCTTTGATGGCAGACATATTTCGGTACGTCGGTTTGTTTGGTTTTTGATTTCTTGGTCCGTTCATCGCTGCTGGAAGAACTCTACACGACATTGTATGTTGTGAAGAAGTGTTGCGTGACGTGAATCTTGAAGAATATACTCAAACCCCTCAAAATGTCAACGTAGGTTCAATTTATCGGCCTTTCCTACTTGAGTGTGTGCGATGCAACAACCCTACCGCCCAATATCTAGAAGGTCTATGACTTTTGGTTCAAAACGGACCTTCTGAAGAAGGCCTAAACTTGCTAGGTAGAGCGAGTCGACACCTCGAGGAAGCTCGTTTTGCATTTGGTATTTTTCTTTGTCTATGCGGCTCGCTCGAACATGGTCTCCTTGTTAACACCTCCTTCTTATGTCTAGTTGGTAACTTTACGGAATCTGTTCGGATTGCAAACGCGGTGAAAACCCAAATAATCGCAATGGGAACATCACAAAGCAATGCTTTCAGCGGGATGACTCACTTTCTAATAGATGTTTTACCAAATTGCAATTTAAATCACTTCTCTGCCCCAGACATTTGTGTTCATTGCATTGCGATGACTTACACTTTCGATTTTTGAGACTTGTGTTAGAATTTCATTTGTACTTGGACAATGTTAGTTAAAACTTCTTGTTGATTAATAGTTTGCAATTTTATATTTGTCATAAAGATTACATGTCACAATTCGTCCAAACATACCACGTAAACCTGTTACAATCAACGCACATATACAACACAAGAGGTCACAAAAAATAAAAAACCTCTTGATGTGCAAGTCTACCGTCATGGTTTAAACACAAAAACAAACCTACCACAAAACCGCGTGGTTACAAAAGTCTACCAATACGTTATTGCAAAAGTCTGCCACTACGTCTCCACAAAAAACCTGCCACTACGTCCCCACAAAAAACCTGCCATAACGTCCCTAGAAAAATCTACCAACATCACCTGAATAAGTCTGAAGTGGCACCTTGTCGCCATCCCACACACCGCGAGGGTTAGGATCAGAGAAAACAATGGTTTCCCTCTCAGGTACCTCGTCCAAGATCTATGCCGCTAATTTCGTGCGAATCTCGGCCATGTTCTTGTCGCAAAGCTCTACCATAGGATGACCCAACGCCAAACACTCTATATATTTGAGCGTGTATACACCACAGTCGCCGACTTAGTGATTTTGCGGAACGGTTTTCACTCGGTAGAAAGTGTACGCAGCCTCGCTCATCTTCTTCTTCTTGTCTGGAGGAGCTAAGTGTTTGATGAGGCATGGAATCATCTTCGCATACGGCTTGATACTGTTGGAGACGTAGTTGTCACTGTTTTCCCTATGTATGCAATCATACACTTTAACCTTTTTTTGGGAATGTCTACCTCAACAGCTACCCAGTGATCCCCACGGACATTATGACAAATGTAGAGCATGTCAACATCTTCCACCCATTTCTTCTTTGTCTTCGCAAAATCAGGTGACACACCTTTAAACACAGCCTCATACCCACTGGGAAACACCCAAGCTTTCTCGTCTTTTATAAATGTGTTAAAATACTCGTGACACCACATATTAGTGAAATCGAGGTCTAGGAATGCAATCCTCTCACTTCGGTACGGAGTAGGCTTGCGCAATGAGCGTTGCCGAAATAGATGCATCCCTCCTACCTTCTTTTTTATCTTCTTGATTTTCTTCACTCTTTTTTGAGACTTTTCAACGGAATTCTTCTTCTTTGACTCTTTGCTAATAGAAATTTTGATTCCACGTTCCTTTTTCTTTTTTCCATTCTCTTCAACACCTTCATCAACATTTCATCTATCCTCATCCAAACGACCTCCAACCAAATCCTCGATCATAATATGAAGCTTCCTATCGACACTTGGGTCCGTTGACTCATCTTCCCAAGCCGGGTAAATTTCGGCAATTGGTTTTGGCACAAAATGAACAACACGGACCTAAAAAAAAATTAAACAAACATCGTTAGATAAATCATACGACAAGTATTAATAAATCTACAAACAAGTAAATCTACAAACAAGTATTAATACTATCAAGTAATAATAAATCTACCATCAAGTAATAAATCTACCATCGAATAATAATAAATCTACAAACAAGTATTTATAAATCTACCATCAAGTAATAATAAATCTACCATCAAGTAATAATAAATCTACCATCAAGTAATAATAAATCTACAAACAAGTATTAATAAATCTACCGTCCAGTATTAATAAATCTACCATCAAATAATAATGAATCTATAAACAAGTATTAATAAATCTATCATCAAGTAATAATAAATCTACTATCAAGTAATAATAAATCTACCATCTAGTTTTAATAATCTATCATCCAGTATTAATATATCTACCATCAAGTAATAATATATCTACCATCAAGTAATAATATATCTACCAACATGTAATCATAAACCAATCAATTAATAAATCTTCCCTAACATAACCATAATAATACCACAACGAAAAACTTATTAAATCTACAATCACGCAGTCGTAAATTCAAATCACCCTTATACTAGCAAAAATAAAATCTACCATCACAAGTATTGACAATGGATGATAGATATATACCTTCTTATCGTCGGTCTTTGCCTTCTCCGCTTCAATAGGTTCGGAGAATTGAAGTCGTTTTCTAGATGACCCCCAACGAAGTAGAGGAATGTCATTGTCCCGTCTTCTACCACCGACTTCTCCTACAAATGGCACAGCCTCATATACCCACACAAGCAACGCGGGTACAAACCCATTCAACAAATAGTTGTCCTTTTCCAAAACGGCTGCTCTCGCGGTTCCTATTAAGCTCTTAAACGCGATTCTACCCCAAGGATACCTCTCGAAAGCATCAAGATCGAAAACCTTCTTAGCACACGCTAATGGTAGACGAGTGTTTCAGTGAACACCAAAAATACCAACCGACAAAATATACAACAAGGCAACCATCTTCCTTTTTGCATAATCTCAATTCCTACATCGTTCCAACACACTTACCAACTCATTCCATGATGGTCCTTCTACTTTTGACTTCACGCCCATCTCCTCCCAAAAAGACTTGTACACGTCTTGACTAACTTCAAAATTATCTCTCCATCGAAAGGATCACAATTCAATCGGGTGATCTCCGAAAACTCGTAAAGCGAAAAGCGAATCGGACGATTATCAATAAGCGACCACAACTCATTGCATCTTCCAATAGCTAATTGTTGTGTGAGGATCGTGTGAACCGTCTTCGCAGCCCAAACGAAACTAGAATCGACAAGCTTCAAAAAAACTCCAACTTGAGATGTGTTCATGATATCATTATACACGTCTTCACCCACTCCATCAGTCAACTTGGTAAAATCACTCAACTTGCTGTTATTGTTTAAACTCCTTTTTTGCATTGGAGATTTCCCAAGAGGATACAATCTCGGTGGATAAGGTCTCACCGCACCATCACGGTCCATATCTACAACAATCAAACAAAATAACAATTTTTCAAACAAGTCTACCACTAGTAATGTTACAAATCTTGTGAATTAAAAGTCTACCAGAATGTAATCAAACAAGTCTACCACATATAGTTATGAGCAAAATACAGTAGAAAGAAAAATCTACCAATACGCACTAATATATTATTAAAACAAGACTACCACATTACTCAAATAAGAAAAACAAGTCTACCACAACACCTTAATATAACAAGTCTACCAAATAAAGTTAACTAAATAAATCTACCACAACAAGTAATGCACAAAACAAAATTAACAAAACAAATCTGCCACAACTGGTAATGCACAAAACACAATTACCACAACTTGACTCCACTAAAACAAACATGTCATTTCAATAAATTATTAAAACAAGTCTACCACGTTATTAAAATTATTAAAACAAGTCTACCATAACAGATTATCTATCAAAACTATTAACGCATCAATTTATTAAAGTAAGTCTACCACAACATAGTAACGCACAAAACAAAGTTAACAAAATATATCTACCAAAGCACAAAGGAAACTTTTAAAAACATAACCTAACAAAATAAATTTCAATAATTAAAACAAGTCTACCACATTATTAAAATTATTAAAACAAATCTACCACATTATTAAAATTATTAAAACAAGTCTACCACATCAATAAAATTATTAAAACAAGTCTACCACATCAATAAAGCACAAAGCACAAAGGAAACTTATAAAAATCTACCACAAATAGTGACGCATAAAACAAAGTTAATATATTAAGTCTACCACAACATGTATCCACTAAAACAAACATGCCGTAAAACATAATAACCTAATCAAATATCAACAAATCTTATACCACAATAAACACCCTAACCCGCGAGAAAACAATGAAGAACAAAGAATATAACCAAATGAAGAACAAAAATGAATAAATCTAAAACTAATTTTTCAAAACCCTAAAAACACATCTCTTAAAACGAGTAAAACAACACAAATAGACCGTTGTTTTGTTCATACAACATAGAAATAATACGAATCATCAATTAAATAGAAGCTTTTCGGAAAAAAAAACATGAAAAACCTTCATCTCGCCGTCGAGGAAGGTTGTCGCCGTCGTTCCCGTCGCCGCCGTCCCCGCTGTTCCCGTCGTTTGCAACCATCTTCAACAACAGATCTACAAACCGTCGCCGCCGTCCCCGCTTGTTACAGAGAGAGAACGAGAAGAAATTGGAGAGGAAGAGAGAAGAAAGAAAATTGGAGAGAAAGCGAGAAGAAAGAGAATTGGAGAGAAAGCGAGAAGAAAGAGAGAAGAAAGAAAATTGGAGAGAAAGAGAGAAAGAAAAAAAATTAAAGAGTTTTTTTTTTAACAAAAAATAAATAAATGACATTTTCGTTATTAAAAACAAAACTAAGGTTAATTTTACATTTCTAAACTTTCCAAGACTATTATAGTAAATTTTGCTTGGTAAGAGACTAGTTAAATAAATACTATACTTCCAAGATTAGTATAGTTATTAATCCTATATATTATCACGTTTTAGAGCTATTTATAAAAACTACCTTCAGCCTTTCTTGTGGATCAGTGTTTAGAGTCCACCAATTTTATCGTCTAAAGACATCTCCAACCGAATTTCATTTTCATTTTTATTAAATGTCATGAAATCTTTTCTAACCTGATTTTATTTTCATCTATACTAGGAAGTTACCCGCGCCAAGCGCGGGATAAAAATTTACGTAATAGATAAAGAAATGTTTATTGGTAAAAACAACGTGTAGTATAAAATGAAATAAAAAGAGTTTGGATCTCATCTGATCCGCGTTAAACGCGGAGATTAAATTTGAAGTATATATACAAAATATATTGTATTTTGGTTTTTATAATGTTTTATTTACAAAAATTATTACTATTACTATTTTAATATTTATCATCAAAAATATTATCATTGCCGTTTCGATGTTGAATAAAATTGAATTTCTTAATATTATATTTTCTATATTTTATAAGTTTTTCAATATGTTTTAAATTATTATCCATTTATTATTTCAATTTAAGATACTTTGTGATAACTTTGGGTTTTTTATATTGGACTTTTTGTTTTGGGCTTTTATGAATTTTCAATGAATCATTAATGATATGTGACCAGAATTAATCTGGTGATGACACGTAGGATTTTTCCAATAATTTTCTCTCTCCGTCTCCTGTATTAATAATATAAGATAATGAAGAGATTTTTTTTTCTCCATATTTTGAGAGCAACTTCAAGTTATCCTCATTTTGAATTAAAACTTTTGGAGTAAAAAAAGTTATAATAATCAGTAAAAAGAAAATAAAGTTCAAAATGGAGTAAATCATGAAGTATTAATTAGGGAAGTGGTCTTGATCTAGTGGCAGACATAAGTCCACATGAGGCAGGTAATACCACCCCATCCGGGATTGAATTCCAGCGCCTACGACAGTGTAGGAATGGCTAATGGGCCAGCCATTTGTGGCCCAAATGTTGACAAAAAAAGTTATAATACCCTTTGACCAAAAATCAAGATCTCTCGTACACTTATATAGTCTACATACCCTTTGACTTTCGTTGACCAAAATAATTAAAAATCTAAAACACTAAATATTTTCAAATTTAAACCCTAGACTAATCACAAGTGTCTTGGATTTGGAATTGCGAATCCGAATATAAATATTAAACTTATAAACCTTTAAATTCAACAAAAAATATATTTTAAAATCGTTTTTATATCATATTTTGATTATTTTGTTAAAAACATTTTAGTTTTAAAATATTTTTATTATCAAACTCGTCTAATTAAATAAAAAATAATCACGTTTTCAGTGTATAAAATTGATTTATTTTTAAATTTATAAAAATTAAAACAAAAATCAAAATTATCTAAATGTATAATAGCAGTTGACTTTGAATCAAATGGTATTATGGCATTTGATCCGTTTTATTCGCTATTTCGATCTGTTTTTTTACCATTTGGATCCTTTTGCTTATCCAATATAAATGTTTCCACCTTTGTTCAATTTCCATATCCAAAAAAAGAAAAAAGGAAAATGAAGACCAAAATTATCTGTTTCTTCACTCTGTTCTATATTCTCTTTTCCTCTCACAACATTTCTTCTCTCATACTTATAGTTTCAACTTCGATTACTTTGGCAACGGATCCGATCTAATAACATTCAATGGAGACGCAGAGTATGCTCCTGAGCCAGATGGTTTTAGCAAATCAGGATATCTCGGACTTACACGTGGCAACAAACCTTTCTCTCATGGTCGTGCCTTGTTCATCGAACCAATACATTTCAAACACAACTCTTCCTATGTTTACTCTTTCAAGACATCTTTTGTTTTCGCAATTACACCGACCAAATCAAATCCCAACCCTGGTCATGGTCTTGCCTTTGTGATCGTACCCACTAGTCAAAACGTCACCGTTTCCGGTTTAGGCTACTTAAGTCTAGTGAACCGGTTTCGTAACGGTAACCCAAATAACCATTTGTTCGCTGTTGAATTCGATGTGTATAAAGATGAATCGGTTGGTGATATTAACGGTAACCATGTCGGAATCAATATTAATTCGGTTAACTCAACGGTTTCTAAAAAGGCCGGTTATTGGGGTCAATCAAGAGTAAACCGGTTTTGGGATTTTAAAGAGTTGAATCTGAGTAGTGGAAATGGTTATGCGGTATGGATCGAGTATGAGAATTTTAAAGTTGCGGTTACGATTGGACCGTCGATTTTGGAGAAACCGAAGAGGCCGTTGATCGAATCGAGAGTCGATCTTTCTAAGGTTTTGGTTGAGAAAATGTATACCGGTTTTGCTGGCTCAATGGGACGTGGCGTTGAGCTTCACGAGATTTTGTATTGGAGTTTCGAGAACAGTGCTAAAAACTAATAAACCGGTTTGGTTTGATTTCGTTTTGTTTGGTTTAGTATGTGTATTGTACTTCGGTCGTTGTATGCTGTCATAAATGCCGAAGTTATGGCTTAACGTGTTACAATAAATGCCTTTTTCATGCACCTTTTATAGACTTATAGTATTTATTTCCAAATTTCTAGAAAAATTTACAATAAATGCCTTTTTCAATTAGTTACCTCTTGTATAATACTTTGTCCATTTTTGTAATAGATGTTTTAAGAGTTTACTAGACGAAGATCTGCACGTACGTACGAAATATATTTTGTTGTAATTTTTATATAATAAGATATGTTTTATAAGATATATAATATATAATTATTTGTAAAAATATATATATATATATATTAAAAATTCTACATCTACTTGAATTATATGTTTGTATTTTCATAAATTACACGAAATTTTGTGAAAGAATTTTTTAGATTTGAATCCGTGCATCTTACCCGGATGTAAACATATTAATTGAACACAATTTTTTAAAAAATATTGAATGTATTAAACATAAAATTAAGAATCATATTTTTATGTCTTGATATTACGAATAAAATTTGGCCATATCTAAAAATTGATGTATGATATTTTTTGATCCGTTACAAACACTACATTTATATATTTATCTTTTGTAATTTAAAATCACTTGTAATTCATGGCTTTGTGAATTACCAAAAACCATTTGTGATTTAAAAGACTTTCTCCATCATATAGATTTTTGATTTGCAGTTTTGCGGTGACCATATTTTTATAAGAAAAAATCATTATTAAAAATGGTATATTTGACAAAGTTGGTCCATTTTCCCATCAATTGTATCTTTATTTAATTTTCGTATATGCGTATATGCATATGTTTATTTATTGAATATTTAAATTTTAAATATTTTCCTTTCGTTGTTTTGAACATACATTTTGGCGAAATTGTAGTTTATTTTTGAAAAAGGCAATCGATTGGACCTAATTTGATGGGTTTTGCAAACTTTGTACCTTGATCCATAATCACAAAACTAAAGGCCAAACATAGGTTATGATGTAAATATATAGTGACATTGTATGGTAATTACAATTTTTTATGTCATGTTTACAAAAATGTTTTTCAAATAATAGTATAGATTACACCCAAAAAGACTTTCAACATATGTATTTACATATAAAAACACTTACAATTTGGAACATACTTTTGCATCATACAAAAACTATTTTACCCTTTACTTTTAGAAACCAAAAATTTATGTTTTCTAGTTACAAATTAACAAAACATTTATTACTCCTGACAGATAATTAATGTTGTGTCTTTAATTTTAAATTTGAATTAATTAGAAAATGGTAAGACAAATTAATCTGTAAAGCTTTTTCTTTTTGCGTCTCTCCCTTTTTTACCATGGTCTTCTTCTTCTCCTTCTTTGTGTTTTTTACATGTCAACTCGGACGGAAACACATATCAAGAAAGTTGGTCCACACAATGAAACACATATATTAAGAAATGTACTAACAATGAAATGTACTTTTTTAATAAGTTATTACCACGTAAGGTACTTTGAAGTTTTTACATAATTTGATAGTATAAAATGACATAAATGTCCTTAGACCATCTTTATCAAGGCTTTTGAAGGGGTTTTTGTGGCCCAAAAAAAATTAAAAAAGTAAAAAAATAAAAAAAGCTAAGAGGCGCACTTCAAACCCTTAGCTAAGAGTTGACTTCTCTTCTTTCTCTTTCTTCCGCCACCAATTTTCTCTCCTTCCATCTTCTTCCTTCTTTCTCATTAATCTGACGATTTCAGCTTTCTCTCCGGCGAATCCGGTGTTCTCTCTCCGACATCGGCCTCCTCACCGACGAATCCGCCCCTTTTCTGACGAATCTGACCCCTCACCGGCGAATCCGATCAGTTCTGAAAGGTTTGTTCTTCATCTTTCTTTTTCTTTTCTTCTTCTTTTCTTCTTCTTTTGAAGACATGCATGTGTAAAATAATCATATAAAAGTCTCTCTGGATCGTTTTGCTTCTTTGTGGTTTGATTAGGTCTTGTTTGTTATGATTGTTCATGTGGTTTTTGATTAGATCTTGCTTGTTATATGGTTTCAATTGATTATGATTGTTCAACTCATTTACCTAAGTTATTTGCTTATCTCTAAGTTGAAATATGTGGGTGTGTGTATTTGTAATCCGTGGCTAGATTCATTTACCTAAGTTTCAATTGATTATGAATTTAATATGTGGGTGTGTGTGTTTTACTTCTCTCTGTTTGTGTTTTTTTTGCAAGATGGTGGTGTATGTGGTTGTGTGTGTTTAAATTTTGTAAAAATTCACTAAAGTAACCCATAATCAGGTCATATTGACTAACTTGACCCAAGAATGAAGAGCTTACTAAAGTGACCCAACATTTAAAGGAAAAATCCTTTTAACCCAATTTGGAGTTACTATTTTCGAAAATGCCACCATGATTTTTTTTTCAAACAAGTTATTCATAAAATTGATATTTGGGGAAAAATTTTAAATTTTTTGTTTATTGTGCAAAATTTACAAAAACTTTACAAACCTAACCCTTATATTTACACAAACAAACCCTAGCCGCATCTTTCTCTCTTCTCTCCCGGCGATTTAACTTCCGTCGCGGCTTCTCTTCCTCGGCTCACCGTCGTCTTCTCTTCCTCGGCTCGCCGTCGTCATCTCTTCCTCGGGTGGCCGTCGTCATCTCTACCTCGTTTCTCCGTCGTCTTCTCTTCCTCTTCTCGTCGTCGTCTTTTCTTCCTCGTCTCGTCGTCGTCTTTTCTTTCTCGGGTGGCCGTCGTCTTCTCTTCCTCAACTCGCCTTCGTCTTCTCTTCCTCGGGTCGCCGTCGTCTTCTCTTCCTTGACGCCGTCGTCTTCGATTTCTCTTTGGTAATCCCTCCATCTTCTCTACAAATCGTCTTCGATTTCTCTTTGATTTATTTTCGATTCATCTTTTTTGGTCTGCAAATTTATGGTTTGATATAGGGTTCGATATATGGTTCGATTTAGGGTTTGAGTTCACTTCCATTTCATATATTTGAGATTTGATTTTGAACCTTGCGATTAATTATTAAGTTGCATATATATTTTATTAAGTTGAGATTTGTTTATACTCTTGCAGATTTATTTGTTCATATGTTTCTGATTTGTTTTCATACGAATTGCATATTTGTTTTCCTACATTGCAGATATTAATAAGTTTGTATTGTTTGGCTATGCAGAAATGACATACCCTTTAAAACGCTTCCCATGTATAGATGACATCCAATACAGAAGCCTTAACCACGGTTCAAATCCAACAAAACTTGGTGATGTAAAACAGAAAGTTGGAGAAGCTGTTTGGGAAGCTATGAAGGACTCAGCTTTAGGGGTTTTTGTTAAATTTACCGGGCTTCGTTATACTTTTCAGGCTGCTGCAGTTCATTACTTCCTCTGCCATCAGTTAAACATCAAGAATTGTCACGAGATATGGTCAGTGTTTGATGACAAACCTATAAGATTCTCTCTGCGGGAATATGCTGATATCACATGTATCAACTGTGATCCTTATGACCCGGATGACAATGTAGTTGTTGATCACAAGCCTTTTTGGAATCTTATGTCTGTCGGAGTGAATGATGGACCTAATCTGGATGAGTTAGAATTGGCAGCTACAGGTTGCTCAACATGGGATTTTGAGGAAAAGATTATGTTGGTGCGCTTGTTCATCCTACATATCTTCATATGTGGCCCTCATCATGGCTCTAGAATTCCTTTAAGGCTGGCTACTAGAGTTCTAGATACCGAGAAGTTTGAGTCATATCCGTGGGGTAGAGAGGGGTTCACAGTACTTGTAGATTCCATAAAAGTTATGAGGATTGACCAGGGTGTTAACACTGTGCATGGTTGCATTCATGTCTTCTTCATATGGTTGCTTGAATCGATTCCGGCTTTAGCTGAAAGGTGTGGAAGAAGAAGAAAAGACATTACGGGTCCACCACTTCTCCATTGGGAAGGTTCTCGACCACGATTTTGTTTTCCAGATTTAATCAACGAAGAGAAAGCTGCTCACGACGCGGTAAACAGAGTTTGTTCAGCTTCTTGCACAATTTACCGATGGCCTCCATACCCCTAAAGTATTAAACATAATCAAATAAATTATCATCCTACACAACACAAGAACTGAACACATAATACAAGACATGACCAAAAAACAAAAGAAGAACAATACTTACTTGTCGGTTAAATGTTGAAGTCTATATAAATACAATTGCTCCAAGGAAGAACAGAATTTTCCGACTACGAAAAATGCCTCGTCCGTCACAGAAGCATGTGCAACCTTCAGATATTTTAAAAGGTTGCATCCCCGAGCTACCGCAATCAAACCTTTATCATGGATGTCTTTATTATCCAAAGACAATGTTTCTAGTAATTTACATTGAGAACCAACTGCCTCTAGAGATAAATCTGTTATTTTTGCCGAGGTAGAGACACCAAATGATTTCAAAGACTTTCCATGGCCAAAAACTAGATCATTAACTCCTGCATCGGTGACATGGGCAGAATATCCTAGTTTGAACTCTTCGAGATGTTTACAAAACTTGCCAATAACTGCCAAGCTTTGATCTCTAATAGAGCAACCCTAAAAGATCACATCTTAAACAATATGAGACAAGGATAGTGGAAACTAATACAAACAAAAATTATACTAAAAAAAGACTTTTCTTTACAATAGTTTTAATCACAAAGACGAGTAAGTTACCTTTAAATGCAGAGATTTAAGAGACTTGCACTTCTTGACAAGGTAATGTATACCCACACTTGAAACTTTCTGGCACCATATGAGGTTTAAGATCTCTATCTTTTTAAATCCATCCGCAAGAGCAATCAAGCCCGTATCATTCAAGTAGCAAGACTTGGCCTTGTCAGCTTCGGAATTTGTCTTCCCGCGCTTTCTTTTCTGCATTTTGAGTTTCTTTACCGATTAAAACACCCCAAACAAAAGATATATATATATAACAATAAAAATCATGATTCCTACGTGAAATCATGAAATATTCAAATTAACCACACATAAAACCATAAAACATCTATTAACCACCAGTGGCGGACCCAGCCCAAAAATATTCCAGGTGCAAAATAGGTGTGGCAGGGATTCGATCCCTTGCCATTGGATTTTACAGGTGCACTTTGTACCATTTTTGCCATGTTAATATATATTGTTGTTACTAAAACCCAGTTATTTTATAGTTTTGGTGGTGCAACTGCACACCCAAACTCCTGCTTGGGTCCGCCCCTGTTAACCACAACGATTTACGGTTGTTAAACCCTCCGTTACGTGGCAGCCACGTAGTAAACTATGCGTTCAAAACACAAAATTTCCGAGCTAAAAATCTGCAAAACGGCGCCGTTTTATTACAAGAGATTCAAACTATTTCCAAAAAAAAACATTGATTTTTAAGTTTGAAAATGGGATCAGTCGATAATGGTAAAAAAAACACATAATATTGTTGTATATAAGTACTAAATCTAACATACCAATTAAAATCAAAACCTGATACAAAACCAACTAAAAATTAAAAAAAAAAAACACACACGCACAAAATAGGATTAAATTACAAAACTTGAAAGCAATATAAATCCAATCCAACGAGAGAACATACATGTGAAGGTGAAAGAGTAACGAGAGGGAAACTGGAGGGAAGTTCGAGATGGACGGAGGTAACGTCGAGGAGTCGTGTAGATAGGTTGGCGAAGAAGTCTTTTTGATCATCGGAAGAAAACAAAGCATCTATACGGAGAGTTTTGCGGTTCATTCTGTCTATTTCTAGCCATTTCTTGCACACGAGGGAACAAGCGTCTCGGCTAGATTTCAGTTCTAGTCTCCGGAATATCTCGTCGCGGATCAGTTCTTCCGGCAACTGACTGTTGATCAAATCACGGCCTCTCATGATCCAACAATTAGAGAGAGAGAGAGAGAGAAAGGGTTTGCATTTGTTGTTTTGAAAAGTTTTCTTGTTAGCTAGGGTTATACTATATTCTAATTTTTGTTTGAATTTTGAAATAAATATTTATATTTTTATTAGATTTTTTTTTCGTTTGTTTCAAATATAAGAAAGATATGATAGGCATATTTCCTAAAATCTCTCTTTTCTCTCAATTCTCTTATATTTTTTTAAAAAAATAAAAAAACATGGTATTGTGATTTTCTAATTAGTTTTGTTTGGTCTCTCTGTTGATGCGTGCGTTGGGTGATCAATTTCTCTCTAAACAGAACTATTAACAAAATTAATCGACAGAGAATTCATCATTTTCACCAATGTCTTTTGTTAATGTAATCCTTAATAGACCCTTTTTTATAGCATCTAACACAAACTCTTGTAAAGCCAAAGTTTTTACTGACAAAATCTATGTTGGGTTTTTTTTTTTCATTGAGGCAATAAGTCGAACACCTTGTAGGCACATAATCACACTGTAAGCTTATCTTCTCAAATTTGCCCAAATTCAAAGCAAAAAGCTCTTCCTCGTCGTCAGTGAATCTCTTCATTGATTGGATTCTCGTCGTAAATAATTTCAAACTCCTTCTTATTTTTGTTTCTGTGAGGTTCTTTTTTTCGGGCAAAATTATATAATGAAGAAAATCAATTTTGACCTTTTTAAATGAATTTTCAAATGGGTATATTAGTGGAAATAATTTTGGGGAAATTCTGGTGAATAGCACTAAATAATATTTTTTTAACACAATTAGTACACATTTTCTAGAGTTTTACAAATATCATTAATTTTTTTCTTCATAAATACCACAAATCTTAAATTTTTAAAATTACATCCAAAACGAATTACTGCCTTCAAAATTATACCATAAACACTCTATAGCGAAACAAATGAAAAAAAATTAATCTAAAAGTGTTAAAACCCGTTTTTTATATTCGTGGTATTTTTGTAAACTACTACTTTTTGATGGTATTTTTGACTTTGTAATAGTATTTTCAAAACAAAAACTTATTTTTGTGGTATTCTAAAGAATTTCTTATAATTTTATTTATAATACTAGTTTCATTATATTGAAGTTTTAAATCATGTAACAACATCACAACGAAATTATAATGCATATAAAACTTAATATGAAAAACAAAAAAACGACAAATAATGTTTATAGGAGGTTACAAAAATACCAAATCCGAAGAACCGAACTGAGTAGATACCCGGACTCAAACCGGCAATATACATGAATTCAATTTTAAAGCACAAAAATTCAAACTCGAATGGATTCGGAACCCAAACGAATATCCGAGTTTACTCAAAGATTAAGTAAATATATAAAATATTAGTAATTTTATATTTGTAGTAACTTCAATATCAAAAACTATAAATTATTTAATATTTAGGGTAGTTTTTAGTTTTTTAGATTTATTTTTAAAATATTTGGTTAAGATACAATTCTTGCTTAAAAATCAGTTTTAACTTTATTTTTCAGTTTATTATTGTTGAAAAACTTTTAAAATCTTGTAATTGAGATAGTTTTAGAGAAATTCACAAAACTACACCATTTCAACCCTCCCTTCACAAAACTACACCTAATTCAATATTTTCACAAGTTTACACCCTTTCAAAATTTTAAAAGCTTGATTTACCCTTTTAAAAATTACCAAAATTAAAATCTTTTCATTTGAGTTCGCTAATTAGTGTTTAGGGTATAGTATTAAGGGGGTAGGATTGTTTGGGTAGGGTTTAATTGGAATTTAATTTTGAGTGTTTAGGTGTAGTTTTGTGAAGTATTTTGGAAATAGTGTAGTTTTGTGAAATGTAATTCAAATGGTGTAGTTTTATAATTCTCTCATAGTTTTATCAGGTCATAATGGTACACAAAATATACCATATTAGTATTATATTAAAAGTAATATACAAATCCGTTAAAAAAAAGCAAAACGAATTATAATTTGAAACTGCAAAGTTTTTCAATAGACCCAAACTGAATTATTTTAGGGCAATTCTTATGAATACCACCAAAAAAAGTTTTTATAACACAATTAGCACAGATTTTGAAAAGTTTTACAAATACCATTAAAAAGTTTTTTTTTCATAAATACCACAAATCTTTAATTTTCAAAATTACACCCAAAACTCCAAAAAACTATACCCTACCCCTTCTAAATTATACCCTAAACACTATATAGCGAACCCAAATGAAAAAATTTAAAATCTAAAAGTGTTAAAACTCGTTTTTTGAGTTTGTGGTATTTTTGTAAACTACTACTTTTTGATGGTATTTTTGTTATAAAATACATTTTAATGGTATTTTTGTTATAAAAAACTTTTTAATGGTATTTTTAAACGAAAAACTTATTTTGATGGTATTGTAAGGAATTTCTCATTATTTTAAGGCTATCCGGGTTTAGTATAGTGGTTCAACCGCGGTTTCGAGTATGAACATTTTTAATGGTATAGTAAAAAAAATTAATTAGCCACTTACAAAATGTGTTGACCAAACGCAACAAGAGTCCTTCTCCACCAATTTTCTTTAAATCGTTTATATGCATTATAATTTCTTTGTGATGTTGCTACATGATTTGAAACTTAAATATAATGAAATTAGTATTATAAATAAAATTATGAGAAATTCCTTTTTAACAATAAAAAAAAAATTTATTTGAATCTTCTCATAATTTTTTTTTCTATATAATTACAAGAAAAAATATAGATTAATATAAAAACAATAAAAAGCTTATTCTCGTTAGTTACTTTAATTTATACACTACAATAGTAGAAATATGTCACTCTCTGAACTATGATGGCTTGAAGCAGATGACATGTTTAAATATGTTTGACCGGGTAATTACTAATTAGTGAAATATCAAAAAATTTATCTTAAAGATTTTTCACATTATTAAAACTTGCATGTATATTACTAACAATTTTAAATAGAATAAAAACTAATAAAACATGAAATTTTAAACACAATCTCGCGAAGCTGACCCACAAATATTTCTAATACAATAAGTTTAAAGAGGAAAATAGTATGTATACAATTTTTGTGGAAATATTGTTTATGAACAATGTCGTTTACACTTAGATGGACTTGGCTTCTTTAGATTTAACATCAATTTATTAGACTTTTTGGCTTTTTCTTCCTTTCAAAGTTTTTATATTAAAACTTCAGCACGAAATTTTAAAAATTAAAACATTTGGTGGCTAATCAAGTTAAAAGTATAAAATTAGTTTGTCAAATACTATTAGATATTTTAACAAAAATTATTGTTACATTAATGAGAAACTTGAGTGCTACAAATATAATAAATTGTGAATATAAATTAAACATGACATCGTTAACAATCTTTAAAAAACATGAATCCAATATAACAAAATCACAATTAAATAATTTTAGCACAAGTTTTCAAAAACTTGAAAACTTTTAGTGAATAATCTATTAAATAGAAACATATGAATACATTATTTTTAGTAATCTAAAATTACTTTGAGAAATAATGGAAAACAAATCACCAAATTGACGAGAAGCTCAAATGCTAGAATTATATTAAATTATGAAAATAAAACAAACTTGACACAAAGAAGACATGATTCCAAGTTTGAACTTTTTCACAATTATATATTTTAGCACAAATTTTTCAAAAACTTATAAATTAAAACATTTGGTGATAATTGTTAAAATAAACATATGAATCAAAATCAATTTTTTGACAAAAAAAAAATTGACAAAAAGAATCGAAATCAATTTTAGTAATTTAAAAGTATATAAATAATTTGTGAAATAATAGAGAACAAATTGCTAAGATCGTATTATATTAAGAAAATAAGATAAATTTGACACCGTTAAAGCGTTAACAACATGATTTTATATTCAGATTTTTTGCATAGTTATATAATCTTAGCAAAAAAAGTTTCAAAAACTTCAAAATTAAAACATTTGATGAAATAGCAAGAGAAAATATATGCAAATAGTATTTACAAAAAAAATATATGCAAATAGGTATTCTGAAATAATATATAAAAAAATTAATCAAACTAATATATGTTTTTCATTTCTACACGTTAAGCAAAATTGAAAAATATTAAGAATAAGGGTTAGGAAAAATTGAAAAATATTATTTTTTAAAAAATATTGCTATTTGAAAAAAATACTTGAAAAATTGCTTTTTTGAAATTTATAAAACTTGAACATGGTAACTAGAAACGTTAAAAACCCAAAACATTTCACATGTAAAAACCAACACATTGGATGGTTTCGTGAATCTTTGTGATCCATTCTCTTTCCAAATTAAAAAAGGTACATAACATATAAAATAAAATAAAACCCTAGTTGTTATAAAAAAATTATATATGCTATAATTTTAAAAAATACAAACGGACCAAAATGTGTCACACTTACAACTTCCATGACATCTCTCTCTTTTTATTCTTTACTATATAAACAAGAGCTTATTCTTATCAATATCATTAAGACATTAACCAACAAAAATCTTCTACAACATACCATTTCCCCCAAACACTTCAATGGAAAACTCCATCAACAACTTTGTAATGACACAAAGGGTAATATTCTCTGATAATCACCAAATCAAAACCATACAAAATCAAGAAAATCAAGAAGAAGAGAGTAGTTGACTAATATACTTTGAAGACATTGATCATAACAATGAAAATATAATAACCATAGAAGACAATATGAGTCATTACTATGATAATGATTTGTCAATGGTCTCGGATGCTGCCTCTCCTGTCTACACAACAAAGGCTGATAACGTTGTTGCTCGTCGAAAGGCTAGTAATTAATAATATTAATATCAACCCTAAAAAAGAAGAATCATTCTTCATCAAGAAGAAGAAGAAAAAACATAAAGGAGAGGAAGAGGAAGAAGACACAGCTTCTCTCCTTCTAATAAAACCAAGGTTAGTTATCTATTTTATAATTTCCTCTGACTTGTGTATTTTTTTATATTAATTTTAGTTTTCCTATAATTTTTTGTTTTTGGTTTATTTAGGGTTTTATATGTTACCCTATGTTGAATGATGAGGAAGATAATACAAAACATGGAAAATCTATGGCTAGTATTACACCCGAGGTGATTATATATAATTAATTAGTTTATATGCTTTTGTTGATAAAACTAACTCATGTTATATTTTCTATCAAAACAAAATTATATTTTTAAACAATTTTTTATTTTGTTGAATTTAGAGGAATTCACAAAACTACACTCTTTCAATCATTCTTTCACAAAATTACATCTAATTCAATATTTTTACATATTTACACCCTTACAAAAATTATCAAAATTAAAATATTTTCACGGTGGTTCGCTAATTAGTGTTTATGGTATAATATTAAAGGGATATGATTGTGTGTGTAAGGTTTATTTGAATTTAATTTTGAGTGTTTAAATATAGTTTTGAAAATTGACTTTAAAATGGTGTAATGGTGTAAAATGCAATTCAAAATGTGTAGTTTTGAAAATTGACTTTAAAATGGTGTAATGGTGTAAAATGCAATTCAAAATGTGTAGTTTTGTAATTGTCCCTTGAATTTATAGGATAGGGGATGCATAACCGATATGGAATCAAAGATAAATGAAGTTATAAATGAAGAATTCTTCTTTTATGGATTAAAGAAGAGAGGTCTTTGTGTAGTTCCTTTATCAATGTTATCTAACTTTGTTGCTTGATGGTTTTTTAAAATTTTAGTTTGTAAATGATTATTTTTATGTAAAATATCTAATATATGTTATTGACAAGTAAAATGTATATAAAGTGGAGTTATTTATTATTGAAAGTTAAACACTTTTGCTTAGAATCAAACTCTAAGACAAAAATTATATTTATGACAAAATACAATTTTAGACCGGTTTTACTTATTATAAGCTACCCACAAATTCATATATAATTATGTTTAGCATGAGTTTAAATGGTACTAACTTTGTTGATCACAAAGAGATTATCTCCCATAATTTTTGTAGCTAATTAATGGATGACAAAAAATTAGCTAATCAATGTCACACAATATCAATCTTTTGGTGTAATTTATTTTACTCTTTGTTTAATAGTATCTGAAAGAAATATCTAATGGAGGGAAACAAAACACAGATCTTGTTTTGTCTCTTGCTCAAAAATTGTGTCCTGAAACCAACACTTTCGCTTTCCCTTGGGGTGAAACAACCATAACGCTTGAAGATGATAAGCTTCTTCTAGGCTTCTCTGTTTTGGGCTCACCGGTTTTCTCGCTACTTTAGATAGCTCAGGAGAGAAGATCAAGGAGAAGCTAGAGACATAATGGTTTAAGCATAGTTTCGTAAGCTAAAGAGTTTGGATGAAGAGATTCATGGATACTGATGATGATGAGCTTGAACATGTAGCTTTCCTTGTCTTATGGGTTAGTTACTTTGTGTTTCCTTCACGGTTTCATGAGATATCTAAAGCTATTTTGCCTATTGTTGTTCATCTTTCATGTGGTACTATTGCTCTTGCTCCTTCTGTTCTTGCTCACTTGAATAGAGACCCAACTCTCTTGAAACACCACATTAGAGATTTCGCCAAATCGGACTTTATATACAAAACTAGTCTAAGTGATTTGTTTAAGTTAATTCAAGTTTGGACTTGGGAGATATTTGATGATCTAAGCCCAATGCCAAAGGCTTTGCGAAAAGGCGAGGCTAGATTAGCTCGTTGGTTTGACTTTAAAGAGAGAAACCGCAACGTGAGGAAGATCCTTGAGAGCTCTAATCTCAAGTTTGAGTGGCGTCCTTACACGAAAACCGTGAAAGATTGGGACTTTCCTAAGTTTTACCCCGAGAAACCGATGTGTGTTCATGTTAATCCGTGTCTTGATGATGAGTTTATCTCTTTTGCTCGGTTCATCAAAGTTTGTGAACTTGTTGGACTTGATTGTGTAGAGCATTACTTTCCTAACCGTGTGGCTTCACAGTTCGGCATATGGTTCAAGATGTTCCTTGCCCTCATGTTAACAAGAAAAATCTCTCAAAGGAAGCAACTTGGGATGAATACAATAAGCCTATTGGTGATTTGACATTGTACATCGCTTCTCCTTTCGCTATACCTTGTGTTACTCAAATGTTCTGTGAGCGGAGGAAGAAGAGTATTGTTGAATCAGCTGAAACATTGAAATCAAGAAACATCATAGGTGGTAATGAACATGACAAGCAAGTTGTAACACAACTATAGTATTGTTCCTTCAAGCTCTAATATGAAATGGTGGAAACTATTTCTAGCTATTTTTACCTCTAATGGTAGGGTAGTTGAGGAAGCTTTAAATACTCGAGTTAATCAGGAAATGAATATGACACTAATTTCCTTATAATGTGTCATAGTATTTAACCTCAACAAGCATATAAGAAAGATACGCCATTAGCATCATGAGGGTAACCTCCCGGTCAGTTTAATGTATGCAAAATGCCATGTGGAGACAACTACTTTAGACCACAAGAGAAGAGTCACCAAACAGCATAATAGTCATGAAATCTAACTAATTGACCAAACACATCATGTGATTCATGTCCACAATCACTAGTACTAGAAAAAAAAGTTGTTGTATTGACACATTACAGAAGTAGAACTTCAACATCTATAAAAGCTTTTGTGCATTACTTTATCCCTTGGAATTTACAGAACTCATTGTTTTCTAAAAACTAATTCGGTGTAAAAAATTTTTATAGCAAACAAATGGATATAAACTAACCCTCAATTGAATTAATAACGGGTGGCGAAAGATATATATGAAGAAGAGATCTTAGCTGAAGACACGATAATGCGAGCTTCTCAAAAAAATGACAAAACTAGTTAATCTAAATCTTTAATTACTATAACATACATAAGAAACTCAAAATCCCAAAAGACTAGATCAGTATATACATATTACTATGTCTTCTATATCCTAAAACGATACAATATTAAACCAAAATTCTCTAAAATTATTCCATAATTAAAATTGATTTTTAAGTTTTAATCTTGGTTTTGAAACTTCTACGTATATCTTGTATTTTATCTTTGTGGTTGAGTCGAAATTTGTATTAATTGCTTATGCTATGTCTACTTTATTCAAGATTTTTATTTTAACGTGAAAACATAATCTATGTTGGCATATTTATTACCTCCTCGGTTTCTTAGTGTTAGAGGTTTTGGGAAAAAATTGTTTATAAAAGATTTATGTTTTAAACTGCATATGCATAATTAGTTGTGCAATTGTAAATTTCAAAAAAAAATTAATTGCAATAATTTTTTAATTAATATTAGTTTAGAGTTATGGAAAGTTGTGTGATACAAAAATATGCATTTGTAAGTAAGCTTTAAACATTTTTTAATATGCGTTTAATTCTTGAAACATCATGTAGTATTAAAAACAAATGGGGTATTTACTAGGGAGAATTACAAAAATACACCATTTGAATTAAATTTCACAAAACTACACCATTTCAAAATTACTTTACAAAACTACACCTAAACACTCAAAATTAAATCCAAATAAACCCTACACACACAATCATACCTCCTTAATACTATACCCTAAACACTAATTAGCGAACCCAAATGAATTTTTTTTAATTTAGGTGATTTTTTAAAGGGTAACTCAAGCTTTTAAAAATTTGAAAGGGTGTAATAATGTAAAAATATTGAATTAGGTATAGTTTTGTGAAGGAAAAGATAAAAGGGTGTAGTTTTGTGAATTTCTCTATTTACTAATATTTCCTATATTATTGCGGTATATATATTATTTATTAATATTCTCTATATTGTTGTTCACATAAATTGAGACTATTAGATGGGTTTAGCTTCTTGAATCCATATTAATTGGTTTTTTATATGTTTCTTACGTAATGAAATTTAGATGAAAAGTAAAGAAAGGGACAAAGAGAACAAAAAATGATGAGAATAAAGAAAATGTTTTTCTCTTCTTTTGAGTATTTAACTTAAGGTTTTTTGTCTCAACAGATTTATCAAAAATAATTTTTTTAATTTGGTTAATTTATTTTCGTTTTCCTAGTTTATAAAATAAGTCAAATTGAATAATTTTATGAATAAGTGGAAACAAAAAGATTTCTTGTTTCTAAAATAAATATGAAATTTTTTGAAAATTACCATAATTACATATGAATATTTGAAAATACCTTAGTTTTACTTTTTTTATTATTTACCTCTCTTCTTAATGATGAAAACACTATTCATCCTTAATGTAAGTTGATAAAATTTAATTATTGAAATAAATTGATAATTTCTCTTTTGGCAATTTTTGAGTTTGACTTTAGCTTTTTTAGTGTAAAACTTGTTTGTTATCAAATGTTGGTGTTTTGGGATTGTAACGAGAAATTCTCGTATAAGTGATATCAGAAAGAAAGTTTGTACTTTGCTTTAGAATTTTCAATACACGTTCAATACTTTGCCCCGTCATCTGTTAAAGATATGATACATGTCTAATGTCTTCACATTTTTTTTTTACATATACATCTTCTTGTGTAGGATGCCCATTGATTCGGTCGCTTTTCACGAAACGTTTTAGCTAAAAACTATGTGCTTTTAGTTTCTGTCTTTTGCTTAAATGCTTATTTGGTGATACATTCAAACTCCATTTACTTTTTGTTGTCGGATTGATAAAGACTTCGTCTACCATGGTTCTGAAAATTCTCGTTTTGATTCAGACAAGAAAAGTTTACTGGTTAAACTGTTCGAGGAATGAATATTTATTTGAATGCTTATGACAAACAATGAAAAGTCAAACACATAATGAAGAAGAAACGGTCAAAAAACAATGAATAGTCAAACACATGACATTGTTTTATAACATCACGCTTGGACAAGACCAAGATGCAAATTGACTTTGAGATCTGCTTCTGCCTTCTGTCATGGAACCATATTTTTAAAAACGTGAGCAAAATTTGTGATCAATAAATATCAAACGTTTTAGCAACATAATCCAATCGAAACACACAATTTTTCTTGAGATTTTTCATTTGCAATTTTTTCATAAATATCTATGAAAAGTAACATCCCATTCATGACTATTTTTTTCTAATGTAACATACAATAACAAAGACTATGAGATTGAAGAATCCAAAAAACAGAAGAAAAGATTATTATAATTATCATAATTTAAACAAAACAAGAACGACACCTCTTCTTCTACATAAACTCCATTGTCTAGAACATAACACAACACTTGACTATTAATCATCACATGGTAACTCATAACGACACAAGGGACAAAAATGACTTGTCTCAAACCACTTAACCACACACACATCTTCATGAAAGTCATGTCCACACGGTAAAGTCACAACTCTTTCTCCATTGTTAAACTCTTCAAAACAAATCGCACACTTTTCACCCATGTCGTCGTCTTGTTCTTTTTTGATGCTCATCTTCTTGTATATCTTCCTCGAGAGTGACTTTAAAACATCTTTTCTCGCTGGCCTAAACAAGATATTAACGGTTTCTTCAATCTCATAGACTTCTTCTTCTTCTTTTTCGACGAGATGATTAGGAGTAATATCAATCCTTACTTCGATAGAATAACTAAGAGGACAATTTAGGTCACAAACATAGAGAACTAACTCCCTCAAAACATCACCGCAGTCATCGTTGATTCCTGGAACTTCTGACCAAAAATCATCCAAGTCTCGTTTGCTTTCACACTCCTCATCGTTATAGATGAATGTTTCAATTAATGTTGTAGTAGAAAATGTTAAATTGTTACCATCTTCACCAAAGATCCTTGCAAAGATTGTGATTCGGCCAACATCTTCTTGTGTAGGATGCTCATTGATTTTGTTGTAATAATCAATTTTCATGATTGAGTATAAAAGAGTTTTCTTGTTTTTTTCTTTTCTTTTTTTCTTGTCATCAATGAAAATCTATTCATATATATACTAGATTTTTTTACCCGCGCCAAGCGCGGAGTTTAAATTTATAGATATATACGTATTATATAAAAAATACAAAATTATTTTTAATTTTCGTCAATTAGAAAATGATCCCTCATTTTTTGTATATTAAAAGAAGTTTGATATTTTATCACAATTACTATTCAATTAATTTATATAATTAATTTTTTTTGTTTTGTATAAGTTTTTCATGACTATTTGGCGGATATTGGTATATTCCTTATATATTACTTGTTGAAAATTTTAATTTTTCAATTAAAATTATGCTTTAAACTTAAGATTAAATGTTATAGACATTTAGTTTTCAATAATTAGAGATTTAATGTTATGGGCTTTTAGATTTCATATATTGTGCTTTTAAAATTTTCATTCAAATTTCAAAAGTGTCTCCTCAATTAATATATATAAATATAGGATATATATATATATATATATATTAATTTTTCTGAAATTATTTATATAAAATATTTTTAAAAGATTGATAGAAAAACACTTTTAAAAGATTGATAGAAAAAATAATTTTAAGAGATTGATAAAAATAGTTTGAAAAGATTGATAGAAAAATACTTTTAAAATATTGATAGAAAATAGTTTTAAAAGATTGATAGAAAAATAGTTTTAAAAGATATATTGACACATAATGTAAAAAGAGCCACTCAAATTTTGATTGAAAAATAATTTTTAAAAATATATTGACACGTAAATACTATATACTTTTAAAAAATATTTTAAAATTATATCTATTTAATATTTTATAAATATTACTTGAAATTATAACTTATATGTACCTCCCTTTGATACTAGTAAAAATCTAGTAAGAACTTATATTGACATCCCTTTAATAATTGAAATTCATTGAATAAATGCCTTCAATATATTAAAATTTCATCGATTTGATTAGATTTTATTCTTCAGATATTTTGTTTATGTGTATGATTTGAAAATTAAATTCGTTTTTCCTTTATTAGTTTATTGGCATATATTGATTTATGATTTGTATATATATTATTTTCCAAATATTTTTGTTTCCGAAAGTGATTTTGAAGTTAAATATGTTTTAATGCTTTCCGATTTTATTTCCGATTTTAGTGCTTTCATTTAATTGTTTCCGAAAATGATTTTATGGTAAATACAATTTAGTTAGCTTTTAGTCAACATTTAGGCTACAAATGACCGTCCCATTAGTCAAACTTACATTATCGTAGACGCGGAGAATCGATCGCGGGTGGGGTGGTGATACATGCCTCTTTTTTCTCAGTAAAAAAAAATCATGATTTAAAATATTAGTCAACGAAAAGTATATGATTTAAATGGTTCACGTGAAAATTCATGTTTTTTGTGAATTTTTGTAATTCATCATTTAATTGACATGTTTCCCCTTTTAATTAGCTAAGTTTGTTTTTAGAGTTAATTGTAAAAATATACGAGAAACTATATGTTAATTCTAATAGTATTTATTTGTAATTACAATTTTTTTTATAAACGCTTATACCGCCTACAAATTCTCCTAGACTCCGATTAAGAGCTCTAGGCAATAGGCTCTAAATAATCGTCCGCTTAGCGCCTACCACTTTATGTAACATTAGTCTAAACTATAACGAAAATTTCACTGTTTTTTAGGAAACTAATTATGTAGTATTATTTGGTCCCATGAGCTTTTTTAATTAAACCAATTCGATAACAACTTCAAAGTTAACAATGTTATTTTCAAAGCATATGTTAGGAGTAGTATTTTTAATACTCACCTGTGCATATTTTGTTGGATAGTGTTGTGTCAAAAGTTGTGCTATAGATGACGGAAGGGACTAAAGGAGTTGATTTGAATAGATTGTAAGGATTGTAAGTTGAATTTAAGCTCGTCTTGTTACTCACTTCTTTGTTTCTATAAATGAGTATCATTACAAAGTTGAATTATGCTATTGGTTTTATTCTAACAACTCTTGAATTTGTAATGTATTTATCTACTTAATTATCTATTTTAAGATTTAACCCGTGCTACACTAATGGTCTATATATTTTATAATCGTTTTATATGTCTATAAATTTAATTTAGAAATTAGTGATACATCTTTTATTTTAATAGAAAAATATTGGGAGAATTACAAAACTACACCATTTAAATTATTAACAAAACTACACCATTTCCGAAATATTTCACAAAACTACACATAAACACTCAAAATTAAATCCAAATAAACCCTACCCACACAATCCTACCACTTTAATACGATACCCTAAACACTAATTAGCGAACCCAAATGATTTTTTTAAAAATTTTTGATGTAGTTTGAAAGGTTAAATGAACCTTTTAAAATTTTGAAAATGTGTAATTACTAACAATGTTAATATATAATTATAAAATGTTTTTATGTAATTTGTCCGCGTATTACGCGGGATTTCATCTAGTATTACATAAACATCAAAGAAATATCTAATATAATTGATAAACGAGATTTTTACCCTCGTTAAATCGAATGCCTTATCGTAGTATATAAGGTGTCAATCCGAATCAGGAGCAATCAATATATTAGAACTTATGAGAAACTACACTTAGTCCAAGCAAGTTAAAGAGTTGTTTGTTGAATGTTTTGTAACCGTGTAATCAATAAACGAAAACGAAAATTAAGAGTTTTAAAAGATTAATAAAAAGCTAAACAACCAGGTCGGGGTACTTTAACGGGTGATCAAACTTTCAGATTTCTAAATGTCTTTTAACAAAAATAACTTTAAGGTTTTGAAAACGTTTGATTAGATCAATCCACTCCCGTGGTAATGATCCTTTTCCTATTAGTTAAACTAAAACAATACCTTGGATAGTTTAAATTTTAGAAAACGTTAAGCTCAATTCAATTCAACCACTAAACTTATTAACACAGATTCCTCGGTTAAGCTAGGTTTAGTTTTAGGGTAATTGTTCAGGAATCTCCACACTTTTCCCAAAGATGAAGCTTCCTGGTTTCTATCAATTGAATGGCCAATTCAACTAAAGCATTAAGAATGTTACCCTAGATTAAAGTTTTGTAAAGTTTAAGAACAAGACATTTAACAATCCTAATATTGATTCACCATTTTCCCCCAACCTAATTGCCTAAGGGAAATTACTCACTAAACATAATGAATATCAAAGCAATCATGATTGAAGAAAGCATAAATAAAATCAAAGAGAGATAGGGATAGAAAAAACTCTGTTATTGAAATCAAGGTTTACAGAAATCCTGATGCCTCCAAAACTCAAAGCAAGAACAAGCAAAATCCAAAACCTAAAACTAGAACAAGCTAAATCCAAATCAAAAGCAAGAATAAAAAGTGATAGAACAAGAGTTGTCAGAAAATAAGATGCTCCCCAAAAAACACACTTCTAAACCTAAAAATCAAACAAAAAACGTCTTGGGCCTTTCAGAAAACGTCTTGGGCCTTCAGAAAACATCTTGGGCCTTTTTTATTCTGTTTTTTCGCAGCCAATATCGACCAGAATATGGTCGATACACTTGGTCGATATCGACCAGATTTCTGGTCGATACGACAAATCGGTATTCCGAAGCAGATTGACCCGTCGTCAGTAAAACTGGAATAACTTTAGATCTAACCGTTGAAAGCATCTCACACCACCTCAAAATGAAAGCTAACATCCGTGGCTATCTTGTGGTAAAATTTCATAAAGATCTAACGGTGGGAACGTCTTGGACGAGTGTATTTCTGAAGCTTTTTGTCTGTCTTCGATAACGACCAAACTCCATCGATACCATAGGTCGGTATGAGTTTCCTCCCAATATCGACCAGTTGTTGGTCGATAACATAGGTCGATATGACCTTATTTCCCTCTTCTTTGCCTTTTCTTCGCGTCTCGACCACAACTAATCGGTACAAGTCACCGATATGGTCGTTTTTGCCACTTTAAGCTCTTTTTCCTCGCCTTTTTGGCACTTTGGCACTCTTGGACCTGAAAACACATGAACAAACACAAATGCAACCTATATGACACTAAATGCAATCTAAATGTGTTAGTTCTAATGCATAAATCAATGTAAAAACATGCAAAATATACAACATATCAACTCCCCCAAACTTATCTTTTGCTTGTCCTCAAGCAAGAGAACTAACATCAAAGTTTGAAAGGGTATAGAGGCGGGGACCTCAGAACCAAAAGCAACACGAGTGTAGTGAACGAGTATCCTAAACATATTATCCTATCGCCCGAGCTAGTTCTACCTATTACCATTCACCTCAAACTCCGTCTAAATCCGTTATTATTACCAAAAGCATGTGATCCACATGTCTAGTCTAAGCACCTTTCACATTCAATTAAGCACAATCAAAGCATGAAACATGATCAATAATTTCCAAGAGTCTTTCTATTTGTCTAGGTAAAAACGGGATTTCAAGTCAAACGAGGATCGGCTAACACTCAGGCATGTGGTCGATTGTATTGCGGTTTCTCTCGGGGAGTGAAGGGGTTAAGCAAAACCAGGAAAGACAAGTAGCAATTTGTGCATACAAGTCCGGACATCCATTCCTATTCGTACCTAACCACTAACCCAACATCTTCTTCTTTTAACACTTAAACACTTAAACATCGAGTTTTCTTTTTCTTAACTACCTTAGGGGATTATTTTTGGCTAAGTTTCTTTTCTCTTTTTTTTTTTTTTTTTTTTCTTTTTCGATTTCTTTTTTTTTTTACTTAGCCATTCTTTTACCCCTAGGTGTTTTACATTTCTCTTGTTTATTTTCTTATTTTCAAAACTCAAAGACGTGTCTCTCCAACCCATTATCCCTTTCTAACATACTAGTCCAAGATAAACTAGCCAAATGGATGTCCTTTCTTGTCGCTCCCTATACTTTCAAGTTTTTGCGAAACCAAACAATCACTTATTGAAAAAGAATTCTCACAAGTGTTTGGGTTTAAGCTTAGGGGGTGAGAGGGGAATCATCCTTAAAATGAGAATGACCGGATTGCGCTTAAAGTGTTTCGGTTTAGGAAGCCACAATCCGTAGAAATCACAAAGCCATAGAAATTCTCTTAAAAACTCTCAATCATGCTAATTAAAAGTCAAGTTTAGGTTCAAATAATTTTTGAAGGCAACCTAGAACTATCAAGCTTCATAACCACACTATTGGCTTTTTAAACATCAATGTCTAGGGTCGAGGTTTCAAGATTTTCGGCGAGTTCTAAGTCGTTTGAGGAAGACACTACACCTAAGATACCGTTCAAAACGCTAGACGCGTCGCTTTACAAGGCTAAAATCATCATAGATCCCCTATGCATATGACCTAAATGCGATTAACTAATCCTAAATGCATTTTTTGTGTTTTTTTTTTTTTTTGTTTTTTGATTTTTTTTTTTTTTTTTTTTCTATGCAAAATTTATATGAAACATGACTCCTCCCCCAAACTTAATTCACACGGTCTCCGTGTGGAACAAGTATTGGAGACTAAATGCAAAATCTATATGAAAACTGATGCGTATGTTCAAGTTTTAGGAGTTACCTCGATATCGATCTGTTCTGATCGATATAACTCATCGATATGAGTTTAAGTCCGATATCGGCTTGTTGCAAGTCGATATAACAGGTCGATATGGTTCAGAATTCCTCGTTTTCGCTCCGTTTTCCTGAAAACAACTAAGACAAAAAGAAAAACAAAAAAGGTAAAAGCTAAAAACGAAAATAAAAGCATGTATATACAAGGATAGACATGGGACTTCCTCCCAAGTGAGCTTGTTTATAGTCACATAGCTTGACTTTACCCCTTGTTTAGGCGACTTTGGAATTCGAAAGAGACGCGAAATCTCCTTCGGTGTCACCTTCGTGAATCAAGGGCGTCTTGAGTTTTACTCCGTTCACCACAAACTCGACTCTATCGTTGTGCTTGCTTTGTTTTGACTCGCAGCGAGCACTCCTTGCTCCTTCCTTGAAAGCTTTCTTCAAAAGTTTAACCTCGTTGACTAACTTTCTAATGACGCGGTTTTTAGACAAGTTCGAATGCGCCATTCTAAACTTTCTAGGAGGGGGTTGGTGTTCCACTTTTTGAGCTTTGGGTTTGCTCCTTGCATCATCACTAGTCTTACCATTGCTAGCATCTTTCTCTACTCCAATCACCAAAGCTTCACAAGGAACCGTCTCCGTAGGCTTTTTGACCACATCGTTGATGTTGTACCGTTGAACAAGGTCCTTCCCAAGGTGTAAGTCTATCTTTCCAACCTTCACATCTATGACGGCTCCAGCGGTTGCCAAGAAAGGTCTTCCAAAGATGAGTGGATTATCAAGTTCTTTGTCCATCTCCAAGACGACAAAATCTGTTGGAATGAAAACGTCTCCCAACTTTACCGGAATATCTTCTAAGATTCCAACGGGTACCTTCACGGATCTATCGGCCAGCACCAAAGAGATCTTAGTAGGTTGGAAAGAAGAAATGCCAAGTCGTTTAGCCACAGACGAAGGCATAACGTTGACACTAGCCCCTAAATCGCATATGCACTTTTCAAAGACCAAAGGACCAAGAGTGCAAGGCAAAGTAAAACTCCCTGGATCGCCAAGTTTCTTAGGAGAATGGTCCTTCTGAATGATCGCGCTGCACTCTTGTGAAAGCTTCACCGTGTCTTCCAAGTTTTTGGACTTGTTTTTGATGGTGTCTTTCAAAGATTTGGTGGAGTCAGTGACTAGCTTGAAAGCGTCAATAAGAGGCGTGGGAGTTTGCACCTCGTTTGTTTGCTTCTCGAGCTTAGCTCTAAAGTACTCCTTCAAGAGTTGCATCTTGGCTCGACCCGGAAAAGGAAGCTTAGGCACGTAAGGAGACGTCACGTAGACCGGCTTCTTTGGTTTTTCGAATTTATCCCCGATATCGACCACTTGTGGTCGATACCACAGGTCGATATCGACCATATGTTACTTCTTCTCCACCGATTTTCTCCTTTGACTCTATCTCGGGGTTTTCTTCGATAATAACCGTGTTTTTTGGCTGTGTGGAGTGGTCCATCCCCTCACCTTGCTTCGCATTGTCCTCAATGAGATCTTTTGAGTCCACTTGTGTACCATTACAAAGTTCTATTGAGCTGACATACTCTCTAGGATTGGCTTCAGCTTTACCCGGAAGTTGACCCATTGGTCGCTTAGAAGCCGAGGTAATTTGAGCCACTTGATTATCCAAGGCTTTCAAGTGAGTATTCAAAGTTTCGAACTTGGTATTCAGATCATTGTAGGAGTTGTCTACCTTGGCGTGAATCTCCTTCTTAAAAGTGTTGAACTCCATGCTATGACGGGTTTGACCGTCGAGGATTTGTTTCAAGAGTTGGGTAGTTTGATCACCTTGGGGAGCTGGTGAAGAAACTACTCCTTGAGCAGCGGGAGGATGGTTGTAACCCGGAGGTCGATTAGGTGGTGGTCTCGGTGCGTACCCTCCTTGGTTGTATTGAGGTTTACCTTGGTAACCTCCTTGTCCTGCTTGGGGATAGACTTGATCATTGGGGTTAGCTACGTTGTTGTTGCGGTAGGAGATGTTTGGGTGTTGAGAGTAATTGTTGAAGCGCCAACCGTTCTGATTCCCCATGTAGTTTATCTCCTCCTGATTTCCCTCGATTGGGGGCAACTGTTCTTCTCCACTTCCTACGAAGTTAATCCCCACTTGTTGAGACATGATTAGCTTGTCAAGCTTCTCATTCACCGCTTTTATCTCTCGCTTGAATTGCTCATCATTACCAGAGCTACGGATGTTGCGATCGTAATCCTCGCCATAGTTGCTATCACTCAATGCATAGTTCTCCACCAACAGTTGCCCATCCGCTTCCGTCTTCCCAAGAAAGTTACCTTGGCTAGCTGAATCTAGAAGCATTTTGAACTTGGGTTTTAGACCTCGGTAGAATGTGCTGAGCAAACTTTCTCCCGAGAACCCGTGGTGTGGACATCTCAACGTATAACCTTTGAATCTTTCCCAAGCTTCGCTGAATGTTTCTTGGTCCTTTTGGGCGAAAGCTGAGATCTCATTCCTAAGCTTTGATGTCCGAACCACGGAGAAGAACTTTGTTAAGAAAGCCTTCTTGCAAGCGTCCCAAGTTTGGATGGTGTCTTTGACAAGGTTCTTTTGCCATAGGTGTGCTTTGTCCCCTAGTGAGAAAGGGAATAAACGCAGCTTGAACATGTCCTCGTTGACACCGTTGATCTTCACCGTATCGCATAGCATATCGAATTGGTGAAGGTGGTCAATCGGGTCCTCACTAGGCAAACCGTAGAACTTGTTGCCCGAGATCATGTTGATGAGACTAGACTTGATCTCGAAGTTGTTGTTGGCGATGGCCGGTGGTGTGATACCACTACGGTTGGTGACGTTAGAAGGCACGTCGTCGGTTCCAATCGTACGTGGGCCATTGTTGGTGTTGATTGCATCACCCATTTCAGAATATGAATCGAAATCCGATATTTCCGATTGGAACGAGTCTGACTGTTGATCGAGTCTTCTTTCTCTGGCGATTGCTCGTTCGCGAGCTTTGATATCCGCAAAGAAGAGTAGGTTGTCGCTTTGTCTGTGACTTCTTCTTTGCATACACCTGAGAGAACGAGAAACCACACAAAAGAGAAACGATTAGTAACAAGAAGTAAAACTTAATCCCAAGTGATTTCAAAGTTTTAATAATTAGTCGAGTTCCTGAATCGGCAACGGCGCCAATTTGATAAACGAGATTTTTACCCTCGTTAAATCGAATGCCTTATCGTAGTATATAAGGTGTCAATCCGAATCAGGAGCAATCAATATATTAGAACTTATGAGAAACTACACTTAGTCCAAGCAAGTTAAAGAGTTGTTTGTTGAATGTTTTGTAACCGTGTAATCAATAAACGAAAACGAAAATTAAGAGTTTTAAAAGATTAATAAAAAGCTAAACAACCAGGTCGGGGTACTTTAACGGGTGATCAAACTTTCAGATTTCTAAATGTCTTTTAACAAAAATAACTTTAAGGTTTTGAAAACGTTTGATTAGATCAATCCACTCCCGTGGTAATGATCCTTTTCCTATTAGTTAAACTAAAACAATACCTTGGATAGTTTAAATTTTAGAAAACGTTAAGCTCAATTCAATTCAACCACTAAACTTATTAACACAGATTCCTCGGTTAATTAAGCTAGGTTTAGTTTTAGGGTAATTGTTCAGGAATCTCCACACTTTTCCCAAAGATGAAGCTTCCTGGTTTCTATCAATTGAATGGCCAATTCAACTAAAGCATTAAGAATGTTACCCTAGATTAAAGTTTTGTAAAGTTTAAGAACAAGACATTTAACAATCCTAATATTGATTCACCCTTTTCCCCCAACCTAATTGCCTAAGGGAAATTACTCACTAAATATAATGAATATCAAAGCAATCATGATTGAAGAAAGCATAAATAAAATCAAAGAGAGATAGGGATAGAAAAAACTCTGTTATTGAAATCAAGGTTTACAGAAATCCTGATGCCTCCAAAACTCAAAGCAAGAACAAGCAAAATCCAAAACCTAAAACTAGAACAAGCTAAATCCAAATCAAAAGCAAGAAGAAAAAGTGATAGAACAAGAGTTGTCAGAAAATAAGATGCTCCCCAAAAAACACACTTCTAAACATAAAAATCAAACAAAAAACGTCTTGGGCCTTTCAGAAAACGTCTTGGGCCTTCAGAAAACATCTTGGGCCTTTTTTATTCTGTTTTTTCGCAGCCAATATCGACCAGAATATGGTCTATACACTTGGTCGATATCGACCAGATTTCTGGTCGATACGACAAATCGGTATTCCGAAGCAGATTGACCCGTCGTCAGTAAAACTGGAATAACTTTAGATCTAACCGTTGAAAGCATCTCCAACCACCTCAAAATGAAAGCTAACATCCGTGGCTATCTTGTGGTAAAATTTCATAAAGATCTAACGGTGGGAACGTCTTGGACGAGTGTATTTCTGAAGCTTTTTGTCTGTCTTCGATATCGACCAAACTCCATCGATACCATAGGTCGGTATGAGTTTCCTCCCAATATCGACCAGTTGTTGGTCGATACCATAGGTCGATATGACCTTATTTCCCTCTTCTTTGCCTTTTCTTCGCGTCTCGACCACAGCTAATCGGTACAAGTCACCGATATGGTCGTTTTTGCCACTTTAAGCTCTTTTTCCTCGCCTTTTTGGCACTTTGGCACTCTTGGACTCGAAAACACATGAACAAACACAAATGCAACCTATATGACACTAAATGCAATCTAAATGTGTTAGTTCTAATGCATAAATCAATGTAAAAACATGCAAAATATACAACATATCAATAATTAATATATTTTGTAGTTTTCTATTTGAGGTTGATTTTTCATTTTCTGTCAATACTCAATAGTATCTTATATAAACAGCTCGTTTTATGATATTATATCTAGAGAGAATTGATAATTGAAAGAATTACAAAACTTCACTTTTATAGTTGCACTATTGGAATTTAATATTTATTATTCGGAAAAAACGCCAAAAAAATTCCCCAACGTTAATAGGGATTTAATTGTTTTGCAACAAAAAGTCGGAGAATAAAATGGTCCAAACCTGAGTTGGGAAATTAAATGGCATTTTTTGAAAGTTGAAGAATTTTTTGGCGTTTTTCCGAATAATAAATATTAAATTCCAAACTATTCTAAATTAAACACTAAACTCCACTTTCATAAAAATTAGGCGTTAAATATATAAAAATATTAAGAGTAATTCACAAATCTACACCCTTTTAACCCCTTGTTCACAAAGTTACTCCTAATTTAATATTTTCACGAATTTACACCCTTTCAAAATTTTAAAAGCTTGATTTAACTTTTAAAAAATTACCAAAATTAATTTTTTTTCATTTGGGTTCGCTAATTAGTGTTTAGGGTATAGTATTAAGGGGGTAGGATTGTTTGGGTAAGGTTTATTTGTATTTAATTTTGAATGTTTAGGTGTAGTTTTGTGAAGTATTTTGGAAATGGTGTAGTTTTGTGAAATGTAATTCAAATGGTGTAGTTTTGTGATTCTCCCAAATATTAATTTAGGTAAATTTTTCAAGAGTAATTCAACTATTTCAAATTCGAAAAAGGTGTTATCTTAAAAAATTGAATTCAATGTAGTTTTGTAAAGTAGAGTTGTTCGAATGGATGTACTTTTGTGAATTTCTCAAAAGCATTCACCTAGTGAAACCAACTAATCTTTTATCAAAAATAAATATATGCAATTCCATAAATTGGCAATTACAAAACTATACATTTTCAATTGCATTTTACAGAATTACATCATTTCAAAGTCACTTTTCAAAATTAAATCTAAACTCTCAAAATTTAATCCAAATAAACCATATCCACACAATCTTATCCATTTAATATTATACCCTAAACACTAATTAGTGAACCCAAATAAAATGATTTTAATTTTGGTAACTTTTTAAATGGTAAATCAACCATTTAAAATTTTGAAAGAGTATAAATATGTAAAAATATTAAATTATGTGTAGTTTTGCGGAAAATGTGTTGAAACAATGTAGGTTTATGAATTCCTCTTCCAAAAAATACCATCAAACTTTTTCTAAAACACTAAAAACTCATCACAAGTTTTTTTGAATATATAAACCAAAAATAGACAAAAATACTACAAGAGATAAATTATTTTAACCTCTTATCGATGTTATCCACTCTTAGGGCATCTCCAAAGGTTTTACAAATCAAATATATATCAGAAAGCTGAACAAGTGAAAGTATAAATTATAATTTATATACACAATGCATTGTAATTCACATATGACATACCCATAACCAAATGATTTTTGTAAATTAAATTGTAATTATTTTGTTAATAATAATAACAAAAATAGCTATAAAAATCAAAATCTGAATTTAATATAATGCAGATAAATTTGATGTAGTTTTTTTTTGTCAAGCAAATATGATGTAGTTTAAAAATGATAGTTTTTTGTTAAAGAAGTTTAAAAATGATAGTTAAAATACAAATGATTGGAATACCGAAAAGGTGTGAGGTCGTGTACTATATATTGCACAATATTTAAGTTTTAGTTATGAATAAAAATTGATGTAATTTATACTTATTTTATAAATAATAACAAAATATTACTAACTAAAAAAATCAAAATTTCCCACATAACGGATATAATCAAACCACATATGAAACCGTATGAAATTAAAACTTTATTCTTGAGTCAAATTTTGTTGGGTGATAAAAGAAATATTGGTGAATTTAGTTATTAGTGTCATAATTACTAGCTAATTTTCTTAAGCTATGACACTTTTTCTTTGAAATGTTTGCACAACTAAAACGACAACGTTTTTCGTCCAAATTAATAATTCTCTTAACCAAAGTGTAAGGGATAAGAGAGAAGAATCATTTGCAAGAAACAATATTTTTTGGAAGGACACTACAAGAAGAAGGTACTCCTTTCTTACTTTTAACTTCATGTGCATTCCTTTTATATTATTATTTGTGTTACATAAGCCATAATTTACATGGCTTTGCACATGCATACAAAGGTTAGTAAATTTGCAATTTCATAAACGTGTTAAGTTTATGTGGTATATCAAAATTAAATTTTATACAATATGGGTGTGCATAAGTACATGAATGATATATGTCTAAGTTTTATAAATTTATGAAACTTTTAACCACGTTTTAAAATAAATTTCATTTAAATTTTTCCGGTCAACCAAACGTGTACAAAAATTTAGGGCAAAAAATCTTAGTTTGTGATGGGGATCGACATAACTTTCATCAGGGAGAAGCAGACCACTCAACCCAACGTGTTAGTCAGACCGATCATATATTGTAAGCAAGCTTTCCCGTAATTTTCGTAATAAACACATTTCACCCCCTCTCATTGAAAATGCAAACTAAGTTAGCTAAAACAAGATAAAAAAAGCTTAGGTATTATAAAATTAAATAAAGAATTATTTTTTAACAAAAAAAAAGAATTACTTTTGAACAAAAAAAAGAATTATTTTTGAATGCAATGGTTGAAATCATGTATGCTTAAGTTAAACTTTAAAAGTCAACAACGAGCGTGTATACCCTTCGGTTCAAATGCCCCTAGACCACAAAAAGTAACAAAAAGGTCATATTTTTATATTTATTCGTAGTATTTAAGTTTTTTTATTTAGATAATCTGATATAATATATCGAGGAATTCACAAAACTATACCATTTTAACCTTTCCTTCACAAAACTACACCTAATTGAATTACATTTCACAAAACTACACCATTTCCAAAATACTTCACAAAACTACACCTAAACACTCAAAACTAAATTCAAATAAACCCTACCCACACAATTTTACCCGCTTAATACTATACCATATACACTAATTAGCGAACCCAAATGAAAAGATTTTAATTTTGGTAATTTTTAAAAGGGTAAATCAAGCTTTTAAAATTTTGAAAAAATGTAAATATGTGACAAAATTAAATTAGGTGTAATTTTGTGAAGGAGAGGTTGAAATAGTGTAGTTTTGTGAATTATTCTTATATAAAAGAGAAATTCACTAAAAATATAAGTGTTATGCAAAATAGAAATTTACAACATATTAAAAACAACAAAATAACTACAATCTTTCAAATTATAGTGGTTTAAGAAATGCCAATAATATTTCGTTAGAATGTTTGATGGAGATAGCTTGGGATTAGCTCTTCTATGAAAACTATTTGTTGATTCTTTTATGCCATAGCTTAATTAATCATTAAATTGATTGCCACAAAAAATATACACAAGCTCTCATCACACAAAATTGTTATTGACATCTTTTAATCCCTAAGACATTATTTGTGAAGTGATTTTTGTGAAAAATCCTAGGTGTCAACACCACAATGAGTTTCAACAAATTAATTGTGACATGGCAAGATGGATATTTAATAACCAATCAAAAATGTGACATGGAAAACACATATATTAATAGAAAAAATGAAAAAGGCTTTTAAGGCCTAATAACTAGAATAAATTTCAAAAATGAATACTTTAGAATATAAATTCTAATTTTTTTAAAAAATATATATAGAGTACAAAAAATATAGAAAAATGTAATAAAATTTTATTGGTTAAAAAAGTCAAAACGCATTAAATTTTTCAATCAAAAATTAAAAAGAATAAACCGATGGAATAAAAGAATTTTTTAAACCATATTTATTATGAAATGGATATAACAATAAATCTCAGTATTAAAACGTTTAACGTCACCACAACCCTATAAATATATACCACATATTAATGGTGAACCGGATCCATATATCCGTTTTTAAGATATCCGAATTCGCATATGCCTAAATTCGTCAAAAATGACTCGAAATCAGATCCATTAGACGAAAATTCGGTCAGAGAATACCGTTGACTTTTGAAGGATATCCGGATCCGTTTATGTGAATACTTTTATAAATATATTTCTACAAAAACTAAGTGGAGTTAAAATAAAAAATTGAAAATTTTTATATCCAAAACTAAAAGTAAATCAAATTATAAATATTCTTATATTAAACCTTAAACATAATTATCCACTTTTACGTAAATCTTTATTATTTTCAAAATTTATTCATCGCGCATGGCGCGAGAAATTACCTAGTTAAATTAATTTAAATACATGAAATCCTGGAAAAATACTCAAATCTGTTACCTATATAACAAACCAACAATTATATGGCACCTTACAAAATGATAAATTCTTCTCCTCAAATAGAACTTTGAACAAAAATTATAAATGAAATAAACAATATATTCAAAAAAATCTAGACCAAAATTTAGAAACCACATCAACATAAATCTATTACATAAAAAAACGACTTAAATCAAAACCAATTATTACACTCCGTTCAAAAAAACAGAATAACACCTTACAACGTTTTGCCTCCTTCATATTATTTTATGATCAAAATACCATCAAAATCTAAAAGACTCCTAAAACTATACAGTAATAAATTATATTTTTCTTTAAAATGCATAGAACTAACCAATTCTTATGAGTGATTTATTTTTCATTTGCATTTTATTTTTACAATTTAGCTTACTTTACTTTCTTTTACAAAAAAGTGGCTTCTTTGTTTGAAATCGTTTAGTAATTAGTAGAGCATGATCTCTAATATTAGTTACTCAAAAATGATTATTATATATATATATATATATATATTCAATCTTTGATTTTGTTACTAATAAGATTTTTGTTTTCATATTATTATAACACAGAGAAGTGTGGATGATGTGAGTTGGTGACAAAAATTCAATACATTAGTTAAAAATGTAAACTTTATGCGGAGAGACGTTAAGCTTTGGACCATTAAGTTGTTATATAACCGGAAAAATCTTCCGCTAAAGGCTATATTCTCAAAGAGAAAATAGTTCTTGATACAAGTTTATCTCAACTACTTAGAAATTATATTTATAACAAAATTAATATTTATAATATATTTTTGTTATTATATATAAAATAAAATCAGATAATAAAAACCCGATTTTTGTCTTAAACCCATTTTTAGTAAATAAAAAAAACATAAATAATATTACGACATTTATTTAGTAGATTCCAAAGAGTTTTTGGTTTTTTTTATTCTCAAAAACTATGTCATCGGGTATGCGTGTACCAATGATCGTTCGGCGATGTATAACGTTAGCCAATTAGATTTCGTCTTCTGTTGAAAGTAATCGTGGTCGTTGATTACTTTTGTTTCTCCTTTACTCATTGATAATAATGGGCTTTTTTGTTTGTTAAGCCCATACTCTAAGAGTCTTTTATTAATAAACATTATTTTTTGTAAACTAAAAAGATTATATTCTGTAAAGTAGTTTTTTAATTTTTTTTATAATACCACAAATTGAAGATTTGATAAACGACAAAAGTAACTTTGTCAATATTTTATTTACAGGTATAGATTTTTATTGTGAAAAGAAATGATGCTATTACAATATTACCTCAAATGGTGTGTATTTGCCACAGAAAAATAGTGAAGATATAATTATGATGAAATTATGGATGCGAAGATTTTTGTAGAAATACGTATGTGGAAAAAAACACACTATCTGATTTATAATGATAAAAAAAAGAAGGTGAATGCACTTTTATGTTAAGATAAATTTTAGAAAAATATGTAGTACATTTTTTGGAATATCTTTTTAAAAACAACATTAGATGTTTTAATTTTTTTGTTTAGTAACTGATTTTGATCCTGTTATTTGGGATGCATGAATTTAGGGATGATATTTTTATTTTAAAATATTTAGAGAAATATTAGGGATTTAGGGAATTGAAAATATGTACAAATATCCACAATTTGTTCAACTTGCATACCCGCTATAACATGTTTTTTCTTTAGTATTCCAATCAAACTTTTAGTTTTTAAGGTTTCTTAAAATATAGGGAATTTAGTTTTTAGGCATATACGTTAATACTATATAAAATTAAATTTTAAGCACACTCAATAATAAGACATGCATCACTCACGAACACAATTTTGTTGATAGATCTTAAAAACACACGTATACCTCAAAAATACAAATAAAAATCGTTTCAATATTATGTTCTCTCTCTAGCCTCTCTCACTCCTCCAATATCTTTGTTTTGTAACTTTGAAAATGAGTCTTTGAAAACATGTCAAAGTATAGTCTTGATACTTATCCTCTAAACATTGAAAATAATTTGGAAAAAGCAATTTTATTTTTGGTTTTTAGATGATATTAAAGACTGTAAGTAGTACTTTTGTTTGTCTTTACAAACAAGCAAAAAACAGAGTTATTTGTTTTTTTAGTACACTTTTAGTACACTGTATTTACTTGTGTGCCATAAAAGTTAGACTTTAAACTTGATAATCTTGTATAATGAGAGCAAAGAAATACACTTACAAAGGATTCAGAGCTGTAGGAACAAAACCTTTGAATTGCTTCCTCCTTTAGGACAACCAATCCCAAGATTATTACCCGTATTCGTCGACAAAAGATCGTAAATCTTTTCATTATAAACCTCAAGAACACTGACTTGAACAAAAGTAACAACACCACTACTTTCTTGATCAGAATCTCCCAATATATCTTTCAAGGATCTATACACAATCCCTGGCTGCTTCCCACATCCAAACATTGTATGGCTCTTACCCGAACCAGTCGGTCCGTACGGCCTACACTAAATATATCATATTTTGATGATAAATATACTTGTGAATTCCTCAAAAAAAAATAATACTAATTGATAAAGAAAATTTTATATATATCAAAATGAAAGATAAGAAGTGAAAGAGTTAACATATTAAAATCAACAATATATATACACAATGTATTGTAAATTTGTACAGTAGTTAACATACTCATAGGGCCATAACCAAAAAATATTATTGAAGAAATTTGTAATTATTTTACATATGATAAAAAGAAAAAAGTTACGAAAAAATTTAAAACTAAACATAATTTTTATTTATTTCTTTGATTGTATATATTAGTATATTACAAACATTACAAACAAGTTTCCCATTCACAGCCTAAAAACTTTCTCAAATTTCAAAATTGACCCCAAAACTTTTTTATTAATCATAGACACCTCTTCCTCCCCTTTCTTCGCCGAAACCCAAATTTGAAGAAGAAGAAGAAGACAAAAGCAAAGAAGAAATATATGATTAACAACGAAAGCTTCTTCGTCATCTTCTACCTATAATAACACTAGAAGGGTTTCTCGAGTGTCTCTTAGATTACGAAACCCTCTGGTTCGAACCAAAAGTCTCAATCTATGTCTCTTTTTTAGCAGTTTTATGCCAAATTTGGAAACTCTTTTGATTTATTTCTTTGAATATGTTAATGGGTTCTTTTATAATTGTTGAAATCTTGAGCCTTTAATTGAATTTATACTCTCTCAAACACATTTGAATTCATCTCACTTTTGTATCTTAAAGCTCGACACTTTTGGTTTATTGACTTTATATTTGCTCGGTAATGAAGCTTGACATTGTTTGTGTTTGGGCTCAATTCTTTTAGTATTCTTTTTACACAAAACACAATGTCTGGCTTCTTTGGTTTCTCTAGAGAGGTATATGTGTGTAATTTTGAATCTCACTTAATTCTATGTATTCTGGTTTGGTTTATTTTGTGAGAGCATTTTTGTTTGACATGGTTCCCTATGGTTACTTTTGTTGCAGGCTGATTGATTGTCCCCATAACACTTCTTGATTTTGGAGTTTTGGTTCCATATCGGTCAGTAATTTCGACAATCTGCCCATATCGAATGTTCCACCAGGATCGTTGAGGTATACACTACGTGTTACTATCTTAATAGGGATTTCTTAAGGGTATATGTTACTATTTGAATTAGTGCTTTCTTAAGTGTGTATGTTACTAGGTGTTACTACCTGAATTATTGCTTTCTTAAGTGTGTATGTTACTGCCTGAATAAGTGGTTTTATAAGAGTGTATGTTACTACATGAATAGTGTTTTCTTAAGAGTGTATGTTAGTAGGTGTTACTACCTGAATAGTGCTCTCTTAAGAGTGTATGTTACTACCTGAATAAGTGCTTTTTTAAGACTGTATGTTACTACATGAATAAGTGATTTCTTAAGTGTGTATGTTACTGTCTGAATTAGTGCTTTCTTAAGTGTGTATGTTACTAGGTGTTACTACTTGAATAGTGCTTTTTTAAGGGTGTATGTTACTACATGAATAAGTGTTGTTTTAAGAATGTATGTTACTACATGAATAGTGATTTCTTAGGTGTGTATGTTACTAGTTGTTACTACCTGAATATTGCTTTCTTAAGGGTGTATTTTCTAGGTGTTACTACCGTATCAAATTTATATCTATCTGCAAGTTATAGACCCCCAAAAAGTTTATTTACATAAAAATTTAATATTATTTCCATGAAAGTATTAGTAATCTTAGCAATATATAGTGCTTTCTTGTTTTTACATAAAAATTGAATTTGGTTCCCATGGAAGTCAAGTGTGTGCAGCTTTGTGTTTTATCAACTAAGACAGGACATAAGTTTCTTGGTTCAAGGTTTCGTGCACATTTAACTATGACATACCGTTTTCTTCTCGATGGATTTGGGCTTGTTAAACATTATATATAACTCGTTGTGACGCAATGGTTAAGAGTATAAGGCTATTTGGTTGATTATCTCATGCATTTTCTTATATTTTGATGTTACCAGGTAGTATAAAATCGATGCAATACAAGGATAGAAGATCAGCGGAGTAAAGTATTTCTTGTTGATTATTGCCGCAGGACAAAATACTTTCCTCGAGCAACCACCTAGCGAGTAAGCACTTAAAGTCGTTCCCTCTTCTATCAAATCTCCAACACTTAAAAAAGATCGATCTTTTTTCGACTACTTTCTCGAGTGTGTCAATCCCAATGAAAGCCACGCATTTCATCACTTATATGGTTGATGGTTGGGCTGGCATTAAGGCGAGGGATACTCATACGCGTTTTTTTTGTTAAGACAGAACATGACAGGTAACATGCAATCGATCAAGTACTAGTTCTTGTTTAGCCATTGAGTGGCCAGACGGTGCATATACGCGCATGTGATCATATTTCTATTGGCTAAAGTAACAATCCTGCTTCTACTTTCGGCCTACGCCTATCTCGACCATCTGGTTTAACAGAAACATACCGCCCAAGACGGCTTGTGTCGACCTTCTCTAGCTAAAGTTTTAGATGGGCTAATGAGAAGAGGATGATACATATATAATGGTATAATTGAACAAGCTTAATATAGTGTGATGAGAAAACAAATATTTTTGGCAATGTAAAAGAATGATGATTTGGTCCATGCATCTAAATTATTCTTAATCCTTTCATTTACAAAACATTGTTGATCTTTTACATAGAAATCTTAGTTAGAAACCTTTATATTCACTACCAAAAATTGATTTTAATTATCTTTTAACTTTAAAAATATTTTGATTTTAAGGAATACAAAAGGGGACAATTTACAAAAATACACTATTTCAAAGGCATTTTTCAAAACTACACCTAAATATTCAAAATTAATGGTCTTATATTCACTACAAATAAGTGATTTTAATTACTTTTTAACTTAAAAAAATTAGAGAAATTCCTCAAAATAACATGAAAAATGTTTTTTGGACAAAAATAACATTACCAGTTTTTTTTCCCTCAAATACCATTAAAATGTTTTTTGGACAAAAATACCATAAACACACAAATCTAATTTTAACACTTTAAAACTTAATTTTTTCATTTGGGTTCACTATATACTGTTTAGGGTATAGTATTGAATGGGTTATGGTTTAGTTTTGAGGTTTTCATGTTAATTTTGAAAGTTTTAACTTAATTTTAAGTTTATGGTATTTTTGTCCAAAAAAACTTTTTTATAGTATTTAAGGAAAAAAACTTCTGATAGTATTTTTGTCCAAAAAACTTTTTTTCATGGTATTTTCGGAAATTGCCCAAAAAATTATTGATTATAAGGATTAGGGATTTCTTTGAAGGGGAAAAGAAGATATAAGTTTTGCAAATTGTGTAAAAAAAAGAGTTTTGCAATCTAAAGTCTCCGTTAGTTATTTAACGTCGACGATATTTCAGGCAAACATTTAGTTTGCAAATTAAAGTCTCCGTTACTTATCTAACGCTGATGTTTTTTCAGGCACACTTACAAGAGTCTCTCGTAATCTCTCTCTCTCTAAACTCTCTCTCTCTCTCTCTCTCTCTCTCTCTCTCTAAACTCTCTCTCTCTCTCTCTCTCTCTCTCTCTAAACTGTCTCTCTCTCTCTCTCTTTCGAGCTCTCTCTCTCTTTCGAGCTCTCTCTTTCGGAATCTGCAATTCAACAGTCGTTCTCTCTCTAGCGATCGTTATCTCTCTCTCTAAACTCTCTCTCTCTCTAAACTGTCTCTCTCTCTCTTTCGAGCTCTCTCTCTCGGAATCTGCAATTCAACAGTCGTTCTCTCTCTAGCGACCGTTGTCTCTCTCTCTAGCGATCGTTGTCTCTCTCTCTAGCGATCGTTATCTCTCTCTCTAGCGATCGTTATCTCTCTCTCTCTAGCGACCGTTGTCTCTCTCTCTCTAGCGACCGTTGTCTCTCTCTCTCTAGCGACCGTTGTCTCTCTCTCTAGCGACCGTTGTCTCTCTCTAGCAATCGTTGGCTCTCTCTCTAGAAATTGTTGTCTCTTTCTAGCAGTGGAAACAGGTACGTTTATCTTTGGTTTTCCTTTAGGTTATTGAAGAAATTAGGTTTTTTACAGTAAATCTGTAACAGAGATAGCGAGATGTGTCTGATTTAGTATCTTTATTGTCTTTACACATAACTTGTTTGGTTTGATTGTAAATCTGAAACTGAGATGTGTGAATTTGTAGAATTTCATATTTTGAAATCGAAATTCTTGGTAAGTAACTTACTGTCTTTACGACATGACTTGTTTGGTTTCATTGTAAAATTGTAATTGAGATTTGTCGATTTCTTGAATTGCGTCTTCTGATCTTGGAACACTGAGTTACTACCTTTCTTGTCTTTATACATGACTTGTTTGGTTTCATTGTAAATTTGTAATTGAGATGTCTCGATTTGGCGAATTCCAGCTTCTGATCTTGGAACACTGAGTTAGTAACTATATTGTCTTTACACATGACTTGTTTGGTTTCATTGTAAATATGTAATTGAGATGTCTCTGAATTTGTTGAATTGCAGCTTCTGAGATTGAAACTCTGAGTTAGTATTTAGTAGCCATAACTTGTTTGGTTTGATTGAAACTCTGATCAATTAGTCGAAAGAATTGAGTACTTTATATTGCCTTTTACACATAACTTGTTTGGTTTGATTATAAATCGGAACTCAAAGTAAGTACCTTTCTTGTATTTACACATGACTTGTTTGGTTAAAGATTGTATTATGTAACTGAGTTGTGTCATTTATCTTGAATCGCAGCTTCTGAGATCGAAACTTTTAGTAATTACCTTATTGTCTTTATGACTTGTTTGGTTTCATTGTAAATCTGTAATTGTGATGTGTGAATTTGTTTGAATCGCAGCTTCTGAGATCAAAACACTGAGTTAGTACCTTATTTTCTTTACACATGACTTGTTTGGTTTCATTGTAAATCTGTAATTGTGATGTGTGAATTTGTTTGAATCGCAGATTCCGAGATCGAAACTCTGAAAAAAATGTTAGTAAAGGAGGAATCAGAGAGACAGCTTCAGAAGATGGAACCCGAGCAAAAGGGCAGTGAGCAGGTGCAGCCTGAAACTGCTCTTACAGTGACGCCAATGGCAGCCAAAGAAATCTCATACATCACTCTTCGAAAGTCTTCTAAGGTTCGTTTTAAGAGATCCCAAACAATTAATAACAAAGAGAATGAGAGAGGATCATCGTCCAATGTATGCAAGAAAGATAAGTAGACACATGCAAGAGAATGATGATTAACGTAAATAACACGTAGTTGTATATACTATAACATCTTGGGCTGCTTTTGGACTATGCCTTGAAATTGTTCTTTTTGTCCATCTTTGGTATGGTATCTTCGTTTGCATTTGATTGAAGAAGAAGAGTGTATAAACTTCTTACTAATTGAAGAACAAGCTCTATCTTGTGAGGATCTATGGAGAGATGAGAAGACAAGAAAAGATGATTGGGATTATTATATGATATCAAATACTTGTGTTGTGTGCAAGCGAACAAGAAACAATAACTTTTTTTTTTGTTTGAATTAAAGTTGGTTATTGTGTTTTGATAAATTGCAACGTTTTATAGATATGTATAGACACAAAATATGAATCAAAGGTAACGGTCTTCCTAAACCTTCTTTGTATCACTCTTCTTTGCGTCCGAGAAATCGTACACAGATTCTTTCCGTGGAGAAGAAAACGAACATACCGCTTAAGTGACCACCACACATGGCATGCCCTGTTTTCTTCCCGGGTTACCATTTAGCGTACCAGCTTGATACATTGGTCCTGCGGGTTGTAACCTACACAAAAAGACAGTGAGTTACCAAAAGTTCGAAACTTTTTGATTCTCAAGATTGTTTATGTTTAAGCTTTAATACCATCTCCCTAATGTCTCTTTTTTTCTTACTCTGTATGCTCCAACGGAAAGACCAGTAGGCCACCACCGATGATTTTTACTGAGAGTTGTTAACTCGGGTGTGATTCCACCATAGGCTAAACGAAAAACCCGTCATGACTTCACCGAAAATAAGAAGTACAACCATTGTCTTTGGTGATCCGGCGTAACCCATCGATGAACTCTGGTTTAAGAGTAATGAAACCCGAGTTATGAGTAAGAGTATCGCAACAATCTCGCCTTTGTGTGCTTCAAAGAGCTTCTCAACAGCGACAAGATCATTGTTCAGAGCCGTTAGTGTATCAGAAAGTGTCTACATCTCTACCTGCTTTGGCGAGGAAAGAGTTTGCGTGGCCGTGGTAACAACCTTGGAACTTGATAAAATTCTGTTTTCCGGTGAAAGCACGGGCTAGACGAAGCACACCCATACATGCTTTGGGTACCCGAGTTAACAAAGCTAACCATCTCAATGCTAGGTATAGCTGATATCACAGTTTTCCGCAAGAACTTTCTCTAAGAGGCAAGGAATACCAAAGCTTGTCCCTTTCTTCATAGTCTCAGCCAAAGCTGCAAAACATCACCATTCAGAAGCTAAACTAGACACAGGACAATCAAAACAAAACAGTAAACATCATAGACCATTGAAAGAAACAAAACCTCATCATCGGCGCAACTTTACAATCATACAGCGAAAAAAATCGATATGATTTCTCTCAAGATAGAGAAAAGTCCTTACTCCTTACTTATGACATAGTTCCTAAACATTACTAAGGTGCTAAGCAACTTTCTACTTTGTTCACAAAATGGTCATTTGTGGTGTTATCCACTAATGCTTATCTATTCAAACACTAACTAACATAAAGCTTGAGAAGAAAAAGAACTCGACATCTAATCACATAACACATAATAACATGTTGGTGAAGACCAAGCCGACATTGAACAAACCGCTATAGGATTTAATCAACAAGATCACTACTTTCTTAAACCATTTTAAGTGATATAAAGTAACTTCTCAGAACAATATTATAACAACTTGATCTGTTTTCTTTTGTAAATACTATTATAAAAAGATCTTCACTAAGTACTCCTCAATTTAATTATGATTCAATGATTTATAGGATTAATTAAGATGATAGAATGAGGATTTGATTTAATCATCAAAGAATAAAGTTCTAGAGAGTATAGATGCTAAACCATATCTTAAACATTATGTCAATTTAATACTACTTATACCACATCATCTTTGCAACACGTGAAACAATCATATCATTGGTAAAATTACTTATCATCATTCATGAATATGAGAATTACAAAACTACACCATTTCAATTACATTTCACAAAACTACACCATTTCAAAATTACTTCACAAAACTACACTTAAACACTTAAAATTATATCCAAATAAACCTTACCCACACAATCCTACCCCTTACTACTTTACCCTAAACACTAATTAGCGAACCCGAATGAGTAGATTTTAATTTTGGTAAATTTTTAAAGGCTAAATAAAGATTTTAAAATTTTGAAAAGGTGTAAATATGAGAAAAAATTGAATTAAATAGAGTTTTGTAAATGAATGGATGAAAGAGTGTAGTTTTGGGGATTCCTCTTCATCAATTAGTAACCTTCTTTTTTTTTTTACTATAAAAATATGACCTTGTTTAACAAACACATCCAGCAAACATATGCTCTTCTAATGTTTTTATACTTGTTCTTTATTTCTAATGGATTATTTTTTAACTTCGCCATATGTTTGTATATAATTTAGGGACCTTTTTGTTTATTTATATTCACTTTATTTTTATGCCGGTTGATTTTTTTATCTCGTTGTTATTTACACTTTATCTCATAAATCAATAAATTTAAAACAATGATTTTATCATAGTGTTTAAATATAAGGAGATATATAAACCCAACCCACACATTCTTACCCCTTAAATATTGTACCTTAAACACTAATTAACGAACCCAAGTGAAAATATTTTAATTTTGAAAAAAATTAAATGGTAAATCAACCTATTAAAATTTTAAAATGGTGTAATTATAGAAAATATTGAAATAGTTAGAGTTTTATAAAGGAAATGATGAAATGATGTAGTTTTTAGAATTCCTCTTTTATAATTAGTTATTAGGAATTAACTCGTGATTCACCACGGGTTTATGTTTTCTATATGATTTTATATATTTAATTTAGAAATTTTGAATATTATTTTATCTTCATTGTTTAAAAAAAATAGGATCAATTAATATTGTTGAAATGAGATACTATATAATATTTTTATTATATATTTCGTATAGCAAAATTTTAATAATTTGTAAGTTGATTAGATAAAATTATTATAATTTATTATTTATTTGGAAAAAACGCGGATTCAAAATACAAACCGAAACCTAATCGAAATACACAAATCGAGCTATGCGATTTACCCAAATTTATTTAAAATTATAATTATTTTGATTATATATATAAATAATTCTTGTAAACATATTTTAAATATGTAATATAAGATTTAAATTTTAATATAATTGCAATTTCTTTTGTTTTTTGTAGAATTGAACCGGAAACCGAACCCGTTTACAAACTATTTTTTATTGTTTGATATTTTTAACAAAAAATGTTTCAACTCGTTTTAAATTTCTTAATAATATAATTAAACTCCTTTCTAATTTGTGTGTTATTTTTGTTAAAAATAATGTAATGGTTTTTTTAAAAATACTCTTTCTAATGGTATTTTGATTTGAGTAAAATTTTAATGGTATTTTTTTATAAAAAACTATGTAATAGTGTATTTATGTGAATTGCATATTTCTTATTTTGTTTTCCAAATGATTTTTACATAATTTCCTTAATAATTTTGAGTTTATTTTTGGAGAGGATTGTAATATTTCTTTATTTGGTTTTTCGTAATTAAATGTTCAAAATAATTTCCTTTTATACTCAATGACATAGTGTGTAATATTGAATAATTTTTTGGACATGTTCAAATTAGTACTCCAAAAGTAATAATATAGATATTGATATTATATGTAAATATTGCTTATTCGTATGCAATATCTTCTAAATTTATTTTTAAGAAATAAATAAAAATTAACTATAAAAAAATTGGCAAAAATATATTAAATTAGAACATATATTAAAATAATAAAATATAATTGACAAAAAAAATTAAAGCAAAAATAAAAGGGACAATTACAAAACTAGTTCTTTTGAATTGCATTTCACAAAACTACACATTTTCAAAATCATTTTTTCAAAAACTACACCAAAACACTCAAATTAAATCCAAAAAACCCTACTCACACAATCTTACACCTTTAATACTATACCTTAATTAGTAATTAGCGAGCCTAAATAAAAAGATTTTAATTTTGGTAACTTTTTAAATGGTAAATCAACCATTTATAATTTTGAAAGAGTGTAAATATGTAAAAATATTGAATTATGCGTAGTTTTGTGAAGAAAATATTGAAAGGGTGTAGTTTTGTGAATTCCTCAATATATAAGGGCATAAACCCCAAAAACAATAAAATTTCCTAAAAATTATTTCGTCGCGATCGTTTTGTCTTTTTTTTAATAGTATAGATTGGATATAAGTTACTATCATTTTTGTCATTTTTTAACTCATCCGAAAGATTGTCAAGATTTTTTACGATATTAAAATCATTTTTATCAAAACTTTTCAATGACATTTTGGTAGTTGTTATTCTTTTAACTTCTTAACAAAGCCACAATTTTAAATTTAACCATAGGACCGACTAGTCTAATTAAGCACGAGTGGACGACACTGCATAAGCGAACCTAGAAATTAGAATATATATAGTATGATATTATCAAACGGTTTTGGTTATGCATTTGTGGGTGATATTTTTCTTCTTTAGTAAAATTGTAACAAACCAAACACATTTCAAAACAATATTTGTATGATTAAAAAGAGTTTGTTTAGAGCATGTTGCGTTTAACCAAAAAAAAACCCTAAACATTAGGATACTAAAAATGACAGAATTGTCACAAATCTTCGTTTCCTCTCGTCCCTTTTTCTAATTTCTTTTCGGTTGTTCAACGAAAATTTTGAATCATTGCTCAATTTCCGGCTTTAAGCCTCTCTAGTCCGAGGCTACCAGGCTAAAGCATGAACCTGAAAACACACACGGTTTCGCACTTGTAAGTATCAAAATAAAATTAATACTATATTCATCTGCGCCGCCTTGTCCACAAGCCCAATCGATTGCAGTCTAAAGCGACGAATCGTCCGCCGTAACCGCCATAAGCTACGCTGCGACGGCGGCGAGGTGAGAGAGTCGTAAACAGTGAGCGAGAGAAAACGAAGCTAAGGAATGATACGAAGGAAGGTTCTATGGTTTTGGAGTGGCGCCTGAAAGTTACCGTTAAAGGTAATGGAGAAAACGAAAGATCTCAACAGTGAACCAATGTCAGTGACAGAGAAAAGGGACCAAGAGAGAGTCACGAGATAAGTTTTTTACTGTTTCATGAAATTGAAAAAGATAGGGGCTTGCTATGTAAATTTTGGATTTTAATGATTAACGATTTTGGGTTTAAGGTAAGAATGAAAAGTGGACTCCACAATGATGACGTGTCATATTTTGATTAGCTAGGTTATGCATTGACACCAAGAGACAAGTTTTGTACTGTTTTGTGAAGAAAAAAAAGATAATGGGTATATTATGTAATATTTGGATTCTTGTGATATCAATTAGACAATTACTATGATTTATCGGCCCCATGAAATAGAATTAAGTAAGTATAAGTGAGCTTCCACATTGATAACGTGTCGCATTTTAATTGGATAGTCAACTTCATTGACTTTAAAAAGCATGTCTTCTTCGTCAAATTATTTTAATTTTTTTTCAGATTAAAACCGCCGAGGAAAAAAAAATATCAGCCATGGCTTCGCCGTCAGATCGTAACGACTCTCGTCGAGATCCAGTTTCAGAAACTCACTCACCGGAGCCTTCTTTTCTCGAGAAACCGATCATAGAAGAAGAACCTCTTCGTTTAGAGATTTCAAATCACGTCGCAAACAAAACCCTAAATCGAGAATCAACGCAGGATCCAGAAGCTTCGATGGATGAAACTAGCAACGATTTCGACGACGATAACGACGCCGCACCATCCGTGATCTCGCCGTCTCACCGCCGCGGAGGCGGACCAAAGCGTAAGAAAGGGATCTTAAAGAGACTCAAGCACGAAGAGAAATCCAAGGAGAAGCTTGACTCGCTTCTCAAAACCTTGAAACCAATCGCTTTCGTTCCAGGTAAATCACTAGATCTCTCTGGACACGAGAAGCTATTGAAGACGCTAGGTCTTTGGGATTTTCTACACTTGGATTTCGATCTAAACATACGTCGCGATCTAGTAGCGAATCTCGTTGCTTATTACAATCCCGAGAGTAGATGTAGCTATGTAAACGGGGCTAGGATCAATATTAGCCGTGCAGATTTAGCTAGGGCTTTGAAATTGCCCAAGAAGAAAGACATTGTTATCACAGAAGATGAGGATAAGGAGGTTTTAGAGGAAGATGAGTCGATAAGGTTTGTCCAAGAGGTTCTTTCGAATTGGGTTTTGTTGCATAGAGACGAAGAGGATATGTGCATTGTGCTGCCTGAAGAGATTGTTGAGTTTCAAAAGGATATCAAGGAGAAGCATTTAGACAAGTTAGATTGGGCTGCTTTGCTTTGGTTCGTGGTCGAGAGAGAACTTAAAGCCGAGCTTCCTCTTAACGATTGTTTCTTCGCTTCGCATCTTCAGATGTTGATTAGAACTCAAAAGGAAGATTTGCTTACGGAAAGGCCTAAAATCAATGATGATGATGATGATGTAAAGGAGGTTGATTTTTCGGTAAGGTCTCCAATAGAAGTAAAATCTCCAATAGAAGATGTTGGCGCTGGAGATTTATAAAGGGATGATGTTGCAACTTTCTCAAAAGACGATAAGCATGTAGAGGAGCATATGGTAGAATTAAATCTTGGGCAAGAAACTGCGTCAGGGATGGTTTCCGAGGAGGTAAAAGGTCTTGTAGAGGGAGAGCCGATGGATGTTGAGGAAAATAAGGAAGAAGGTGATGTAAAATGGGTATGGAATAATGAAGATTCCCATGCTGGTTCTCATTTCTTTCGCCGTTGTGATCTTAGTAACGATAGAGAAGGAGTCGAAGAGAACAAAACAGAAGGGCTCATGTTAATAGGCGAGGACGAAGAACCAGTTGAACAAGAAACTGAGGAAGATAACGAAAAGCACGAAGGAGGGTTTCCTTTTTTTCCAAATGGTGGTGATTCTTTTCATGGAGTTTCTCAAGAGAACCTCATTTTAGGAGATGTGTCACCGTTAGCTTATGCCTCAGGGTTACAGATTCATGACAATTCGGTTATGCATATGGCTATGGATTCAGGTAGCTCTTCTTTGTTCGGTAATGGACACAACAAGAGACAGAGAGATCACGAGAACGATATCTCTTATCCCTCTAATAAAAGGTTAAGGACCGAAGAACCCTCGTGGGATGAAAAACCGCCTTCTGTTGAGTTCTGCCTGGATCAGATTGAGTATTGGGTGCAAAAATCTAAGCTTTCCTGTACAAAGAAAGATCAAGAGAGTAGAGAATCCGTGATGAACCAACAGTACCTAATGAGCGAACTGCAAAAAAAGGAAGAAATGATTCGTGATATGGAGAGAAGCAAGTTTGAAGAGTTACATAAGAAAGATCTAATGATCTATAAGCTCGAGAACGAGATAGGTATGATGATGAGTGTACTAGAAGGTTATAAAAAGACTTTGACAGAAATGAAAAAGGCGTCGAGAGAGCATAGGAAACGTTTTCCATTTTGTACTGGTGAAGATAAACCGGTCTACAAGGATGTCAAAGGCTCTGGAGGTTTGGTCTTGAGCACGAACGAAATCGAAAAGATGAGATTGAAGAAACTAGAGGAAGACAAGATGACGCGAGGTATGTTAGAGAGACAGATCAAGGAGTTTGGAAGTGGTTGGCTCAAAGTATTCAAAGAACACATGGAGAGAGTGGAGTTGCTACGGAAGAGATTGATCGAGGCTTGTGAACTTGCTTGTGCATAATAATGGAGTGAAGGCAAAAACCTCTTTATAAGTAAGTGTGTTTGCAATTAGGATCTTAAGAGTATGTTTAGGTCGGTGTCTTGGTAGGCTTTTGGTGTGTGTGTGTTTGCAATTAGGATCTTAAGAGTATGTTTAGGTCGGTGTCTTGGTCTTTGAATAGGCTTTTGGTATGTGTGTGTGTGTTTTGTGAGGGCTTAGAGCTCTGTCTATGTTCAAAGGAGTGTCTACGGATTAAGGTTCTGTTTTGTAATGACTTTGAATACTTTGTTCTTAGCAAGTAATCTATTTTCGTTCGATATTTTCTTTTCACTCTACTTTTCCAATGCAATAAAAAAAATAGAAACACCTTAAAATACTTAAAAAAAGGTTTTATTCTAAAATAACATCACAAAGTTTTTTGAGATGAAATTTAATTAACCCTTAAAAGTTATGTTCCAAAAGTTTTCCAATGCAAAAAAACGAATTTTGCTAGTACTTCATAATTTAGATTGTTTAATTTGGGTTCAATATTTAGTGTGTTTATGATTTAAATTTTAAGGTTAAGGGTCTAATTTTAAAAAATTTAGACAAATTTTTTTTTTGTGATATTTTGACGAATACAATTTTTTATTATTATTATTACATCACAAATACAAAATTTGAGAGTATTATTTTTGTCTAAAGACTTGATATATAAAAATACAACTAATCAAGAAGTCAATCAAATATGCTTAAAATGAGAGAGAAGCTCACTAATATGAAGTTTGGGACCAAAGACATATCATCAGATAACAATCACTTAAAGAACAACAAATTTCTTTATAATCACATAACACATAATAACATGTTGGTGAAGACCAAGTCGACATGAACAAACGAATCGTTCGCAAAACGGCACCGTTCCAGACCGGCTAACACAACATTATGCGCCACGTGTGCATCTACGGCGACTTTAGGTAAAGCCATTGACTAAAGAGGAATCATCTGTCTTTGGCTTCTTATGTTGTCCAATTTCACCGAATCCAGCGACGGAGCTACTTGCGATCTCGGCTCTAGGCCCTTCCGTCGTCGTCGCCACCGCATCGAATTATCGGCGGATCAAATTCGACGGTAAAGAAAGAGGTTAGAGAGAAAGAGAGATTAGAGAGAGAGAGTATTGGGCCTTTAATGGGCTTTGTTTATTATGATTTTTTTGTTATTAAATCAAAGTAATTAAGGTTGATCTTTGGTATGTATAAACGAAAGTCTAAAGACATTTTCTAAAGAGGAATTCACAAAACTACACTATTTCAACTTCTCTTTCACAAAACTACATCTAATTTAATTTTTTCACATATTTACACCATTTCAAAATTTTAAAAGCTTAATTTACCATTTTAAAAATTACCAAAATTAAAATATTTTCATTTGAGTACGCTAATTATAGTGTTTAGGGTATAGTATTAAGGGGGTAAGATTGTGTGGGTAGAGTTTATTTAGATTTAATTTTTAATGTTTAGGTGTAGTTTTGTGAAGTATTTTTGAAATGACGTAGTTTTGTGAAATGTAATTCAAATGGTGTAGTTTTGTAATTCTCCCTTTTCTAAAATTTTAGTTACGTGGTTGTTTAATTTCTTCACTACACAACCTTTGAATTCGGTTTTGAGATATTATTGTTTAGTTGTTTTTGTTAAAATAAAAATAATTAAATAGATGTTTTAATCATTTTGATATTGTATACAAGTAATTACAAATGAACGTAGTTGCATATAATATATATAGTATATAAATGTCGAAATTAAAATACAGAAATATAAACATCTCCACAATGCATATACATTACTCTTTCTACTTTATATACTTTTGTAAATAATAAGCTCAAATAATATAATAGCATTATTATCATGTATAAAGGCATGCAAAACAAGATAAAATATTAACTTTAAACATGTAATACTCAAATATGACCATGGGAATAACATACGATTGAGTCAAATACCTTATATCAATAAAACATTAAAAAAAGTATTGCAAAAAAATTTTTTAAAGTAATTTGAAAAAAATAGTACCACTCCTAAATAATGAGTGCAAATATTTCAAATTAAATTACACAAAACGGTTACAAATTTGGTCGATATATATTTCAAATTTTAAGTTTGATCTTAAGTTTTATCAAAAGTATTTTAATCCTTAGGAAGATCATGTCTTAACAAATCATTAGGCATTAGCCAACAAGTTATGATACAAATTCAAAAAGTTTAAAACTTCTAAATTACTAAATATTTGCAAAAAAAAACTTACGATGTCAAATAAAAAACCAACAAAGAAACACTTAACTCATAAACTTTAAGATTCTTGTTTTCAACATAGTAAACATTTAAACCAAATCTAATGAACTTACGTACATAAAAAAAAAAAAGCTTTTTAAGTCCAAATCATATCAAAAGAAGATAATGTTACTCAAGAACCATGTTTTAGTTTGTACCTTCCTCTTCCTCTTCCTCTTCCTCTTCCTCTTCCTCCTCCTCACTGTTATGAGTTACATTGTTATGGCTTGTTTCACCTTCAGGCAACAACAAAGCTCTACAAACAGGGCATGAACTGTGAAGCTTTAGCCATGGGAGCAAGCAATCGCTATGGAACACGTGGCTACACATCGTCTCCTTTGCCTCCTCTCCTATCTCAAACAACTCTAAACACACCGGACACGTTAGAGCCGCCTCGTCGATCTTTATCTTCACGTTACGCAAAGACTCAATAGCTTCTTTACTAGCTGGAGGTGTTCCGTAACACACGTCGTCGTCGCGATCATTCACGGGATATGTATCGAGAGATGTATAGAGACGGTCCAAGTTCAAGCGTGCGCTATCCAAGCGCTGATTAAATTCACTACATGCTCCTAGTAAAGAAGATAATCTTCTGTGTGTTTCGCGAAGATCTTGGATCTGTTGATCCCAACTGGCTTGGCCGCTGCTACTACCGATAATATTCTCTGTTTCGTTATATTCGTCTTCGTCGTCTTCTTCTTCTTCTTGTTGTTGTTGTTGTTGTTGTTGTTGTAGTTGTGACATGTCTAGGATAAAGCCGGTTTGACAAAAGGGGCATTTGATCTCATCTCCCATATTGACAAGATTCACAATCTTTGAACAAACGTGACACCAATACTTTGTTGCAATTGCTTCTTCCGTAACAATGTTCCTTGTCGTCGTAGCAATACCTTAAGAATTTTAACAACATCATAATATCATAGATTGTAGTCAAAATCATAATATATATATATATATGTGTGAACCATTTTCACAACATCATAATAATACCATTAGAATCATAATATCATAGATTGTAGTCAAAATCATAATATATATATATATATATATATATATATATATATGTGTGTGAACCATTTTCACAACATCATAATAATACCATTAGAATCATAATATCATAGATTGTAGTCAAAATCATAATATATATATATATATGTGTGAACCATTTTCACAACATCATAATAATACCATTAGAATCATAATATCATAGATTGTAGTCAAAATCATAATATATATATATATATATATATATATATATGTGTGAACCATTTTCACAACATCATAATAATACCATTAGAATCATAATATCATAGATTGTAGTCAAAATCATAATATATATATGTGAACCATTTTCACAACATTATGATAATAATACCATTAGAATCGTAATTAAAGTCTAAACACAATCACAACATTCATCAAAAAAAAAGGGGGGAAGAACAAAGGGATATTGTTGTTAATTTAAACCCTAAATTAGACACCAAAAACAAACCCTAACTAAACATAACAAAAAACAAAATAAATTCCATAAAAAATAGAATGAATAAAGCACACCTTCGTGATCTTCTTCCATAGCAAGCACAAAGCAAGGAATATCAAATGATTATTGATGGAACACAAAGCTTAAGAAACAAGTTACTATTATAATTTTCTCTCCATATCTCATTAACTTCACGACAAGCTTCTTTAAATATACAAAAAAAAGTAACTAACTTATATGAGTAACAAGTAGTGGAGATGTGAAGATGTGGATAACGTGGGAACTTTTTAATTTTAATTTTTTTTCCAAAATAATATAAAAAAACCAGAGAAGAAAAGGCATATTTATCTTCTATTTAATACAAATCCAAAAAGTAAAATATTTTTAACAAATTTTAAATTGTTCTATAAACATATTCTATCTTTAAAAATAATAACTGATCATCGTCAAAGGGAGCTCCACTTCACCTACTTGTTCGATAATTCCGCTTTAATTATTTTGTTTTAGTTTTTTTTAAAGTAATTGTAGCAAAAGTGGCACTAATTAACTAAACCTTCTTTAAATAGTTTCTTTTAACCGTCTTAAAATAGTCACATCGGTTTATATGAATAAAACTACATGCACCTGCCAATGCCATTTAGTAGATTCAGATACGAAAACATTATAATTATATTTTGCATAATTATTTATTTTCTTGGACTTTTTTATCTCAATAATATAAAAGTGGCATTGGTGGCAATGATCTTAATGGAAAAGTGTAGTTTCATAATATTTTGATTACTTATATTAACAGTAGTGTTATTACATGATCATTGCCAAAACAATTACGGTGTATAAATCATCTTTAACTAATTTTTAAAGTTTTTTAACTAACATGGTGAAATAATTAGCTTTGTTTTTTGGGAGAATCACAAAACTACACCATTTGAATTACATTTCACAAAACTACTCCATTTCAAAATTACTTCACAAAACTACACCTAAACACTCAAAATTAAATCCAAATAAACCCTACCCACACAATCATACCCCCTTAATACTATACCCTAAACACTAATTAGCGAACCCAAATGAAAATATTTTAATTTTGGTAATTTTTTAAAGGGTAAATTAAGCTTTTAAAATTTTGAAAGGATGTAAATTTGTGAAAATATTGAATTAGGTGTAGTTTTGTGAAGAGAGGATTAAAAGGGTGTAGTTTTGTGAATTTCTCTTGTTTTTTTCAAGCTTATATTAAATGCGACATGTAACATGTCTTATTATTGTTAACTTTTAGACCACTCGAATTAAAATAGTATCAGATAAAATGTTATGAGATAATTTTTTACTAGATGTGTTTTAAGGCATGTATTTGTATTACGTGTTAAATAGCATGAAAAATGTTTTTTTGATAAAAAAAACATTACAAGTTTTTTTGACAAAAAAAACATTACAAGTTTTTTTTTCCTCAAATACCATTAAAATGTTTTTTGGACACAAATACCATAAACATAAAAATCTAATTTTAACACTTTAAAACTTATTTTTTTTTCATTTGGGTTCGCTATATACTGTTTAGGGTATAGTATTGAAGAGAGTAATGTTTAGTTTTGAGGGTTTCATATTAATTTTGAAGGTTTTAACTTAATTTTATGTTTATGGTATTTTTTTCAAAAAACTTTTTAATGACATTTAAGGAAAAAAAACTTATGATGGTATTTTTGTCCAAAAAACTATTTTTCATGGTATTTTCGGAAATTGCCCTTAAATAAACTTATTTTTCATCAGTTTTATGGAAAAATTTCTTTCCCATATTCAATTTTGAAAATTTTGGTTTTCTGGTAAATTGTGGAATTTGATTTGCTTATCTATTTGTATATACATTCTATTAATTAATATATTGTATAAAATATTTACTTATGTAAAATTTTTCAACTTTGTAATGGTTTATCTTATTATATAAAAGAGAGCGCGTAAAATTATAACTCACCAGATCGTGACACGTGTCAATATAGAATAGATATAATGTTAATAATGTTAATAATTGGAAAGAAATATAAATAGAAACACGTGTTAATTAATAATGTTAATAATGTAGAATAGATATAATAATGTTATTAATTGGGTTAATAATTGGGAAGAAATATAAATAGAAACATGTGTTAAAATATAATGTTAATAATGTAGAATATATATAATAATGTTAATAATTGGGAAGGAATAAGTTGTGCAAAACATGTTTTAAGTTCAATTTTTAATATAAATATAAAGTTAATAATGTTTATGAAAAAATGTTAATAATGTTAATAATGTTTATAAAAATGTTAATAATTTTAAAATAAGAAAAAGTAACGTTTATGAAAAAAGGCAAAACAAAAATAAGAAAAAAGGAAAGAAAAACCAAAAAAAAAGAAAAAAATAATCAAACGAAAAGTCTTCACTACATCTATATATACATATCTAAAATCACTAAATTTCATTGTGCTCTCCTCTTTGTTTTATTTACTATTATTACTTTTTTTTTAACTCAAACAGAGAAAAAGATGAATTCTATAGTTTCTAAAATCCAAAAATCTTACTTCACACTAAATCAATTAGATCGAAACCGTCCTTACCGTCGTACGATAGTGTTCATGTTATTCGAAAATAGGAAGCTAGAAATCCTAAAGCAAATAATGTTCTTAAGGGAGTCGAAATACTACTAACTGATGAAAATGTATATATTAGAAAAAGTACTCTCAATACAATATCTATTGTTTATGTAATTTAACAATAATTATTATTATTTAAAGGAAAATACAATTTAAGGATTCGTGCATCACTCAATGATTCAAAAGTGTGGAAATCAACTAATGGAAGGAAACATCATTGAAATATGTGATTTCAACGTACAATCTGCTAATACAAAGAAATACAAAGTCTAGGATCATCAATCTTTTATCAAGTTTATAGAAAGGACAAAAATTACAAGTGTTGGTCAAGAAATCTACAAAATTCCATTATAGAAATTTAGAATTTTAACATATCAAAACCTGATCAAAAGGTTGGACATGATCGATGACTTATATAGTAAGATAAATAATGTATATATATAAATAATTTATATCTTATTATATAAGATACTCACTTAATATGTTAAAATTTTATGCGGATGCAATTGGTTATATTGTGGATGTAAGGAAGAACGAAATACGCGTAATGGTTAGTTATCAGATCGTAACATTTGTAATGGTTAATTGAGATTTTGACATGTGTATTAAATTTGATACCTATACATTTTATAAAATGAAAACTTAACAATATTGGGAAAAAACAAAAATAAGGAATGTAATGATTTCATGAGGATTAATGTACCTTTAAGGTATTATATAATTAATAATGTTAATAATAAGGATTCGTGCATCACTAGTTGCGGAGTCAAGAAGGAACAACAACAACCGCAAGATCATAAAGGACACAATGGAAGAGGGACAATGTTGGTGTCACTTGGGAGTCTAGTAATGAGAAATCTATACCAATTCGGTTTGATCAAATCAAATTTTTAGGAAATATAAACCGCGTAAATAAACCAATCAATGTAGGTTTTGGTGTTTTATAGTTTCTTGGAGGGTATTATTGTACAAAAAGGTAAAAAGTTAGTTAAAGACTTTAAGGTATTATATAAGGATGTTAGGTAGATATTGGTACATTATGCGCATTTTTATGATATACTTTACCTTTAAGGTATTATATAATAATACAAGTTGTATAGAAGAACTAGATGAAATCCCGCGTAATACGCGGATAAATTACATAAAAACATTTTATTATTATATATTAATAATTTTATTAAATTTGTATAGTTATAGTTAGATTTAAACGGAAACTAATATTATACCCGTTATTTTATTAACAAATAATATAAAAGACACACAACAACATATCAGGTAATAGTAAATAATTGATTTTTACTTTTAAGAAATAAAATAATGTTATATATTATTTTAAAATATTGAGGTTGCTTTAAAAAATTATATCCGCTATTTTAATAATTATTTTAATATTATTTGTAATAATTTGTAATGATTTGTTAATGATAACTAAAATGTTTTATGTAATTTAAAATATTGTAATGATAATTATTAATTTTACGTTGTGTTATTTTATAACAAATTTACTAGCAATATTAATATATAATTATAAAATGTTTTTATGTAATTTATCTGCGTATTACGCGGGATTTCATCATGTATATAATATTAGGGTATAATATTTTTTAGCGTAAAATCAATTTTTATCGTGAAATTGATGTGACAACTTTTTCGTTTGACGAATGTCCTTTCTTTTAATTCAAAATAAACTAATTAATAATTTTCAATTAGATTTAAACACTTCATTGTAGTAAAAAAATAAATTATAGAAAATGTTTAATATATAACAAAAAATATTTTGAATATTTATAACAAAAAACAATATATAAAATGTTTAATATATTGATATATTGCCCCGTACAATTTTAAATATATAATAATCAATTTTAATAACTTTAACTTTTGAGGAGTACTCAATACCATATAAAATATTATTCTGAAGAAAGAGCTTTTTATCTTACCCATTAAAATATAATTATTGATAATAATAATAAATGTATACATAACCATAATTTATTAAGAATGTTTATTTATACACAAACTATCTAACGGAGTTTTCTAAAACAAAAATAATTAAAAATTAGGTTCAAAAATTTTGTGTAATGAAATTTTGAAACATTTGAATAATCATCTTAAAGTAAATTATTTTTACCTTTTAAAAATCAAATACGTATAACGATAATATATATTTACATAATTTTGATTTGCTAAGAATAAAAAAATATATACATATATATAATTTTCATATCATTATTCGACGCAACGTGCGAATTTTTCCCTAATAAAAAGAAATAAATATATTCAGATAAAGAGAGAAAGTAGAACCATATATAAAATATGCAAATGTAGTACCTATCTATGACATTTGAGAATCCTTCGTTACTTTTGTCATTCTCTTATTGGTTACTATTGTTTATTTATTTAAATTTTATTTAGTTAATTAAATTTTTATTAAAATAATAATTTGTATTTTTAGATACCTCCACCGATGGAGTTGGCTTACGAACGGATGAAAGGCTGATATCCCTTTGAACGAAATCAAATTTCTATATACCCTTTGATTTTCGGTCAAAAACTATTATTTACGTTTTAATTTATTTTTAAGTAAAAAAAAAATATTTTCAAAAACTGGAAACATCAATATTTTAATTTAATTTAACGAATTTTATAAAAATATTTTAAAAATCAAAAAATGAATTTAAAATGTTTTTATAAAAATCATCAAAATATGATTATAAAATCCATTTTAAAATCATATTTTGTGAATTTTATTGGTTAAGAAGTTAAAATATTACCATTTGGGTTCGCAAATTCAAATCCAAGACCTTTTGATTAGTTTAGTGTTTAGATTTGAAAATATTTAGTGTTTTAAGTTTTAGTCAACAAAAATCAAAGGGTACGTAAATCATAAAAGGATAGTTGTGAATCTAAATTTTAGTCAAAGGCATTTCAGCTTTTTGTCCCTTACTAACATCTCCAATGAGTTTCTTAGATGCGTTAGAGCATTCTTATCGGTTATATTTTAAAAAAACATCTTAAAAACTTTTTTTTCTTTTTCTTTTTACTTTTCGAAATTAAAAAAAATAATTAAAAACGTACCAATAGCGGACCGCCACGTGGCAGTGGAGCCCGCAAATATTCAAAAATGTGCCTCTTATATTGGAATTTTTAGATGTGCATCTTGCTTATTTTGTAAGCCCCATAGCTAAGAGGTGAGTTTTAGAAGCCTATATTTATGTCTTATACCGGTGAATTCCACAAAATAGTTAAGAAATCGACTATTAAATTTCTTATTGTAAGACTATCTTCAACAGAGAAACCAACAAAAAATTTTAACTATTCATTGGGACCCATGAACAGTTGGTTTAAAAAAAAGAAAAATAAAATAATTAAAAACGCATCAATCATAGGTCGCCACGTATTCAAAGGGCCCACTAAATAGTTAAGATCCGGATCTTAAATAGAAAATATAAGATCCAGATCTTAATTATTTAAAGGGTCCACCTGCTAAAATCTCTTTAAAAAACATCAATGGATATGCTCTAAAGTCCGATAGATCTAAATAGTCGGAGACGGTCTAACCCTCTCGCTCAAGAACCTCTGAATTCTGATAAAAAAAAAAACTATGAAATTCTGTTAGGGTTTTCAAAATTCAAAACCTTTTAGATTCGATCCTCACTCTCCACTCCTTGAAACCCTTCTCGATTCTCATCACTCTTTTCTCACATGGCGTCTCAAACCCTAAAACAGAAGAAACCATCACCAAACGCAGAATCCGTTCATGGAGAAAGACTTAAATCTCCTGTGACGCCTTTAACCCAAAGACCCACAAGAGAGAGGAAGAGACCCAAACGTTACATCTCTCCTATTGTCTCTCCTTCTTCAGTGACCAAATCTGTTTCTGTCGAACATGTAATGAAAAAATTCACAAGCTTTTTCTTGTTCCTCTTTTTGGGTTTTGTCTGAAAATTTTCATGTGATTATTACTTCTTGCAAGGCAAAAGACGATAATTAGAATATAACATTTCACGTTATAATCAACAATACAACATTCGCATATATATACACTAGATGAAATCCCGCGTAATACGCGGACAAATTACATAAAAACATTTTATAATTATATATTAATATTGTTAGTAAATTTTTTTCAAAAATAACACATTTTTTATTACATTGCTTTTGTTATTTACATGAAAAACTACATAAACAATAAAAATTAAATGCAAATTATGCCTGCCCAAACAACTCTATCTACTTAATCACTATACCCTAATACCTAATTAGCGAACCCAAATGAAAATTTTTAATTTTGGTGAAGTTTTAAAAAGTAAATCAAGCTTTTAAAATTTTGAAAAGGTGTAATTATAAGAATAATTTGAATTAGGTAGAATTTTATAAAAGAAATGATGAAATGGCGTAGTTTTGTGAATTACTTTATATAAAAGGAACTAATGTCTCTATCTCAAAGTCTTTAGTAATCACAAATTGGTCGGTCCGTTCTCATGATGGTATTAATGCAATTTGGCAAATACAAACCTAAAAAATAACTTTTATTGGAGACAAAATGTGTCGACAGTTCATTTTCCCACTTCGTGTTGTTGCTTAATAGAAAGTGCCATCAAAATTTCTTCAACTATCATCTACTTTTAATTTTATTTCTAAACAAACATTGTTTTATTGTAAACTAGATGAAATCCCGCGTATTAAGCCGACAAATTACATAAAAACATTTTATAATTATATATTAATAATTTTATTAAATTTGTATAGTTATAGTTAGATTTAAACGGAAACTAATATTATTCTCGTTATTTTATTAACAAATAATATAAAAAACACACAACAACATATCAGTTAATAGTAAATAATTGATTTTTACTTTTTCCAACAATTAAGAAATAAAATAACACATTTTTTGTTTTATTACTTTGCTTTTGTTATTACATGAAAAAAATTATTTTAAATTAATAATTATATAGTGGATCCATGAAGATAACAAATAAGTTATCATTGAGATTTTCTTTATTTTTCAAGTAATTTTACGTTTTTATTTTTTCGTATTTCTAATTATTTTGTTTTTATTGATTATTTTTTAAAATATTGTTAAATTTTTCTTTTTCTATGTTATTTTCCTTATTTGTGATTATTTTATTTTTAATTATATGATAATTAATGTTAAGTTTTTTTTAAAAAATGAAAACCTTAAAAAACATTGCTTTTGTCATTATTTTAAAAAATGAAATTTAATAAAATGAAACTCATTATTTTTAGAAATGAGAAAAAAGTAAAAATCAATTATTTACTACTACATGATATTTATTTATTTACATGATATCAATTATTTACTATTACATGATATTTATTACATGATATTTATTTATTTATTTATTTACTATTACATGATATTTATTTACATGAAAAAAGTAAAAATCAATTATTTATTTAAAATCAATTATTTACTATTACATGTTATTTTATTTCTTAAAAGTAAAAAATAAGTATAACACAATTTTTTAAGAAATATAAATAGAAACACATGTTAATTAATAATGTTAATAATGTAGAATAAATATAATAATGTTATTAATTGGGTTAATAATTGGGAAGAAATATAAATAGAAACATGTGTTAAGATATAATGTTAATAATGTAGAATATATATAATAATGTTAATAATTGGGAAGGAATAAGTTGTGCAAAACATGTTTTAAGTTCAATTTTTAATATAAATATAAAGTTAATAATGTTTATGAAAAAATGTTAATAATGTTAATAATGTTTATAAAAATGTTAATAATTTTAAAATAAGAAAAAAGTAACGTTTAGAAAAAAAGCAAAACAAAAATAAGAAAAAAGGAAAAGAAAAACCAAAAAAAAAGAAAAAAATAATCAAACGAAAAGTCTTCACTACATCTATATATACATATCTAAAATCACTAAATTTCATTGTGCTCTCCTCTTTGTTTTATTTACTATTATTACTTTTTTTTAACTCAAACAGAGAAAAAGATGAATTCTATAGTTTCTAAAATCCAAAAATCTTACTTCACACTAAATCAATTAGATCGAAACCGTCCTTACCGTCGTACGATAGTGTTCATGTTATTCGAAAATAGGAAGCTAGAAATCCTAAAACAAATAATGTTCTTAAGGGAGTCGAAATACTACTAACTGATGAAAATGTATATATTAGAAAAAGTACTCTCAATACAATATCTATTGTTTATGTAATTTAACAATAATTATTATTATTTAAAGGAAAATACAATTTAAGGATTCGTGCATCACTCAATGATTCAAAAGTGTGGAAATCAACTATAATGGAAGGAAACATCATTGAAATATGTGATTTCAACGTACAATCTGCTAATACAAAGAAATACAAAGTCTAGGATCATCAATCTTTTATCAAGTTTATAGAAAGGACAAAAATTACAAGTGTTGGTCAAGAAATCTACAAAATTCCATTATAGAAATTTAGAATTTTAACATATCAAAACCTGATCAAAAGGTTGGACACATGATCGATGACTTATATAGTAAGATAAATAATGTATATATATAAATAATTTATATCTTATTATATAAGATACTCACTTAATATGTTAAAATTTTATGCGGATGCAATTGGTTATATTGTGGATGTAAGGAAGAACGAAATACGCGTAATGGTTAGTTATCAGATCGTAACATTTGTAATGGTTAATTGAGATTTTGACATGTGTATTAAATTTGATACCTATACATTTTATAAAATGAAAACTTAACAATATTGGGAAAAAACAAAAATAAGGAAAATAATCAAAAATAAAAAACTTAACATTAATTATCAAATAATTAAAAATAAAATCATCACAAATAAGGAAAATAACATAGAAAAAGAAAAAATTAACAATATTTTAAAAAATAATCAATAAAAACAAAATAATTAGAAATAAGAAAAAATAAAACGTAAAATTACTTGAAAAATAAAGAAAATCTCTATGATAACTTATTTGTTATCTTCATGGATCAACTATCTAATTATTAATTTAAAATAAAAAAAATTTCATGTAATAACAAAAGCAATGTAATAAAACAAAAATGTGTTATTTTATTTCTTAATTGTTGGAAAAACTAAAAATCAATTGTTTACTATTACATGATATGTTGTTGTGTGTCTTTTATATTATTTGTTAATAAAATAACGGGTATAATATTAGTTTCCGTTTAAATCTAACTATAACTATACAAATTTAATAAAATTATTAATATATAATTATAAAATGTTTTTATGTAATTTTTCCGCCTATTAGATCGTGACATGTGTATTAAAATTGATACGTAAACATCTTATAAAATGGAAACTTAACAATATTGAGAAAAAACAGAAATAAGAAAAATAATCAAAAATAAAAATTAACATTAATTATCAAATAATTTGAAATAAAATAAATTAATCCGAAATATAGAAAAATAAAATAATCAGAAATAAGGAAAATAACATAGAAAAAAAAATTTAAGAATATTTTAAGAAATAATCAATAAAAAAATAGAAATAAAAAAAAATAAAAACGTAAAATTACTTGAAAAAATAAAGAAAATCTCTATGATAACTTATTTGTTATCTTCATGGATCCACTATCTAATTATTAATTTAAAACAAATGTTTTTTCAATGTAAATAACAAAAACAATGTAATAAAACAAAAAATGTGTTATTTTTATAACAAATTTACTAACAATATTAATATATAATAATAAAATGTTTTTATGTAATTTATCCGCGTATTACGCGGGATTTCATCTAGTATGTTAGTAAATGTTGACTTTTAAATTTTAGCTTGTAATAAAATCTCTAGACTATTTATAGCAGTTCATTTCGAATCATATATATAAAACTTAAGGGGAGCTCTCCTCCTTTTGACACGTCAGCTTTTTTTTTATCTTTTGTATTCATCGTCTGATTGGTTAAATTTCCTGCTGTGGGCCCTCTCTATAGTTATCGATATTGTCGTCGTCTCTTTCTTTATCTCTTATTCTCCTATCTTTTAACAATCTCTTCGTCTTCTCTATCGAGAGAAAAACAAAGTGGTATATTATTTTCTCGGATCAAAAGGCAAAGTCAAGGCTTTAGAGAGAAAAAAAAATCGTGAGATATGGTAGAGACGTAGCTCCTCCGCTTCGAAGCGATTCTCTTCTACTTCTTCTCCTAAAGCTTCTTCTTCGCCACACCATACGAAACGATCCAAGGTTAAGATCGATTCAAATCCAAGATTCAAATCTGAGTTTTTTCTGTAGTATTTCTCTTCTCCTTGTGATTTTGAATCTGAAATTTTGAATTTTTGAAAAAAACCTAGGTGACGGCGACGGAGACGGCAGTACCGGCGGGATCTTCGTCGGCGACCGTTAGAGAATCATGGACCGGGTTCGGATCCTGGATCGGAATCTGGAGAGCCGGAGCTAGGAGGATCTTCTGATCCACAAGCTATGGATACGGATAAGCCTGTTATCACTGATGTGCCAGTGATTCAGATCTCTTCTGAAACCGAAGCTAGCCCTGAAATCGAAGCCTTGGCTACGCCTACAATAGCAGGTTTGTTTTGATTTTAATGGTGTCTCTCAAAGCTTGTCTTTTTTTATAGATTCTTAAAGTTTATAGTGTTTTTTGGTGTGTTTGTGGATTTAGGTGAAGTAGTAGTTGATGCTGAGAAGTCGAAGGCGGCGAAGAAGCATGCTTCTAAGGCTCCATGGGCAAAGCTACTTTCTCAGTATCCTCAGGTGGGTCCAAGTACACTATGATCTTGTCTTTTAGTTTACAGGTAACAAGTTTTGTTATCTGCATGTCTCGTTCCGCAATAGCATTGTTGTGATTGCTCTTTGGATTGTGCTTGTTGTTTTTTTGAATTTGGGACTCATTTGACTTTGTTTTTGTGATGTTATATGATGTGTTTTTTTGATTTCAGCATCCACACCGTATAATGACGGGATCTGTGTTCACTGTTGGACGTCGAGGATGTGATTTATCAATTAAAGAACACTCTATGCCCAACAACCTTTGTGAACTGAAGCAGTCTGAGGCAAGGGCATTTGATTGACCGGTTTTAGCACTCGTTTCTTTATGTATTGGAAGACCAAATTGTTTTGCTTACATAGTTTTTTGTGCAGCATGAAGGTCCATATGTTGCATCCTTAGAGCATCATTATCAATGATGCTTAGAGAAGTTGCTTAGCTAATTTTTTATTTAATTGTAATTAATTTTTGGTTTAAGAAACAATTGTTTCTTAGTTTTTTTATTGACGATTATTGGTGTTGCTTAGTTAGGGTTCTTAAAAATAAAAATAAATATGAAAAATTAAAAAATTAAAAATCGGAAATTAAAAGCATATTGAAAATTTATTCATTCACATCATCTTTGGGAGTCCGCATTCTTTCTCTCTTTTCGTCCCTCTGGAGCTCCAACTTCTTCATCATCATTATCTCCTTGAACCTCATAAGGGACTTGGATACTAGGAGAACTACAACCCATAGGGATATGGGTTTGTTTCTGCTACTTAATAAATCCATTAAGTTAGGCGAGTTGTTATACTCATCCATGAGTATATTAGAAAGTTTTTTTGAAGTTTAAATAGTTTTAGGGTTTTATGTTATGGTTTTAAAAGGTTGAAGATGTTTATTATATACACAAAGTGTATTGGCTTTGGTGGTTGAAGCATTGAATGATAGTTAAGCTAAAGACAACTTGCTTAATTACCATTTATCAAACCAACCAACCACCAAAGCACATCAATCACATTCATCACCAAACAAAGCTAATCATATTCTAATCACATTTATCACAAACCAAACCAAACAAAGCAATTCTCCTTTCTCACAAACCAAATCAAACAAATCAGTTCATAGATTGTACCTTGGCTATTGTTAATAAGCATTTTTTCTTTCAAATCTCCTTTCATGAGTTTCCTGAAAAACAAATAAACACATGAACTATTGATCACTACAACAATGCAATCGAAACATCCTAACACTTACTACAATTTCTAATCACTTGTTAACACTTAACACTTAAACATCTTAACATTTAAACTATTAAACACATGAACAATGAAATCGATACTCCTTCATTAATGGCACAACATCTGTTTCTTCCATTAATGTATAGTAGGCAACGAAAGAGGAAAGGTTTAGGAGATTAAAGAGAGCTTTAACAACATTGTCTCAAACTTGGTAAAAGCATAAACAACAATACATGTGGTTTAACGGAGATGTAATAATAATAAGAAGAAGAAAAAGAAGAAGTATTGATCTGTAATCAAGAGAGAGAGTGAAGAAGAAGAAAAACGAACCATTAACAAACTTTAAATCGATTAAACTAGGGCTCTAGACAATCGAATAAAAAACCCCAAATCGAAAATACCAAAACCCTAATAAAAACTATGTATTGTCGAATAATCTCATAAACAAGTTCATATACCTTGATTATTTGAAGGAGCCGACTCGTATCGCCTTTACAACTTCAATTTTAGCCGGATTATCGCCGGAATCCAGAAAGAAAACCGGAATCGCCGTCGCACTCTCTATCGCTCTCTCTATTTTTTTTTAAAAAAACGTCGACCAAATGAAAAGGAAATAAAAAAATAAAAATAATAACATGATATATTTTTCCCTTTAGCCGACACGTGTCCGGTACTTATGAAGGTGAAAGTTCATTCCCTAAACATCGCTCCTTACCTAATTTTAATTACTCATAATTATTTTTAATGCTAAGGACTATGATTATTAAGGCTAAGCTACACCAATAATCATGGTCTTAGAGATTATAGGGAATGGAGTTCTTGTTCATGTGAATGACAAGTGTTTCCAGAAAAATACTTGTGTTCATCTTCGAGGTGGTGACGAGGTGATGATATTCAGCATTTCGGTGAAACATGCTTATGTATTCTTTTAGAGTGGCGTGTATAACATGATTTGTACTAAAATTATAGAACAAAAAAATTGTAAACAAAAAAATGTGAAACAAAATCATTATAAAACACCAATAAAAAGAAACGATTACACAAATATTGAATGATACAAAATGATAGATGTTCATTTGCGATTAAATTATGTCCATTTGATTTGTTTTGGGTAACTCCCAATCTGGGCTTCCAGAACTAGGCCCATGGCTTTGTAACCAACTTTGTGTTTACCTTTTAATTTGAATATCTTTTAACAAAAAAAAAAAAAAAAATGATAGATGTTGTTGTAATAATTTACATAAAAATGAAAGAATATTCGATGAAAAATATGTTAGGAAAAAAAAATAACACTATAATGTGACTTAGAATAAGAATCACACAAATAGAGTAAAAATGTAAAATTGAAAATAAGAAATTGAAAAAAAAATGTTAATAAATGATAAATTATATACTAACACTTTCATCTACGTTTCATTAAACAAAATAAAAAATTCTTAAAGTTAATTTTGAAAATTAATAATTATCAATTTTTTTGAAAATTATTATATTGTACAATTCATACCAAGATAGAAAAAATTAAACAATGTTAAAACAAGTTTTAAAAATAAATTTTAAACACAAAACTGTTTTAAAAATTAACAACACAAAAACGATGATTGATACATCATCATTTCAAAATTTATTACTAATTTATTATTAAATTCATTAATTTAAAAAAACTTATGTCACAATTTAATTACTAATTCATAAAATATATTAAATTTCAACTTAATATTTAAAAATATTATTATATTACAATATCAAATGCATACAAATTATTAATACATAAAAGTTTTTAAATATATGTTTAAAAAAAATTATAGGACTTTGAATAAATAAAATTATTTTAAACCCCTACATCTAAAACAACATCACATAAGTAACATATAAAATAAAAATATACAAAATTTATAAAATTAGTTAGAAAACATGAAAATAAAATAAAGAAAAAATAAAAATACACAATTTAAAACACTAAATAAACAAATAATATAAAACATATATTAAGACACTCATTTAGATAAGCAAATATATGAAAATACATCAATATAAGAAAATAGTATCATAATACACAAGAATATAAACATGTGATAGAAAACTGACAAAAAATACAAAAACTAAAAAATATACAAACTATTTAAGATTAGTGAAAATATATCAAAAACAAAGAATTCATAAAATAAAAATTAATGTAACATTATATAGGTAGTTAAAAATATAAATTGTGAAAACAAAAATTATTTGAATTATAAAAAAAACAAATAATATAAAAAACCCGCGAGTATCGCGGGTTCCTTCCTAGTAACTATAAAGAGATACAAATACAACCTATCAATTAATTTAAGGGAGAATTACAAAACTACACCTTTTGAAATACGTTTCACAAAATTAGACCTTTCAAAAAAATTTCTTCACAAAACTACACATAAACACATAAATTAAATCCAAATTAACTCTACCCACACAACCCTACCCCCTTAATCACTATACCCTAAACATTAATTAACGAATTCAAATGAATTTTTTAAATTTTGGTAATGTTTTAAAAGGTAAATCAACTTTTTAAAATTTTGAAAGGGTGTAATTTTGAGAAAAAATTGAATTAGGTAGAGTTTTGTAAAAGAATGGATGAAATGATGTAGTTTTGTGAATTCCTCTAAAAATAATATTCACACATATTTCTAGCTATTGTAAAAATGTACATATATATCTTCCTAAAATATATTCTTAGAGTTTTACTAGTAAAAAAATCAATATTACTCAAAAAATTATGAGTTTTTGTTGTTGTGTACTATTTCTTTTTCAAATTCAGATATAAAAACTAAATTAAAAATATAAGTTTTGCATCTATGTTAGAAGTTTAGTAAATATAAAAAATTAATTGATGTGAAATTTTTTTTGTTGAAATTGCTCATTTTTAAAAGAATGAAAAAATACACCGATAGAGCTGTCTAAGTAGTTTTTTAATTGAATTATACGTTATTAATAATAAATCAAAAATTTTATTGTCCTTGGAATTAATTAAAAAAATTAAGATACCATTGCGGATTGAACACTGTACCTGAAAGACGCTATAGAGACAACATTAACCGATTAAGCTGACTAAGTTTTTTTATAACTAAATTATACGTTATTAGTAATAAATCAGAAATATTATTGTCCTTGGAATTAATTTTTAAAAATATGAAATCACTGCTAATCGAACACAAGACCTGAGTACCACTACAAAGCCATACTTAACCGAATGTGCTATTTAATATACGATGTTTTGATTAATAAGTTAAAAATATATACTATTAAGTGTCTCGGGTCTGGTATCCGCAAATTTTAAAACTTGTGCTTTAGACGAAAATATCTTAAATTAAACCCCCAATGTTTCAGTTATACAAAATCACCCCCAGAAATTAATTGATTTCGGCTCCTCTTTATCTTCATTCAACATCACTATCTCTCTGTAACTCTAATAATCTTGATTCGTCTTCTCTGTTGCTTTTGTATCTCCTTCTTCTTAGCTGTTGCTAGATCATTTGCTACATCCATTACATTACTCATGAGAAAGACAAGTAATATCATCAGAACTTAAAAAACATTGTGGTAGACATAAAACTGATTATAATGAAATGACTAATGGATTAAGTATAGGAAACATTTGGGAGGGGAAATGAATTAGAGAGATTTAATTTTGGTTTTGTGAAGCCCATATAAAGTCCGTCTAAGGCCTATCGGTAATATAATTCATTAATTTATAAGTCATGTAAATAATTAAGTATTTAGAAAAATAATTTCTTTAAAATACGACCACCAAAATAAGTTTTAGTTTTCAAAATATTATTACAAAGTTTTTATAACAAAAATACTATTAAAATGTTTTTTATATCAAAAATACCATGAAAAAGTAGGAGTTTACTAAAATACCAAACACACAAAAAACGAGTTTTAACACTTTTAAATTTATTTTTTTCATTTGGGTTTGCAATATAGTGTTTAGAGTGTAGTTTTGAAGGGGTTAGGAGTATAGTTTTGAAGATTTATGGTGTAATTTTAAAATTTTAAGATTTATGGTGTTTATGAGAAATAACATTTTAATGGTATTTATAAAACTTTTGAAAATATGTGCTAATTTTGTAAAAAAACTTTATTTAGTGTTATTCATGAGAATTGGACTTTTAAAAACTTTTATAAAGTTGACAAAAAAATCTTTTATAAATGGTATTTTAGTTATTAACTAGGGGAATATACGTGTTTAAGATATGAATATGTCTTTAGATTGTATAAATGTGTTTTTAAGGCTTTATATTTGTATTACGTGTTAAATAAACTTATTCTTGAATAGTTTTGTGGAAAAATTTCTTCCCCGTTTTCAATTTTGAAAATTTTGGTTTTTTTGGTAAACTGTGGAATTTGATTTGCTTACCTATTTGTATATTAATTCTATTTAATATATTGTATAAAATATTTACTTATGTAAAATTCTTGAACCTTGTAATGGTTTATATGTTAACATTGACGACTTTTAAATTTTAGGTGGTAATAAAACCTCTAGACTATTTATAGTATATATAGCAGTTCATTTCAAATAACTATACCAGATACAAATACAATCTAACAATAAAATTAATATTCACACATATTTTTCTAGCTATTGTAAAAGCGTATATATATATAAATTTTCGTAAAATATATTTTAGAGTTTTACTAGTAAGAAAATCAATATTACTCAAAAAAATTATGAGTTTTTGTTGTTGTGTATGATTTCTTTTTCAAAATTAGAAAAAAACTAATTTAAAAATAATAGTTTTGCATCTATCTGAATCATAGTTTAGTAAATATAAAAAAATAATTGATGTGGATTTTTTTGTTGTTATTGCTCATTTTTAAAAATGAATATAAAAACAACCATATTAGGCTATTACGTAGATTCGATCTCCCAACCTTTCAGTGCATGTGGGATAGTTAACGATAGAGCTGTCTATGTTTTACTGTACTTATTTATACGATATTATTAATAAATCAGAAATTGTATTGTCCTATAAATTAATTATTTAAAAATGTGCACTCACTGCAAATCGAACACAAAACATGATCGACACCACAGAAGCATACTTAACCGATTGAGCTACCTCATATTTAACGTTGTAATGACTTTTATCTTCTTAAAATATATTTGAGAGTTTCACTTGTAAGAAAATCAATATTACTCAAAAAATTATGAGTTTTTGTTGTTGTGTATGATTTCTTTTTCAAATTCAGATATAAAAATTAAATTAGAAATATAAGTTTTGCATCTATGTTAGTAGTTTAGTAAATATAAAAAAATAAAAAGTAATTGATGTAGATATTTTGTTGATATTGCTCATTTTTAAAAGAATGAAAAATACACGACTTTCCATAGATTCGATCTCCCGACTTATTCAATGCAAATAAGGATAGTTAACCGACAGAGTTGTCTAAGTTATTTTGTAATTAAATTATACGTTATTATTAATAAATCAGAAATTTTATTGTCATTGGAATTAATTTAAAAAAATTTAAAACACCACTGGGATCTAGACCGGAGGGACGCTGCAGACGAAACATTACCCGATTAAGCTGACTAAGTTGTTCTCTAATTAAAGCATACATTATTCATAATAAATCAGAAATATTATTGTCCTTGAAATTAATTTCAAAAATATTGATTCCACTGCGGATCGAACACAGACCTGAACAACATACTTAACCGATTGCGCTATTTCATATTTTATGTTTTAATCACAACGTTAAATATATATATACTATATACTCTTAACTGTCTCGGGTCTGGTATCCGCAAGTTTTAAAACTTGTACTCAGACGAAAATATCTTAAATTAAACCCCCCAATGTTTCAATTATACAAAATCACCCCCCAAAAATTAATTGATTTCGGCTCTTCTTTATCTTCAACAACATCACTATCTCTCTCTCTGTAACTCTAATAATCTCGATTCGTCTTCTCTGTTGCTTTATATATGTTTGAATTTTATCTTTGATTTCAGGGGAAAATTTTAGAGTTTGAATCTCGCTTGTCTCTCTGATTTCGAAATTCTTTGTGTTTTGGCCTTTGGATTGTAACTCGAATTAGGGTTTTATTTTATTTTATTTGGCTGAATCTGTAAAAAAAGGGTATAGTGATAGTATTGGCTTTGTCTTTTTACACTTTAGAGAGTTTATATAATCTTTGTCTTAGAAGCTAATCCCTGCTTGTGATTTCACTACTCTATTAAAGTGTTTCACATTATTTGCTTATAACCTATATGATGAACTTTATAGTATATATATATTTAGTTTTTTTATGTGATGTTACATGTTTCAACACTTATTTTTTGTGCGTGTGTTATTCTCAGGTTTATGTTGTTAAGAAAGCTATTAGAAACCATTTCAAGGATGGATCGGTTTATCAAAGGACGAAAAATTACATTGGAAAGAGAACAATGTTGTTGAGAAACCGTTTCGATTGTTATCATGTTGTCCGCGGTGAGTTTGTGAAGGCGCATTTTTTTTTTGGTGATAAGTGTTAGTATCAAAACAACATTTGTTTCCGAGTTTATGGTCAAGCAGCGTCAAAACCTTGTCGCTGGAACAAAATCTAGACTCTAATGTTCAGCAGATTCTCGACATGGGTGTGTGGAGGTAGTTGGGACCGCGAAATCCTCTTCTTGAATCCTACTTTTTCTCTTTGTTGTTTTGCACTAAACTTTGGTCCTTCTAAACAACTTTTGTTTGATACTTTTAAGGGAATCCCTGTGAAACCCGTCGGTCCCTTCAAGTCCCAGCTAGTGGTAGGAAACCCTCAACACGACGCTGCTCCTGTGGCTCCAACCGGTGGACCAAATGCTAATCCATTAAACCTGTTTCCTCAAGTAGTTTTTTCATTCCGCACTAAGAAAACCCTTTTATGGTACTAACTCGTTTTATTGTCGTCGCGTCTTTAATGACATCAAACTTTGAATATGTCTTCTCCGCAGGGCATGCCCGCTGTAGCTACTGCTGGTGCTGGACGACATTGTAGTACTTATCAATTTGTAGTACTTATCAGTTCGGAGCCTTGCGAGCTATGGTACAAGAAAAACCCACAAATTCTACATGTAACACATACAATATCTGATAAGTAGTACAAGAAAGAAAGAAAGTAAGATGGATATGTTCTTCACTCGAGGGGGCGTGTTTTTAGTTGAATTGAAACCAAAAGGTTGATGAGCTCACGAATGCCATTGCTAGTGTAATTATCGAAACCAAAGACTAATGAGAAGCTTAGCTACAAAGTTTGGAGAGCTTAAGATGTGCTTGGAATGGATACAAAACGCAGCATGGCGATGCTAATGGAGTGCTCTGCAATCAATGGTGTCGCAAGAAAACCGACAAGATAAGCAGGAGAATGGTAACAGAGTCATCCTCCTATGTGGCTAAGCTAGATTCGACAGCGAAAACGTTTAAAAACAAAGAGAAGCTGAGACAATGAAGCAATTAACAGAAGAAGAAGAAGCTTTTTGGACCTGTTGTTTACTTAATTTGTGAATGCAAATTAAAAATAAGTTTTAAAATGTCGACACATTTTTTTTTTTTTGTGTTTATAATATTTTTAGATAAATTTTTTGATGGTATTTAAAAGTAAAAATTAGTATTGAGACTTGGCACAAAAAAACACATAGGCCTTTCCCAGACCAACTTGGACCAATCTCTCCCATCAAAATAATCCAACGGCTGGGATTAAAACGAAATAAAAACTACTCCATAATCCAACGGTCAAAACTTAAAACAAACATATACATATTATTATGTATATTGTGTCACAGTGACTTTTGTTTTCTGTCCTATCACTTTCCTTGTCCCTCTGATTTCTAATTTTTTTTTTCCAGCAGAGAGTAAGCTCAAGAAAAGGTCCAATATAGAGAAAATGGAGGATGATGATTCAACAAATCTTGAGCATAAATGTGAAGAAACCAAAGAAGAGCGGTATTGTTCCATTGGAGATTTGCTCAAGAAACAAGTAGATCTCAAGGAGAAGAAGATTGAGTTGATTCACAAGCCCATGTCTTTGAGAATTGAGAAGAAGAAAGGCGAAGAAGAAAACGATACGAAACGTTGTATAGAATCGTCTTCCATTATAGATACTAACCACTTCTTTGATGTGGTGGTTCCGAATATAGGTGAAACATGGGCTCTTTTCAGAGATTGGAACAATAACCCGGAACATCACAAGCCTCCTTATAGTTACGACTTGGTGGAAATTGTGGTCACCGATGATCAACACGGTGTTGGAGTGGCCTATCTAGGGAAGGTTACGGGATTTGCGTCGCTCTTTACACACGCTGCGCATCGCGGAGTCCTTCAATTCATGATTGGGAAAGAGGAAATGGGTAGATTCTCTCACAAGGTACCTTCTTTTAGAATGAACGGTGGCGAGAAAGTGGGAGTTCCCGATGGCTCTTTCCAACTAGATCCTCTTGATATCCCGAGTTCATTGCTCAAACTTGACCACTACTCTCTCCGCGGCTCAACGAATGAGACCGATAGGTGCAAAATTAAGTATTCTAGGAACAGAAAGCGTGGAGGAAACTCCGAGGTAATAGAACACCTAAAGACAGAGGGTCTTAAAGGATGGCATATGTGAAGTAAAACCTCCATTTAGTGTTCTTTTAGTTATTGTAATATATAGTAGTTTGAGTCCAAGTGCTTGTGGTTAAGTGGTTGGGGAAGGGTTTGAGACGCTACCACGTTTCAAGTACGATCCTCCGGCTATGCAAAAATAAATCACATGTGGTCCGGATTTAGTTTGATGTAAGTTTAAAATGTCAACTAGTAATGTGCTAATTTCAACAAAGGGGATCATAGAAACTCTCATTTATCTCTAATTATTAACTCTTTAAATTTCAAATATGAAATAGTTGATTAATTGATTCTAACCTTAATTTTAGGAGTGTAAATCTATAGTCTTCTCTTGTTTAAGGAGTTAATTAGTTTGATTTTCTCGGTTAGTGTTATTAAATTTCCAAAGATCGGTTTAAATGCTTTTGTAAAAAACTATGTACCACCTTTGTTAATGTTAAGATGCGATCAAAAAGATATAAGAGGAATTAACAAAATTACATTTGCCAAAGTCCACAAAGCCAAAAGAAGTGCCATAAAAATCGGAACTGCTTCTTTAGCTAAAAATAGAGGAGCAGCCAACGTCATGGAGGGCTTCAAGATTTCTGTATAAAAGAAAGAAGAAGAAGAAGACGATGAGCAGATTTAGTGAAAATTATTTCGATTTTTGGGTTTTGGTTTGCAATTAATCGTATATATGTTCAATAAGAGTGTTGAAAATTTGATGGGTTTTTTTTCTCTCATAGTATTATTATTATTATTATTATTATGTATTGGATCCAAAAAGTAGTGATTTTTGTAATGAGTTTGGTCTTAAGATAGCTTACCTTATGTGTTAAATGATGCCAACAACACAAAAGGTCAGGGTTTTTTTTTTTAATACTAATATGATTTGCTGCAATACCCTTTCTTCGAAAGTTTCTTTTTTTTTTTTAATAACCCAATATAGAAGACTTAAAATAGCTTGAAAGTTCTGTTTATGTTATGTTACGTTGTGTGTGCACAATGCAGCATTGTGGTGACGGCATATATTGTTTGGATGTGTTGAAAAGACGTATGTTTCTAATGATCAGAGATGGGAATTTGAGGAGGAGGAGGAGGAGGAGGATTCAACCCCTTTTTTCCGCAGCTACATTCGAGTCTCATATTGATTGGGTATAGAGTTTTCTAGACACTGAAATTTGACTGTATCATGTATTGTCTCTCAAGCGAATGTTAATGCTGTTTTTGACATGTGAAGATTTCAAAAAATCCGTATGTTGATCGTTTAATTCCTTCCTGTTTTAAACCTTTTCTTGAATCAGTGTAGCTACTAACATTTGGCTTGTCCCCCTTGCCTACAAGGTGCCGTCATTAACTCTTCAAGGGACAAGAAGACTACCAATGATAAACTTCTAAATAAAAGACTAATTTTAACCAAAGTAAAAATAGACACTTCTAAATACTCTGGTAAGACTACCAGTAATAAACTAATAGGATGTAAATTGTGGTAGAAGACTATGGGAACGTCTCTATGGAACTTACACTTCTTTTTTAGTTTCTGATTTTTTTTGTTTTATGTTTCCGAAATATCATTAACATTCATGTTTGTAGATTTCATTTGAAGAAAAGAAAGAGGAATTGTTTGAGATGGTAAGTCTCTTGATTATGTTTCTATAGTGTGATTAACAACAGACTTGGTCACCTTTATTAACATATTTTTTCATCTCTGCGTGTTTAGGTAAAGCATTACGACATGGTTTAATGTGATTAATTGACTTTGATGCTTATCCTTGCATTTGGAGACTCCACAATGCTTCTCCCCTGAGACTGTTTAGGAAACTTTATTAGGTATCGCGGTTATACTTTATTCAAAGTTAACAGTTGTTTACTGAACTTTAATCTTCGGCGGCAATATTTGTCTTTGAACTTAGATTGCCTATGTTGAACGAACAATGACTAAAAAGGCTTCTCGAGGTATAAACATCGATCTACGCTTCTTATAGTCAAGTATTAGGGTTCTTAAGCATCTTAGTGGACATAAAATTCTCAGCAAGGGAGAAGAATCTCTTAGAGAGTTATTTGTTGCTTTTTAAACGAGCTTGCTACCATATCCGTGCTTAAGCAATAATTTTAGGAAAATTCTTGGGTTAGACATGGCTATGGAAGCAAGGTTGTTTAAAGCAAATATTAACACTCTTAAGAGCTTCTTTTCTCTTGTTATGCGTCTTGTTCACAAGGACTTATGAAAAACTTTGGTTAGCACAAATAATTAATGAAGATTTAAAAGCATTATAATTTATTCCATAGTCATTGGAGTTTTGTTAAAATGAACATAAACTAGAACTCCCCACTTGAGGTGGTTAATTTCAAGACCAAATAAACTGGAAATTAAACTTCTTTATTTTTTGTTATCTCTTTAATTTTTTAAAAATAAAACTTTGTATAATTTGATATTATACTTAATATAAACGTCGACTAATTGTCATATTTAATTTATTATTTCTTAATAGTATTTACTTATTTAGGAAAAGGTAGATAAAGATGTTAGAGCATTAACATCCGTAGAGGTAAAAAAAAAATTCTTAAGAAAATGTATTTTGTTTTTTTTTTTTTGTAAAAAAAAAAAATTAACCAATCGCGGGTCGCCACGTGGCAGTGGGACCCGCGAATAGTGTAAGATATGCCTCTTAAAATAAATGTTATGGAGGTGAGTTTTTATTAAATTGGTGGGCCCCACCGATTAAGAGGTGTGGCAAATGTGCCGATATTAGTGCTCTTACGGTTTTAAAATCCCAAATTTTAGTGAGAAATTGTAAAACTACACTTTTTTAAACACCACTTTATAAAACTATACATAATTCAAATTTATTTCAAATGATTAAATTATCTTTTAATAATGTTCTTAGATTAACAAATTTCGGTGATTTTTGTTTAAAGTTTATTTGGATTTAATGTTTAATATTTAGGAGTACTTATAAAAATAGTTGTGCTTTCGTAGTTCCATGTTTCCTCTTACATCTTTTATTTCAGGCCAATTTTCATGTATAGTATTGAAGCAAGTTTTTGAAAATAAAAATGGTACTCATTCTCAAAAGTTTGAAGAATAACATTCACAAACCTTAAATTAGTTTAAAACTTTCAAAGTTAAACCTAACCATGCAAAGCTAAATTTTACCCTCTTCAACACCAAATTTTAAACACTAAAGAGAGATAAAAAATGATAAAAGAAAATGTTAGACTTGTTTTTTGTTTTTGTAGCATTTGGGTTAAAGAAATATTTTAATGTTTTTTTTATATTTACCAACTTTTTATCATTATTTTTGTCATCAAAACTTTGGTTAAAACTTTTTTTGGTGGGTTTCAAAGAATTTATGTTTATTTTATTGTTATGGAATCAGTAGCAAGTAGCAAAATAAAGCCTTTTATGATGAGATCTTTTAGTTTTCTTTGAAAATGTAGGGAATAGATAGTTATCTCATATATTTTTTTAGTTAGAAGAAGAAGAAGAACAATTCATTTGGTTTTTTTGCTTCTTATGAGAGGATCATGTGGCGAGACAGAGTAGAACTAGATAGATAATATATAAAAACTAATGTTTTGAGCTTAAAAATTGGAACTAAAAGTATGTAGCAAGACCATTCTGCTTGCTTTTACAGAGTGGAGTTTGGTCTTTTTGGTTATGATGCTTTACTTATTATTACAAAGAGAGGCCGCGTCTACATCGTTTAATGGAGGTTTATATGTATTTCATATAATTGAATTTTTCATGTATGAAAAACCTATTTTCATAATTTCATGTATAAATTAGCACTTGATGTATGATCTCCATATAATTAAATTTTTCATGTATGAAAAAACCTATTTTCATGATTTTATGTATGAATTATCACTCGGTTAAAGTTCATGTATGATCTCCATATAATTGGATTTTTCGTCTATGTAAAAGCCGTTTTTCCGCAAGGAGGTTTATAACACATACATGTTTTTAATAGACATATTTTACATTATAATTAAAAAAATAGTGTAGTTATTAATATAACAAATACACATACAATTAATTTTTTTAACGTGAAATCAATATTTTCATAATATGATTGAAGAATAAAAATGTTCTAGTACTAATAAAATTACTCAAAATATAGTGTTGTTTCAAGTTTAAAATTACCAAAAATAGTGTTCCTCCTTTATGATAGGAAATGTATTAAGTGATGCAACATTCCTTAACGGAACGGGGTATGTATATATCTACTATCTTTCAATACAAAGTAAATTAATCTAAAGCTAGTCTTGAAACATTTTTTTTGCCGTTATATGAGAATAGTTGCATACTCTTTTATAGTGTATGCTACAACAACAAATGTGCTTCTTCCTTATATAATCACTAATTTTCTCACTTTACGCAGACTCAAGAATGAACCATTTGTGTTAACCAAAGTTTTTTTAGGTCCTTGTGAAAAAACTCTTAATTGTTGTTAGTTGTTGTTTTTTAAAGAGTTAATTGTTGTTTTAAACGGGTTTGCTGCTATTGTCATGGTAGAAGGATTCATCTCTATAGCATCTCTTTATGAAATTGTGGCGGATATCAAAACGTTTTCTTGTAGTTTTGATCATTTTGATGTTGTTTTTACCCCCTCGATCTTTAAACGGAGAGGTGGATGCTTTAGCGAAGCAAGTTAGTAGATCGTTTGTTGTAAACCAACATTTCTAGTTATATGATATTTTGATTAGCAAATATATATATATATATATATATATATATATATATATATATATATAACCAAAGATGTAAAAACATAAGGAAAACATTTTGATTAGCAAAAAAAATTACTCAACAAAAATTACTCAAAAAAAATTACTCAAAAAAAAAAATATATTTTGATATTTTGATTAGCAAAATTTATTTGTTATTTATACAAAAGGAAAACATATTTCATTATTTAACTATGATGTAAACATCCCGGCATAGAAACACAAACACACAATACATAGTTCATTACTCAACATAAAAAGAAAGAAATAAAAAGAAAACACACACACATATATAGTTAGACTATTTATTTTATAAAATTAAACGTACGAACATTCAATACTATCGATGGGATTTTAAGTTCTTTGATATGATATTTGCTACGTACGTATAAATTGATGGTACTTATAAGTTATAATAATAGTATAAGTCATAATATAATATATATATATATAGTCGCTAGATCTCCTTCAATGGCTCAAATATTGGGAAATTACCTAAACTACTAAGAAGAATTCACAAAACTACACATTTTTAATCATTTCTTCACAAAACTACACATAATTCAATTTTTTCACATATTTACATATTTTCAAAATTTTAAAAGTTTGATTTACCCTTTTAAAAATTATCAAAAATTAAAATATTTTCATTTGGATTCGCTAATTAGTGTTTAGGGTATATTAATAAGGAAGTAGGATTGTGTGGGTAGGGTTTATTTGGATTTAATTTTTAGTATTTAGATGTAGTTTTAAGAAGTTATTTTGAAATGGTGTAGTTTTGTGAAATGTAATTTAAATAGTGTAGTTTTGTAATTTTCCCACCTACTAAACTACTTAAAATTTGAAAGGTAGAAAAAGTATTTACCAAAAAAAAAGGTAGAAAAAGTAAGAAATCTATTAAAAACGAATGAAAAAAAATAAATATTATTGTTTGACTAGGTAAGCTAGCGGTTATGGTTATTGGAAGAGGTATTTGCCCCAGGCCACATTTTTATTTGAATTCGATAATGCATGTAATGTATGCTAACTTTTTGTTGTTTTCAACAAACTTTGGTTTCTTTTATTTCTATTTGTGTCTGTATTTATAGAAAAAAATATAATTTTCATTAAAATTGGTGTTGGTTTTTAACTTTTAGGGCTTTAGCAAACTTATTTAACAAAAGACTTTTCACAAATATATTTTATATATATGACTTGTGTAAAATGTATCTTCTATTTTATTTCTCTTGAAAAGACAAAAAAAAATTCACTAGGGTTGTTTTTTTGTGTTATGAATGTTAATCATATAGATTATTGGCAATCGAATACATTTTTATATATTAGTTGGTTTTCGGTTTGTTTTGGTCTTTTACCAAAACTCAATCGGATAAGTAAAATTATGTTACATAAAGTTGACAATTCATTAAAATTTATAACCAATGAAATTATAACAATTAATTAATATACATATCTTATTGTATCTAAGCGTCCCTCTATCCCTAATTTTTACAATATGGTTGGTGAGTATGAGTCGACATCTAAATATATATTTGGTTAGATTTTTTTTTGTTTTTTTTGTATATAGTCAAATATCAATATTAAAAAAAAAATTAACTCTTAACCAAAATTTTCCAAATGAAGCCATGTTTTTTTTTGTTAAACTATTTTTTGTAAAATACATTATTCCACTTTTACAAATTAAAACTTTAAATTCTTATTTATCAAAAAATATTACCTCCTCATTAACTCAATAACTTAACATTAATTTGGATGTAGATTTTTAAATGAACTCCATTGGATTTAAAATATATCAGATTTATAAAATCTACTTCATTTTGAAATGATTTACTAATGATTCACAATCTGATACCAGAGAATTATTTTAACTTTTAAAATCTATGGCAATATATTTGCAAAATCCTCATGTGAAATCATTTGATTTATGATAGAATAGAATTCAATAGTAAATGATTTGCGATTATTTGATATGAAACATAAACCCTACTAAAAAGGTATAAACTCTCGTACGAATTGGAAAATTCTCTTGTGCATTTAAAGAATCACCAATAACTTCAATAGTTTTTTTGTTTGTTAAAGACTAGCATAATTAAAAAAATCCAAAATATGATTGATTTTCATTATGACGGTGAAATCAGAAAATTTTGTCAATGAAATTTTAGATGGGTTCGTTAAATCCAAACATAATGGATCATAAAAATCAATGGACTGTAATGAGAGAAAAAATTATGAAAATGATAAATAAAAACAATTTAGAAAACAAGGTTTTGTAAAAAAAAAAAAAAAACAGATAGTGAAATGTGGAACAATGGAAGAAAGTAGACATGAAGAAGAAAAAATCTCATGGTGGAAGGTTGAATTTTGATTGCTATCATTTTAACATAAAATCAATACCAAAGTCATTTCAAACTCTTTCACAAATCATTTCTAGAGTGAATCCTTGAAATTGTTAGGATTATGGGCTTCCAACTTAAAACCAATTGGCAATAAGTGGAGAGGCCCATATCCTTTATATATTAGTGTTTAACCCTTTGTGTTTCCGATGTGGGACATTTATCCCTAATAGAAATATGAATAACACAAGATTTCATTAATTCATTTTAAATCTTTTATTGAATAACAATAGATTTCAAAATCAGTTAGTGTAGACATTGCAAATACATAAACCAATAACACTAGATTTTAAACTCTTTTAATGAAGATATTTCAAATTCAAGAACCAATAACACTAGATTTCAAAAGAATAACTAAAATCATCTATTGAATAACAATGGATTATACATGGATTTCAATTCTATTAAAATCCATGATTGAATAACACCCCCTAAAACTCAAGGGAGAATTACAAAACTACACCATTTGAATTACATTTCACAAAATTACACCATTTCAAAAATACTTCACAAAACTATACCTAAACACTCAAAATTAAATCCAAATAAACCATACTCACACAATCCTACCCCCTTAATACTATACCCTAAACACTAATTAGCGAACCCAAATAAAAAGATTTTAATTTTGGTAATTTTTAAAAGGATAAATCAAACTTTTAAAATTTTGAAAGGGTGTAAACTTGTGAAAATATTGAATTAGATGTAGTTTTGTGAATTTCTCTTTTTTTTTTTTGTATATAGTCAAATATCAATATTAAAAAAAAACTCTTAACCAAAATTTTCCAAATGAAGAGCCATGTTTTTTTTGTAAAATTTTTTTTTTTAAAATACATTATTCCACTTTTACAAAATAAAACTTTAAATTCTTATTTATCAAAAAATATTACCCCTCATTAACTCCTAGTTAATAACTTAACATTAAAACACAACTATGTAAACTATTACTATAAAACAAAACATGATTAACCATTTTTGAGGGTATAATAGTAAATCACCATTCATTTCCACAACTATGTATATTCCCCTTCTTCCGCAGCGACTATCTTTGTTTATAGTCACAGATCCGAGATCGGAATTCACGGCCAACTCCGTCGCGGTTCTAATCGGACTCGTTTTCCGCACCGATTAGGCTCAGTAACCATTCCGCCGCTGAGCCAATTCATTCTCATGATTCCACTCCCTCCGCCGCGCCTGAGGTAAAAATCTCCATCTTAGGGTTTGTGATAACTTGCATATTTTACACATTTTACCTTATGTTATGCATTAGAATTAACTCATTTTACATCTTCTCAGCTAACTCTGCCTCGGTGAGCATAACAAACGGTCTCTCAATCGCTTATATCTTAATTTTACCTTATGTTATGCATTAGAATTAACTCATTAGAAGAAATCATTAGCAAATCTTGATTTAGCTTAGAAAGAAGAAGAAATCATTAGCTTATAAAGAAGAAATCATTAGCAAATCTTGATTTAGCTTAGAAAAAAGAAGAAACCATTAGCAAATCTTGATTTAGCTTAGAAAAAAGAAGAAATCATTAGCTTAGAAAGAAGAAATCGTCGAGTAATTTGTAATGTGAAAGATACACATTGAGAGAGCTTCTATGTTTTTCTTCTTCTTCTGAGTAATTTGATTTCTAGACGTCAGCGAAAGGCAACGATACTTTCCTCCCTGTTTGCGAATTGGCGCCTATGGTTTTTGAATTCTTCCCTGTTTTGCGAATTTGATTTCTCTGTTTGTCTTACCATATTTCAGGTTTCTCTGCAAGTGAATATAGTACTTGTTGGGGGGTCTTAGTGGAGATGGAGTAAACAAGTATTCGGTTTATTCTCATAGACGAGAGAGAGAGAGGAGTTCTTAAGAAGACCATAGACACTCTTGCCAAGAGACAAGAGAGACACTTAATATCGAGAGAGCATCACTGCAGTTGTTTATAATGTGTTTACTTTCCTGTGAGGTGAGGTGTGTATAAATCTATCTCTTAAACCGTGTCTTTACATATCGTTTCATGAAGATGGGTTTTTATTCAAAAATAAGCGATGCAAGGTCCTGACAAACTTGTTCTTGCTTGAGTTGTAGTTGATTTTGCATCCTAGATTCAAATATTCATTGATAGTTTTTTGGTTTGTTTTATAGCTTTGGAGAAAGACAAGTGAAAGAAGCCATGTATGGTGCCTGCTCGGAAAAACCTGCAATAGAGTTTTGTTGTTATCTTCTCATCTCAAATTTATAACTGTTTGTACATATGTTGATGAAATGTAAACCGCGTCACTGTAAGTTTCTACATATATATATTATGATATTAAGCTAATAATTCTTTCATTTAGGCTGATTTTGGAAGGCATTTACCTGCATATAACGCAGAGGAATCATCGGATAAAAAATGTACCAAGTGCCATATTTGTAGTGAATTTTTGACAAGTTATGGTTTCTGTGAATCTTGTATTTGGTAAGGATGGATCTTAGAAATACAGAGATACATACATTTTCGGCATAGAAAAATAGTATAATATTTTGCTCAATGCTCTGTTACACCAAGAAAAAACCACATAAGTTACTTAGGTTGTTTTCTTTCTTCTAGTTAGCACATTGGCTTTATCGGTCTCTACGGTCATGATCACTTGTTTACTTCCTCAATGCAATTGTTTCATGGCTACAATAGCTTCTTTCTTCATGTCTCTCTCTCTCTCTGTCCTTAGGCAAACACTCATTTTACATCCTTGGAAGCTTGATTCTTCCTTGAAGCTCTATTTCTAGTGTATATTACTACGGGATCAAATTTGCGGTATCTTTCTTTCTATAAGCTTAGTGTGTGTCTCATAGAAAGGACCTCTTACTACTTATTTTGTCACTTACTTTGGCGCTCTGTATTTCAAAGAACAAACCTAATTTGGAAGGAACGTTACTATGTTTTATTACAGCTTGTTGTGCTGGAGGCAAGTTTAAAACAAACAAATTGGAACATACCATTTTAAAAATAATTCTAAAAATACCACTTTTTTGTTTCTATGTCAAAAATATGATAGTTTATAAAAGAACTATGAAGGCAGTATATTAGAGTCTCATAAGCACATTTATTTTATATTGAGATTTTATAAAGTTGTTTATAGTTTATGATTTTTTTCTTAAAAAGTTATCTATACTATTAAAAGATAAGACAAATTGTCTACGTGTCGCGACGAGAGACTTTTTATGATATTTTTTATTTTTTGCGTTTTAGATCTTATAGTTTGAACTAATTTTTTCACTCAATTTTAATATATTTTACTAATTTATCTATACTATTAAAAAAATCCACATAAAATATATTTTAGGTCTATCTACCATCTACATATTGTAAAAATCAACAATACACAATTTTAAATATATTTTAGACCCATTATTGGAATATATATTTTACATAGGTCACCCAATCATCGACATACACAATTTTTTGCGTTTATGTCCTTATATATTACAATATTGTAGTCAAATATATTAATATTGGTTTGTTTTTAAAAAATTACTTTTAACAATTTTATTTCGTTTTGTGTCGATCTAAATACACGATATATTTTATCCCGTGTCTATCTTTTCGCGTTTTTTGCGTGTCTAACTTAATTACCTTAATATAAAAATATCATAATTTTTTCAAAATATATTATGTTTTATTTTATACGATGATAAAAATATTTTATGAAATAAGGTATATTATAACGATTCAAGTTCTTCTAACTATTTTCAGAAAATTCCAACGACTATCACATTTTTTAATACTTTTGTATCTTTTCATTGTGGTATTGGTATATATATATATTTATATATGTGAATGTGGTGATATATATAAAGTTTGGATAATTTGTTTTATAGTTAAATAAGTATATATTATATCTAAAATAAATTGTATTCGTTATACAATATGTATTTTTTTGTGTATTTGAGTATTAAATTAAATCAAAACATGTATTAAGGATACTAAAACTTTACCCCACTTATAGCGCTCTCCGCACCTATATGTAGAGTGCTTGTGTATTTTTTTGTGTATTTGAGTATTAAATTAAATCAAAACATGTATTATTAATAAGCTTCATTAAGGGGAGCTTAAAATGCTTCATTATAGGGCACTTATTCATAATATATGTTTTGGTTCTTATTAATAATACATGTTTTGATTTAATTTAATATTCAAATACACAAAAAAATACACAAGCATTCTACATAAGCACCATTGATAAACATGCTCTAAGTTGCTGGTATTTCGAAAATAGTGATATTTTGAAAAATATCTCTAATTTAAGAGTGAATCTCTTTACATAGTAGCAATAAATGTAAACTAAATCGATACAATATGAAATATTGAAGAAAAAAAATTAGTGACAAAAAGCGTAACATGTTACAAAAAGTCTTATCACATAATTAGTCATAATTACATTATATACTTATATGATACTAAATGTTGTAACTAAATGTTGTATTAATATTGTAAGAAAATGAAATACTTTAATTTATTGAACCGTGCCAAACCGAGAAAATCCATAACCAAACAAAAAGCGTACCGGACTAGCCATAGTAATAAAACAAATACTTTAACCGGTACTGACCGTATGGGTGGGTAAAAAAACTGAACCCGAATAACCGAACCGACCTGAAAAAGAGGATCCGAATCCGAACCGAAATCGACCAAATATCCGAACGGGATTTAAATTTCAAAACCCGAACCCGAATGGACCCGAACCCGATACCCGAATGAGTTTCTGAACTACCCGAAAATTTAATAAAATGTATATAAATATTAGTAATTTTATATTTGTTAGTAAAATTATTTCAAAAATTATAACATTTTCTAATATTTCGAGTAGTTTTGTATAATTTAAGTAATTTTGAATAGTTTTAACTATCTATTTTTAGGATATCCTAGTAAATTATATACTTTCGAATATTTTATAATATTTTAATTTATAATTATGGAGTTTTTTATAATTTCGGGTACCCGAATCCGAACCAAACCCGAAAGAAACCGAACCCGAAAAAATTATCGGAAACCCGAAACCCCACCCGAAATGGCCGTCCGTAAGACCGTAACAAATATGAACCTAATTAAAAAACCCAAAAATAAGACATTGCTTAGATTCGAACTGTCTACGTAGAGTGGAAAGGAATACTACTTGACCACTACACCATAGTAACCATTTTATAAAACCGAATAATTCCTAAATTTTCAAACTTTATTACTCTGTAACGGATCACATAGGATAGGATGATTCTAGTACCGAGTGGAGTTTGGTAACAGAGTTTCTATTTTGGATTTTGAAACAATTATGTTCAAGACAAGGATTTGGTCAGTATCTGCATTAGTAACAATGTTGTTAAAGATTTAGTTATTTTCAAGAGAAGCAATCGAGGAAGAGAGCGAGTGTGTACTAAATGTAAGTGGCTCAAGAGAAGGAAATACTTTGTCAAGGGGTACCAATAAACCGACATTTACATAAAAGAAAAATCCGAGTAAAGGTGTTTGAGAGGGATACTGAAATGGAAGTTGTAGATAACATTTGTAATGTTTTTCTAGTAATTTTAAACTGAAAGTATTAGGAGCATAAGGCATTAATAACAGAACATGTAGAAGATGTTGCTTTGAAAGTGTTTATTGAGTTGTATTTGCTCGTTTTATTGACCAAGCTGCTGGTGTATGTATGTAGCATTGTTGATCATGTCCACGTTGTAACTTACTCCTAGTGTTTCTGCAAATATAGCCATTAGCCAGTAACTTATTAAGATCACAAGCATAGGACTGAACAGAGACAAGACATAGCTTTTTCAGGCCTAAAACACCACTAATCAGTTTTTGGCCCAAAATACCACAAAAAAACATAAAACAAGTTCAGACACTTTCAAGTTTAATTGTGTAAATAGAACCAAACTTTAAAGTAGTAGTATATATGTATTAAGGCAAAAAGATCAATGTACCAAAGATGGAGTTTGAAAGTCTTAAACCAATTTAAAATTTGTGGTATTTTCGAAAATAAACATTTCAATGGTATTTGTAAAACTTTTGAAAACGTGTACTCATTTTGTAAAAACAACTTTATTTAGTGGTGGTATTCATGAAACCTACCCTATATTCTATATGACACGAATTAACAACCTAATTAATTTCCCTTGCTAGACAAGTTATGACATTTTAAAATATGATCATAAGTCAACTACCAAGTTCATACGAGACCAAGACATCGGCCCGTGGGATCCGCATTCCTCATGATCCATGTGTGATGCTTGAGCTTCTCAAGAGTGAGTCTCTTTGCTGGATCCTTAGAAAGAAGCTTCAAAAAATTTAAACAAACATAAGTTAATGATTTAGTAATAGAGTCTTTGTATATATATATATATATATATATATATATATATATATACGATTTAACTTACCTTACGGATAAGAACCTTGGACTCTATAGAAATCTTTGGTGAAGGAGGAAAACTGAGGTCGATCTTTGAAATCCTGCACAATATTTGACAAAAAAGGTCATCTGTACAACCAGTGGCGGAGCCAGGATTAAAATCCACGGGGTCATAAAGTTTGCATAAACTATATAAATAAATATTAAAAATATATATTAAAGAACTATCCAATATCTAACGTTCACTCATATTTTGAAACTGAATCCCTAAGACATTATTTGTGAAATTATTTATATGAAAAGCTTACGTGTCGATACCACAGCGAGTTTCAGCTGATTAAATGTGACAAGACAAACTTACTCAATAACAATCAATCAAATAGCCACTTAAACAACTTCATTAAAAAAACCTAAAAGACTTTCAAAACCCCACTAATAAAACCTCTCTGCAAAACTTTAGTTATGAAATTAAATAATGACTATTAAACTTGAATTCATCTTTTATAATTTTTTGTGAAAAATTATCAAAAATAACTAATAAATTAACGAAAGACATATTTCTTGAAAATGCATATTTAATTTATAGAAATTTTTAAAAATATCATGAACAAATATTCAATTATTTTTTTGGTTAAAAATTATTATAATGAATATTCTATTTTCAATAAGAAATAATTTTAATAATAAAATGCGCAAAATGTCAAAATAAATTTCAACTTTTGTTGACTTTTTATTTTAATCACAAACTTTTGTTGACTGAGCCATAATAGTCATACCGTGAAATCGTTTAACGGGGTTGATCATCTGTCCCGTTAAATCATTTAACATCGTGCCTTTTTTAGCTAAGTCAATATAGTTGAAATATAAAATTTGCGAAATAACTTTCAATTTAAATAAAATATTCAGAAACTTGATTTTATGGGCTTTTTTCTTTAATTAATTTGATATCTTTTTGGGTTTTAACTAAATGTAAAATGCACATGGGTCAAAAATTATTTTTAACATGGGTCAACCCCATAAATATTATATATTATAAACTATTTTTAAAAGTTTGACATGGGTCAATTGACCCACCTCATGGCCAATTGCCTCCGCCACTGTGTACAACATTGGATTTCAACATTTAGTCTTTAAGTTTCTAATGTAATTTTCCCACAAAGAAAAAGAAGAATTCTCGTACCTCTTGTATGTATCCTCTGTACTATGAGCTTCGAATGGAGGGTGACCATAGAGAAGCTCGTAGCAAAGTATGCCTAAACTCCAGTTATCGACCGTGTGATCGTAGTTTCTGTTTTCGACAATCTCAGGTGCTACGTAATCTAATGTTCCACACATTGTACTTCTCCTGTGACGTGACCGTACTGACAAACCAAAGTCAGCGATTTTCAACTTTCCCTGCATGTTTGTATAGATAACAATACTAGTTAATGTAGTCCTCTAATTTTCCAATGCAGACACACACATGATTATATAAACAGAGATGATGTTCTTATACCTCATGATCAAGCAACAAGTTTTCAGGTTTGATGTCTCTATGAATCACACATTTGCCATGACAATAGTCCAATGCTTTGATGAGACTTAAAATGTACTGAAAATCCCAAAAACAATCGTTTATAATGTTAGAAAAGCCATACAAGTTTCCACATAAGTCAAACAAACACTCAATAGAGAGAGAGAGGAGACTAACAGTGGCGGTTTGTTGTTCGGTAAGGTGACCATTCTTTTTGAGAATACCATAGAGCTCACCGCCATAAGCATACTCGAGAATCAAGACAATCTTATCACCGTCATCGAACCAACCATAGAGAGAGAGTATGTTTGGGTGCCTTAGACTAGATTGAATCTCTATCTCTCTCCTAAGCTGTTCATGAATTCCATACTCCTCAATCTTCTGCTTGTAAATCACTTTCAACGCCACAATGTAGTGACTCTGTTTTGTCACATTCGTCAAATTCAACAATTATGGTTTCAATTACAACACTAAAGCTTCACAATAGCCAAGCTCAACAACAACAATACATACACAAAGAGACAAAAAATCTACACACAAAAGCATGATTGGTAAAATTAAGACACGAACACAAGAGATCTAAACCAAATCTAGAGATAGACGGAAAAAAATCAAACATTAAGACACACACAAACATGAGATCTAGAGACACGCAACAAGAAAATCAAACATTAAAACACACACACATACACAAACACAAGAGATATAAACCCCAAATATAGCTAGATACAGGACACAAAGTGAGAAATTAAGACAAATCAAGACACAAATTCTATCATTCTAACATAAAATCTATCAATACAATCGAAAATAAAAAGCATGATAGACTCGTTTTAAGAAGAAGGAGAAACGAATACCTTAGCTTCGCGAGCGAGATAGACTTTGCTGAATTTGCCTTTACCTATGGGTTTTCCTGTTGAATCTACGGAAACCAATTCACCGATTAAGCCTCGCCGATACTACACCTATGGAGTCGCCGGAAACAACCGCAAAAGCAAAACGGAAATAAACGACACAGAGACTTTATCCAGTTCGGTCGCGAATTGCGAACCTACGTCTGGCCGAGCTTGCTCGGAATCCACTATCCGATCAGTTTTCCTATGATACAAAGATCTCTCCGATCTCACACCCCAATCTCTCTTCTCTCTCTCTGTATATTCACTCACCAATGTATAAACCCCAATACAATGTGATAAACCAATCTCTAACACTTTAGATTGTTTATATACCTACTCTCACACACCTTTGCAACAAACCTGCAACTACCCAATAACAGAATCAACAGATTTGTTGCGATATGTTCTTGAGCTGATCTTGAGCTTGAAGGTGATTGGATAAGTAAACCCTCTTATCCAAATAGAAGCTTCTCCTTTTAACTAAACCAACTGTATACCAACAACAATACCCGGTTTAGACTAACCGGTTAAGAACATGACCAAATCCCCAACAAACTCCACCTTGGTCCTGTTCTTCACCTCTGCGCTTCTTCCTCCATGGATTCCGACTCGGACCTGTCTCTGACTTACTCAGAAACACCCAGCATCTTCAACAACTGGTTGAATCTGCTGACTTGTAGAACCTTAGTGAACACATCTGCAGGATTAACACTTGTGTGCACTTTCTCCACCTTCACTGTACCATCATCAATTAAATCTCTGATGAAGTAGTACTTTGAAGCTATGTGCTTCGTCCTCTCATGAAACGTGTTGTTCTTTGCCAGAGACATAGCACTTGACGAATCACAAAATATCCTGATGCAACCTTGACTAAAACCCATATCATGACACAAACCTCTTAGCCACACTGATTCCTTAGTAGCCTCTGACATTGATATGAACTCTGCCTCTGTAGTAGACAAAGATGTGCACTTTTGCAGTTTAGACCTCCAGCTTATGGCTCCACCTCCTGATGTAAAAGCATAACCTGAAATAGACCTTCTCCTATCCAAGTCTGCTCCATAATCAGAATCGCAATAACCTTCAATCTTGAACTCCTCACTTTTCTTATACTCCAATGTTCTGTTTACTGACCCTTTAACATACCTCATTACCCATTGAACTGCATTCCAATGAACCCTTGTTGGCTTACTCATGAACCTGCTTATGACACCAACTGGATAAGCCAAGTCTGGCCTAGTCCCTATCATACCATACATCAAGCTCCCAACAACATTGCAGTATGGAATTGACCTCATAAACTCCTCATCTTTGTCAAACTGTTCATCACTTGCAGCTCTAAGCTTGAAATGTTGAGCCAGAGGAGTATTGACTGCTTTAGAATCCTCCATACCAAAAGTTCTTAACACCTTCTTCATGTATTCTGCTTGAGATAATGTAACTGTACCCAGCTTCCTATCCCTGTGAATATCAATGCCTAGTATCCTTCTAGCTCCACCTAAATCCTTCATTTCAAATCTGGAACTGAGCTGGTTCTTCAAGGTTTCAATAGTCTTCATGTCCTTACACGCCACCAGCATGTCATCCACATATAACAGAAGATAAATGACATTACCTGAGACTTCCTTCATGTACACACATTGATCATGTCTGCTTCTCTTGAAACCCACTTCAAGCATGAACATGTTGAACTTCTGGTTCCATTGCCTGGGGCTTTGTTTTAAGCCATACAGAGACTTCTTCAAAGAACAAACCCAGTCCTTTTTGTCTTTCACTTCATAACCTTCTGGCTGTTCCATGAATATCGCTTCTTCAAGATCACCGTGAAGGAAAGCTGTCTTGACATCTAACTGTTCTAGCTCCAAATCTTCCTGAGCTACAATAGACATCAGAAACCTGATTGAGACATGCTTGACCACTGGTGCAAAGATCTCGTTGTAGTCAACTCCTTCTGTTTGTGAGAAACCTCTTGCAACAAGTCTTGCCTTAAACCTGACTGCTTCAGTTTCTGTAACCCCTGCCTTGAGTTTGAATATCCACTTGCACCCAATGACCTTCCTGTCTTTAGGCCTTCTTACTATGTCCCAAGTATGATTCACATCCAGTGAATCCATTTCCTCATCTGAAGCAGAAACCCACTTATCACGTTGATCACTCCTCATTGCTTCCTGATAAGTCTGTGGTTCTTCTACCTCATTAGCTTCATACACCATCATTGCAAAACTTGTGAAACTTTCCTCATCAAATCTCACAGGTGGTTTTATTTGTCTTCTTCCCCTGTCCCTTACCAGCTGATAGCTGTCTTGGATTGTCTCAGCCAATTCCTCTTCTTCAGGTTTTGTTTCTGAATTTTCTTGAGTCTCTAGTTGCTTAACCTTCACACTCTTGGTTTGTGAATGGTCACTTCTGTCCTGACAATCTCCACCTGAGTCTATAACATCAGGTTCTTCAACAATCAACTTCAGGAACTCAGTTTCCTTCTTCCTTGTTTCAGTGTTCACTTCAGCTATGTCCTTATAGCATTCTTGCTCATTGAAAGTTACGTTTCTGCTGATCAGAGGCTTCTTATCTTCTAAACCCCATATCTTGTAACCCTTGACTCCCTCAGGATAGCCTATGAATATACCTTTCTTAGCTCTTGGTTGCAGTTTCCCTGCATCAGAATGATAGTAGCAGATGCAGCCAAAACTCCTTAGATGATGATATGCAGGAGCCTTCTTTGACCACAATTCCTCTGGGATCTGACCATCCACTGCTGAGGAAGGAGACCTGTTTATTAGGTAAACTACAATGTTTACTGCCTCTGCCCAGAATGACTTTGGAAGTCCTGAGTCACTGAGAATACTCCTCACCTTTTCCAGTATGGATCTGTTCATTCTCTCAACTACCCCATTTTGTTGTGGGGTATATGGGATAGTCTTATGCCTTGCAATACCATGCTCAGCACAAAACTCATCAAAATCCTTGTTGCAGAACTCAAGGCCGTTATCAGTCCTCAACTTCTTCACTTTGTACCCAGTCTGATTTTCCACCAGTAGCTTCCAGTCTTTGAACTTGTCTAGAGCCTGATCCTTTGTTTTTAGAAAGAAGCAGAAAACCTTCCTGGAGTGGTCATCAATGAGTGACATAAAGTAATGACAATTACCCAAGGAAGCAGGTACTGAAGGTGCACCCCATAAGTCTGCATGCACATAGTCTAGGCATTGGTTGCTTGAGTGCTTGCCTTGGCTAAAACTAACTCTGTGAGCTTTCCCAAAGATGCAGTCTTCACAGAACTGGATGCTGCTCACTTTTTCCTTGTCCAAAAGTCCCTTCTTTACCAAGATGTCTAGACCTTTCTGACTTACATGAGCTAACCTTCTGTGCCATAGTTTGGTCTCATCTTTAACAATTTCTGCTGAGTTCACTTCACCAATATGGCTCTGTCCTTGGAGAAAGTACAGCTTGCTCTGACGTTTCCCTCTCAACACTGTCCTGTTCCCTTTCTTTATTTTGAGTATACCATTTTCAGAGGCAAAAGTGCAGCCCTGGTCTTCCTCAAACGTGCCAAGGGACAGTAGATTTCTTGAGAAATCCGGGACATACCTGACCTCTTTGATCTCTACATAGCAGCCTTCTGATGTCTTTATTCTGATATTTCCAATACCTTTAACCCTTGATACACTCTCATTTGCCATCCTCACAGCTCCAACATCAGACTCCTTTAACTCTATGAACCATTCCTTTCTGTGTGTCATGTGGTATGTACAAGCAGTGTCTAGAATCCAGACTTCATTGAAATCAATCTGCTCTGTTACATTTGCCTCTGTGACTGTCAATGACTCCACAAATTTGACTCCAGAGATGGCAGAGGCCTCTCCTTGATCTTGTGATTGACCCTTATGTTGACCCTTCTTTGGACAATCCCTCTTGAAATGTCCTTCCATGCCACAAGTCCAACACACGAGCTTTCTTTCCTTAGACTTTGACCTTGACTTCTCTCTGAACTTCTTGTTCTGTCTTGAATCTTTGAATGCAGGTCTGCCCCTTTGATGCCCACCAGAGTAAAGAACCTCTCATGGTGACTTACTTGTCTTCTGGCTTGTACCAAACTCAAGTTGCTTTGAATGAATAGCACTTACAACTTCTTCAAATGTTAGAGTGGCTTTTCCATATCTTAATGTGTCTCGCAGCTGATCAAACTGCTTTGGTAGAGACATTAGGAGGAGGATGGCCTGATCCTCATCCGAGATTTCCACTTTCACATTGCTCAAATCTGTAATAACCCTCAAGAACTCATCAATGTTGTTCTCTATTGTGACGCTATCATTCATCTTGAAACCATACAGCCTTTGCTTCAAGTAAATCCTGTTTGGTAATGACTTTGACATGTACAGAGAATCCAGTACCTTAAACATACCAGCCGCAGTGCTCTCCTTGACAATCTTTCTCAGTACAGTGTCATTCACACTCAAGATAATTGTGCTCCGCACCTTTCTCTGTTTCTCTGCAATAGTCTTGTCTTCTTTCTTTGCAGAAATAGACTCGTCACCTTTCTTAGGAGAAGCTGGTTCTTCTTCCTCCTTCGTATCAGTCTCTTTACCTTTACTGTCCTTATCAGTTTCTGGAGAATCTTTCTTCTTGAGTTCTTCTTCTTGGAGATGTAATGCCTCCGTTAAACCCAGAATCTCCAGATGAGCAAGGATCTTTTCCTTCCACAGATTGTAGTCGTTGGTTCCGTTAAACTTCTCGATCTCCATTTTCGCACCCATCTTGAATCTGCTCGAATCTCAGGTTGCCTTAGGCGGAGACGGAGACGACGGAACCTGGCTCTGATACCACTTGTTGAATCTACGGAAACCAATTCACCGATTAAGCCTCGCCGATACTACACCTATGGAGTCGGCGGAAACAACCGCAAAAGCAAAACGGAAATAAACGACACATAGACTTTATCCAGTTCGGTCGCGAATTGCGAACCTACGTCTGGCCGAGCTTGCTCGGAATCCACTATCCGATCAGTTTTCCGATGATACAAAGATCTCTCCGATCTCACACCCCTATCTATCTTCTCTCTCTGTGTATATTCACTCACCAATGTATAAACCCCAATACAATGTGATAAACCAATCTCTAACACTTTAGATTGTTTATATACCTACTCTCACACACCTTTGCAACAAACCTGCAACTACCCAATAACAGAATCAACAGATTTGTTGCGATATGTTCTTGAGCTGATCTTGAGCTTGAAGGTGATTGGATAAGTAAACCCTCTTATCCAAATAGAAGCTTCTCCTTTTAACTAAACCAACTGTATACCAACAGCAATACCCAGTTTAGACTAACTGGTTAAGAACATGACCAAATCCCCAACATTTCCGATTTCGAAATCAGACATGGACCATGGTTTCTTAGGATCGCGAGCAAATTCCATTGTTGCTAACAGAGAGAGCAAAAGCTGGTCTGAGATTTGTGTTTTAAAAAAGAAGAAATATCTGACGAAGAAGAACGAAGAAAAATAGCGCGGAGAAGAAGAAAAATATGGCAGGAAATAAAAACGCGGCGTTTTAGCGAAAAAAATATCTAACCTGTAAAATGACCATTTTACCCTCTGTATGTTTTCGATTACAAGCTTGGATAATACGCGGCGTTTTGGCAAAAAAATATTCAACCTGTCAAAATGACCATTTTACCTCCCTAGGTTTTTACAGACCATTATTCCTCAAAAATAAAATACAACTATTTTATTCCCCAAAAATTAGGGTTAGTAAATTGTAAACAATGTGAAAACGAAAATCAACAACAAATCCAAACAAATACATGGGAAAAATATAGAAGGAAGCTGATAATAATATTGCGAAATCACTAACCTTTTCTCTAATATTTTTTTCTGTAATTTGTATTTTTGAACTGAATTTTTAAGAAATGTTGTAGAAAAAGGGATTTAACAAAAAAATAAAGGGCAATTCTCATGAATAACACTAAATAAAGTTTTTTTAACACAATTACCACACATTTTCGAAAGTTTTACAAATACCATTAAAAAACTTTTTCCTCATAAATAACACAAATCTTAAATTTTCAAAATTACACCTAAAACCTTCAAAATTATAACATAACCCCTTCAAAACTATACCCTAAACACTATATTGCGAACCCAAATGAAAATTTAAATTCTAAAAGTGTTAAAACTCGTTTTTTGTAGTTGTGGTATTTTTGTAAACTACTACTTTTTGATGGTATTTTTGATATAAAAACATTTTAATGGTATTTTTGTTATAAAAAACTTTTTAATGGTATTTTTAAAACAAAAACTTATTTTGGTGGTATTCTAAGAAATTTCTCAAAAATAAAGCACGAAAGTTTATATTTAAAAGAAACATTGGAAACGAAAGAGACTCAAAACACTAATATCGGTCTAGACATCTTAGAGAAAAAAAAATTATTTCTTTTTTTCGAAAATAAATAATTTAATTTTTGAAACAATCGCGGGTCGCCACGTGGCAGTGGGACCCGCGAATAGCTTAAGAGGTGCAACTTAAATTAAATGTTTTGGAGGTGGTTTTTAATTATATTGGCGACCCCACCAGTCAAGAGGTGAGGCAAGATGCCCGATATTAGTGCTCTCATATACTATCGAGTGTATATTATATATTAGTTGTCATATGACGTATTAACTCTGGTTAATTGAGTTTTTTTTTTAAAGTTGCAAACACAAACTAGCCGAAAAAATCATGAAAAAGTTACCTTTAATTTGGGTTTTAAAATTTTAAGTAAAAGATAAATTCCTTAAAACATCACTCTAAAGTTTTAAGCCCAAAAATATTATTTAAAAAAATGTTGGCCCATAATATCATAAACACAAAAATCACATTTTATTATTTTAGTTTTTTTTATTTTTTATTCGAATTCAGAATTTAGTATTAGTTTTGGAATTTGGATTATCTCTTTTATTTTTGAGTTAATTAGCGTATTATATATTTTTTAAAACATAATTTGTCAATTAATTGTTAGGAAATAAACTCGAATTTCCGATCGCCAAGTTTGTAGGAAGAGAAGAAATAAACACACACGAATTTGTTAACGGAGTTCGGCCAATAGTGCCTACGTCTCCGGACCCGCTACAGATCGTTTTATTTTCGGGAAAAATACAAATGCTCTCAAACTTACAACCAAAAATAGAGTATTAGAAAAATCACTCTTAATTTTTCTCTCAACTCCCCTTTGTAAGCTTCTTGTTTTCCTCTTGATTTTTTTGGATGGGATGATTATTATGATGCACATCGTGCATCTATTTATAGCACAAGAGAGGGGATTGGTGAGCACACAATTATTGACCTTCCATCACCAACCACCTCAGCTACCTTCACCAATAATCACCTACCAAAGAAAAAATCAAAAAACGTGGTCTAACAATCTCCCACTTGAAGACTGATTTCAATCTGTCTTCACATCTCGATCAATGTAGCAGGTCTTCCCAGCTTGTTACTCCAACAAGCCAACTGAGGTTATACATAACCTCAACTTATCATACGGCACGACCTTCGTCAGCATGTCTGCCGGATTCTTGCTTCCTGGGATCTTTTCAAGCACTAACATTTCATCTTCCAATGCTGATCTGATGAAATGATACCGTCGATGTATGTGCTTCGTCCGAGCATGGTAAACCGGATTCTTTGCCAAATCGATGGCGCTTTTACTATCGCAGTATAACACACTTTTCTCTTGATCATGGCCTAACTCTTCTAGAAATGATTGTAACCACATCATCTCTTTTGTTGCCTCTGTTACCGCAACATACTCAGCTTCACAGCGATTTTCTGCAACTTTGAAACCCAACAAATTGCAGTACCACCAAAAGTGTAGACATACCCGGTTGTGCTCTTCGTGCTGTCAATGTCACCTCCATTGTCAGCATCAACATATCCCCGCAATCCCGTTTTAGACTTCGTGAAACATAGCGACAAACTTGGATTCCCTTTTAGATATCTGAAAATCCACTTCACAGCTTCCCAATGTTCCCTTCCTGGATTGCTCATAAATCTGCTTACGACTCCCACTGCATGTGCAATGTCTGGCCTTGTACATATCATTGCGTACATCGGCGCACTATAGCGTACGCATATGGAACTTTATCCATATAGGTCATCTCGTCTTCCGTCTTTGGAGGCTGTTCCTTGGATAACCGAAAAATGACTTGCCAGTGGAGTGCCGATCGGCTTCGCGTCATCCATGTTGAACCTCTTGAGGACTTTCTTCACATACTCCTCTTGTGATAACTTCAGACCTTCCTTGCTTCTACTGATTCTCATTCCTAGAATTTGTCTTGCTTCTCCAAGGTCTTTCATCGCAAACTCTTCTGAGAGTTTCGTCTTCAAGCTATTGATCTCATGCAAGTCTGCTCCTACTATCAGCATGTCGTCCACATATAGAAGCAATATCAAGTAAGACTCTTCAAACTTCTTGAAGTAACAACAGTGGTCAGCTTCACACCTCAAGAAACCGACACCTTTGATAAAGTTGTCAAACCTTTTATACCACTGTCTTGGAGCTTGTTTCAGACCATACAAACTCTTTTTAAGCTTGCACACCAAATCTTCTTTCCCTTTGACCTCAAAGCCTTCGGGTTGCTTCATATAAATTTCCTCATCCAAATCACCATGAAGAAATGTTGTCTTCACATCCATCTGCTGAAGGTGCAAGTCTTCTTGTGCTATCAGCCCAAGAACCGTTCTGATGGTCACCATCTTGACTACAGGAGAGAATATTTCAGTGTAGTCAACGCCTTCTTTTTGTTGGAATCCCTTCACAACAAGTCTCGCCTTATAGCGATTACTTCCATCAGGTTCATCTTTTATCCGGTAGACCCACTTGTTATGCAATGCCTTTTTCTCTTTAGGCAAATTTGCTAACTCCCACGTGTGATTGGATAACAACGAGTTCATCTCGTCGTTCATCGCAAGCTCCCACTTGATCGACTCATCTACTTGCATAGCCTCTTCATAACATTCAGGCTCTCCTCTATCTGTGAGCAAAATGTAATTGAGCGTTGGAGAATATCTTACAGGCTTTCTGATGATTCTACTTGATCGTCGTAACTCCGTGACTGGTGTATGTGGGACCACTTCAGAATCATCATGCTCATCACTCTCTTCTTGAGAGATTTCTTCTTCTGCTGTTATGGTATCCTGCAACTCTGGTGTCAGGATATCTCCTAAGTCAACAGCTTCAGGCTTATTCTTCTCTGGACCTCCTCTTAACTTATCCTTGTACAACGCTTCCTCGTTGAACACAACATTCTTGCTGCGGATGATCTTCCGATTTTGGTCATCCCAAAACCGATAACCGAACTCCGTGTCACCATAACCGATGAAGTAACACTTCTTAGATTTTGCATCAAGTTTACTTCTTGCACCATCATCCACATGAACATAAGCTAGGCAACCAAACACCTTTAGAAAAGAAAGATTTACTTTCTTGCCGCTCCAAACTTCTTCAGGGATCTTGAATCCCAATGGAACGAACGGTCCTCTATTTATTAGGAAGGCCGCCGTGTTGATTGCATCTGCCCAGAAGGTTTTAGGCAATCCGTAATGCAATCTCATGCTCCTTGCACGCTCATTCGGGTTCTGTTCATCCTTTCTCGCTATTCCATTTTGTTGTGGTGTTCCGGAATAGTCTTCACCATCTTGATCCCATTATCGGCGCAGTATCTCTTGAACTCCTCGCTAATATATTCTCCACCATTATCAGACCTTAAACACTTCAACTTGAGATCCGTATCGGTCTCAACCATGGCTTTCCATCTTTTGAAGACCGAAAATACTTCAGATTTCGTCTTCATGAAGTACACCCACACCTTTCTTGTGGAGTCATCAATAAAGGTCACATAGTAGTACGAACCTCCCAGCGATGCAACAGGAGCGGGTCCCCACACGTCAGTATGCACCAGCTCTAACTTCACAGATTTTGGCTCTCTTCCTCCTCTTGAGAAACTAACCCGTTTCTGTTTTCCAAGGATGCAACTTTCACATATCTGATGATCCACCGTCTTCAGATCTGGAAGAGCGCCATTTTCCACCATGAGTTTCATCCCTTTTTCACTCATGTGCCCCAACCTACAATGCCACAACTTGGTTTGTTTGGCATTCTCGACAACAGCAACAGTGTCTTGATAACTTGTCGTCATATAAAGAGTGCCTCTTTTATGACCTCTTGCAACCACCATGGAACCTTTCTTGACTCTCCATGATCCACCACCAAAATTGACATCGTGCCCCATATCATCAAGTTGACCTACAGAGATTAGATTTCTCATCAACTTTGGCACATGTCGAACCTTCGTAATCTTCCACACTCGTCCATCTGACATCTTCAGGTTGATATCTCCAATACCAACTATGTCCAAAGGTAATCCATCCGCAAGATATACCTTTCCGTAATTCCCCGCAACATAATTCTCCATAATGTTGTGGTGCGGCGTGGTGTGGAATGATGCTCCTGAGTCAAGAACCCATGAATCGATTGGGCTATCAACATAGGATATTGACGCTTTGGTGGAACTTGAAGCTACTTTACGAGCTTCACTTTTACTCGGAGAATCCACAGACACTAACAATGCATCAGCAATTTCACGTGTCACTGCATTGGCTCCACTTCCCTTGTTGTCTTCTTTCTTCGGTGGTGCCCGGCAATTCCTTTTAATGTGGCCTGCCTTTCCACAATTCCAACACTCAATAGGCTGTCTGAATTTGGACTGTCCCCGTCCATTCCTTGACTTCGATCTGCCATCGCTCCGGTTATTTCTGTCTTGGGTTCTACCTCTGTTTTCCACGTTGAAAGCAGAGCTCGTTGATGTTTCGCCAGAGTCTATCCTACGAATTTCTTCACCGAGAATACGATCTCGAATGTCGTTGAACTTAAGCTTCTCCGTACCGACGGAATTACTAACCGCAGCTCTCTCATGGGCTCCCAACCTGTTGGCGAGATGCTAACAGAATCAACGCTCGCACTTCATCGTCGAACTCGATTTCAACCGAAGATAACTGGTTGACAATGGTGTTGAATTCGTTCACGTGCGCAGCCACAAGACCACCCTCATCCATCTTCAGATGAAATAGTTTCTAAATGAGAAACACCTTATTATTTGTCGAAGGTTTCTCATACATATCCGAGAGAACTTTCATCAAACCTTCAGTGGTCTTCTCTTTCGCAACATTGTGTGCGACGTTCTTAGATAGTGTTAGCCTAATAACACCCAGAACCTGCCTGTCAAGGAGATCCCATTCTTCTTGTTCCATCTTCTCCGGCTTCTTACTTAGTGGTTGATGGAGCTTCTTTCCGTATAGATAATCTTCGATTTGCATTCTCCAAAATGCATAATCCGTACCGTCAAATTTCACGATACCGTATGTTGAACCATCTTCGCCTCCCATCGTTTCTGATTATTCTTGTGGACCACCGTGTATTAAAACACCTTTCACTATTCACGTGAACAGTAACTCCGGCGTGAACAGTGACGCCGGCGTGAACAGTAACTCCGCCGAAATTTGACCAAAAAAAAAATCACCTTAACCTTGCTCTGATACCAGTTGTTAGGAAATAAACTCGAATTTCCGATCGCCAAGTTTGTAGGAAGAGAAGAAATAAACACACACGAATTTGTTAACGGAGTTCGGCCAATAGTGCCTACGTCTCCGGACCCGCTACAGATCGTTTTATTTTCGGGAAAAATACAAATGCTCTCAAACTTACAACCAAAAATAGAGTATTAGAAAAATCACTCTTAATTTTTCTCTCAACTCCCCTTTGTAAGCTTCTTGTTTTCCTCTTGATTTTTTTGGATGGGATGATTATTATGATGCACATCGTGCATCTATTTATAGCACAAGAGAGGGGATTGGTGAGCACACAATTATTGACCTTCCATCACCAACCACCTCAGCTACCTTCACCAATAATCACCTACCAAAGAAAAAATCAAAAAAACGTGGTCTAACATTAACTGTTTTTGATGTAATAATTAAATTTTGAGTAATTTGATTTTCGTACTTAAAATAACAAATTTAACCTTATTCACACAAAATCATTCACAAAAATCATTCACAAAAAATCATTTCTCAACTCATCATTGACATAAATCATTCATTCACATATATTATTTATCATTCATAATATAATTAAAATTTCGAAATATCAAATTAATAATAATAGGGAGAATCACAAAACTACACCATTTGAATTACCTTTCACAAAACTACACCATTTCAAAAATACTTCACAAAATTACACCTAAACACTCAAAATTAAATCTAAATAAATCATACCCACACAATCTTATCCATTAATACTATACCCTAAACCCTAATTAGCGAACCCAAATGAAAAGATTTTAATTTTGGTAATTTTTAAAAGGTAAATCAAACTTTTAAAATTTTGAAAGGTATAAATATGTGAAAAATTTAAATTAGGTGTAGTTTTATGATGGAGAGAGTGAAAGGGTAGTTTTGTGAATTTCTCATAATAATATATAATGATATAAAGTATAAACCATTATAAACAAAAGGATAATCATAAACGAATACAAACTAATAAATTAATGATAAAATTATAAATTCCTTAATTTTAAAATATAAATTGAAATTTCCAAATACTAAATTAATGAATTTTTAGGAAATATAATTGAAATTTTGAAATATTGAATTACCTTAGCTTAGAGTAATTTACCGAAAGCTTTTCGATTTTCGCGGTTTGATTCATGCCTTACCTTAGCTTAGAGTAATTTGAAACAATAGATCGAGATTAGCGTTTTTTTGTATAAGGAGAGGAGGAGATACATAGATTTAGATATCGAACCTATTCTTATGAAGTAAATCGAAGAAACCCTAGTGTAGTATGTATATGTATAAGTATCTCTTGTGTTTTTATTTGTTTCCTTTTAAGCTCCTCTCTGTTTATAGTTTGTGTGGATCTTTGTTTGATGCAAACTTATATATATGGCTAACCACTGTCTGGCGTTTGGTTGTTTTGCTATTTTGCAATGTAGGTTTATGGCGAGCTGGAGCTGCAAAGGGTAATAAGAAGAAGGAAGGGAGTGTCCTTTGCGATGTAGACTGCTTCTCTCGAGAAGTTTTCTTTCGGGAGAGGATTAAAGTCGGTGGTCAAGCATTGGTGTGTCTGACTCCATCACTCACCGTCACTTCCAATGGCCAATTCTCTAAGAGGTACATTAAAAAACTTGGAATCAGATTGTTATTTGAAATGCAGAATCTTGAATTGTCAGCTTGTAGAGTTTTAGTGTATGTCATATTGTGTGATTCTCGTGTTGTGACTAAGTGTAGATATCTGAAGTGCTTGACGAAGAAGTACTTGAAGAAGCATAATGTTAGGGACTGGCTTAGAGTGATTGCTGCTATCAAGTGGTAATCATCCATTTTATTAGTTTAGCCTTAAGTTGCTGCTTCATGATAAACTGATAACTAAAAACACATCAGTTTTATTTAGTCGGTTAAATCTTATCGTTTTTAGGTCAGTTAAGCTGACTTGTATGGGTATCGCCTGCCTTTTATATCTTTAGTTAGGGTATGAATTATATAAGGAATACATATTGAATCGGTAAGCTAATTGGATTATAAGACTATCTATAAACCATGATGTGAATGAATCTGAGAGATGAGACATTTAATGTCTGATGATCTTCAATATTTCTTTGGCTGATATTGCCCTTAGCCTCACTGTTCTGTTTTTGCCGATTTTTTATGATGCTGATTTTTTCCCGTATTTGGTTTAACTATCTTTGTTCAGGGCATGTACAACTGTCTCCCTACACATTCCTCAAATATCTATGAGAAGGTAAGTTTCATTTTTCTGCGAAATTATCATATATGCAGGTACGTTTTTAATTGTATCTTCGCTTTGATTGCAGGCACTTTTGGAGTCCGAGAAGCATTTAACGGAAAATGGTGAGCTTAGCCTCCCTTGTTCAACATTCATTATGCCATCCACTTACAAGAAAGATGTAAGCATTCCCCGTAAAAAATTGTTGATTATATGCTCTCTGTCTTGTAGACACTATTAAACATGTAGAAAGATGTAAAACTATTTCCATCCCAGGATAATGTACAGAGATAAGATGTTCGATTTGATTTTTTTATTTTAATGCAGATAGGATTATTAGACAATGTATGAAATGTTCACTATCAGCTAAACTTGTTAAACCCTATTGTTTGCAATCTTACAGAATAAAAGTTGTATCCTTTATTGTCTAATACTTAAAGGCCATAAGAAATTGATTATTTGTATGTCATTAAAGTACCATAACTCTTTTGCCCCTTGTCTGTGTTATTTTTCTTCCCTAATATAAGGATTTCAATGCAGGCAAGTAGCCATCAAGGTCCAGGATCAGGTAGTGCATAGAGAGATTTTGCAGCTCTTGCTATGCAAGGTCGGCATGCGCAACGCCGTGTTGGATCTGGAGAGGTTACTGAGCCTATGGTTAAGGTTTCACTTCTAATCTTACTCTTCGTCGTCTTCGTTCAATGATGTGAGTTTTTCTTCAGGAAACGTCAATCTACCAATAATCAAAAACTTGCTCTTCGTCTTTGTCCATCACCATTAGGAAGAATCGATTATCTTCATGTATATGTACCCTTGATTTAATAAATGGTACGACTGCCCTGTGGATTTAACCGCTTCGACAAACTTACTGTTCTCTTCCTCCGAACATCTCCAACACAACGCTCTCAAAATCTAGCGGCGGTGCGTAGGAGAATCGTGAAGGAGAGTTTTCCGAGAAGTGATTGTAATTAATGTTTTTGAAGATTGTTGTTAGTTTCCTTCTATGGCTTGTGAGTAATATTGTTCTTGCTCAGACAAAAACATTGTGTTGAAGAGACTATGTAATTGAGAGAGTTCGATTATTGAGTGTTGGAAACGTTGACTTGCTTCTTCTCTTTCCCGGACAGCTTCGGTCCAAATAGAAGATAACTCTTGGAGTGTTTCTTCTTGGTACATTTCTTTTAATAAATTTGTCTCTCTTTGAAATAAAAGAAACATTTTATTAATAATGGTTATTCTTCAAATGTTTATATATATATATATATTAAAAGTATAATACATGTCACTTACCACAAGATTAAGTTTCGTTCATGCTAAATATTCAGTTATGGTCTATGAGCTTGATTCGAGAGAACAAGATGAATAGGTTTAAGAAAATGTGGATTTGTAATATATACTAAGGAAAAAACCTTACCTTGTTACAAGAGATTTTGTCCTACTAGTCGTATTTTACAAAAGTTGATATTTTAAGTTTTAAGTTTTAACTTTTAACTAGATTTTTACCCACACGGGAGTCATATACATTATTGATAAACAATATACATTATTAATTAACAATATTTATACTATTAAAAGGAAAACATTTTTGCAAAAGAGGACAAAAAAATTCAATTTACAATATTTTCATTCAATATAATCTATGGTTATGTTTAAATACAAGAAAGGAAAACATATTAATTTCAACATTAAAATAGGAACAAAAATATTCAAAAAGGAAAGAAAAATATTATTAATATAAAAAATTAAATTTTAAATAAGTTAAAAATAATAAATCGAATAATTATATCTAAAAAATTAATTACATAATAATTTATTTATAAAGTTAGATATTTTTACGGACTAATTTCAAAACTAAATCGAGGTATAATGGTAGATTTTAATTTTTTACCATCAAATATGAATAACAATTATGATCTAAACATATTTTAATTTTTGTAACGGGTCATTAAAAGTCACAAATCGAATTTGAAATCACGAATAATAATTGTTATGAGACTAAAATCAATTTTAGTTTATGTATAATATATATGTGTATTAGTGACGGATCGGAAAATATCAAACATAGTTTATAATATATAATTATATAATCCAAGAAATCACAAACATTTAATTTCAAACATATTTTACCAAAAAGTTTTAAATATATAAATAAAACATGTCAAAAATTACAACAAATTAAAAACCGCATGTACATTATTAATTAACAATATAATGTTTTCTTACATAAAAAGTGAGTTTTGGTCCTTGTGTATATATATGCGTTGACCACATTTTCTCAACCAGTAACGAGAAATGAACCATAATTATTAGAGCATCTTTCTAGGTTTTTGGGGGAGATGGGGATTTTTAAGTTTTTTTTTAATTTATCTGATTTATTTATTTTTTAAATGACCAATTGCAGGCCGCCACGTGTCAATGGCCCGCCAAAAAAAAAGATTTGCCTTAAGAGTTGACTCAAAAGCCTTCTATAATGATGGTCTTAAATGCTAATTTTTTTTGTTAATAAAAATATTAAATACTTGCTCACGAATATTATTACAAAACAATTAACATTGTTGCAATGTCATTGGTCGGTATAAATTCTTCAGTTTTTTTAAATAAATAAACGAAAAAGTGCAAAAGGAATTAACTAAAAAATGCAAAAAGAAAATAAATTAACGAAAAAATGCAAAAAAAGGAATCATCGCGACTCTTGGTCTCCTTATAACCTCTTGTAACCATCGATTTGAGTAATTACCAAATCATTAACAAAAACAAAAATTCTATTACACAAACTCTTATTACACAAGTCATGGCCCACAAACCTGTTTCACAATTATGAATACTGGCATGAACTACTTTTGTATTACTTTAGCAAAAAATGGTCTAAATAGCTAATAAACCATTTATTTTTTATTTTTATACGAATGTAATTGGAGCTTACAAAGCTGAGTTTTTCAGATTTCGGCCCATTTATTTGATATATAAGCCCATTTAGTATAGTGAACACTCGTTACAATCTCGGCCCATTTATTTTGTTTTAGTATATTTTAATTTTTAACTAGGAAAATCGAATATATTAAATGCTAAATACTTGCGCATATTATTACAAAACAGTTACCATATAAATTCTTCAATTTTTTTTAAAATAAATAAACCAAAAAGTGCAAAAGGAATTAACGAAAAAAATGCAAAAGAAAAATAAATTAACGAAAAAGTGCAAAAAGGAATCATCGCGACTCTTGGTCTCCTTATAACATATTTTTAGGTTTTTGGGGAGATGGGGATTTTTTAAGTTTTTTTTTAAAAAGAAAGACCAATCGCAGGCCACCACGTGTCAGTGGGGCCCGCCAAAAAAAAAAATTTGCCTCTTACAAAAGAAACAAAAGAGATGGGTTTTTCACTATTCATGTGGAACCACCTTAAGAGTTGACTTAAAAAACCCTATGTAATGATGGTATTAAATGCTAATTTTTTTTTGTTAATAAAAATATTAAATACTTGCGCACAAATATTATTATAAAACAATTAACATTGTTGTAATGTCATTGGTCGGTATAAATTCTTCAGTTTTTTTTAAATAAATAAACGAAAAGGTGCGAAAGGAATTAACGAAAAAATACAAAAGGAAAATAAATTAACGAAAAAGTGCAAAAACGAATCATCGCGACTTTTGGTCTCCTTATAACCTCTTGTAACCATCGATTTTGAGGAATCACCAAATCATTAACAAAAACAAAAAAAACACACACAACACACCAACGACACGTACAAACAAAGATTTCTTCGTGTAACAAAAAAAAAAAAGGTTTCTTGCAAGACAAGTCAAGAGATGATTTCATCATCAGAAGAAGGAGATATTGTGTTAACTTCCTTTGCCGCCACTTGCTTCGTCACAATCGTTGGTTTTTTCCTCTTGTTCCTCGTCCTACTAGTCTCAGCAACGTTCATGGTTGTTCTCTACGTCATCATTCAGTGCATTCTCCGAACTTTCTCACGTTCGAATCTTGCACGAGATTTCGAAGCAGGAGCACAGATAATTATAGATTGCTTCATAGGGCCTTACGTAGATTCAGATCTCGATATTGATCTCGAAGCCGGAGTCCTCCAAAGAGACCAATCACAACAATGGAGTGCAGCAAACGTTACTTACCACCCCACAATCAACCGAATAGAAGAACGAAGAAGAAAAGGGTTAAGACAAAGTGACATCGAAACTCTGATGCCAAAGTTTGTCATTGAAGAACAAGGCAACAATAATGTGGAGGAGGATGATGAAGAAAGTGAATCAGAGTTTGTGATTTGTATAAGAGATCTTTTTGTTGAGGAAGAAGACAACAACAAAGAAGAAGAAGAAGAAGAAGGATGTGTGATTTGTGTATGCGAATTTGTTGTTAATGAAGAATGTAGAGTGTTTCCTGTTTGTGGACACGTGTATCATGTTTCTTGTATTGACGCATGGCTTAGGAATCATCGCACGTGTCCTACTTGTCGTTTTGTGATTTAGTATATTTAAACTTGTATAGTTAATGTTGTAATTTAGATTGTTTTTTTTTTGTTTGTTTGTTCTACAAGAGATTTTAATGTTGAATGTTGTAATATATTTTGTAATATATTTCGTTGATGATGAATATGGTTTGATTAGTGTATATATATCTTACGGAGTTACGGTTTATTGTAATATAGTTTGTTGTCTTAAATTAAACATGAAAGGGTAGAAAAACACAAAAACCGACAAATTTTAGATTTGGTCTTGTTGTCGGAAATTTCTTTTCCACGTGGCATTTTATTTTTGTTAAAAGGCCGGATAACAGATTGTAAGCAATCCACAATAATAATAATAAAACGTGGAATAATAGAAAGTTTTGGACTTTCATTAAATTAACAAACTTTTTTTTGTTTTAAATAACAAATTTACATGGATGGTCTTGGAGAGAAACAATTGTTTAGAATTAATGATTAAAAATATATTTTGGGCTAAATTTTTTAGGGATCCATAGATAGAGTTTGCAAAATACTTTGAAATAATAGTTTGAAACTTCGAATCTTAAAAATATTTTTAATTATTTAGTTTCATATCATCAAACATTATAATAAATTCACATTTTTATTTTGGTTTTTCTTCGACACAATATTGTTGATAAATTTACAAAGTTATGTGAAGCTCTTGAAAAATCAATCAAACAAAAATATTTTCTTTTTTGTTACATCATAACCAAACTAGCTGTCTTAATTGTATGACTTTGAGTATTATGTTTTTGTAGATAGTATTGATCTACTTGTTTTGGAACGGTCTACACAAAAATAATTTTTGTAAAAAAAATTAAAATGCAAAGAAAATTATCACTAGTCAATTAGTAGTATGGACTATGGTCTTATCTTTGACCAATTTTTTGTCTTACAATTTCATTAGAAATCAATTAAATCTTTTGTTTTGATTTAATGCATAAAAATGTTGGGGTGTGTGTGGGATCCACAATGACTCTTTATGAAAATATAGAAAATAATAACGTTGTTTCCTACGCGCTTGTGAGGCGCGTGTGGTCTACGGTTCTCTCAACTATACCGATACGCGTCATTTTATTAGTCGAAGTTTAATAAAAAAAAATGATATTAGAAAAAGGAAAATTATCATTAATGACAACTTTATTTTATTTTTGTTAAAAGGCCAAATAATAGAATTGTAATCATTCAATAATAATAATAATAATAATAACAACAACGTGGAAAATAGAAAGTTTTGGACTTAGATTAAATTAACAAACTTTTTTTTGTTTTAAATTTTAAATAACAAATTTGCGTGGATGTTGTGCCTCAAAAGCTAACAACATATGCAATTTTTTTTTATTACATAACAACATATGCAATTATAACCGGGGCTTCTAGCTCAGGCGGTAAAGGGCTCACAGCTGTGAGTTCCACCTCCTGGGTTCGAACCTCGGCCACCGCGAATTACATGCTGCGGGCGTTCTGAAATATAGTCGAACTCACTTCGGTGAGGATCAGGACACCAGGATTATCAAAAAAAAAAAAAAAAAAAAAAACATATGCAATTATAGAACATTATTATTATCAATAAAAGCGAACCATGTACCGACCACTTCCTCTTCATTACAATTTCAATGAAATTTTTTAAAAAAATATATAAATCTAAAAGTAATAGTTCACCAAATTAAACCCTAATTAATATAAGCATAGGCCAAAACCAAAACATGAAGATGAATATCGTTATAAACTATTTAAATACTCTCTATTTGCAAACTCTAAACATACATTTATCAACAAAGACAAAAGTTACCACATTATGTACTAAAGTTATTTTCTTATTCATTGAATTAATGCAGTTTAAGCAAAACTCTCTCAATATATCTAACGAACCTCCTTCGTCATCTTATTAAGTGGAGTGGTTGATAAAAAGTTGGTTTAAAATTTGTTGTGAATTTCAAGTTATTTGGTATCATAAGCTTCATAGCATTTTGGTTCTATACATTTTACCCTCGTCGCTATACAAATGTAAAGCTTCATAGCATTGCCTTAATAGGAAATCTACTAATGCTTGATCATGAATGGATATATATATATATATATATATATATGGTTGAATTTGGCTAAACATTCACGGATTATATATATAGATTGAACTTATGGATATTTTGCTTTTATTTATACAATAGTCAAAATATTTTTATGATAGTCAAAAGAAACAAAATATCTCATTTTCATTTACTCTAAATAAAATAAATATATTCGATTTTGAAGTACTAACTTATTTTCAGAAGGATCATACGCGTGTCAACTCTCAATATTGTATTAAGATTTAAAACTATTTTCTATAATATACAATATAATTTTTTTTCAATATCTCATTAAAAACTATAATGCTCTTCTTCGTATATATTATTTTATTTTCGGATCTTCATTAGCTATTTTTTTTATATGTTAACAAAAATATTTCTTTTTACTCTAGCTTTAGTATTATTAGTAATCTTGTTGTTTACCCAAACTCTTTTTTTATATAATGTATAGTTAAGCCACGTTGATTATCTTATAAAGCCAATTAATAAAACATCTTCAGCAATATTATATTTTAATTTACTTTAATGAACCACGATTTCTGAGAAAAATAAAATCCACTAAATAATCTATTTGGTCACAAATAATGTTATTTTTTGTATTATAATCTTACTTTTGGTCAATGAATAGTTCATATTTCATTATGTTAGTAAAAAAATGTTACAATAATAACTAAAGTGACGTCACGCTTGTTCGTTAAACGCTTGTGTGGCGCGCGTGGTCAACGTTTCTCCCAAATTCATTTTATTAGACGAAGTTTAATAAAATAAAATGATATTAGAAAAAGGAAAATTATCATTAACAAATAGCTTTATTTTATGGCCGTTGGATAAATATCATTTTATATGACCGTTAGATTGTGTATTAGTATTGTTTTGTAAATAAAAAAATATCATTTTTTTTTTCTGTCGTGTTGACCAAATCAACTTATCTTCCAATAAATTAAATTTGTTTACCTAATGAATATCTCCGATTTCAGTCTCGCCGCCTCTCTCGGCTTTCTCCGACGGCGGAGCAACCGTCAATCGCCGTTGGTCTCGAGACGATGAGAAGATCAAATCCGTCTCCGCCTTGACGGCGATTATTCTCCCTTTGTTAGTCTCTCTTCGCTTTAATTGCTTTGCTTGCTTGCTTGCGTTTTAAACATAGATTTTGGTTTGTTTGATTTGATTTCGTGTTTTGACTTTTGCTTGTGAATGCTCTTAAGGAAAAGATTTAGACTTTATTGTTTGTTAGTTCTACAAAAAAAGTAGTAGAAAATATGTTATCTGCAATTAGTTTTTATTTATATATGGTAAAATTGCAAAAAAATATATTGAGATGCAAAATTAGTAGACAAAGATTTATCTGCAAGTAGTTCCTATTTACATATATATATATATGTGGTATAATTGCAAAAAATAGATTGAGATACAAAAGTAGTATGCAAAGATGTATTTGCAATTAGTTCCTATATATATATATGGTAAATTGCTAAAAATATATATATATATATATGTATGGTAAAATTGCAAAAAAATAGATTAAGATACAAAAGTAGTATACAAAGATTTATCTGCAAGTAGTTCCTATTTATATATATATGGTATAATTGCAAAAAATTGATCGAGATACAAAAGTTGTAGACAAAAAAGTATATGCAATTGGTTCTTATATATGTATATATGGTAAAATTTCTAAAAAATAGATTGAAATACAAAAGTAGTGGGAAAAGTTGCATATGCAAGTAGTTCATATTTATATATATGGTAAAATTGCTAAAAAAATATAGATTGAGTTCTGCAAAAGTAGTAGACAAAGATGTTACCTGCAATTAGTTTCTATATATATATATATATATATATATATATGGTAAAATTGATAAAAAAATTTTATATATTTGAGTTATACAAAAGTAAAAGGCAAAGATGTATGTTATGTATCTGAAGTTGTGTATCTGAATCGTAACAAGTATTGATTTGCTGCAGCTTTGGAGTACCATACCGAAGGCTATATTCTTTATTCTCACGATTGATGATAACACGATTCGGTAATTTTGGCCAGGGTAAAAAACCGTACCACCTTTGACCATAGTTGCATGAGCCAAGTCTGGATGTCTACAACCACCATGACATGTGTATGGGGATTTAGAGATGCATGTATCTGACACCATCTCGAGAAAAGTCAGGGAGTCGATGGAAGAGCTTTTCTCAACGGTGGCTGAGGGTTGCATTTGGGGTTTGTTTTGGCGAAAACGACAGACAAAGGCTAATAAACTAAATTTACTAGCATTTGCATTGGTCGTTGATCGCAGTCGCAGCGACTGAACAAAGAACAAGGCCTACTTCATTATAAAAGTGATCATATATATATATATAGCAACTATATAAGAAAAATGTATATTCTTAATTAACGATATGTTATCCATAGTGTTTTCATAAAAAGGTGTTAGGACATGGAGATCTATCTTAGGTTCCACACATATGGGTTCATGCACATTATAACATTTTGTGTTTTATTGCTATAATAGGTGTTCCTTCATACTATTAGCTTGTTGCTATTTTATTTCACATATTTAAACCCATGATATACTTTGATTTGAATTAATAAATAAAATTGTAAAGTATTACATAAATTATCCAAAACATACAAAGCAAGTCTTAAACTGTATTACACAACAACAAAAAAAACTAATCTACAAAACGTTGATCACTACATTCTCTAGGGTTTCGAAAGGGGGGAAAATCTCAAAAAGAAAATCAGATGTAACAAAATTGAACTAGATCAAAATAACATCGAAATTATAAACCGGTTTTTAATAAAACCGGACCGGTTTGGGTGATTTTTGATTTTCTGTTGTTTGCTTTTGTGTATTTGGATCAATAAGATTTTGATGGGGCTTAATTAGATCCAGAAATAAGTCCATTTATTTTTGAATAGAAATCTCTTTTACGGTGAATGCCATATTTTAAAAGAATTTTGGTGAATGCCACGTTGTAGACTATTATGTAATAAAAAAAGGCGAAAATACCCCCCCTGCGTTTTTGTTACACAAAAGATCGGCGGGAGATAAGTAATAAATGTGGATTTGAGTGGTATTAATGAGATGTGACTACTATCTATATTATTATTTTTGAAGTACTAATTTAAATTTTTCCAAAAATTCACACTTATTTACATCTCATGCCATTGGTTTCACAAATGATTTGAATTTAAAAAAGGGCAAAACTATAACTTCCAAAAATACAAACAAAACTATTAAAGATTATTTATAGGTGAATCACAAAACTACACCATTTGAATTACATTTCACAAAACTACACCATTTCAAAATTACTTCACAAAACTACACCTAAACACTCAAAATTAAATTCAAATAAACCATACCCACACAATCCTACCCCTTAATACTATACCCTAAACACTAATTAGCGAACCCAAATGAAAAAAAATTAATTTTGGTAATTATTAAAAGGGTAAATCAAGCTTTTAAAATTTTGAAAGGGTGTAAATTTGTTAAAATAATGAATTAGGTGTAGTTTTGTGAAGAGAGGGTTGAAAGGGGGTTGTTTTGTGAATTTCTCTTATTTATATCCTTAATATGGATAACAATCATAAAAGAAAATAATTCTAATCTTATACTTAAACATATTTAAGTTTCGTTTTTCTTAAATTATTGGATTTAAATTTTTCGTTTTTCTTAAATCATTAATAATAAAATACAAAAATGTTATGTAGGAAAATAAATGACATAAAAATACCCACATAAACTATTTAAAAAAAAAAAAAAAAGATTAATCATACCATAAACCACAATTATAAAAAAAATATTTTCTTAAATTTAAAAAAATTAAATCATGTGTGAAATAATTATAACACTGAACTAATATTATTTGTACAATACAATATATCATTACTATTTTTTCAAATTTAGATAGTAAATATTATAGTTTCACAAAAAATAACAAGTATAATGCCTATTTTGATCACAATTATAAATACTGTTTTCATCACAATTATAAAAAATTTGAACTTTACAGAAAATAATTATTTTTTTTCTTATTTTAATCACTAGTTTTTTAAAAATGCTAATAAAAATAGAATAGCATATTTACATTACGTGAAACTTACCTTAACCATTGTCAATCAATATCATATAATTAAATATGTAAATCAAAATAGGATTAAGAAAATCAAAATTGGAAATTATTTAATTGCCCATTATCATCAATAAACGTTAAAATCAAATTGGTTACCAATTATTCCAAACCCCTAACATTTGGCAACAAAATTATTCACCAACAAAAAACGGAAAGTATATTTAATTTTCACCAATTAAATGGTAATAGAAAATATTTCACAAAAAGCTTAAGATAGTAATTTTGTTATTATTTTTTAAAAATATTTATATTTACAATTAAAATTATTAATATTTAAATAAATGGGAGAATCACAAAACTACACCATTTGAATTACATTTCACAAAACTACACCATTTCAAATATACTTCACAAAACTACACCTAAACACTCAAAATTAAATCCAAATAAACCTTACCCACACAATCTTACCCCTTTAATAATATACACTAAACACTAATTAGCGAACCCAAATGAAAAGATTTTAATTTTGGTAATTTTAAAAGGGTAAATCAAGCTTTTAAAATTTTGAAAGGGTGTAGTTTTGTGAAAAAATTAAATTAGGTGTAGTTTTGTGAAGGAGAGATTGAAAGGGTATAGTTTTGTGAATTCCTCTAAATAAATTTTAGGTAACTAGGGTAATTCGGTTATGTTCCACAAAATTCCGGTTGATTCGATTTTGGGTTATCGAGTAATCAATTTCTCTATATGTTCGGGTTATTTAATTTTTTTGGATTAGTTTTGGTTTAAATATATCGGTAATTTGGATCCGGGTATTTTGTCCACCTTTATAATATACAAAAATAATAATTTCAATAGTTAAATAGTTTAAAATAGTTTGAAAAACTCAACTTACAAATCATATTAAAATTTTTATATATGGACTATGTACTACAAAATATTATATAGTATCAAAAAAACTCATTTCAACAATTTTTAATATTAAAATTATTATTAGATATCGGAAAATATCAGTTTATGAGATATAATTATATAATCCAAGAGATCTCAAACTATAATTCGGGTCGTCATCATAAGAAAATAATAAAATTTACAATATATTCATTTATTTTATGACACAAGATACCACAAACATATAATTAAAATTGAAAAATTTTAATATCTTATTTATCAAATAATTTTATATATATAAATTTGCAAATAGATCTTATTCTTTAAAAATTTCAAAGAATTAAACCGGGTCCGTATCTAGTTTTAAATTTGTTAATGATCTTGACATCTTGTTGTGGGTTTTTTAATTTGAATGATTACTATATTTGAAAACATACACTCGAAATTATAGGAAAGGTTCCTCGTTAACTAATAACAAAAATATACTACATTATTTAAATTCTACAAGACTAGTATATATTACTAGTTTTCTAATTCTTTTTCTTAATTTTTCACTCACATGATTTGCTTATATATATTTTTCTTTATAAGTACTACATAAATTTTATGAAATCATCTTTACTTTTAGTAAAAAAAAAACACGCTAATTGATAAAGTAGAGTTTTATACATTTAACATTATGCCAAATTTATACTTTATTGATTTCTACAAACGTTATTTAATACTCCAAATATTATTTGTGGAGATATGTTGTCTCTATATTATTTTATAAATATTCAAATGATTATATATGAAAATCCTAAATTTAATATATAAAGTAATCGTCACAAATTAAAATTTGAGATTAATAATCTTAATTATATATAGACTATATTATCATTGCAAATTAGATTAATTATCAAATAAATTTAGAAAATTTAAGTATTATTTGTGACGACGATCATGGGTTAAAGAAGTAAATGTGATATTCTGGTTAAATTTAAGTACTATTATACTTGAAAAAATCATTGCATGTAATCTAATTCACTAAAAATGTGTTTGGTTATATATTGAAAGTATGACACTAAAATAATATCTTAGTATTTTTTTAATATATATATATATATATATATATTTCTAAGCTTAACATCTAGTATGATATTGTTGAAAACAACTAATAAAATAATCTTATTTCAATTTTTACATTATATGAGTTCATTTGGAAAATTATGTTATTTTATATTTTTTATTTTTGTTTAAAGAATTAATGTTTAAAGTTTTATTGTATACTTATACGGTTGGTCGCCCGGCTAATATTATCAAACACTAGCATATTAAAATATGTGATTATTATTAGAATATCCAGAAAGAAAATGTATGATTAGTTAATATTAAAATGATATTTTGTATTGGTAGTTAGATGACGTAAACACTGACATGTTTTGTAAGTTTGACCCATTTGTTGTCTAAATCTCACTTTGCTTTACTCTTTTGTAATTTGGTAGATGGTAAGATCTTACTCATCTCATTGCACTTCCTTTTTGTCAGACGTCTCCTTTTCAAATAAAAAATATGATTACAAATTTATAATCATGAATCTTTAAAATTTTGAGAAAATATATGTGAGTGATAATAAATATTTCAAACCCTAAATTTGTAAAGCAGTTTTTGACGAGGTATTAAAAATTAGTGAATAAACAAAAAGTTGTTATGAATTACTTATGAAAATAGAAGCTAATCCTAAATTATTTCCTTAATTCAAGTATTTTTATGAGTTGAAAACTATTTATGATTGTATTGACTGTTATAGATCTAGCTAGTATATGATGAAAAGTTATGTTTCTTATTAATAAAATTTAGTTGAAATTAATTATTTTAATTCTCAATGTTTAATAATATGCTAGGCACATATAAACATCTATATATATACTAAGATTACTTTAATAAGTTTGTGTGTAATAAACTTCCAAAAATATCACTTTGATTTGTATAAATAACAACTACTCCAAAATCCAAACCAAATAAATTGACATAACTTTTTATTTGATGTGACTTATTCTTTTGTGAATTTCACCCTTACCAACTTTAAAAATTATCTAAACACGGTCGTGGGAAACATATAAGAAAGAACAAATCACGGGAAAATTATCTTTTATATATATATACACAATACATACGAACATACGTATAATATATGTTACATATATTAATTAAGTTTCAAAATTGTTTATATATTTATAACCAAAATGCATAGTAGTTAACCAATCAAATGCTTATCTAGTGGTTCAAACTATTTATATATATGAACACTTGAAATAAACCATAGGTTCGATTTTAGTTAGGATAGAATTCACACACAAAAAAATAAAGATATAACATATTTTATTTTCGACTTAGAAGATTATAAATTTTCGATTACCAAAATTTTGTGATATCCAAAAAAAAGAAGCTATAAAAGTAATTAGATTACGTAAACCGTAAATAATGTGTTTAGGGAGCCACGTGTAAAATACCGGACACGTTTAATAATTCTTATTAAACTTGAGATGTACGCATTTAATTATGTGTTATTATTAGCCTTCCTATTTTATTTTATTTTATTTATGTCACGTTGTATATTTATAAATTACAATGATGTGTCCCATATATATATAAAGACAAGATCAGACTTTTTCAAGCATCCTTGGATATATATGCCATTTGAATTTGAAGTTTATCATTTAGAAAAACATGACGAAAGTTTTTAATTATACAAATTAGTACTTATGTATTTTACACGGGAAAAAGTTATATATGTATCTTACATATATTTTTAAGTTATGTTATGCTATTTTGTTAGAAAGTTTTAGTTGTATTAATTGGAGAATGAATTCGTTTGCATATCCTCTATTAATAGTTTTTTAAAAATTTAATTTAAAGGCACATACGCATCCATCATATTGTAGATTTTATTATTTTTTATTATATTTGAAGGCATAGAACTTATAGTTATATGTCAATATATTACTAGATTAAGGACTAGATTCAAGAAGGCAAGAGAGCATTTTTATAGCGAAAAAAAACGAATGAAAATACGATTTTTTTTATTTAAATATGAACATATAATATAAGGTATTTTAATAGCGTTAAAGGGAATTGATTCACAATAATATCTAAATATATAATATATATAAATATTAATAGCTACTCCCTCCATTCCAAAAACATGTAGTTTTAGAAGTTTTCACGCATATTAAGAATTCATTAAATTTGTGTATTTATAATACTAAAACAATATTTAATATATGTTTATACCTAATTTGAGCCAATAGAAAAATAGTAAGCAAAATCTAATTGGTCAAAAAACATTAAATGACAATAAATTTTATATTGAAAATGAAAAATTACATCTATTTTGGGACAAAAATTTTCTCCTAAAACTACATCTATTTTGGAACGGAGGGAGTATATTTTATACAATAATGTAATTAAATAAATATAAAAGTATCTTACGTCACTACATAATCTCAATAATTATTTTTTTGTCGGCAATGGGCTCTATTCATTTTAATTTCAATCCAAAAGAAGATATTTGTTAGCAACAATCATATAGTATCTCGTAAGGTTCTTTGATATTTGTGAATACATCATTTTTATTATAAAGTTTTGTACGTTTATATATAAACTAACTTATTCTCTACGAATACACAAAACATGTTGACAAATGACAATATTCAGTTTACCAATCACACGGTACATTGACTTATTACTTGTTACAAAGATTGTAAGTAACAATTTTTAACAAAAAAAACAATCTTTCTTTTATGTTTATCTCATAATTGTTATTGTCGTTGAATGAAACTGGAAACTAAAGAATATGCATAGAATGTCAAGATAATAAACTAAAATCCAACAAACAAGATTTTAACTCATAAAAATAATAAAAGGACTTGTGATTAGATTTCTATAAATTAGTCTATCCATGTCTTTATAGGTTTAGAAAAGTCAAATGTGTCTTTTCTTTGTTGAACTATCAGTTCCATAGAGTTATAATTGCTTTATTTCGCAGTTCTCTTTTGAATATATACGAAATACATTTTGGGTTAACAATTATTGTGGACATGTAATAGATCACAAAAATATAAAGGGGCAATTACAAAACTACATAATTTGAATTTCATTTCACAAAACTACACCTTTTAAAAATTTTCTTCACAAAACTACACATAAATTCTAAAAATTAAATCCAAATTAAGTCTACCCACACAATCCTACCCTATTAATACTATACCCTAAACACTAATTAGCGAACTCAAATGAAAATATTTTAATTTTAGTAATTTTTAAAAGGATAAATCAAACTTTTAAAATTTTGAAATGATGTAAATATGTAAAAATATTAAATTTGGTGCAGTTTTACGAAAGGAGGGTTAAAAGGGTACATATTTGGGAATTCCTCAAATATAAATATATATATATATCGATATTTCAAAATCTACATACGTTAATTCTTTTTTTGTCATCTATTGTATTTCATCAATGGTGTTACACAAAAAACTAAAGTCCAATAACAAAGCTTTAATTAAACATTACAAATCAAATACGGGAAAAACGTCAATTAATTCCCCAAGTTACCAAAATAGGCCATTTTATTCCCCAACTTCATATTAGGCCAATTAATTGGAGAATTAATTGGCTAATGTGAAGTTTGAGAATAAAATGGCCTATTTTGGTAACTTGGGGAATTAATTGACGTTTTTCCCAACAAAAGCCCATTTCTAAAGAAACCCTAGAGAAAAGTTGAAGCCGCCAAAGTTACGAAAACGCGCCGCAAAGAAGATTTTGGGGCAGACACGTCGATGATCGGAGGATAGGAGATGTACAGCTTTAGCCACTTTGATTATCATCCCGTGAAAGCTTCAAGTTTGTCGATACCACTGTAGAAGATGCCACATCTTTACAGTTCAAGAACGAACCAAACAAACTTAAAACGAAGCCTTCAAAACTCCTCGTCAATTTTCAGATCTGCTGCTTCAAAGACTCTTTCACTCGGTTTCATCGGGTTTGAGAGAAGACGATAAGAATAAATACAGATCTAAACGATTTAACTAAAAGACAAGTTGTGAAATGCGAGCCATAGCCGGCTATCTTCGTTAACAAAACCGAAAATACCAGAGACAAAGCCAACCATCGTTGCTAGAGGAGCCAACGATGTCGGAGACGAAAGCGGACAACCCTGGTAGAGAGATCCAGAGATTCCGAGACATAAATGACCATCCCAACCGCTAGAATAGCTGGCGGATGCCAAGATGAAACCACCCTGCATTTACCGGAGAAGAAACATCAACCGGAAATGGTGGAGATCGACTCTCTCTCTCTGAAAGATTTTTTAGAGAGAAGAGAGAGAGAGAGAGCCGACCCCTACATACGTTAATTCACTATTACCAATATTTATAATTTAAACCTTTTATTGTCATGAAATATTTCCTACCTACATCATTTATGGATCATGAATATATACATTGAATATTTTTCAAGATAATTACATTATCTACATGTTGTATCGTCTCTTGTTTCACGTAGCCGCTACCCACAAGTAGAGCTGTCAAATGGGACGTCCACGTCCATTTTGGCTCGTCCACGTCCATTTTGGCTCGTCCAATATTGACCATCTCAATTGTGGACAAATTATGACCGTGTCCATTAACGACCATGTCCACTAAGGACCAAGCCCATTAACGACCATGTCTAAATGGGCTGTCCATTGGACAAAATGCATCCAAATTCCACAAAATACATCAAAATTCCACAAAATACATCAAAATGTCTAATTTTTCAATTTTGTTATTTTGTACATCTTTCATTAGTCATTATTTCCACGAAAGTGTTGTTATATGTCAATATAATATAAACTTAACATGTGAGAACCAAAAACATGAACATTCATTTGATATAAAAACGTGATTTTGCGATTTTGATGGAAAAACGTGATTTTGCGATTTTGACGAAAAACGTGATTTTACCATTTTAACGGAAAACGTGATTTTGATGTTTTAGGGGAAAGTTTGATTTTTTTCGATTTTAACGAAAAAACGTAATTTTGCGGTTTTTCGGAAAAACGTATTAGCGGAAAAACATGATTTTTCGTTTTTGGTGGGAAAACACGATTTTACAATTTTAATGGAAAACCCAGCTTTACGAAAAATCCAATTTTTGTTTGAATAAACACCAAATTATAAATTATATAATTGTGACCAAAAAAAAAATAATTATATAATTAAAGGTAATTTTGACTTTTACACATTTGAATGAATTTTATGTCAATGGGCCGCCCAACGTCCATCTTTTCCGACCCGTTTTGTCCATGGACAATATATGTCCAAGACCATTTTAGCCCGTTGAAATATAGGTTTGTCCATGACCACGTCCAACACGTGGTTAGGACCATGGACGTCCGCCCATTTTGACAGCCATATACCCACAAGGGAGTCAAGTATTAATATATATATATTTTCAACAATGATAACATACTATGTTAGATCAATTAAATAATAATAACTTTACATTTTTTTTATATGAAACGCAAATTGTCTAGTTATATCATGTATTATTGAGGAGAAGGAGTTTCTAGGTAGTTAGACGTAAAATAACAATATGATTTTGATGATAAATTATATATTCTAGTATAAATTCTCATGCAAAAAGATTTAACAAAAATAATAGTATATGTTAATAGTTAATACTATACTCTTAATTGATTATTTAATGTTTGTTGCCACGTATCATGAGTAGAAAAATACTTTAGGTTTTTTCCTATGATAACACACATAGCATAGCTACATGGGATACCTTTCAATTGCTACTTTCATCTTCTGTTTTTTTTTGTAAATATCCTTTTCCATCTTTCTTTTGGAATAAGACCGTTTAATATTACTTTCAATCATTTCTCTTCTAATTTCTTCTAACATGTCAATAATTTTTTTTTTCTCTAGCTAGCTTCTCTAATGTTCTTGTTAAACAACTCACATAATTTTGTTTTTGGTAAATAACTTATATAAAATTTATGTATCTCAATTCCAAAGTTCTTGTTTCTTGTAATTCCAAAGTCTACTACTAAATTTTGTTCCACGAATCTTCCTCTTTTGTTCCATCACTTTTTTCTTTGCATGTGAACATTGTTTACATTGAGAATGTAGACAAATTTCATATTATTCTTCGTTCAAATAAGATTTTATTTTCATGTTCACATGATTTAAATGATTAATTTTTGACCAAATAAATAAATTAAATTTTAAATATTATTTTTGATTTTTTTGTATTGGTTTAGTTTTGAAGAATGAAAGTTTGTTGTTTCAAATACTATTTGACATCAAAAATACGAATTAATATGATAGTTATTGGAATTTGTCATCACTTATCATTTGACAAAATAATACGAATAATTGGAGCACTATATATATCGAATATATTACATCATTTACATAACATGTTCTAACGTAAGATGGCATGGGCAATTAATATAAAATGAGGTAGATATAATTTAATTTAGAGGAATTCACAAATCTACACCCTTTCAACCCCTTCTTCACAAAACTACTCCTAATTTAATATTTTCACATATTTACACCCTTTCAAAATTTTAAAAGCTTGATTTAACCTTTAAAAAATTACCAAAATTATAAAATTTTCATTTGGGTTCGCTAATTAGTGTTTAGGGTATAGTATTAAGGGGGTATGATTGTTTGGGTAGAGTTTATTTGGATTTAATTTTGAGTGTTTAAGTGTAGTTTTGTGAAGTATTTTGGAAATGGTGTAGTTTTGTGAAATGTAATTCAAATGGTGTAGTTTTGTGATTCTCCCTTTAATTTATAATATGTTGCATTATAATAAGTTAATAACTTACCTGATTTTATATTATTCTGCGTATCGTTTACGTATCATATACGTGTCACCCTCTAAACTACTATCTCCACTAATTCATTTATAATAGGTCATTATATATTTTTATACAGTAGAACCTCCATTCAATAAAATATTTTTCTTTTTGTACAAATATCTCTATAAATTAATATCACTAAATTAAAAAAAATCATAATTTCAATATTATTAATTTATAGAGGTTTTACTATATATATGTTTTTATAGATTTAGCGTTATCTTAATTTTAAAATGGATATGTAAATAGAAATCAGACTATCTAAGTTTTTCACAAAAATAATTAAAGCAAAATACATTCAAAATTTTGAAAAATATCCAAAACATTTAACTAAAGGAAAATATATAAAATAAAAAATCATTAACTTGTAAACACTTTTTTATCGAATGAAGTTGAAATTATATTTTTCAATATATTCTCTAGGTTTAGATTTCTTTTGAGTGGTATTCCAAATATTTTTTAATTCTTTATTATTATTATTATTATTATTATTATTATTATTATTATTACTATTATTACTACTTCTAGCATCCGTCGTCACCGTCTCCATGGCTATCCTCGCCGGAAAAGCCACAGGGCTTCTCCCTACCGGAGTAGTGGCTCGAACCGGCGTGGCGGATCTAGAAGGCTCTTGGCTACCTATAGGAGTCATCTCAGTGCCCATATCCCTCACACAAACAGATCTAATCACAACCGTTGGATTACTAATAACAACATTACTCTCTTTCCTCCACGTGGCACCACCCGATCCTACGTTATTTCTTTGTCTCCACCTCAAGCCTTTCCGCCGAAGCGTCTCCGTCGTCGTCGTAATTAATTTCTTCTTCTCTTTCTCTCTGTGAAGCGGAAGCTATGAGTCTAAGATCATCGGCGTTTGAGTTTCTCGGTTTAACATTCCTCGAGTTATGATGACTCTTCTCTCCTCCTCCGCCGCCGCCGCGAGATAAGCAGGAGACGGCGCGGGTTCGGTGGTGGCTGTGGTGGTTAGGTGTACGGTTCGCGCCTTTTTGAAACTCGTAGTTAGCAATGTTGTTGTTGCCTTTTGAAATCTCCGGTGTTTTTGGAATTAGATGGTGAAAGAATCTCTTAGAATGTCTTGTGTTGGTATTACCAAGAAAAAAATAATAATAATCCAAAAAACAACGTATTTTTTATTAATATGTGGCAAAAACAATACACATCTGTATTAATGTTATAATTTGATAGGTTGTTTCTTTTAGCTAATGTATCAACTCCTCGTAGAAGATTTTGGCTGACTTGGCACAACATGGCACAAAAAAATAGCCTTAATAATACACTAACCATCACAAAAATGAATAAATTATGTTTCTTTTAAAATCCAAAAACGACTTCGTTTTGATTATCATGCAATTAACAAATAAATATAACAAAAACTAACAAAGGTGGGATTCGAACACGGTACCCAACCAATTATTATTACATAGCCATATCCATTATGCAGCATAAACTTTACCCTATAATCAGTACCCGATAATATTTATAGTGTAATAATGTAAAGTTTTTTTCAAAGAAGACATCGAAGAAGGGAATCGTCATTCGTGGAAGTATCAATTTTTAAGGAGGTGCAGTGTTCGAATCTTACCTTTATTAATTTTCGTTTTGTTTATTTTATAATTCTGTTAACGGAAACGTTAGTTGACTATTCGACATGCCCAAATTTAACTAGCGGACGAAAATTTGAGATTTTATAGAAAAATCAACAAAAACTTTAGAATTTAAAAGATATTTACAAAGTTGAGGACTTGATTGGACCCAAATGAAAAGTTGAAGTTGTTTTAAGATTTTTCTCTTTAAACAATTCATTGGGGATACTCCATCAACATGAATGTTTTTTTTTTGTTTTTCTTGATTTTTATTTTTGGGGTAAAGAAAAATAGAATTAAACAAAAAAAAATATATAGTGAAAAAAAGGAAAACTTATGTGGGACCATGATAAGTGATGTTACCCATCTAAAAAGCAATAGGTTTTGTTACTACACATACTTAACAATTAACAACAATTTATAAAACTCACAAACATAATAAACTCACTTTATTTTACATATAATTAGCCTTTTAGCAAAAAATGTGACATATAACTCTTTTTTAAAATGTGAATCAATATTGTAATAAAACTTGTTTTACATACTCCTATCATTTCTATTTCTTATATATAAGTATACTAGTGTCTTGGCCCGTGCGTTGCACGGGCTAATTATAAATGAATTATATATTAAATATAAGATTAATATATATATATATATTATTATAGAAAAATGAATATAATTTTTGTTTTAATTATTTATAATATATTTAGAAAGTGTAGTTTAAAAATATAAATTAGTAAATGGTAACAATTATTATTTTAATGACATACATGTGAATCATTTCAAATCAGAATTTAATTTTTTTTTTGGAATATTATAAATTTTAAAAATTAAAAATTAAGATAATTTAAATAAAATCGTGTCATAATAAAAAAATGATTCAAAATTTTAAAATAACATTTTAACAAAAAATAAACTTAAAAAATCGAATACTAAAAAGAAAAAATAACTAAAACCCACGAATTCGGAAAGTTATATGAGTTATATTTAGATTTCAATATTTCAAATTCAATATTTAAGTTTTTTATTTTATTAAAAAGTTATTTTTAAATTTTTGCAGTAAAAATAATTTATTGGTTTCAATTGTAATTTATCGTTTTTAGTTATAGATTTTGTTTTATTTAAAACTTTTAAATTTATTAATAGTATTTTACCATTTTTATTATATTTTTAATTAACAAAATTGAAAAACTATTATTTTAATCATTATTTGACTAAGTCAACCTGTTGATTTGCACCAATTTAACAATTTGAATGTTTAATGTGGAAAAATTTATGACTTGAGTTTTACTATATAAACCGGAAATGTTTGAGGTTTAAATTGGAAAAATGTTGGAAAATGAGGGTTTTTTTTATGGTAAATTCTCTTTATTTTGAAATTTTTTAGTTTTTAACTATTATAAAATTAACATAAAGATTCGATTAATTTTTTTTTTACCGACTGGAGTTTAAGAGTATAAGTAATTAAAAAGATGGAACCATTTTTTTATTGAGGAGAGATATCGATTAATAAAAAAAATTATATGATGAATTGATTTAATCGTGGAGGGAATATAGGGATTAGAGTGAGTGGAAATAGGGATTTTAGGAGTGGTTTTGATTTTTCAATCGATCAATTTTTTTTTTAAATATTCTTTAGATATAAAAATTAGAAAATTTATATTGTTGACACCTGTTTTTTGATGACGTGTTGCAAAATTAAGGTGGTAGTTATTGGAAATTTTACTTGTGACTTATAATAATAGGATAACATGACATTTGTAAACAAAAAAAATTAATGAGAAGAGATGGGATCAGGTCTTAAATATTTTTATCGCTTCATAAGTCATAATTTGTAGTTGACTTCATTTAGTCATAGACTATTCCATATTTTTTTCTTCAAAAATAAACTCATCAGATTATTAACCATTAATTTAATTTTGGAGTTATATATCTACCAATATATATAATCTCTAGTCATTCTCTTATTTCATATTAATTATTTATTCTACAAAGTCTCTATTTTTACTTTATCAAGTGTTTTATCGTCGTGTTAGAAAAAACTCAACGAGTTTTAACTTTTAAGATAAAAACAAGCTTACCGCCGAGAAAATGTGTTCCACTTGCGAAGATAATAATGGAATTTCATTATACAATATGTTTAAGACAAAATGCTTAATATGACATTCATGATACCGATACAATATGGAATAATCTTTCTCCTTTAAAGTTTGTTCACATTGGTTTCTTGGTAATTGAAATTCATCTGGTGAATTATTTCCCTTATATTTTTGAAAGTTATATATATATATATATATATATCATGTATAACAATTAATTAGATTAAGATTATTATGTAATTATATAGTAATATTGACCCTAGTAAAATATACTAATACCTAATTACATGCATTGTGAATTTGCATTAGCTAGGTCGTAAAGTTGAGTATGTATGTGTTAGGCCTTTGGGTATGGTTTAATATGTTGGGAAAACGAACTGAACCGAATATAACCCAACCTAACCAAACCAAAATCGCATAACCTAAAAACTTAATTACAATCATTCTCCTCTATAATCACAAGTTATGTAATCTTTTGTCTTTTCATTGTTGGGAGATTTTGACATAATTCAGGAATTTAATGTGAAAGTTTGGATTTAAGAATTATAATATAATCTAAAAAATGAGCTAATCAATGTTTCAAAGTAATTCTCGTTTTAAGAATATAAACTATTCGTCTATAATCACAAGTTAATTAAGCTTTTGCCTTTTCATTGTTGGGAGATTTTGACATAATTCAAGAATTTAATCTGAAAGTTTGGATTAAAGAATTATAATATAATCTAGAAAATGAGCTAATCAATGTATCAAAGTAATTTCCGTTTTAAGATTATAAACTATTCGTTCCACGTTATTTTATACCTCAAAATGTGTAGTTAATTAAAAAAATGAAACATATGTAGATGTCGAAGAAACTAATAGATAAATTTCATTTTATTGTGGACAAGTGGAATATTTTTTTTTTTATTTTATATATAAATATAAGAAATACATACGTTAAATAAAAACATTCTTCAATAAAACGTTTTACAATTTCCTTTAACAAAAAAAAATTACGAGTTCTAGAGTGTGTTTAAGACTTTAAGTCGTTGTCTATAAAGCCTAACAATTATGAATGTCTTTGGTATGAGATAATAAAACTTGCTTGTTGTATTATAACGCAATCATTTTAGATTAAGTTACATGTTATCAAGTTTTTTTCATTACTCCAGTCAAATAAAATCTCATTTCAATTATTTTCATAAATGAGGAAATAGTAATAGCTAGAACATCAAGAAAAAAACTTACTTAAAACTCATATCTCAAAAGACACAAATGTAAGAAAAATTAAACTTCTACGTCTCATAAGATATACTTCATATATGATGGAGTGAATATGTTTTGCTTAAGTTATTGAGTCAAAATACTATTATTTAAAAGAGATATAATTATAGTAATTATAGTAAATATGTATTGCATAGGTTATTGACTGTATTTTTGTTTGTTTGTTATAAAGATAAAAAAAACCATTTCTCACAAAATATATATCACAAATGAGAAATATACTAATTGCCAATTAAGTTTGAAAACCATAATTATAACAATTATATGGAAGTTAATTTGAAATGAAGATTTATTGGATCTAAATTGTTTTTGAAAATTAGTTTTATATAATAATATTGAACAATATGGTCGCTAATATTTATCAACAAAATGATGACGTGCTACAATTATGTTAATTTTTGTTATTTGTTATCTTATGTTTTGCTTATGTTTTACTTATGTTTTGGTTATGTTTTGAACATTGCGTGCACAATTTGCACACTAAAGAGACATTAAATACAATGAAATATGCAAATCGTGCTCGCAATATTCAAAACAACGAGCACACGATTTGCAAACTTTATCGTATTTAATGTCTCCTAAAATTTCTTGCACGATTTTGCATACTTCGTATTACCGATCATCACAATTTTGATATTGCCACTAAAGAAATCATAAGTTACATGTTAGCATGGTTAATTCACATGACAATGTATAGTAGAAAATCTACTAAAATTTTGAATACCTAAAGCAAACGAGTTAACTTGTCTTTGTCTCGGTAAGGAACAAGACATCCTTCCTTTCTCTTTCTCTCATCTCCTAGTGCACTGATTACATTTCCCAACGTTAGCAGACCTTTATTTATGTGGATACCTATGAAAATTAATATAAAGTAGAATTAGGTGTGAGATAACCTTCTTTCATACGCATCTCGTCGACTACTGTTTGTTTTGACACCTTGTTGTCTAACTGTCTCGGTAAGGAACATGACATCCTTCCTTTCTTTTTCTATCATCTCCTAATGCGCTGATTACATTTCCCAACGTTAGCACTGTTGTTGATATGGATTCCTATGTAGATGTATAGTAAACAAATATACTAGTTTAGTCGTTCGTCTTCACTTAACAAAGCAAAAAAAAGTAATGTAGAGTAGAATTATGTGTGAAGTAACCTTCTTTCAAACGCATCTCTTCGGCTCCTGTTTGTTTTGACATCTTGTTGAAAAGAGGCATAACTATGTTATCATTTTAGAATCTAATTTAAAAAAACACATTTTGTAAAACCTACTTTATAAAGGAAATAATTTTTGTATTGTACTTTACATTGATGATGTCTAAAAGAGATAATTTCTTTGTATTTGTACTTTTCAAAATTAGATTTTTGATATATGAAAACTTTTCATACTTTTAATATATTATTTTGAAAGTAACAATACCGAAACAAAACAAAATATTTTGTGTAAATTAAAATGTGTTTTTAATAAAAATCTCTTATACATTGTTTTACATTTCTTGAGAAATATCTATATTCGTAAAAAAGATTGATGTTTGGCGAGTCGTCGATATCTCTATAATTGTTTATAAAAAAAAAATTGCATTTCTTTCACGAATAATAAAATTTTATATCAATTAAACTAATTTTATAGTCGCTTCTAGCATATAAAATTCTACCGACTGCTATGTTGTTGAGGCATGTCCATCTAGATGTAGTGATAAAATCAATATGGAACCAACCAACATAACAAAAACATGAATGTTATAGGTACGTAATATAAGTATACTTTTATTCTTCCAGTAACATAACTAATTATATAAAAAGAAATATTTGACAAACTAAACTTGCTTTAGAATAATAACAATTATCATTTGTGTTTTTAAATTTGATTTGTGATTTTAATGACCCGTTACAAAAATTATAATAAGTGGAGATCATAATTTATGTTCAAATTGAATATAAAAAATTAAAATCTAAGTATGAAATTAAATCGTAAAAAATTATCTTACCTTATTAATAAATTAATCCATAAAATCTACAATTACATTGTAAATACATTTTTTTCTTCTTTGTAAAAATGTTTCTCAAATAGATAAGATCAAGTTATTTGAATTCTTATTGTTTTCTTTTTTGATTTTGAAATAAAAAATGTTTTCTTTCTTTGTTTTGTTTGTTTTTAATCAACTCGGCAATATATGAATTCTTAAAATATATCATATTACAATTTTTTATAATATTATTCGCTTTTTTGTTACATTTTTGTTTTATTATTTTTATTTGAAATATTTTTATAGTTTCCTTTTTTGTTTCTTTTTTAAAAATTAATTTTCCCATAAATATTTTAAGCATATGTTAAAATGAGCGGCATTGTATTGTAAATACAATTTTTTGTCCTCTTTATAAAAATGTTTTTATTAAATATAGATAACTTCATTTATATTGAATTTCTTTACTTGTATTCAGACTAACTTTAAAATCATAATATCCAACTTCACAATATATTCTTGACATATACAAAGAACTAGGAATTAACCCGTGGTTCACCACGGGTTTATATTTTTTAAATGATGTTATATATTTATATATTTAATTTAGAACGTATAAATGTTATTTTTTATATTTAGGTGTGAAAAAAGATCCGGATTCAAAATACAACCGAAACCTAGCTAATATAATTTTTTTATCTTAGTTTATATTTTTAATATGAAACCCTTTAATCAAAATAGAGACCCAAATACAAAACAAAACTGAATTACACAAATTGAATTATGCGAATTACCCAAATTTATTTAAAATATATTATAAATATTTTTTTGTGAATATATTTAAAATATGTAATATTATATTTAATTTCAATATTATTTTAAATTTTTTGTGTTTTTTAGAATCGAACCGAAAACCAAACCCGTTAACTAATGTTATGTTTTAACTGTTTTAAATTTATAAAAAATTGTTTCAACTCATTTTAAAAAATTTAATCATATTAATTAAACTTGTATTTATTTTTTTGTTATTTTTGTTAAAAAAATTAATGGTTTTTGTTAAAAAAAATTTCTAATGGTATTTTGACATAAGTAAATTTTAATGGTATTTTTTTTAAAAAAACTATGTAATATGTATTTGTATGAATGACATATTTTCTTTAAAATTTGACATTTTAGGAAAATTTGGAATATTTCCTTTTTTGTTTTTTTATAATTAAATGTTTATATTTGTTTTTTTTATGGACAATGGCAAGAATTGTAAATAATTATGATTTTTTGGACATATTCAAAATACTACTTCAAAAATAATAATATAGATATATACAAATACTTGACACATAGCTAAACATGATTTAGTGTGAAAAAAGTTAAACATGATTAAAGGGGTGGGCATTTGGTTTTCGGATCGGATTCGGGTCGGGTTTTTTGGGTACGACTATCTAGAAACCGTTCGGGTTATTTACAAATTCGGTTCGGGTTTGGTTCGGATCTATTCAGGTTCGGGTCGGGTTTCACATTTTTAACAAAACCCGACATGGAACCGAAATATTATCGACTTCGGAATTTTCGGGTTTCGGTTCGGGTTTTTTGGGTTTTGGATCGGATTTTTTGTAGTTTTTGGATTTTTGGTGAGAAATTCGGGTTCCTATTTGGGGTTATTCGGATTTCGGTTCGGGTTAACCCAAATTACCCACAAAAACTAAAATAGCCTATTAAAATCCAAACTACCCTATGAAAATTCAAAATTTCCCTACTAAAACTATATACACATATATATATTCGGGTTTATTCGGTACCCGTTCGGATTCGGTTCGGGTTTTGATCGGGTACCCGGATTAAAGAATTCTAAAACCCGTTCAGGTTTTTTGGAAGTACGGTTCGGTTTCGGTTCGGGTTTTTTGGGTCGGGTTCGGGTCGGATTTCGGATCTCAGGTGAAATGCCCACCCCTACTGATTTAGTAATGAGAGATTAATATATATACATATTTTTGACACATTATACGAGTAAAAAAAATCATAATATATATACATATAACTTCATTTATATTAATTTGGTTTACTTGTATTTAGGGGAAGTGGGTAATAGGCGGGATTTTACTAGGTTTAATTTTTAAGACTACGGTTACAACTTTAGTAGGTTTTTATTAATTTGGTTTATACAGAGAGAAGTTCCCAAAAACAAAAACTCTCTTTTATCTCTTTCATATTTTGTTGTAACCACTCTTTTTACAAAACCTAAGAGAAAGATGAGCAACGAGAAGGATAATTTCAGCATCACAGATCTTACCTCTGGTTAGTTTATTATGTTCTCTCATCTATAAACCCTAGTTAGGTTTCTTTGCGGTTAATTTTATGTTTATTTATATAGTCATTATAATTTATCCAAAAAACCCTAATTGAGTACTTCGCTTCATGGTTTTACTTAATTAATTTAGTTCTCAACGATCTAGAAGATGAAGCGGTGGATATGGAAGTAATTGGGGTGAGATTGTTATTGGTTTTTCTGAATGATAATTTGTTAATTACTTATATAGATTGTTATTATTTGAAAGTAATTTTTATATATATGTTTTGTTAATTATAAAGAATGTGGATGGACAAAGTTGTGATGATGTGCTTGAGAATTTGACTCCTATTGTGAGAAACCGTGTTGATTCATTGTGGGATATACAGGTTTATTAATTAGAGGGAACTTCCTTAATTTTTTTTCATAATTATGTGTAAAAAATCTTATGTATATATATAGCATTATTTATTTGTTGATGTGTGTATTTATTCGCCTTTGTGGGATCTTTCTAATTTTTTAGATTCAACATGATGAACTTGAGGCCAAGTTTCTTGAGGAGAAAGCCACTCTTGAAGCAAAGTATCAAAAGATGTATCAACCTTTGTATACTAAGGTACACATTTTTTTTATTAGTGAGAAATTGATAGGAAAAGATGTGTATATATACTTTCTTTGCATATGTCTACTACATAATTGTTGTGTTTATGATAATATATTCTAAATGTTAGCTCATGTGTAATTCTTGGCGATCTTGTGTTAAAATAGCGTTTTGAGATTGTGAATGGAACTATCGAAGTCGAACTAGCTCCAAAGGAAATGGAGATGGAACAAGGAGAGGAAATAACCATTGAAGGTATAAACTTCATGAGCAAAACAATATCTTCTTTGTTTTTGTTTTTTTTTTGGAAATATGAAATCAAATTAATAAAACATGTTTTATGTTTGTTGTATCACAGAGAAAGGAGTTCCAAGTTTTTGGCTAAAAGCCCTGAAAAACAATGATCTTATTTCTAATGAGGTATCTTATAATACTTTAATCATATTTACGGAAAAAAACTATAGCGTAATTTGTAATTTGATTTATGGCAGGTCACAAAGAGTGATGAAGAGGTTCTTGAATATCTTAAAGATATCAAGTGGTGCAAGATTGAGGAGCCTAAAGGGTTCAAACTCGAGTTCTTCTTTGACTCGAACCCCTATTTTAAAAACACCGTATTGACAAAGTCTTACCATATGCATGGTGAAGATGATCAACCATTGCTTGAGAAGGCTATGGGGTAAATGCTTACTTCTCTCCTCTCTCCTACAATTGTATATTTTGTGATTATCTTATCGTAGAAATTGTTTTCACTTATATTATTTTCATTATTTCAGGACGGAGATTGATTGGTACCGTGGAAAGTGTCTAACACATAAGATTCTTGAGAAAATTCCGGAGAACAATGAAGTAATCATTGAAATGGAAGATTGCGAGAGCTTCTTAAACTTTTTCAATCCTCTAACAATTCCGGAGGAGGATTTCGACGAGGACAAAGTATAATATTTGATTGTTATGCAAAACCTATATATATATAATCTCTTGGTTTTACATATTTTAGTAATGTCTTTTTTTTATCTTTCTTTGATGCAGGCTGAGGAAATTCATAATCTGATGAATCATGATTATAACATAGGGTTAGTGTTTCTCTAAATACAATTGTTCTGTGTGTTATGTGGTTTTCTTTTTAAAATTATGGATTTACTTTGAGTTTTGCAAAACCGTTGAATAGTCCCTTTTGTCGATATTTTGTAGGACTACTATCCGAGAGAAGATCATCCCTCGTGCTGTTTTATGGTTTACCGGAGAGGCTGTGAAAGGAGAGGAGTTTATATTCGGCGATCATGTCGAGGAAAACGAAGAAGAGAAGGTATATGACTTGCTCCAAGTATGTGTTTTCTAGTTATTCCTTCTATTCCGATTACGCGTAACTCAAGATCAGGTCATAAACTACCAAGAAACACAAGATGTTTCGTAGATGTCGATAAAACCGAAACTCTTTCATAAGCATATATATATATATATATAGATTAGAGAGTAGTAGACAAGGTGTTGAATCATATATAGATGCATATTTACTATAGTTTCATTCATTAGAATATATAATCGATTCTCATGAATAACTCTCTACTCATAATTTGATTCATATGTTTTCTATTGTGCACTTTGAATTACATAAGGAGGCTAAGAAGGTGAGTATCCACCAGAATGCAAGCAGTCATAAATCACCAAAAAAGTTCAAGGCATGAATGTGTTGTTTAAAGACTTAACCTTTAATTTGTTGTTTTTTATTTATGTTTCACTTGGAGATATGATTGTTATTTTGCTTTTTAGTTTTACTTTCTGCTAATACTTGTTCGTATTTCAACTTTGACAATATTATTGTTTTTATGTGGGTTTCATGGATTTTATATTATGGTTTTTAGCTTTTGGTTTATAGTTTTTAAGTTTTGGTTTTTGATAATTTGGTTTTTGATTTTATTGTCAAAAACCACTTAAAACTATCAAGTCTATGGCTTTGTCTTCCTTGCTTGGACTTGTCATCTTGTTTTTTTCAGATTTCAAAGCCTTTTTGAGTTTTGGTGATATGTTATTCGATTCTAGTAAGGTCTCATTCCTAACTAAAGTCCAAGTTAACTATCAGTCAAAATGACCAAAGTGTAGATGACCTTTTCTTTATCTCAAATCATGTGTTGATGTTGCGGTTAAGCTTAAGATTCAACATCTTGATATCCGTATTAAATCTGATGCTTCGTATTAAATCCGATGCTTCGTATTAGATCCGATGCTACCAAGTCTTTATAAGTGTGAGACACTAGTTTCTTTAAAACTCTATAAAGTGTGTTCTGTTTTTTTTTTTAATCTACGGTTAATGGTTTTGTAAAAGTTTACTTTTGTCTCATGATCCTAATGTGAATATGTGATGGTGGCTTTAACGTCGTTGCGCCACAACAACATGTGTATAAAGCTTTCTAAACTCTTTAACACTAAAGCCTACTCCAAAACTAAACCTAAATACTGAATCTAAATAAAAATTCAGAAACTAGTATGTGTTCAGAAACTAATATGTGCCTATACATAAAAACATATGAAATTTACTTACACAACATTCACATTTGTGGTCAAGTTGTTGTACAAGCCTCTTCTCTTAATCGCATCATCTTGTCTGAAAAATGTTCTGAACCATCGATCTCGGAGATTCTTTAGCTGCATATTCTAGCTGAAAAATTTCCAATAAGCTCCCGTATCGGCACTTGTCCCTTTACATATACACCAATTTATTGGAACCTACCATAAACCAAAACCAACATATTTCGAACTAACCTGAGGCATAGTCTTTCCTCCTCGTTTCTCCGCAGTCTCTTTTAAGTGCTATGAGCAAAGGATCTAATCCGGGAAGAATTTGTCGAAACGAAACAATCTGTTTTACAAAATTGTTTGAATAAAAGTTACGAAAAAGCAAGATAATCTAAATGTTAAAGCAATTAAAAAGCTTGAGAGCACACTTAACCGAGGACCGGTGGGAAAGTTTCGAAGATGAATATTTTCCCGGTTAACATTCCTAAACCCGAGATTGATCGAATCCCACGCTCTTTGCATATTGTTTTAATGTCTTGTTTCTCCTTCCCCAAGGCTTAGCAATGAGAATAGCACTTGAGCAGAGCATAGAGGCACACCTCGAGTCTTGAGATAATTCATCGATCTTCGCGAGCTGTTTAGTCCATAATAAGTTACTAACTTAAACGGCTTTAACTAATCTCTCAGAAAAATAGGAAACACTTAAACATCATTTTGTTTAAAGTGAATTCTCATATTACACAAACAACGTTCTCATACATTGCCACTAAAACCATCTCAGAGAGCAATCTCTTGAAGCGGCGCGTAGTTTGCAGTTGTCCGATACCGAGCTGGTCTATCTGAAGCCGGTCAAAGGAAGCTCTTAATAACACACACACACACAAAAAAAAAAACAATCTTTTGATCAAATAGTCTTCCAACAAAAGCAGAGACAATAAGCAACACTTTAGAGAGAATAAAGGAAAAAAACCTGCAGGCATTAATTAACAAATTGATTCCATTTTCAAGAGCTAATTCAAAAGCTTGTTAAAGCTCATCATCCATGGAAGTATTGTAACCCCAAAAGAAGAGATTGTTTACATTGGTCACACCCTTAAACCAAATCTTAATTAGACCACAAACAGGCCTATCCTTACATTCAAACCTAAATTAGACCCAACCCAATAACCAAAAACGACATCGCATAAGGATAAAAAGAAAGTTGCCACCGCTTAACCACGTGGGAGCCTCAGGTTTGCTCCGTTACTTCCTACCGCCGGTAACCTTCGCCACCGAGAATAGATCTCTTCTTCTTCTTCTTCTTCTTCTCCGGCCTTCTATACCATAGACAAAAGCCGATCATCGTCGTTAAAAGGAAACTAGACGATATCGAGACGGAAGCCACCCAAACGCAGCCACGACGACCAAACGCTAGCTGGTAGACAAAAAGCCGAACAATTCTGTTGAGAAAACCAGAAATTTCGGACATAAAAGCCGGCTGCATATCTACACCAGAGTTCATAAACCGGCTAGCACCACCATAGGAGATGATGCCACCGAAGCCACAAGCTTAACTTCATGGTCAAAAATGAAATATGATGTTTTTTTTAGATAAAACATTTTTATCTGGAAAAAAAAAACTAATTTTATGTTTGTTCCTATAGAGTTTGACAAAAAAAAAAGAGAAATATTTGTTACTTTAGTTAACGTGGGAACGGTATGCTCTATGCATATTTAATATACAAATTTCTTGAAATACTGTTTATTTTTGTAATGGAAATATCATTGCAAAGTTTTTTATAACAAAAAAATATCATTATTATGTTTTTATATAAAAAATGCCATAAAAAATAATAGTTTACAAAAATAACACAAATATAAAAAACGAGTTTTAACATTTTTAAATTTAAATTTGTTTTCATTTGGGTTCGCTATATAGTGTTTATGATATAGTTTTGAAGGGAATAAGGTATAATTTTGAAGGTTTTGTGTGTAATTTTGAAAATTTAATATTTGTGGTATTTATGAGAAATTATTTTTTTAATAATATTTGTAAAAATTTCAAAAATATGTGCTAATTGTATTAAAATTAACTTTATTTAGTGCTATTCATCGAAATTGCCCTATTTAATATTTATTTTTCATTTTTCTTGAAATATTTCATTTTATTATTTCTCTAGTTTTCCCACTAAAAGTGAAACCACTTTCACGATCATATTCATTTCAACTTATCTAAAATTTTATTTATGGCCACATATTAGCTAGTATTTTCATATGTTTAACTTTTTTAAAAAATTTAAGTAACAAATTTTATAACAATATACCATCATAAGTTTTTAGACAAAAAAAATCCAACTAAAATATTCATGTGGGTATTTTTGCGTAATCTTTTTAGCTAAAAACTAGTACTATTGCAAAATTTCCATTTCTTGACCTAGTGGTCATTATTTTTTTTGTATCATTTCATCTAAGCATTAACATAATAAAAACTAAAATTAAGGCCCTGATAAAAATGCCTCAATACTAGTATAGTATGAAATTTGTAATCCCTAACCCTATTATTAGAGTACACTAGGTGATGTTCCCGCGCAACGTGTTATTTTATATGAAATATTTGCATTTATTTCTCTTCTATAGTTTTATTTATTTTTCAAAAAAATATTGAAACCAAAAATGCTAATTTAGTTTAATTATTGAGCATTTTCAAATATATTGATGTTTTATAATAATTTACGGTACGAATGAAATATGGTTTAGATATGTTCTTAAAATATTTTAGAAATATTTTAAATGTTTTCTACATGGGTTTTTATTTTTAATTGGAAAATATACTTATATTTTTTGTTAGTTTTTATTTTTTGATTGGTGTTCTTCTCAATATAACATAGATCAGATATAAAATTTATAGTTTATTATTTGTTAGTAAACTTTTTTGTTTAGCGAGAAGACTAAAAAGGTTCTAACTGTATTACGTGTTCAAATTTTGGAAATTTTGTAATTGGTAAGAAATATTTTTTCATTGTATAACTATTGAAGACATTCAATTTTTGGTGAATATTTTATTTGTAAATCGATTTAGTAAATCTCATATAAATCGATCGCATAACAACTTTTTCCTTACTTAAGTTATAAACAGTTGATATTATATGGGATAATGTTTGAAACGATAATTATTTTTCAAAATTTGTGGTTACAATCTTCATTATCCTAACATCACGTTTTGCTAATTCTACTAATATTGTGTTGATTGTTCCACAATCTTGTTACGTCAAAAAAAATGAAATTGTTTTCTCGCTTATCCTTGTGTTCTTTTTTACTTTAGTTTAAAAAAATTATTTATGTTAATTTTAAAATTATTTATGTTAATTTTATGTTCTCTTCTAAATTTTTTGGACTGTGAAAAAGAGGGTACATTCTAGGTAGAAGACCCAACAAATAATTGTCACCAATGTTAGGCTAAATTATAGGATTAAGTACAAATTTTCGTATATTGTAATACTGTCATATATAGCTCATACTATCTTAGTTGGAAAATATTTTAATAACTAAAAAGATATAAATTATGAATTATTTTACAATTGGCTAACTTTACCTTCAAATTTGTTGATCTCAAATCTGTTTTTCACTTTTGGTTAATTCTTATTGTTAAAAGAATTTGATTTTCCTATTTTTTTTGTTTTCTATGTCTTTGAAGCAATTGAAAGTTATTGCTAGGCAACCAATGAAATCACATAGCATATAAAATGCATAAATATGTTGTTATTAAAATTTCAAATTTAGAATTATAAATCAAATTTTAGTTGTTATTTTGGTACACCTTACTAAAAAAGACAATATCATATATGCAATGAAACCTTGAAATGCAACCTTTTCGCATTCAAACGTAATTAATCACAGTGTTGAAATAGAAAATTTAAAGTATTCAAGAGAAGATATGCAACATAAAAAGATACATATGAAACTAAAATTAAAACGATATCTGAAACACTATACCCTTACATCTTTCTTTGAAGATAACCAACAAATTAGCAAATCTCTACGAACAATATCATAATAATCTAATAAAGAAATATATAATTGAGAGGATTTTATGTGACACCTAGGCCTGGGCATACGGGTATTCGGTTCGGGTCCAGGTTCGGGTCCTAACGGGTACAGGTTCCTACGGGTATACATAAATTGGACCCATTTAAGTACCTGTAAATTTCGGGTCGGGTACAGGTTCGGGTCCTATCGGTACAGGTTCGGGTCCAGGTTCTACCCAAAATACCCAAATTTTTACAGGTTTCTTTCGGGTACAGGTTCGGGTACAGGTTTCGGGTACATGTTTCGGGTATTTTTACCCAAAATTGTAAAAAAACTGAACTTAAAAAGATTGTCTAATTGTGTTTATCCAAAAACAAAAACCAAAGTTCAAATTTCAAAGTGAAAAACAAAGTAAACATCAAATTCAAAATGCAAAGTTCAAACTCAAAGTTACAAAATATGAAATGTCTTGTATTCTTGAGTCTTGTTTTTTGGAAGTTGGAACCATGAAACTTCAAGTCTTACCTTATTGTGGGTGCACCGGATGGAATACAGGCTCAAATTCTACAAGCAAAAAGACTAATGTTAAATATTTAGCACAACTAAAAATCAAACATAACATGAAGAACACAAAAGTTTACCTCTCATGAGCTCATCTTGTAACTCGAAATCTGCCAACATATGTTCTTTTCTTATAATTCCTTTCTCATTCATTTTAATCTCACACTTTAGCCATTGCTCCAAACACATAAGAACTTCAACCATATAGTGTGTCAAACAACTTCTAGATGAGTTTAAAAGCCTACCACTAGTGCTAAAGGCAGATTCGGAAGCTACGGAAGACACTTGCATTGCAAGAATATCTTTAGCTATTAATGAAAGAACTGGATACTTAGCACTGTTTAGCTTCCACCAAGAAAGAACATCATATTCTAAACCATTAGGGACACTTGCAATCTCTACACACTCATTCAAGTAACAGGTTCTATTCGGGTCCAATTCGGGTACAGGTTCTTACCCGGACCCGAACCTGTACCCACGGGTATGGTCAAAACATACCCAACAGGTTCCACCTCTAACTTCGGTTCGGGTCCAGGTTCGGGTCTTACAGGTTCGGGTCCAGGTTCGGGTCTACAGGTTCAGGTTAATATGCCCAGGCCTAGTGACACCCTCTATTACTTTCAAAAGCTTCCCTTTATTAGTAGATATTATTTTTTATCACCTTTTGAAAATCTTATATAATGAAGAAAACTTTTTTTTAAAAGCAACACATATCTATTTCAAGAATTCTCTAATTTACATCAAGTTCGACTTTAGGAAAAATTGGATTGCAAAATTTCTTATATTCATTTTCCGTGGTGAATAAAATTCAACTTTTCAAATTTGGGCGTTTTTCAAACTTTTCACAAAAAATAGAACCCTTTTTGATAAAGAAAATTTCTACAAGTACCCATTATAAGGCCTAGTTTAAATGTTGATGAGTTTGTATTATACAGTTTTTGTTGATAATAGTATGATGTTTAATTATATTTTTGATAATTGTACTACCAATGATATTGTGTTTCCTCTAAGGCTACACAAGATATAATTAAAATCTGTTTCAGACCAAAAGGCTTTGTTTTATGCCTTAAAACATACTGGTTCTTATTAAATTGTTGGCTTTGCTTGATCTTTTGGCTTGCACCATTCTGTTTTCTTCTTCAAGTTAACTTTCCATGTAAAAAAATTCCACCATTTCTTGGACCTCACCAACTCCTGAAGCTCTTGCTTCAGGCACATACACTCATTTTCCAGCTCAGAAAGCCGAGCGACGAAGAACCAGCCTGATACAGATGTCCTGAGCTTAAGCTGTTCGGAAAAGAGAACCTGAACAATGACTCGCAGAGGAAGCCTCTCGTTGTGAGCCGCATGTGTGCTAGCTTCAAGTGAGAGCATCTGGCGATTCATGAGTCTACATATATGCTCTCTCTCTGAATCAGTTATCCATGGATTTGCCTAACAATACATTTAAATCCTCCTTAGTACATGTATGTATTGGTTATAACATTAGAAAGAAACATATTAATTACCTTCATGTACTGTTCGATTGTTTGATACCCTTCATCATCTAGTGGTCTTGCATAGTCAGGGACTGCAGCAGCGATGGCGTCGAGCTTGGCCGGCTTATAGTTAACATCGGGTGCCACCTCAGCGAGATAACCGTCAAACAGAGTTTCCGCTAACGTTGTTGGTGTCTCAATCACTAAGTGATCGTCCGTAGTCGCATGCTTCCTTGTATAGTACATAACCGCCATAGCGATGTTCTCCTGCTTCATGCCTCTTTCTTCGACAGCGTCAATCAGTCTTTTGAAGAAAGGCAAGCTAAGAGAACAAGCGTCATCAAACCACCGATCTTCACCGGTAGGCTGCAGAATCTTTCCAGACGGGTCGGAACATGCTTTGATAGCTAAATAATCAATACATCTCGAGATAATGCGAAGATCTTCAGCGTGATCAATCACTTCCTCGCATGTTTGAAGAGCTTTGATCGAGTTCGTCCAATTCCCAAAGACTTGGTTGAGGAGGAAAGTCTCGGTAATACCGACAAGATTCCCTTCTCCATAGTTATCAGTCATGTCGAGATACTCGGCTGCACACCTAAGGCTAACAACATTGAAAGCTGTAAGCTCGATTTTGACACCGTAGCAGAACTTAAATACCAATTCGAAGGCTTTGCCGCCTCCAGGTATCTCATCTAAACTCAAGACACAACCTGATGATCCTTCACTTGAAGATTCTTCTATTATCAATAACTTCGCAAGAAATCCACTTCTAGAAAGCAATGGAAACTACACCAACAAATTACACATATAGAAACAAGATAAATATTGTGAGTTAACCATCATCAAGCTGTTCAAAACCACATCAAATCTAGGACTAAAAAAGAAAAGTTTAGACCTTGTGGAGATGAAACTTCATGTCTCCAACTTCAATGGTAACATCACTCACGAGTCCTGTGGTGCATAGCCTGTATACACAACAAGAAAGGAAACGATTACTAATGTCATTAACGAACCAAATCCAAGCTATCTCTTTTCTAAATCAGAGAAAGAAGTACATACCAGGTTTGGCCTTGGCGACGGAAAGCTTCGGGTTTGGAGCCAAGTCTCATAAACGCCATTTAGAAAGGAAAAGTAATCTCAGAGTGTGAGTTTGTAATGAAATATAAAAACAAGGAGGAGAAGATAAATAATAAGTAATCTTCGCACAACGATCCTCATTCTATATTTAGCCAATTCTACAAAGAGAGAGAGAGTGAACGAGTCTCAAGCATAAGCTAGCTGAGAAAAAAAGAAGGATCTTGGATGTCAAGGATACAATCACATTAATATTCAAATATTTTGTATGATGTCAATTATAGAATCACTTGTTAATAGTCTATATGTGTATTCTCATTGTAAGAGTATAACTACCTTTGTACAACTTCATCATATGAACAAGACATTTTCTTTACATTGGTATCAGAGCATAAAATGTGTTTCAAGGATTACCTGAAGAGTTCAAGACTGTAGCAGAACAAATCCAAGGCAGAGACACCTCCCATTCTCGCACCAAAGTTCACGAAAAGCTTCTTAAATATGAAGTTAAACTGATGTCCATATCACGGCCAAGACTGCTACGACTCGCGGTGGCTCTTTCACTAATCGTCACAACTCAAACTCAGATCAAACATGGCATCAACACAATTTCCCAGAGTCACTACAACTCTCAAAAACCAGACACTAGTGTCTCCAAAGGCTATTTCACCATTTACTTTGCAGTTTGTCAAAGAAATACTTATAAAAGGAATAAAAACACTAATAACTGATAGATTTTTGTTTTCAAAAGATGAACTTTATGTTCAGACATAAACAACTTTTAAGCTACAAATCATATATGATTCATAACAAAAGATAACCTAAAGAACTATGGTTTTAATATGTACCGACATAGTCCTCTTCTTCCTCCTCCATGGCTTCTTCACTCAGTCTTTGTTTCAACTGCAGGCAACAGAGATCTACAAACAGGGCATGAACTGTGAAGCTCGAGCCATGGTAGCAAGCAATGACCATGGAACTTGTGCTTACATGGCATCATTTTCGCCTCCTTTCCGATCTCAAACATGCCTAAACACACATGACACTGAAGATCCTCGTCGATCTTCACACTAGGCAAAGCCTTGATAGCTTCTTTACAAGCAGGAGGAGTCGTAGCGTGCCTATCGGGATTGCTCGCTGCAAAAGGCTGAAGAAAGGTATTATAATGATCATCATAGTCGACGTTGGCTGTTTGAGGAGAGTAATCTCTCAAGATCGAGCGTGCTCTTTCGCACTCCAGCTCAAAAGCTGCAGATAGTTGTCTTCTTCTCGCGAGAATAGGTTCGAGATGCTGATTCAAAATATCTAGACCTTGTTGTTGTTGTTGTTGTTGTTGTTGTTGTGGTGGTGGTGGTGACATCTGTTGAACGAAACCGGTAGAACAAAAGGGACATTTGATATCATCAGAAGAAGCTTCCATGAGTGGATTCACAATATGAGAACACATGTGACACCAATACTCCATGGCAATGTAAACCTGCAGGTTCTTACACACACATAAAAAACAGTCTTTTTTATTTGTAAGCAGACAAAACAAGAAGAGCAAAAGACAAAATGGAGCTTTTTTTGTTGAATAAGATACAACACTTATAATACCATAGCAATCAATAAACCATTCACACACACACACACACACACAAAATACAAAAGTTATTACAAAGAAAATTGTTTCATGGCAATGTAAACCTGCAGATTCACACACACACACACACACACAAAAGAGTCTATTTTTGTAAGCAAACGATTTCGATTTTCACAAAATGGAGCTTTTTTGTTGAAGAAGATAACAACAATTATACTACAATAGCAATCAATAAACCATTCATACACAAAAACGAACAAAAGTTATTACAAAGAAGATTAGTGATAAACCCTAAAAATCAGACAAAAAAAATAGCAATGAAATTCCAAAAAAAAAACAAAAATCAAAGCACCTTACGAAGAAGAACGAAGCAAAAACGGAGATGAAATCTCAGAGAAAGCACAAAAACTAATTGAGATTTCTCCGATTTGAGATTCACATACGAAGAAGAACGAAGCAAAAGTTAAGTGCGTAAGCTCTGTGTTAAGAAACGTTAAATTCCAAGTCCTGATTTTTTGAATTTTGAAGAAAATTAAGGGACTTTCATCTAAAATAATATAAAATATTTTTGATTTAAATTTTAAAGCTTTTTCTTTTGTGTGTATACTTTTACGGTCTTGACCAAGAGAAGCCAATAGAATTACGGTCAAATTGCCATTAGTATCCACCCGAACCCGGGATCTGACTCGCAACCCGACTCGACCAATTCGATAAAAAAATCAGAAAAATAATAATTAAAACATTCATAAGGATTCGAACTCGGGTGGTCGAATATTCTATAGGGAAAGGAAACCACTAGGCTACCTACAAATCTTTGCAGATTAATGATGTTTTAAATTTATATTTTACGCTTAAATAAAATGATATTTCTATAAACTAATTTAGTGAGAACTAGGAAAATATTATTTTGTAAGTAAAAAAAATCAAAATTTAAAACCTCATTAACTTATGAAAATATTCTTCCATTAAATATTAATTTAAGAATATTATAAAATATTAATTTATGATGTGCAATTTCAAGTATTTTTCATAGTCCAATTTGTTTTTAATTATACAAGTATACAACTAGTTTTGGTATAACCGGTACTATTAAGTAGCATAGCCATGACCCCATCAAAATATTAAAATATTGTTTTTATAAAGAAAATTAATTTTGATCCCACTAAAAAATAAGTGTTTGACCCCGTTAAAAATAAGATTTTGACCCCAACAAATACAAATCTAAGATACACTAAGAAAATATTTTATTAATGAAAATATGATTTTTCAAGTCCAAAATACAATACTTAGGGGAGTTACAAAACTACACCTTTTGAATTACATTTCACAAAACTATACCATTTAAAAATTTCTTCACAAACTATACCTAAACACTAAAATTAAACCCTAATTAAACCTACCCACACAATTCTACATCCATTTTCACTAAATCCTAAACACTAATTAGCGAACCCAAATGAAAATTTTAATTTTGGTCAATTTTGAAAGGGTAAATCAACGATTTAAAATTTTAAAAGGGTGTAAATATGAGGGAAAAAATTGAATTATATAGAGTTTTGTAAAGGAAGGAATAAAATAGGGTAGTTTTGTGAATTCCTCATAGTTAACGATGCAATTGTTGGTAAAAGTTATCAGTTTATAAGTGAACGTTGAGTAAATTTGTAACCATTTTTCTACTCCCGCAAAAAACAATTATGGTTCTGCCACTTTATTCAGTATAACTTGTTTTGGTATAAATGGTACTAACAAGAAGTTGGTTTGTTTTGTTGTTTCCAAATTGTTTATATTTTTCAATTTATTTTCAAAAGTTATATCATGTTTTCAAGGATACTATAGAATCTTCACATTAATATTCAAATATTTTGTATGATGTCAACTATAGAATGTTATGTTCATAGTGTAGTATCTCATTGTAATATAATAACTAACTTTGTACACCCTCGTGATCATATGAAAAAGAAATTCATTGGACTTGTCGCCTTGTGAAAAATTCAATCTTCAACAATATTATAATTATTGAACTAATTACCATATTAAGTGCTTGAACTGTGTATCAATAAAGTACTTTCGTGACAAGAGATTATAAATGCACCAAGGCAAGTTTCAAGATGTTGTCGTTAATTTAAATAATTATGGTGAATTTCAGCCATAATACTTTTGTTACTTCTTCCATTTTTGTAAAAATATGATAACCTATTTCTATGATTATTGATGTATGCTTTATTCAAATAGGTATTCTGTGAATTATTGACCAATTTACTTTTGTTGTTTCTTTCACTTTCTTAAAATTCCCAAAAAATTGATTTTTTTTGTTTCATAGGATACCAAAGATGTATACTTTGAATATTTTTTCACATAATTAAGTAGCATATTAATTGTTATTAATACGTCTTGGAAAAATATGTTTTATATATTTATTTATTTTCTTTCCCTTGGGTGGATTTAGAATTCAAATACAAATTAATCAGTTACTTAATATGAAAATTATTTGCTTGAAAAAAAAAGAAAGATGATAATAGACAGGGAGAATAAAAATATAATGTCCTAATATTACAAATATACAAAAAAATTCCATTCAAATAATTGTTTTACTATATATGCTACTTATTCAAATATAAACACGTAATTATGTTTGTATAAGCCACTACTATTTTTTTGTGAAACTGACACAACATAATTGTGAAAATGTAAATATCATAATGTTATTATCTTTTTGTTCTTATGTTCTTCTCCTCAACTTCTTACATAAAGACCAACATGTGCATGATTATCTTAAAACACAATCACAAAGAAAAAAAAGAAAGACAAATCAAAGAGAGAGAACTAACCATGAAAGCCATGACAAAGTTGCCTACTTGAAGTGCAAGTGCTGATCAAAAAAGGTAAAGAATTAACCATATTGTGTAACGTGAGTGCTTGTTTGATTTCTATAGCCGTGACAACAACAAGCTTGTGGCATAGCCTTCTAAAAAGGTGGCTAAGTCTCTCTTGGACCGGTTTTTCGCCTTGCCTTTACTCGAGAGGAACCTCAAGGCTAATGATCAAGAATATGGAGAAGAAGCTAGACCATATTCGTAAGGTAAATGAAGAGATTGAGATGTATAATCTCATGTGCGCAATATCGAAAAGGGTACACTTGAAATTAATGATCTTTCTATAACCGAGATTGAGAAATTAAAAGCTTTTTCGAAAAAGAAGATTGATGTTTTGCGTAAACGGTTAGGTTATACAGAATATGTTTAAAATAGGAACGTCGCTAATTAATGAAACATCTAATAAGACCATCATTATCCGTGAAGGGAGTTTGACACAATTTTTTATGATTTTTTTTTATTAAAAAAAAATTAAAAATCCCACCAATAGCGGGTCGCCACGTGTCAGAGAGCCCGCGAATTGTGTAAGAGGTGGTGCTTACCCAAGAGAAAATGGAACCGGTTTTTAATTAAAAAGTGGGACCCAGAGGTTAAATCCTCTATAATATCTCCCTGTAAAGATGCTCTAAGGCGTCGCGTGATGATGCTTGATGAAGTTGTATTCGAAGACAAGTTGTGATGAAGTTGTGTTTTTGTTTTACTTTGTTTTTGTTGTCAGAATAATTGATGTGTCTTAATTGCTCATGTCATAGTTTATGTTTTCGATTGTTTTGAGTCAAGTTTTCGTCGTGTCATTTTAATAAAATGGAATGTTGTTTTGTATTCGTTAATGTTAAAACGATACTTTATGCATGCATGAGATGAAACATAGGAAATAAAAAATAGAGGAAACTCAAAAACAGAAGAATCGAAGAAACATAGGACTTAACTTAACAAAGAAACCACCAACCAGAATAAAAATAATCATAAGATATCAATCAAAACCTAACGTTCAATAAGAACTTTGGGTAACACGTAACCAACTTAAGTATGATATGCATTCTCGAACAAGATCCAAATAAAATAACATGAGGTATTAAGTGAAATAATCTACACGTAAAGAGCATAACCATATATAGTTAACAACTAATTAACGTTAAATTTTTGTTTCATATATAGAGATAATTGTAATAACGTTGGTATAGAGTAATAGCGTTAAAGAGAGTGATCATAAAAGGAAGATAAAGTGTTGACCAAAGCTGGAAGTTGACTTTGGGAAAGATTTATCAAGTACGGTACGAATTTTATAAATTTTTACATTTTATCCGAAACCAAAATACATTATATTTTACAAATATTCGTCACGTATGACATTTAAAAAAAACGATTAAATCGTTGACTTTTTGGGAAATATTAACAAAACAATTTCAAAAATAAATTCTCTAAGCATTGGTCTCATTCCATCCCTTATCGTGGTAAACATATATGAGAAATAATCAATTTTTTATGGACTTTTCAAGCTTAATAGGCTTTTTAAAGCTTAATGTGTCTTTTAAACTTAATGGACATTTTTAAGTTTAATGGGTTTCTAGTTCTCTATTGACTAGTTTGCATTAGGAAACGCTTCCTATATATGTGACATTTGAAAATATAATATCCTTCACATAAAGCAAACTACAAATTCTACAAATGCTATTTTTTAAAAATTAGTTGTTAGTTTATCACCATAAATAAATGGAATTAATTGACGTCTTTGTTTAATAACAAACTATAATAAAAAATGAAATTACAAAGAAAACTCAGTGACTCATAAGTCTTTGTTTAATAACTAATTAAATACAAGAGTAAGTCATAAAATTAGTTCAATTTAATAATAATAATAAAAAACAATTAGTGACTTCTAAGTTTTTGTCCAATAACTAAATACAAGGATAAATAATAACTAAACAAGACTCAAAATCTCAGACACAACAACTCAAATTACATTCCAATATGAGTTCCTTTAATTTGCCTCACACTTCATCACTAGAGATTCTTTCTTAAATTTGATTTAACCAAAGATAGAAAAATATACAAATATATCTTATAATTTGGATCAAGTAACAAGGTGAAACATTTCTAAGAAATGTGTTTGAGAATATACTAAACACTTACCTTATAAAAAACCAAACGGTGTATACAACATGGGAACTAGTTCAGTCTCTAGTGCTTCACTTTCAAAACACTTAAGGTATAATAATACATAATGTACATGTCCTATATTTTAAATTATACTAATACATTCATTAATTAGTCATTACAATATGAAACGAATGTAAAAGTCTAAAACATAACTTATACAAGTTTGTTTTCAATAATGGCTTCCATAATGTACCAAAATATACTCACAAGTTTGTTTTCAATAATATGTAATACAATGAATATGTTCAAATGCTATGGTGGCAACTTAACTACAAATATGTTAAAAGCAAAATCAAGACTTCCAATCAAGAAATTTCATACAAAAATTACAAAATATCATGTCCATTTTCGCATGGAGTCTTTGACTCGACGTTATGAGATTTAATTATAAACATGAATATATTGAAAATAAGCATATCTAAGTTTTATTAGATTTTATTATATATTGAAAAACAAATAGTCGCCTATTTTTTGTGCATCATTAGATTTTATGTTAACTTATAAGTTAACCGCTACATGACTACTAAGTATTAACCAAATATAAAAATACATATCTAATTAACTACAAAATTTAATTAACCATTTATTATAACTTATAAGACATATCCTAAGTCACTTTTTTGTATGTAAACAATACTGTTTAAACAAGTAAATTTGAATAAATCATGTTTTTTTGGTATGATGAATAAATCATGTTTTATCCACATTTATCTAAGTTTAAAAGACTCATGCAAATTAAATTGATTTGTTGTCTAAATATTATGTTGAAAATACAAGTTCCAATCCCAAAAATATGTACCGAAAACCGGTCAACAAAAGAATAGTGATTTAAATTACTTTCTCATAATAAAACTCCATACAAATTATCGTTAAATTAACCAAAAACTTACAATTAAAATTAGATAAATCGTATTCTACAATATCAATCAAATGCTAAACAATCAAATGTATTTAAATTTTGCAACTATTGATTATACTACGCTAGGATTCTTTAAAAAATATTAAAATATGTACGTATCTTTAGTGATACCTCTTATAGTAGGATTATTTTGATGTTTTGAGTTACTCAATATACACAAGCAGTTGTAGCTAAAATGCTAAATATTCTTTGTTTTTTAAATACACGATATCTCGTAGATTAATATGTAACCTAATTAAAATGTACACTGTTTATTTAAATAACAATATATTTTATTAACATAAATACAAACTTATCATAAAATATATGGTTCGTAATAGTATACGATATATGGTTTAATTATTTTGTTTATAAATTAATTAATCTTAACAATGTATAAATTACAATAAATTATAATTTATTGTTATATAAATTACAATAATACATTATATAACATATTTGGAAATATAATGTTCGAGAATTAGTTCATCACTTTAGTATCGTTACGCATTTGTAAAACTATTATATAGTTAAAAGGGACAATTACAAATCTACACCATTTAAATTGCATTTTACAAAACTACATCATTTCAAGGCCATTTTTCAAAACAACACATAATCACTCAAAATTAAATCCAAATAAATTATAACCGTACAATCATATCCTTTTAATATTATCATAAACACTAATTAGTAAATATAAATAAAAAAGATTTTAGTTTTGGAAAAAAATTGAAAGATATATCAACCAATTAAAATTTTGAAAGAGTGTAAATATGTAATAATATAAAATTTAGGTGTAGTTTTGTGAAAAAGGTTTAAATATTATAGTTTCGTGAATTTCTTTAGTTAAAATACATACATAACGTTGTAATACATATATACGTATGTTTGTTCTACATAACATGACCACCTAATTTAAATTTGACATAAACCAAATAGTATAATGTAATGTAGCAAATACTAAATTTTCAAAACAAAATTATTAATTCATTAACAATATTATTCCTCAAAAATTATCTTATTTTTTCCCTAATAGACCCAACCACGCGACGATGATATCAAAAATCAATATCCACGCGCCGCTCCAGAGATTCGATAGAAGTCCAACCACCGCCGCCACCGCCATCGTCACCGTCCTGAAAAGTTCTTCTCTTCGCCGAAATTATCAACCAAGCATCCGATTTTGGGGGAAGAAATCCGCATTATAGGAAAATTTTGGGGACTAGGGCTTAAACGGCTGGTTTATCTTCGTGTTATCGATTTGGTCGGTGGTTTCGGAGCAAACGCATAAGAAGCGAAAGCTCCGTGAAAATGGGTCAACGACGTTCGTGTGTTTCAATGAATCATTGCTCTGAAAAATTCCGACTTTTTCTTTTTATTATAAAGTTTTATGGTTTTTAGTTAAGTTTGCTTCTGCTTTTACTTCTAAAAGCTCCCAACTTTTTCCTCTCCCATGACTTCTTCTCTCCTCTAAGCTCACTCACTATTTCACAATAAAAAAATCAATGGAAAACAAAAACCAATCAAACAATTTCTCTTCACACAAACACCCAACACTTTCTCAAATCACACAAGAACTGAAAGAGTTTTGTCTATGGTCTTACCAATAACAGCAATGAACTGTCTCGTCTACGTACGCGCTGTCGTCTCCGTTCTCTTTCTTGGCCGTCTCGGTAGCCTCGAACTCGCCGGAGGAGCTCTCTCCATCGGCTTCACAAACATCACCGGCTACTCCGTCCTAGTCGGTTTAGCCTCCTGTCTCGAACCTATATGCAGCCAAGCTTAAGGCAGCAGAAACTATGATCTACTCAAGCTCTCTCTTCACCGTATGGTCTTGATCCTCTTGATCGCTTCTTTGCCCATTAGTCTCCTATTGCTTAACTTAGGACCCATCATGTTGTTTTTGAGACAAGACCGCGAGATAACCGAAACCGCGGCTAAGTACGTCTTTACGCGCTTCCTGATCTTCTGATCAATACTCTGCTTCAGACTCTAAGAGTTTACTTGAGATCGCAGCGCGTGACGAAGCCTATGATGTGGTGCACGTTAGCCGCGGTGGCTTTCCACATGCCGTTGAATTATTGGTTGGTTATGGTTAAGCTTTGGGGTGTGCCTGGTGTGGCTATAGCTTCCGTTATGACGAATTTGATAATGGTTTTGCTTTTGGTTGGGTATGAGAGTGTGGTGGAGGTGGTTGGTGGGTTAGGACCGTTGATGAGAGTGGCGGTGCCGAGTTGTTTAGGGATATGTTTGGAGTGGTGGTGGTATGAGATAGTGACGCTGATGGGTGGTTACTTGGAGAATCCTAAGTTAACGGTGGCTGCGACGGGGATTTTGATTCATACAACAAGTCTTATGTATACTGTTCCTATGTCTTTAGCTGGTTGTGTCTCTGCTCGGGTACGTGTCCTTGTCCTTTTTTTAATCTCTCTCTCTGTTTTTTTGTGAAATGGTCAAAATTTGAGTCAAAGAATATTGACTAATTGGTCAATATTTAAGTCAAAAGTATTATATAGTCATATATGTAATGCCTTTTGGCTATTGATTATAGAGTTATTGATTTAAAACGTCTCTTGTTTTATGATTGGATTAGAGAGAGTAGGAGTAATTGTTGAATCCTAATGTTTCATTTACTTATTGTTTGAGATGTTGTATATGGTATATTATCTATGAAAACATTTTACATTATCTACTTAAAGCTATAAATGAGAGAGAAATTCACAAAACTACACTCTTTCAACCATCTCTTCACAAAACTACACCTAATTCAATATTTTCACATATTTACACCCTTTCAAAAAATTTAAAGCTTGATTTACCCTTTAAAATATTATCAAAATTAAAATATTTTCATTTGGGTTCGCTAATTAGTGTTTAGGGTATAGTATTAAGGGAGTAAGATTATTTGGGTAGAGTTTATTTAGATTTAATTTTGAGTGTTTAGGTGTAGTTTTGTGAAGTATTTTGGAAAGGGTGTAGTTTTGTGAAATGTAATTCAAATGGTGTAGTTTTGTGATTCTCCCTAAATGAGATGCAATTGAGATATTTTGTTGAGATTATATAATTGACAATGTTTTACTGACGTATTGTTTGCGATATTCACATAATTGTGTATAATACATTGTCTATAATAATATTTTACATTGTTTAACTTAAGTTATAAATGATATTCAATTAGATATTTTGTTGAAAAATATATTGCACAAATTTTCCTTAACTTTTGCTTTGGAAAAAAATATTTTTTTTATTATATATGATATTTTGTTGAAAACATATAATGAAAAATAATCCATGTACCTATTTTTGTGATATTAACATAATTATGTGTGACATATTGTCCATAATAATATTTTACATTGTCTAATATAAATTGTAAATGAGTTTCAATTGAGATATTTTATTGAAATTATATAATAGACAATATTTCATTGACTTATTTTGTGATGTTCACATAATGAAGTTTGTCCACTTTGTCAATAACAATATGTACTAAAATTGAAAAAGTACATCTCTAGTCTCATGGAAAATGGAACATAGCCCAAAATTTTATAAGGTTGAGACAATTTTTTCTTATTGTATATTATTCATCCACATTCTCGTGATTACAATGCACTCTCCTAATCATACCCCACTGAAATTATCCGATGAGAAGCAAACTCTATAAACTTTATACCATGTTAACATGAAATCCAGAGAAAAAAAAGAAGACCGAGAACCAAGTCACAGTTTGTGCATTCTGTTTCCAATCTAATGGAAAGTGCAACCTTATACAAAAGTCCAAAATGATTCACTTGAGAATCATAGAAAACATAGTTGTACAAGGTTGGGACAAACTTATTTCTTTGCAATCAACGAAAACACTGAGGATGATAAGACGAATGGAGTTTTGCGATAAATCCAGATGATAAACTTATCATTGGTTTAGTACCTCTTCGCTGGAATGAAGATGAGAAGACAAAGATTTCGCCTAAATGATGGGATGGGAATGACATTCCTAACTCGACTAAGAAATAAAATGTTTTTTATTTTATTTTCTTCTTTTCCACTATTAAAACATTTTTTTCTTGTTTTTTCTTCCCCACCATAATCTTGTTACAAATGAGATTCAATTGAGACATTTTGTTGAAAATATATAATACAAATATTTCATTGACTTATTATTTTTGATGTTCACATAATTTTGTATGATACATTGTCCATAATAACATTATATATTGTCTAACTTGAGTTATAAATAAAATGCAATTGAGATATTTTGTTGAAAATATATAATGGAAATGTTTCATTTACTTATTGTTTGAGATGTTCACATATTGTATATAGTATATTATCTATGAAAATATTTTACATTATCTACTTAAAGCTATAAATGAGATGCAATTGAGATATTTTGTTGAGATTATATAATTGACAATATTTTATTGACATATTGTTTGCGATGTTCACATAATTGTGTATAATACATAATCTACAATAATATTTTACATTGTTTAACTTAAGTTATAACTTATAAATGATATTCAATTAGATAAATTGTTGAAAAAATATATTGAACAAATTTTCCTTAATTTTTTCTTTGCAAAAAATATTTTTTTATTATATATGATATTTTGCTGAAAACATGTAATGAAAAATAATTCATGTACCTATTTTGTGATATTAACATAATTATGTGTGACATATTATATTGTCCATAATAATATTTTACATTGTCTAACATAAATTATAAAATGAGTTTCAATTGAGATATTTTGTTGAAATTATATAATGGACAATATTTCATTGACTTATTGTTTGTGATGTTCACATAATTGTGTATGATATATTATACAAATTTTCCTTAATTTTTTCTTTGGGCGACACATAAGTCAAATTACTTCCTATTTATTATATAGGATAATATGTCCAAAAAATAAATAGATTATACAATATATTGTTCATTACAATGTTCACAAAAATTTTGGTAAAAAATATATTGCATATAAATATTTTTTGTAAAGGTTAGTGTAATTTTCGGGAGTTTCCAAGTTTGCTTGTTATTTACCATATTTGATGTTTAAAATGATTTTGTGTGTTTTGAAAAAAAAAAAAATGATTTTGTGTGTTATGTAAAGTTAATAATATATTAGCATATAGAATTATGCTTTTCATAAATAACAAAAAAGAAACATTTCGGTTTGACGTATTCAATTTCAGTGGGAGCCATTAAATTATTCTACAAAATTAGACATGATATTTTTTTAGCTTAGAACAATATGGTGCTTTTAATCTAAAATTTATCAAGTTACCATTTCGAATGTTGTTTTGCGACCTTTATAAATTTTTGACCAAAAAAACAAAAATTTTAAAAATATAGATTAAATTCATTATAGTCACTAGGGGCGATACCCCGCGCAAGCGCGGGGACGTATGTGTATTTTTAAATAAGGTAACAAATATTTAACTAATGATGAATCAATGAGAAAGGTTATGAGTTGAAGTAGGAGTGTGCAGTGTTGTGGCGACGAAAATGGCTGATATCAAATGCTAACAGTGGATGTATTTTATATTTCCTCTTTATTTGTAAGAGACATGTTTTAAATTATGATAGTTTCAAATACTGTTGATGAAAATTTAAACTGATGAACATATAGGGCGACAATTTTTTATTTTTAAAGTTTGAATAATTGTTAGAAAATGTTAAAGTAAAACTTGTTCATAAATATAGACTGGGAAACTTATGCACCCTGAAGAGTGAATACGTTTTTATTTGTATATGCGAAGAGAAAACAGAAAGCAGAGAAAAAACTGAATGCCTTAAAGAAAAAAGCGTTGTCATTAAAAAAACAAAAAGAGACGCAAGAACACAGACTTGACTTCAGGGTGGGTTCAAAGTTTTAGTCACATGAGATATCAGGTTTAACGAAAGGAAGATAAAAGTAAACAAAGCAAAGTCAAACGACCACTATTAAGATAATAGCACATTCCAAGGCAAGGAGGACAAAAAATATCAAAGGAAGATACATTCGGTTAAGTTTGATACTTAGATGAAGAATGATGATAATGTTAGTGATAAGCAACACACACTTGCTCATCTTTTCTAATTTATTTCAAATATAAAGAATGTTTGAGTTAACACTCAACAACCAATGGTGCTCATAGAACCAATTAAAGTTTACAAATTTCAAGATTTTACCTCCAAAAAAATCGGGATTATCAGTGGTGACAAACATGACTGATTGTGTCCTATCACCCGACTTGAGGATCCCCTAAAAAAAGACGCAACATCGTCCCACAAAGACAAATAAACAACCACGTGACTGTTATGCCAATGATTGTCGTCAATTTCAGTAAGACGTAATAATGTGTGATGGACTTAGTTTTCCTTTAAATAATTATTTTGAATTTAGTTATTACTAACGAAAACTAAAACTAAATATTTGTAACTTTAGTATCAAAAATTGTATATTTACATAATTGCTAATAAGAATTATAAACCATGATAAGTTAAAAAATTACTTATAAAATACTTTTTTGAATTTCATTTCAGTTAAATGTATAAAGTTAGAAAAAATCATCATTATTAGAAAAGCTAATAAAAAAGAAAGTAGAGAATATTTTGACAGAGTTTTGGTTAAGGGCCTTAAGTTGAAGATGATTTGAAGGGTTTCTCTATAAAAGTTATTCCCAATTAATAGTATAGATATACACAATTCACTTATATTTATTTTAATTTGTTTTTTTAAATATTAATTGTGACCATATGAATTGTAAGATATTTCTAGTTTTCTTGTTTTTTATTTATACTTTTTGTAAGAAAAATCTATCATTATTAGAAAAGCTAATAAAAAAGAGAGTAGAGAATACTTTGACAGAGTTTTGGTCAAGGACCCTGAAGTTGAAGATGACTTGAAGGGTTTCTCTATAAAAGTTCTTCCCAATTAATAGTATAGATATACACAATTCACTTAAATTTATTTTAATTTGCTTTTTAAAATATTGATTGTGACCATATGAATTGTAATATGTTTCTAGTTTTCTTGTTTTTTTGTTTATAATGTTTGTAAGATTTATTTATGATTAGTTTTAATAACTATTTAAAATTGATACATGTATCTATATATATATATGTATAGATATTTTATAAATGTTAAAAATTACATTGAATATTTCTTTTTCGGATTTTATTAATGTTATTGAGTTTTATCAAAAATATTTTAGTGATGTTGTTTAAATTTTTTTGGATTTTATTTGAATTTTATTAGTATTAAATGGTTGTATTAAGGTTGTCAAAAAATAGTTGTGTAAGGAAAATCCATCATTATTAGAAAAACTAATAAAAAAGAGAGTATAGAATACTTTGACAGAGTTTTGGTCAATGGCCATGAAAATGACTTGAAGGGTTTTTCTATAAAAGTTATTCCCAATTAATAGTATAAATATACACAATTTGCTTAAATTTATTTTAATTTGCTTTTTAAAATATTGATTGTGACCATATGAATTGTAATATGTTTCTAGTTTTCTTGTTTTTTTTTGTTTATACCGTTTGTAATATTTATTTATGATTAGTTTTAATAGCCATTTAAAATTGATATATGTATATATATAGATATTTTATAAATGTTAAAAATTACATTAAATATTTCTTTTTTGGATTTTATTAATGTTAATGAGTTTTATCAAAAATATTTCAGTGATGTTGTTTATATTTTTTTGGGGTTTTATTTGAATTTTATTAGTATTAAATGGTTGTATTAATGTTGTCGAAAAAATAGTTGTGTAAGAAAAATTCATCATTATTAGAAAAACTAATAAAAAGAGTAAATAATACTTTGACAAAGTTTTGGTCAAGGACCCTGAAGTTGAAGATGATTTGAAGGGTTTCTCTATAAAAGTTATTCTCAATTAATAGTATAGATATACACAATTCACTTATATTTATTTTAATTTATTTTTTAAAATATTGATTGTGATCATATGAATTGTAAGATGTTTCTAGTTTTTTTGTTTATATGGTTTGTAAGATTTGTTTATTATTAGTTTTAATAGCTATTTAAAATTGATATACGTGTATATATATATATATAGATATTTTATAAAATATTTTTTTCGGATTTTATTAATGTTAATGGGTTTGATCAAAAATATTTTAGTGATGTTGTTTATATTTTTTGGGATTTTATTTGAATTTTATTAGTATTAAATGGTTGTATTAATGTTGTCATAAAAAATAGTTGTATTTGTTATAAAAAAATAGTTGTATTAAATAATTTATTTTAATTGTATTGTAAAGGTGATGATGTGGCTTCTTGTGGTGTGGTGAGAGGTAAAAGTGCCTCATTATATGTATGATTTGTCCCCACCCTTCAAAAACAAAAACAAAAACAAATTACGTTTTGTTTTAAATGATTATGATTGTACTCAATATCCTTTTGTACGGTCGAAAACAATTTTAAGATTTTTTATAAAGTTTGTTTAAATTTTTATATAAACACAAATAAAACAGCCCCTCTATATATTCCCACAATATACGGCCTCTATAAACAAACTTAAAAGTGAAAAACACTAACGACATCATTAACACAACAAAACTCAAAAAACAAACTCTCTCTCTCTTTCTAAAAAAAATGGCAAGAGAAAGTAACTTCTTTGTGGATCTAACCAACACGATAATAATGTTAGTGGGCGTATCGGCCATTGTCTATTCCATTTACATGTTCAAACAACATGACGTGTCCGAGTATGTATCAACGGTTCGTACACCACTTCTCACGACAGGGATCATTCTCTTTGTCTTGTCTTTGATTGGTATCATAGGTTCTTGTTTCAAGAACAACGTGGCAATGATATCGTATATGATATTATTGTTTATTGCCATTGTTGCTTTGATTGTTATTTCGACGTTTGTTTTCGTTGTGACTTACAAAGGAACCGGTCATGTAGTCTCTGGTCCTGGTGGTTATAAAGAGTATAAGACGGTCGATTTTTCGAATTGGCTACAAGGGCTTGTTGATGGGAAAAAATGGGTTAGTCTCAAGGGTTTGTTGGTTAAGGACAAAGTTTGTAACCGTTTGAGTAACCGTCGTATTAATCTGATCAAGGTATTTTTTTTAGAATTTTTTGTGTGATTTATATTCTTTAATAACTAGTGTAACTTAATTATTATTATTATTTTGGTACCAAAATTGGTTTCGGTTTCCATATATTTTTGTCTGAATTTTTAGTTCTTATTAGTATGATTTGATATGATTTATTTCTTCTTTTGGTTTAGGATTATATAAAAAAATACATAATTTTACTAGTTTTGGTTATTCTTTCTATCAAAGAAAAAGCTCATAATTCTTGGTATTTGCTCTACTATATACGAAACACACCTATTTAAAAGACTTTGCATATTCACTAATATATATTTTTTTTACTAAATGTTTATACGTAGTTGGGTTGTTGTAAGCCACCTCCACGTTGCAACTTCAAATTCAAAAACGCGACGTTTTGGATCCCACCGACCAAAAAAGAAAAAACGGTTGTGTCCGGCGACTGCGGTTTATGGAGCAACAAGCCAAAGGAGTTGTGTTTCAGCTGCGACGCTTGCAAAGCAAGTGTGTTGGCGAGCTTTAGACAAGAGTGGAGAGCTATTTTAGTCTACAACGTTTGTTTTGTTGTCTTACTTATCATCCTCTATTTCTCTGCTGGATGTGCTCGTCGCAACAATCTTCGTCCGAGTGTGATAATCATGACAATCTTACGGTTCGGATTAAGATAACCGGTTCTGATGCAGCATGATAACCCGGTTTTGATAAACCGGTTTTACTATCTACTTTTATTCTCTATATATGTTTGTTTCCTCTGGTGTTTTAAGTTAATTTGTGACTTTTGGTTTGTTTTAGGACAATGTCTTTGTTTGTTTTCTACATTATGAACTTATGTCACTTGTGTTTTTAAGTATTTAGCTAATTATCTTTTGGTTTTCTTTTTGATAGTTTCATGTTTGCTGTCAAATATTTGTCATTTTTTCATCTACAAAATTTAAACAAAAAACATTACGAAAAAAAAGCTTTGGTTAATTACATTGATTTGTGGTCAATATAACATTCTTAAAATGATTATAACCATTGTCTTTAAGATCAAAGTAATGATTTAAAAAAGGTGAACAAGATATTCTTGAAACTCATAAAACATAGCATCCCAAAGCTAAATATCAATAGTGAAACAAGATAATCTAACCTCCTTCTTCACTGTCTTTGCGCCGGTTCCACCATCGTAAACTCACCTGAGAAACCAAAGATTCAGACACAAAGTGGAATTAAGTGTAAGAGATTTGGTTGGTTTGTGTTTAATCTTCTAATGGAGGAATGTTATACAGCCTACGGGGCTTACCTGGGTCACCGATGTTGATGGGACCAGTGTCGTCTCCTTCCATGAGGCGCATTAGTCCATCGACCATAACAGAAACTGCAGGTCTGTGTCTCGGGTTTCTGAACAGTCAATGCCTCACCGCTATATATTTCAAAGGCGATAACAAAAACAAATAGATATACCATCAATTGGGTTATAGCTTGGTAAAGTAACATTTTGTTCGACGTGTTGTGGAAAGAAAGCCTCGCCAAAGTGCTTGAGCAACTTCGTTGCTTACGACATTGCCCGTTATCTATGTTCATGTGTTGAAGATTCTGACAATGTGGATTTCTACAAAACAACAACCAAAAACACAATATAATTAGGACTAACAGACAATAAGATAATCTTGATAAGTAACCGCAAAACACAACTAACCATTTCCGTGCTGCTGCATGTGGTAGTCCAAACCCAACTCATCAGATATATCTTTTAAAAGGTGATGAAGCTTAAGGGCCTACCAATGGATGAGAGGATCTTCATACACCTCCGAGGTCGATGTAAGCAAGAGACAAAATGGGGATTATGTTGCAAACCTTGCTCCAAGACGCTTGGCCAGACCTAACGTGTTGAGTGTGCCTGCCGATAAGATAAGATGAGTGAAGAGATGTGTTTTACCAGGCAAAACACATTCTGCAACACCAAAACATGCAGCTTAAAGCCAGGCTTATGGAAGGTAGCGGCAAGACAAGAAATGTTTTACCAGACAAAAACAGGTATGACAGGTAGAATTGATAGCGAACTCGATTTCGTAACAATTAGAGGCAAGCTGTTAGACCGGACGTAACATATGATGATAATTACAGAGCCGAAAGATGGAAAAGAAACACCAAACCAGTAAGTTCTTGAGCATCTCAAGCAGAAGATTAAGACCGGTTTTTCGGCAATCTTCCTCTCAGTATGACTAAATGCCCAGATGATTGAATCCATCACTAGCTTCAGTTAATGTGGCACAAGGACAACACGTCAGAAAAGAGAAGATAATAACTGAGACAAGACATAGAAAAAGGCTATAAGCTCCTTGATCACACGAAGAAAACTATAGGTAAACATATTCACAAACCTGACTTGATAGCTTTATCAAGGCAGGGAAACAAAATGTAGCAATGGCACGACGTTCGTAGTTATTACACAGGCGAGGTTTAAAAAAGAGAAATGTCAATTAAGTTTAAATCATAAGTCAAACGTCCACATAAGTTTTTCCATCCCGATAATCACATACTGCATTAACGACTTTCAACATTTTTTTGAGGGAATAAAGGAGCGACTAAAGAACCATGCCACACAAAATTATTCAAACCCTCCCATTTCTAATTTCTAATTGAACATAAGTTGCATACAAAATGATCAATATGAACTACATCATGCCCTTCACCACATTGAAAGTGTCAAGTCTCCTCATTTATGTTAACAACTGGAGTTTGCCTGTGAGGAGACAACAATGAGCACAGTCCACAGAGTAAAAAGAACAAAAATATGAAGTCAAAATAAATTACCTCCAATGTACACGGGAAAACAGCCTCAAATATGTGAGGAACATCTTCTAACATCGTCGCCCTGTACCTGAAATAAAGATCCAAATTAAATGTCGCTTTTGAATTTATGCATAAAGAATAATCAAATGATCACACATCTGTAATTAAATTAATACGTCATGCATCAGTGAATAAGAGGCATACTTGTTTATAATCGTTGCAAAGAGTGAAAGAACTTCTGATTCCCTAACATCAGGCACATTCCTTGCATAGTCACCTATGTGTGGTTGGTCTTCAGCTTTGTCCATAAAGGTTTCTATCAGATTTAGGGTTTCCTTCTTAACAGATCTGTACAGCATAGCAATACAATAAAAAAATCAATCCCGTTTGTAAAGTGCTACAGTTATCAAGAATTGTGCATCTTTGGTATATCAAGCCATCCAAACCTTAAAAGTTTTACAAAAGATGTCTTGGAAGCATATGGACTCCCATCAGTAATGCTGGTTGATACAAGCTCACCGTGCATTCTGGTGTAGCCATGCAAGAAAGCAAGTGAACCTCCCAGTAATTTAGCAAGAGACAAAGTACTACAACTATTAATGGCTATAATGATGTATTATGGACTAAACTGTACATGCTTCTCAGTGTCATCATGATCAAGGTGGCAGAGGTTAATCAATGTCTCCCGCATTATCTGCAAGTATTGACACAAAAAAATGGGGAAAATCGAAGATGATACCCAAAGATTACGATTCAAGTAAAACAATTTACTGAGTAATATCATAGCACTTGTGATATATTTAACATAGCTGACGAAGAACAATGTGAACGGGACAAAAACCTGGTACCTTATACTGAACAAGAACATCATTGTCCTTCATAGTTTCACGGACCTAAATGAGAAACGAAATAAGTATACAAGTCAATACAACACTAAACCCTACGATAATGAAACCCAAATTTAACAATAATCACAACACTTGAGTAGTTTCAGAAGCACAATTCAAGCTAAAACCCTAATAACGAAGACGAATCAGAAACATAAACGACAAAAAAAAGACACCACCATGCTTATTATCACTCGCGAATCCTTTAAAATTACACGGCGAATCAGAAAACACAAAGTTCGATATCGAAAGAGAAATTGAACCACCTCTTCCTTATATCCGGTGAAGAAGAAGGCGACGACGGTGGCATCGACCACGGCGACGACGGAGAGGAGATTCTAGAGAGATAAATGATTCAATAAAAAGAAAAAGGAATCTTATATAATACGACAGGATGTCTTCATCAACTTTCATCCACAGGCTGACATGTGTATCGCCATCTTTCTGACATCTGTCCATATTTATTTATATGGGCTATGAGTTTGATAGGCCCAAATGAATAATTTTCTTTGCAACACATCTAGGGTTCCTCATCGCCTCCTCTTCTTCCGCCGTTGCACGTGGAAAAAAATCCCATATAATCTATGGACTGTTTTCTGCTCCCACCACCTAATAGACAAGTTTACAAAAATCGTAAAATTGAGCTTCTGGATTCGAATTGAACTCCATGGTCGACATTGATTTCACAGGTACGACTAGCACCGTTGTTAAAATTAAAAAGATAACGAGTTGCTCAAGACTCTCCTTTATTGCTTTATAACAAGAACCCATATACAAAATCAGATTAAACTCACTAATTCATTGGAGCTAGATGTTAGAGAAGATTGTATAGTTAGCAAAATAGGATTATTTTTATTTTTGTATACTTCTTATATTAGCTTCAAAAATTGGTTATAGTTTTATTTGTGTCATGATTATCTTTATATGTATATATAGTCAATAGTTAAAGTTGGATAAGTGTTGCGGTGTTATGATTCGGACATACGTTTTCCCGCTTGGGGTTTTTCGAGCTAGACCTATGGATATACCGTTTTCGCATTGCTTTAACCTCAACGGAAGCGACTTTCTTGCTAGGTCCTTTAAATTTTTTTTACAGTCTTTGTCTTCTCAAAGCAAATTTAGCTTTGACTTTGCTTAGCAGTGTGATTGGTTTAACAATATGAAACTAACTTTGTGTATTGAAAATTTCTTCACGTAGATGGGATTTAATGTATAATGAACGCATACAACGAATCTATCTTCAACGTCTCTTTCGCGGGGCCTACTCTGTTTGGTTTTGTGATCAACGCTGCTACAACAATCTCTTTATACTCTCTTTTGCATATTCTTCTTGTTTGTTATGGTATGTTTGCTCTGTGGATTTATATATACATTGGTAGTAGTAACTTTGTGGTCTGTCTAGCTATTTACACTTGTAGACTTTTTAGTGTCTATATCCATATTTTGGACTTTCTAATTAATTTTGTTTGTTTTTCTTTGCAGGATCTCTTAAGGAGTTATTGCCCTCTAAATCTAAAGACAAGAAAAGAAAGGGAAAAAGTCAAAGATTAAGGAAGAAGATGATCTCTGACTCAGAATCTGAAGAAACGTCACCAATAGTATTAGATTACTCTAGCAATGGGGATTCAGACGGTGCAATCCTTTCTGCGCATAATACTTTGCCTTCAAGAGTTACGAGGTCAAAGGCAAGAGATCTTACTTTGGAAAATGGCGACGAGCCTAGCGTTGAATGCGAGAAGACAATAAACGCAACAAATTCGGTTAAAACGTGAGAAAGTTAAGCCGTTACAGACACTCTCATATGTATGGGTATCTTTTAAGTATAAACGCTATATGTTTAATTTGGCAGGGAGGAGAATGTTGATGTTGAGACAATAGACAATAGACAAAAGTCTTGAGAAGGAGAAGACACCTACTGACAAGTAAGTGATACCATACTAAGGCTGTTCTTGAAGTAATTAGATATCGTACAACGTTGAATTAAAAGTGTGTTTATGGTATAAGTAGATCAATATCAAACATGATGATACAATTCAAACAAAGTGATGGTGAGAATGTACATATGCATGGTCCGAAGTTGCATTATTATATCATGGGCTAATTGCAAGTATTTACTCAACGATTTACGATACTACTAATCATATCGTGTTACCTTCTTGTCATGTTATTAACAGGGTGATTGAAGTGTCAAGTGAAGTGTTGCCCTCCCAGAATGGTGGTGATGCAACTTCTTCAAAGAAAAAGAGGAAAAGGGATAAGAGAGGAGAAACTACAAATATGAAACTTGAGTCTCCTAAGAGGAAGAAACAAGTTGTTGTCATCGACAAGTGAGTCATTCATCCTTATACTCTTATATCTTATGTTGAAATTTCGATTGAAAGATGATATTTTAATCTCTGATATTAAGTTTTCTTAATTTGTCTCTTTTCTAAGATTTCTTTTTGTTGTCACTTGTGATTTTGATTCAGACTTTTATTTCGGTAATGAATAGAAACAGTGAAGAACAAGTTGACAGTAAACAACCACAAGAACCAGAGACTTCATCAAGTGAAGTTATCATCAAAGAGGTTCAAAAGGGAAAGTTAGAGGGAAAACAATCTATTAGTGGGAAGAAGGTTAGTATTTTATTTTTACATTTTATATGTATACTTGCTAATAAATTTGATGGTTTGTTTCAGGTGAGCATACTCTATCCCAGAAAGTTAAAAGACACATAGAGAGTGTTTGCGTCAAACTTGGGAGAAGCTCCACTAAGATTTCGCTTAGGTAAAAGATTTAGTAGATATCTTATTACTCTTTGGTTTCTTCCATCGTCAAATACAATCAGCTTTGTCTATTTTTTATAACCGTTAATTATTAATTTTGCGTATAGGAGGAGATAAAGTAATAAAAAGGTCTCATCATTGGTGTTGTAGGTAAATTTATAATTTTTGTTTGATAAGTAGTAAATGATTTCAACGTAAAAGTTAATTTTTGGAGAGTAATTTATTTGTTGCAATGTCTCAAATTCTAAGGGATGCGAGTTGGAGATAAGAGAAAACTCATATTACCACCATCACCCGGGTCTGATGTCTAAATATGTATTTAGCTGAGCATAGTATAACTTGGGGAAAATTGCAAATTAAACTTTAAAGTTTGAATTTTCCGACAAAAAAACCCAAAGAAAATTGTGTTCCATATTAAAACATTAACTAATTTTTTTGACAATTAAAACATAAAGTTTTCGTTTGAAACAAAATAACCCCTATTGTGTGATGGGGTTAAATTTTTTGGCAGAAGTTAAAACTCACCGTTTTATTCTCTTTACCTTTGTTTCAACTTTAAAAACAGATCTAAGATATGAGGTTTTGGAAAGAACATGCGATTTAGGGTTGAAATAGCTTAAAATTTTCGTTATCGGCTTCAAATTGGTTCGTGGAAGATGAGTAACTTATCATCAAGATCGAGTTCTATTGATATATGAGGCATTCCAAGAAGGTGTGGTTGCGGAAAAAGATCGTGATGTTTTAATCATGAGAAAAATCCGAAAAACGAAAATTTTAAGTTATTTCAACCCTAAATCGCGTGTTCTTCTCTAAATCTCATATCTTAGAAACAAAGCAAAAAAGGCTAACTTCCATCAAAAATTGATATATGAGGCATTCCAAGAAGGTGTGGTTGCGGAAAAAGATCGTGATGTTTTAATCATGAGAAAAATCCGAAAAAACGAAAATTTAAAGTTATTTCAACCCTAAATCGCGTGTTCTTCTCTAAATCTCATATCTTAGAAACAAAGCAAAAAAGGCTAACTTCCATCAAAAATTTAACCCCGTTACATAGTAGGGGTTATTTTGCTTCAAACGAAAACTTTATGTTTTAATTGTCCGAAATTTTAGTTAATGTTTTAATATGGAACACAATTTTCTTTGGATTTCTTTTGTCGAAACGCTCAAACTTTAGGGTTTAATTTGCAAATTTTCTGTATAACTTGTGTTTGAATTGTGTGCTTGTATTTGGGTTATAAAAACACCATGGGTTATATATAAATATATATCTTTATTTATCTTTTTAATTTCTTTTTTTAAAATCCTATTAAATAGAAATGTTTTTTTTTCATCGAAAATTACTTTACACTCAAATTTATACAATGACATTATATGTAATTAAAAGAATATTTTAAGTGCTTCTCAAAATTTGTTCTTCCCAATTAGTAGTATAGATTTACGTATTTTTCTCTTTAATCAAATACTATATGAAAAAGTAATATCGTAGATGTTAGTCACTAATTTAATTTCCAATTATCTAACTTTCAATTTAATATAATTAAACACTACAGTCACACACACAAACCTAAATATCACAAATAAAATATACGAGATTTGAACCCGTGCGTCCCACATGGGTATAAAATTTGTAAACATAATATTTTGATACAATTTTAAGAAATAATTTTTTGATATATATTTATAAAATTTGGAACCATATTCATACTTTTCATATTACGAATATAATTTTGGTTATTATACATAGCATGATTTTGATTTAACCTTATTACAATTATCATTCGTAATTCAAATTTCGTTATGTAATATTCAATGACCTGTTACAAACTAAAATATGAGAATATCATCATATTTATTAGATAGGATGTTAAAATATACTATTATACTTACATTTAAATTTAAAATTACACCCACAAGTTAAATTTATCTTACATTTATAAATTAATTATATACTTTTAAATAATAAAAATATTATATAACTTAAGACATATTTAAAAACTTTAATTAGTTTTTTTATATTATATGATTTTCATAAAATGAAATATTCATACTATTTTAATTTTTCATTATCTTATCTATTAAATATGAATATTTTTTTATATTTTTTATTTCCTTTATTATTTTCGTTTTTTATTTTTGGTCCTATTAAATAGGAAGAATTTTTGCTATATTTTAAATCTAAATTTACCTTATAATATAATTTATACAATGTCATTACATGTAATTAAAGAAAATTTTGAAGGGTTTTTCAAAAAATTTCTTTCCCAATTAAGAGTATAGATGGTAAGGATTTAAATATAAATACACTCATATAATTTAACTAAAATATTCAACGGTACTTCAAAGTCCAAAAGTAAAGTTAAACAACAAGTTCTACTTAATAGAAATTATCCTATTGTTTGTTTGTACATGTAAAAAAGCACTACGTAACAAATTCAAATGTCAAATTAAACTACAAAAACAAATAAGACGTCGCTAAAAATGATAGCCCAAATGAAAAACTATTTATAATCGTACCCGTGCAACGCACGGGCCTCGACCTAGTTGTATATAGAGAGAGTTCTCGAATTCAGATTATAAACGACGCCGTTCACTTTATTTCAATTTTTCTAATTAATTAGGCATTATTTAAAAGAAAAAAAAGAAATCGAAAATTTAAAGAGAAATTCACAAAACTGCATTATTTCATCCTTTCATTTACAAAACTTTACTTAATTCAATTTTTTTCTCAAAATTACACTTTTTCAAAATTTTAAAAGCTTGATTTACCCTTTAGAAAATTACCAAAATTAAAACTTTTCATTTGAATTCGCTAATTAGTGTTTAGGGTATAGTGATTAAGGGGTATGGTTGTATGGGTAGGCTTAATTTTGCTTTAATTTTAGGGGGAATTATAAAACTACACCATTTGAATTACATTTCACAAAACTACACCATTTCCAAAATACTTCACAAAACTACACCTAAACACTCAAAATTAAATACAAATAAACCATACCCAAACAATCCTACCCCCTTAATATTATACCCTAAACACTAATTAGCGAACCCAAATGAAAAGATTTTAATTTTGGTAATTTTAAAAGGGTAAATCAAGCTTTTAAAATTTTGAAAGGGTGTAAACTTGTGAAAATATTGAATTAGGTGTAGTTTTGTGAAGTGAGGGTTGAAAGGGTGTAGTTTTGTGAATTTCTCTTAATTTTATGTGTTTAGGTGTAGTTTTCTAAAAAAAATTAAAAAGTGTAGTTTTGTGAAACGTAATTCAAAAGGTGTAGTTTTGTAATTATCCCAAATTTAAATTAACTTTAAGTAAAATTTATATTTTACTTAAAGTTAAAACTCATCCTAAATTATAATCACGGTAAATTTATTACCTATAGAAAATGTGATAATACACATAAACAACAAATTATGTAATACTGTTTTCTACTCCACTTACATATGTAACGATGATATCTTTTTGATAGAAAAAATATATCATTTGAGAAAAATTATTTGGCTTTGTCTTTGTCTCATTCCTTAAAATTGTGTGAGAAATTTAAAGATTTGATATGATAAATAATAAATATTCCACGCACTAATTCTATAAAGTACTTTATATAATGAAAACTCTTTGTTGATTAGATGACTGCTAAGTACTAATTTGAGAAAAATGGTTGTGTGCTTCAAATTTCTAAATGTTAGGCGTAAACAAAATATACCATTTATATCGAGGATATCACAACCTTTGTGTGACTTGTGTCATTTATAGATATGCAAATTACCAAAACAATAGTTATAAACGTTTGAATAGTAAACGAAAATTTGTATTATTTGTGAATATGCAACATTAAAGTGTTATTCAAATTAATTGAAACAATAAGGCATAGAGTGTTATTCTAATTAATTGAAACAATAAGGCATAGAGTTTTATTCTAACTAGGAGAAAACCCGATGCGCGGATGCAGATATCTTATTGTTTTCTTAGTGTTGATTTTTAAAACAGTTTTGTGTTTAGGGTTAACTTTAAAAAAAAAATTATTTTGTCTAATGAAACGTAGATGAGATTTTATGTTTTTTATGTTAGTATATAAATTATCAGTTATGAATGTTTTTTTTTGTTTTTTTTAATTTCTTATTTTCAATTTTACATTTTTAATTTATTTGTGTGATTTTTATTCTAAGTCACAGTATAGTGTTATTTTTATTTTTTATTTCCTTACATATTTTTTATCGAATATACTTTTATTTCTATGTAAATGATTTCAACATTATCTGTCATTTTGTATCATTCAATATTTATGTAATCGTTTTTTTATTGTTGTTTTATAATCATTTTGTTTGACATTTTTTTTGTTTACAATTATTTGTTCTATAATTTTACTCCTATTCTTAAAAAAAAAGAAACTAATTAAATTTTTCACAAATTTTCATTTGATTTCGTATTTAGTTTTTGTGTCTTTAAGTTTCTGTTATGCATTTTAACTATTATGTTATTTTTCATTTCTATAACTTTTATATGTGTTTTTGTTTATTGAGGAATTCACAAAACCAGTGGCGGAGCCAGGATTAAAATCCACGGGGGTCATAAAGTTTGCATAAACTATATAAATAAATATTAAAAATATATATTAAAGAACTATCAAATATCTAACGTTCACTCATATTTTGAAACTGAATCCCTAAGACATTATTTGTGAAGTTATTTATATGAAAAGCTTACGTGTCGATACCACAGCGAGTTTCAGCTGATTAAATGTGACAAGACAAACTTACTCAATAATAATCAATCAAATAGCCACTTAAACAACTTCATTAAAAAAAACGTAAAAGACTTTCAAAACCCCACTAATAAAACCTCTCTGCAAAACTTTAGTTATGAAATTAAATAATGACTATTAAACTTGAATTCATCTTTTATAATTTTTTGTGAAAAATTATCAAAAATAACTAATAAATTAACGAAAGACATATTTCTTGAATATGCATATTTAATTTATAGAAATTTTTAAAAATATCATGAACAAATATTCAATTATTTTTTTGGCTAAAAATTATTATAATGAATATTCTATTTTCAATAAGAAATAATTTTAATAATAAAATGCGCAAAATGTCAAAATAAATTTCAACTTTTGTTGACTTTTTATTTTAATCACAAACTTTTGTTGACTGAGTCATAATAGTCATACCGTGAAATCGTTTAACGGGGTTGATCATCTCGTCTGTTATATTTTTAACATGGGCTTTTTTCTTTAATTAATTTGATATCTTTTTGGGTTTTAATTATAAACTATTTTGTAAAATGCGTTAGGTCAAAAATTATTTTTAACATGGGTCAACCCCATAAATATTATATATTATAAACTATTTTTAAAAGTTTGACCTGGGTCAATTGACCCACCTCATGGCCAATTGCCTCCGCCACTGCACAAAACTACACCATTTCATCCCCTCCTTTACAAAACTCTATCTAATTCAATTTTTTCGCATATTTACACATTTTCAAAATATTAAAAGTTTGATTTACCCTTAAAAAAATTACCAAAATTAAAATTTTTTCATTTGGGTTCGCTAATTAGTATTAAGGAGGTAAGATTGTGTGAGTATTATTTGGATTTAATTTTGAATGTTTAGGTGTAGTTTTGTGAAGTAATTTTGAAATGATATAGTTTTGTGAAATGTAATTCAAAAGGTGAAGTTTTGAAATTCTCCCTTTAGAGTATAGTATTAAGACCATATTCAACGCATCACGTTCTCCCAGCTTTTATATTTATTTATTTTTTATTATTTTTGACTTAAAACTCCCTTTGTTGGAGTTTTCGTTGCAAGTTTTTAATTTGTCACGGAAAAGAATAGTTAGATTTGAAACCGCATAAGCTAAACCATTTAAGTGCTTGTAAAGTGAAAATTAAAACAAATTCTTGATCCGTCAACATCCAAAAAGCAGTGAAAAATTAGTTGTCGACAAAAGACAACATCTGTACGTTATCCATATTCGAGATATTTTAATGTTATCAATTATATTTGCATCTAATTATTAAGATTTTTTTAGCAGATATTAAAAGATCATATTATTATGAAATTGTCTCTCTAATTTTGGGATGTATATCTAAAAAATTGTGAGAAAGAATATTCTAAGAGGGATAAAATAGTAATTAACAAGCAAATTGTAGTGATCATCAATCATCATGCGTGCACTAACGTTTGACTTAAAAAAAGTGAAGACTTCATGTAGAAAAAAGTAGACTTATCATCATTCAGATGTTGACTTTTCTTAAAAAGTCAAAAATGAGTGTGTATTTTTTTTTGTTACCATTTATAGCTTTTGACCAAAGTCATTGAGTATTCACTATCATTGACATTCACGTGGCTATGGTACACAAGATGAGCTTCTTGAAGTGATAACTTGGGCACAACTTGGTATACATAATAAACCGGTAAGTAACACATTTTTTAATTTGATACAAAAATTATAGAAAACCAATATTAACTATTGGTTTATTTTTTACACTTTTGATTATTTAAAAAAAAAAAATTGAAGGTGGGTTTATTGAATGTTGATGGATATTACAATTATTTGCTATCATTCATCGATAAAGCCGTTGAAGAAGGATTTATTCTTCCAAGTGCTAAACATATCATTGTTTACGCGCCAAACGCCAGAGATTTGTTTAACAAATTGGAGATAAATGGGTAAATTTAATTCCTTTTTTTGCATGAATATGTATGACAACAAAACAAGATTGAACTAGATATTACAAAATGTAAATTTGTCTTTTTTGATTATTTTCGTGTGCTACTATCTACATTTTTTGTAACATATAGCTAGTGCAATAGTTTAAACATTGTGTAAATAATTGTGTTTTTTTTTGCTAATTGCTACATTTTCTCTTTAAACTTAAAACGTAGCCCCAGCCAACTTATTATTAATTGGGACTATTTAAACACTAATCTCCGTTTACACTTAGTTGTTCAAGATATAATTATTGGTCTAGCTAGGGTAAAAATTAAAAGATAATTAATTGTTTGGTCATCTTAAGTAACATATATTTTTTTCCAAATAAACATCTTTTGTAGAATTAATGAAACTCATATTATTTATTTATTTTTGACATCAATGAAACTCATAGTTACATAATGAAATTAAGGTTTATGTTTTAGTAATTGTCTAGCACTTAAAATCTGATTTTTACTATCGGTCAACAAAAACAAAACTTGTGAATATACTTCATTCACTTATTAAGTTAGTTCGCTCCAAAAAAATTATTTGAATATATTTAACTTGAAAATATTACTTTTGAATCTCTGGACGAAATCAATTCAATTATACTTTAAAACAAAATAATAATGAGCTACGACTCTCTCAAGTCCTGAACCAACCAAAATATTTAATAACATGAATAAAATCATAACATAATCTTGAAATGTTTTATCATTATTGATATCCACATGTCTTCCCCTAAAACATCTTATTCTTATTGTCCCCACAAAATAACTTTAATAAATTTTTAAAAATCAATAAAATTAAGGGAAATTAACCCACTTGATTAACCTAAAACATTTGTTGAATCGAACCAACTAATTAGAAAAATTAACGAATCTGATTTATTACTGACATCTCTTATTTCGAGGTTAATAAGTAAATGATCAAATCTCTAATTTTTCATGAACCTACCCACCCAATGTGTTTTTAAGTCCAAAAAGATTCAACGAACCCGGAAAGAAGAATATTAGCGTTAATTAAATGACTCTTACACTAATGAAAGGTTAATGTTATAAAAACCCAAATTATTTAAAAGTTTAATAATAATAATTAAATTATTCGGGCACAGAGATTGGTAGTAAAGAATTAGGGGCATAATAGAAATTGGCTCAATTAACACTAACCTCAGTTCCAACTTTGAAAAGAAAAGAAGGATCTGCAAGCATACGGTTTCCAAGCATCGAGCAAGTCCTCATTAGAAACCCAAGTGGCCACAAAGAGCCCTACAATAATCAAAGTTTGTGTCTTTGATCAAAACCTGAAGATCAATGTAAAGAAAGAGAAAGAACTTACGAAGCCCTATGGATCCTTCTACGTTCTGTCTCTTTCATTACTTCTTCGAATCTAAGTATCGGACCAAACTCTTTCTCTTAAGCTTCTTCCTCTCCTTCGTCTCCTCCTCCTCCTCCGTCGCCGCCGTTACCACTATTCCCGTTCCCGTCGTCGTCTCCGTCGCCATCTCCGTCGTACCCGCCTAGCTCCGGCTCCGAATCGCTTAAAGTTTCATCCTTTACGCCGATATAAGTCCATTCCATTACCGATCTGCCGGAAATTTCTCCGGCGACAACATCCGATCTTAAACATCGGGTTCTCGATTTCGGAGAAGAAAGCTTCGAGCTCTAATGGATGCGTATGGGTTCGTTAACAGAGCAGCTTATACGGAAACATATCGATCCAAGTTCCACCCTTTGACCGGCTCTGCATTGCTTTAGATTGTCTACGACATATTGAACCCAATCAATGGAGAAATGGGAGACGTGAATCGCATGAGAGAGAAGAAAGAAATATTTAATTCTGTGTTTAAGAAAGCGGGGCCCGCGCGAGAAAAATTCCACCCAATCAGACCACGAATACCAAAACGACAATCCGACGTGGCACAATAAGGCATAAAGTTACAATATACAAAACATTATTGGATAAATATTTATATGATTAAATGTGGCAATGTGCTGATTAAATGACCGTTTCCCCTAATGTCTACTTTGGCCTTTAGACTATATTCATCAAGGGTGCTTAAATATAAAGTGTTTATAATGTTTTAATTAATATTTGAGTGTATTTGTATAAAACAAAATATGTAAGATAAAATACTAAAATGTATCTTCCATTGAGAGATACTAAAATGAGATGCTTAAAAAAAATCAAAAATCACATTATTTCACAAGATCAAAAATTACATGATTTCAAAAAACCAAAAATTTATTATTTTAATTGGATTGTTATAAATAGTTTGATAAATGATTATATTTTAACAAAGTGAGGTAAAAAGAATTGGAATTTGTATTCTACAACTTCGAAGATGTCATGGGTGAAAAGAAATAAGACGATGGATCTTTTTCTTCTCTGTATAATTTCACAAGTTTTTCTTTGTATGTCTCGTCTTTTTCTATCATATTCATTTTGTAGAGGACGATGAAACAAACATGTTTTAGTTTAAGTGAAACAAATCATTTTCTCTAAGTTAAAATTTAACCGATTACCGACTAGGTTTTGTTTTGTAAAAATGAAAATTATAGGTTTTAAAATATAATATAAATAAATTAAGGCTCATATTAAATGCAAACACAACTTAAAATAAAAACGATGAAAGATAAAAAGGTTAAAGCCCATATTAATAGACACAAACATAAGAATCTATCAACTTTATTTCCGATGTGTTGTCTATGCAAGAAATCTTTTAACAATTAAATTGAATACTCTTCATAGTTAAGAAAAAAAATATTTTATTATTTGTTTAATATTATCAAGTTCTCAAAAATTATATTATATTTTGTTTAATATTTTCAAAATTTCTTGTATATAGGATTGTTATTATATATATTTGATTCAAGTGTATCAAGTTAAGTTTATCTAATATTATTACTATACAAAATCTATCATTTATTCAATTATGATTAATTTAGCTTTTTAAATATTGTTAGATAAGTATTTATTTATGTAAATTTTGTTAGTAATATGTAAATTTAAATCTTTTTATAACGAAATCTGAATTTATTTTAAAATGTCGATATTAATTTTTTTTTCATTTTATACTTTTCTTTGAAGGCTATTTATGCCATCGCCATAATGCAGATCAAACCACCTAGTTAATATAAAACACCGAGAAATTGACAAAATTGTACTTATAATCAGTTTTTTAATCAAAAGCACCTTACTATTTTATATAATTCCACTAATATCAAATGCTTTTTAAATATATTGGGTTTAAATAATTATAAAAATATTAGGAATATCAATCATGACATCTCATAATTAAACTCCAAATTATGATATATATATATATACCCTTATTCACGCAACATGACTAACAATTAAAATTGTTGTTTGAACCTATGTCCGAATTCAAATTTATTTTGTTACACTTTACAAAATCCAAACTTTTTTGTTTTTGTTAAAAACAAAATCCAAACTTTCAAGCCACATTTAAATATTTGCACATATTTTCCAATATGCTTAACGAAACACTAGCATATTCAAAGCAAAGAATATATTTACATAACATAAAATTCAAAACTCTTGAGACTTCAATTTTAAAATAATGCATAAATGATAAACCTTGACACAAATGATAATAATCTTTTTCGATGATAAATATTAAAATAGTAATATTAATAAATTTTTGTAAATAAAACATTACAAAAACTAAAATACAATATATTTTCTATATATACTTCAAATTTAAACTCCGCGTTTAACGCGAATCACATGAGATACAAATTCTTTTTATTTCATTTTATATTACACATTGTTTTTACCAATAAACATTTTTTCTATTACGTAAATTTTTATCCCGTACAATTCCTAGTAATAATAATTATAATGCATAAACCTTGACATAAGCATCTACATGATTATTAATATCACCCCCCCCCCATAAAAGCAAGTATCACAAAAAAAACATACGACGTTGTAATAAAAAAAACATACAACAATTAATCAGCTAATTTAGGGGGGAAATCCGTTTGATGTAATTAACTTATTATACCGATTTAGGTAACACGAACCAATAAAATCTCTTTATTACAATAACATAAGCTTCGATACTAATCTATACTTAACCCACCATCTCTCCCTCGGTATAGAAATCATACCAATTAAACCGATTTCTTATTTACTTTTTAGTTATTTTCTGTCGCCAATTAAAATTTGATAAATAATAAAAAAAATTACGCCATAAGTTTACATTAATGTACTTATTATAATCAATTAATCATTCACCGACCTACTTTTTAGGATTCAAGAAAGTTAACCAAATGATAGTCTCAAATCATAACAACCTTAAAGATATTATAAGAGACATTGTTTAAGCTTCCAAGACTACAAGGATAAGACAATTAAATTTAAAATTATATATCATGGATATATCCCATTAAATGTCTTGGTACCTATTTTTCGAAAATTTTAGGGTAATCCCAATTCTATGGAAGAGTTATCGAAAAAATAGGTATCAAGAAAATTCGATTTCGTCATGGTTGATGTTTAGAATGTAATATAATTAATATAATTCCTAGTCAAGGTTTTAAATTTCTAAACATGTATGTCTTGGCAAAGATTAGATGCATCAAAACTCTAGTAACTTGTTTAGTTTAGTCACCTTTCTCAATATATTTGTCTACTATAAATTATATGATAATTGTTCACTTTTGCACAAAGATGAGTCTCAACCAGATAGAGTTCAGATGCATTTATTTGTTCTCATGACTTCCATTTTATTATAATGTTTACGTCTTCTCCTACAGGATTTAAAACCTCGTTTTCATACATCAAAATCCTCTGATCCATGAAGTCTTGATGTATGAAAACGAGGTTTTAAATCATGTTTTCATACATCAAGACTCCATGGATGATGTACGTAATCTTCTTCTCTCTGGGTGCAGGACGACGACTCGTTCAACGTGTGGAATTTGAGAAAATGCAGTGCAGCAGCTATGGACGTGGGTGCAGGACGACGACTCGTTCAACGTCTGGAATTTGAGAAAATGCAGTGCAGCAGCTATGGACGTGGGTGCAGGACGACGACTCTTTCAACGTGTGGAATTTGAGAAAATGCAGTGCAACAGCTATGGACGTGGGTGCAGGAAGACGACTCTTTCAACGTGTGGAATTTGAGAAAATGCAGTGCAGCAGCTATGGACGTGGGTGCAGGACGATGACTCGTTCAACGTCTGGAATTTGAGAAAATGTAGTGCAACAGCTATTGACGTGTTCTCTAATGTATTTGGAGATGAAATCCTTCCGACACTCCTCTGATTTAGGAAAATTTTAATTTTCTAGGTTTTTCAAAATGAACATAATTAGCTAAACAATGTTCTTCCAATATGTAGGCAAAATTATCAATTTTTGGTGACGAGACCTGGAAAGGAAGGGAAATTACTCTTTTTGAGAGAGATGAATCAAGTTCACATGAGAAATAAAAAAGATAATAAAGTAGCGGTAGAAAGTTTCAAGAGTAGAGAAGAAAATCCAAAAGAAATTGTCCAAACTATTTTTTCCAATTGAAATCCAAAGTTAATAAAGCTATAAAAATATAAGTTCATCGATTTTATAATACATTACTTATTATTTTAAAACCTAAAAATAAACATAAAATGTGTATGATTACCAACGATTTTGAAGTCGATTTCGTGCAACATTTGTTCAAATCGCAACTAATGAGATTTTGGCTTTATGTGTTGTTAGAAAACTAGTAGCTTAGGTTCATAAGTTTATGTAATGTAAATTGACTTTTAATTATCTGCATAGTCACAAACATACTTTTATTATTATAAAGAATTAAACAATTTTAGAATTGCAAAATAATATATCGTCCAAATCTAACATGTAATTAATTAAGTAGAGTAGATGATGTTGGTGGTCACAGATTACAAATATCATCGTAATTGATATCTTTGACTCATTTATTGACTAAATATAAGTAACCACATTTTTATATGTAACACAGACTCATTTGTTGACTTATTTTATATTATATAAGTTTGACTGCTTATATTTAATTTATTGGTTAATTAATGAAGACCAAAAATGAAAAGTCAAGATTAGTTTTGTTTGAGTTGACATTTTTTAATCTCCAAACTTACGCTTCACGTCATTAAAATGACGTCATGTAAGCAAATAAAAGTATGAAAAACAAATATTAGAAAAGGGGATTGCTATTTTATAGTCAATTTATATATTTTAGTATTAATATTTCCACGTTAGATAATATATATTCACTAAGCAATTTAAATTCCACAAAAAGTAACAAAAATATGGACCATGCATGCAATACATGAATGAATGGGTGTCTATAGAACTTTTTATAACTTTTCATTAATTTGAAATCCATATATATACAAATATATATTTGCAGATTTATCAATATAAAGTTAAAAAATGCTACTTAAATCAAATATTTGTAGATAACAATATATGTTTTTGTTTAAAAAAATCTGGAACACATGAATAACTTCTTCATTATTTGTTTTAACAAATCAGAAAAAATAAAGGTTTTAACGTCATGTAAAAAAACATCCCTCACCGAAAATAAACAAAGTTTTTTTTTTAATTATTAGTGAAAAAAACTTCATGTACTATATAGTAATTGGCTATACACACAAAAATACTTCGTTAGTTTTGACCAATATTTTTGTTTGTTAAAGGATTGACCAATATTGATTATAACTATATATTCCGTATATATGTTTATCAAGTCAACACGTAATAAAACACATTAATTTAATAATCTCATTTGTCATGAAATAAAGAAGCAAAATCACTCCAAGCTAGCCCAATAGTCTTCTTATTATAATAATTACCTATGTCACAAAATTTACATTACCATTTCCCAGATTACATTAAAAATGGTTACTAATAACATATAGCCATGAGTCATGACCACTTGTATAGTAACAATATGTACTTTTTAAAAAAATGTGTCTACCACATTTTGTTATGCATAAAAACTAAAAAGAGAAAATATATAAATTTTTACTAACGTATACTTATACATGTATAAATTATTATAGTATTATTTTTTGTCACAAAATTATTATAGTTTAGAAATCGTTTTGAAACAAAAAACAATTAATTGATGAAAGATATACATAAGCATTTATATAGATAAATCATTTATGTTTTTTTTTTTGTTAAAAAATCATTTATGTTTTGCTATTAGGTTGACTTAAGATATTGAAGATGAAAGTTTTGGTAAGATTGTAATTTTAATTTTTTAAAAGGAATGGGGTCAAAAAAGATTTTACTTAATTTAACGTTTTAAAAAATTACAATAACTACCAAATTTTTAGTGGATGCAATTGCCCCCACCGCTCAACATCCTCTTCCGCCTCGCGCCCTCGCCGTCTCCTTCAAATAAATAAACCGGAATAAACCGGAAAGTTCATCAAGCTCTTCTTCTTCTTCTTCTTCTTCTTCTTTCTTTTCTGTCAAAATCTAAGCTCTTCATCTCAAGCTCTTGATTTCGACACCTAAAACGGCTTTCATATCCTCCGACAAATATCTCACTTCAAGGCATAGCTACAGTCACACTTGGGTACGGAGAACCGGTTACGCCTTCTACACCGAACCGATCTGGTTCAAAAACTCATAAAACGCCACCGTTTAGTCCTTTTCCACGATTTTCGTCTTCGCGATACATTCTCAGATCCCAACAGCTAAGCGGCCATGGAATCGCCTTCGTCAACGACGTATATGCGTGAGCTTATGCATGCAGGTCTGGATCGATTACTACGACGGTGTTTAGCCACCAAATCGATGTTACGATGGCTCCGATAGATTCTTATAAAGCTCTCTGGTTTCGTATGTGAGAGAGATCTATCTTCGATTCTTATCTCGCTGATCTTCTTTGCGATCTTCCTACGGAGGAATTAATGGTTAAACAAGAGAGAGAATGGTTACAGACAAGACACGAGCAATTAATTGTTTTGCGACATTCAAGTATTTGGGCCCACAGGAAAAAAACAAAATGGACCAATGCAGAAAATGCAACCGGAGACAAACAAGTTCTAACAAATAACAATATTCAAATACAAATGGGTTGGCGTTGACCAATCTGTTAAAAAGGTTGACCAATATTGATTATAACTATATATATATATGGAGTATATATGTTTATCAATCTCAACACGTAATAAAACACATTAATTTAAGACACATTAATTTAATTAAGAGAAATTTCTTAAAATACCATCAAAATAAGTTTTTGTTTTAAAAATAACGTTACAAAGTTTTTTATAACAAAAATACCATTAAAATGTTTTTATAACAAAAATATCATCAAAAAGTAGTAGTTTACAAAAATACCACAAATACAAAAAATGAGTTTTAACACTTTTAGATTTTAAATTTTTTTGTTCGCTATATAATATTTAAGGTATAGTTTCGAAGAAGGAGTAAAGTATAGTTTTTTAAAGGTTTTGGGTGTAATTTTGAAAATTTAAGATTTGTGATATTTATGGGAAAAAAACTTTTTAATGGTATTTGTAAAACTTTCGAAAATCTGTGTTAATTGTGTTAAAAAAACATATAGTCATGACCACTTGTACAGTAACAATATTTACTTTTTTAAAAAAATTGTCTACCACATTTTGTTATGCATAAAAACTAAAAAGAGAAAATATATTAATTTTTACCAACTTGTATTTATACATGTATAAATTATTATAGTATTTTTTTGTCACAAAACAAAAAGCAATTGATGAAAGATTTAAATAAGCATTTATATAGATAAATCATTTATGTTTGTTTTTGTTAAAAAAAATCATTTATGTTTTGCTATTAGGTCGACTTTAGATATTAAGAATGAAAGTTTTGGTAAGATTGTAATTTTAATTTTTAAAAGGAATGGGGGCAAAAAAGATTTTACTTGTGGGGGCAATAATTTAATGTTTTAAAAAATTACATTAACTACCAAATTTTTAGTGGATCCCCCCTGGTCCATTATATTTCTTGCATTCGTCATTTCGTCTAAATATTATAAAAAATACTAGAAGAAAGAAACACTTAATTATTCTTCGGTAACTCTAGAAAGACAATACTCTTTTTCAATAATTGATCATAGTGTATTATTTTGTGTATAAGAATAAAAACGTGTACCACGATGTTTATAAATACTTATCCAACTAAAAAAACACTCGAAACCTCGTTTGTATGTTTGTACTAATCGCGTATAGCACTATACTATACACTAAACCAAAGACTTTTTCGAAAATTTAATTATACTATATATAGTATGCAGTCCATCCAATTTATGTCTTCTTTTTAAAAAATAATACTATTTTTGTTATTTTCTTCAAAATTTTATGTAAGTTTCTCACGTTGTATTTAAATATCGACGTCCAAACATAGATTTTGATTTATTTTTTTTGTATTGTTAGCACAAAAGCTAATTTTGTTTTTTTGTTAATGTTTTTTTATAATTAAAAAGCTAATTTTGTTATACACTAAAAAATGAAAATAGAAAATAAAGACAAATTCGCAAATACAACTTACTTTGCTTGAAAAAAAACAAAAATTCCACGTTCTGCGCTTATTTTTCCTTAAAAAAACAACGTTCTAATATTCCAACAATGTAAAATCTTATTAAAATAAAGCATGATATCTATTCCTTTCAAGAACACGATAGATACAACGACGTTTTATCTAAGCTGAAATGTAAGAGGGAAACCATGTTGAAACATGCAACTACGTCTTCTCAATATAAATTAATATGTTGATAAATTAATTTTATCAATTCCTTTCGAGTTTATATATATATTTTTAATAAATAATTTTCTTGTATATCGAAAATTTAATGAAGCAGAAAAGACTAAAACTAAGAGCATGGGTTTTCCCTTTCAAGCTTACACGACAAAGAAGACGTATTCATAGTTTCTAACAAATTTTTAAACCCATTAACACGTAAGTCCGATATATTGTAAAATACTTATTACAAAAAATAAAATTCAAAGTTATCTCTCCATTTTAAATTTATTTTAGTATATGTAGAAAAATAGTAAAATAGACAATGTTTTAAATACGGCTGTACTTTTTTATATTCATTACACATTTATTTTACAATTCGTTACTAAATACATAACTTAACGACATAGAACATATATATATATTAAAAACCAAAACATTGAATTTACACCCGCACGTAATTAACCACAAGATTTGCTGCTGTTCTGACAAAACACCCCACACGTTGTAGCCATTTACTTAAGAAAAATCCAATAAATATGTCTGAAAATCGTGAATAATAAAAAATAAAAATAGAATTAATGGTAAAATGTGAGTTTGTTAAAACCTGGAGTGACAAGACATTGGTGTAATGGGATTTGAAATAGTATTGAATTTTGTTTTTAATAAAGAACTCAAATGAAGAAAAATAATAGAGTGACACCATAACAATATTATTGAATTGTGTTTTACAACATAAGATTACATGAAATATTTAGAATATAATTTCAGTAGATAAATGATAATAAAATGAGTATATGTTAAAACACTTTCTAAATTCCAATAGTTTTCAAAGTAAGTAATAGATACACAACACACAAACAATGATATCTTCTTCGGGTTAAAGCTAGTTTGTTGTTTAGCTTTTGTTTTTTTTTTTTTTTTTTTTTGTATATATATATATTATAGAATTATATGGCTGGTAATATAATAGTATGATATAGAGATTAAGCTATTATCGAATCATAATTATATTAGGTAATAATTAAATTCAAATTCTTGTCTCAATTATACGAATATTTATCTATATGTTTGTTTTTGTTGTCGCAAATGTATTTATGTAGACACTAGTTTCTATTTGCATATGTAAATTATCAATTATGATAATTATGTTATGTGTTTATTTAAACAAGGGTCTAATGATTGTGTGTTATCATAAAACAACAACATGATTTTGTTAAAAATACACAACAAAATGATTTTGTAAAAAAGTCAGGGCAATATAAGATTTTTCTATTTGATATTTTAAAAAAATAAAAGGATATATATAGTTTGCATATTCAATGTATATTCTCTAAAAATAACTATACCATAAATCAAAAACCTAAAATAAATATAAATGTACCTGAATTGGTTACTATGGTGTAACTTGGATAACACGGTATCTTCCTTTGGTAACTTCATTTTTCTCTTCTTACGAGCCGCGACAACAACTTCTTGGTGTTGCCAGCAAAGGCAGAAGCAAAAAAGCATTTCTAATATGAAAAGCAGAGATAACATTAGGAAAAGCTACGGTTCAACATCGTCTTGAAGAATCTGATGTTTTGGAAAATAATCAAAGCAAGATGCAATGCAAGTAAACATACTCTCTCTAGGATGGAGGGCCATTGCTCGGACAGACTTCTTATGATGTGTTAGTGTCGTCATTGTTTTGCCTGCATATAATAATCCGAAATGAACCTATATACGTTGTATGAACTGTTTTATCTAGTGCACATGGATAATTTTTTTTGAAGATCTCAAAGACCAAACAATGGTTAAAATGATAAAGATGTACCATATTGAATGTCCCAAAATTTAATGGTCGTGTCGTAGGATCCAGTGACCACTGACCACTTGCGGGTCCTGCAACATCACACATCAACGAGAGTTCCAATTACTATTATACACAGGTTCTAAAAGAAACTCAAAAACCAAATGAAAAAGGAACATACTGTTGGACGAGTGAAAACAGAACAAACGGTGCTGTCATGCCCCTGTAAGTGCAAATATCTGCATCTTGGTACGAATATCCCACACCTGCAAATACGCAGACACGAGAGACTTTTTATAAACAGATGAAAAAGATACACGTCCTAATTAGAAAAGCAATAGACACCACTCAAGTGACCATGATAAGATCGGATAACCTTACAAAACCAAATCGCACTCAAGCATTAACTATCAGAAGTCAGATAAGGACGAGAATAGAGTTGTTACCTTATTCTGCTCAAGGTCCCAGCATTTGACTTGCTTGTCATCACCATGCAGAAAACATATAAGTATGCAAGGCCTGTAACAAAATTCAAAAAAAGGCTACACTTAATAAGTTAATAATAGGATCCACGAATGTTAGTCATTGAAACATTTAAAATGGGAGTTTCAACAGACAAACCTCGTACTTGCTCGATATGTCCAGTAAGTGTTAGCTTCAAAACTCCAGTTGCTACATCCCATATCTAGTGAATAAGAAAAGTACGATATTCAGCAAGTGTACAGGTGATTAAAGTAATGAGTTTGGCCACACTCCAATTGAAACTTAATTTCCATTAACTACCGAGAGCAAGGAGGTTTTTTCATGAGGTACAAGTTTTATTTACATCAAAAAGCTCGGAAACAGTTTTTGAAAAAATATATGTCATATTGGTCATATTGAAATAATCATTTCTACTACTAACTACCTTGATGGTACGATCGGCTGAACCAGTACAAAACCATTAATTACTCGGATCAAATGCAACAGATCTGACCCAACCCAAGTGCCCCTGAATGACCTGTGAAAAGAGTAATGAAGTTTAAGTCAAGAAACTCTTCAAATGAATAGAAACACATTCTTCTAGAGAGTAACAAAAGATGCCACTAATCTTACCCTGTAATTCTTCCATGGTGCATGCCACTCGGGGGCGAGGCCATCTACTTGGTATTCTCTCCATTAATGCAGCAGTTGAGAAATTTCTGTAACACGCATAGCGCCACACAATAACAAAGACTCGGAATGAGAAAAACTACCGTATATCTAGATCATAAAAGACTTTCAGGTAAGGAGAAGACTAATTTGAATGCCTATTGCCTGTCAACTACCTCCACCATCTCAAGATACCCTCCCGATGAAGAAGAAAAATGGAAAACGAGCAAGGATGGTAAAAAACAACTTTTCATACGAGGAAACATTTGCAGGAATAATGGTGGTGCTTTTGCCTGATGGACCAATGCCGTTCCTGTAATTTGAGAACCAAAACATTTTAATCAGCATTATCGTGATAATCGTACCATCAACTAGAAATCAACGAAACCCACTGAATAAAGGTTTGTCCTTACAAGCCTTTTGGATGTAAAGTTGGACCAACAACAAGAGCTTTCTCTGTCACATCCTTTTGAATACTCGTGGAACCTTCAGGACCTGCAGAATACATGATCTTTAAACCCAACCCGATAAAAATGTAATCAGCTAAAATAAAAATTCTAGCAGGAAGAAAAGGAAAAGAAACTAGTATTCATCTCTAACACCACAAGCAACAACAAGTATTAAGAAGAAAATACATGTGAGCGCATTTGAAGTTCCCGTCTGTTCATTGCCCCTGTCAGCTTGACGAGGAGCTTGATTCACTGGTTCTACGCCTCCGAATGCAACTTTCATCTGCACAAGAACATCAAATCACAGTTCGAGCTCGGTTTAGATCAGTGAGAGAGCCAAAGCAAACAAAACATCTGAATACAGTTTCGATGATTATACCTATTGTGTATACAAAACCTACAAACTCAAACATCTTAATACGAATTCAAAAGGCTAAGAAGGCCTAAGATATAAACCTAGAGTTCAAAACTTTAAAAACAATCCAATCTCAACAATAGACACATAACCAGCAAACTCAACAACTATTGCCTTATCAAAAGGCTAAGAAGACTTAACTTAACTATAAACCTAAAAAATCCGAAGCTTTAATAAGCAAACCAAACTCAATATACATAAGAGCGAAAAACCCAAAAAGGAAAAACTTAAGATATAAAACATAAAGTTCAAAGCTTTAAAACAATCCAATCTCAATAGTCAATACACAAAAGAGAGAAGAAGCACAAATTGAATAATGGGTTTTTAATCATTTACCTTATGGCTAAGACGAATCTTCTTCCTGCAACAAAAAGAAGAACTAATTAGGAAGAAGAAGAAGAAGAAGAAGAAGAAGAAGAAGATGGAGGATTTGGAGACTAACGCTTCGGGAAGTGGCCAATGGACGGGAGAGAGGAGATCGAGAGCTCGTTTCAATGATTTGAGACTTAGCTTCTTCAGAGATTGTGGCTCTACGGCTTCGATCTCCGTCGTCGTCGGAGCCGTCATCAACGTTTTCGTTAGGGTTTAAAGTACACAGAAGAGAAGAGAGACTTGAAAGTGTACTGTAAAATAATAATGAATGGTTGTTTCTAATAATAATGAATGGTTGTTTCTAATTTTTATCTGTTTGACCAAAAAAACGGGCAATTTTAAAGTTTTTATAACACAATTAGCACATATTTTCAAAAGTTTTACAAATACAATTAAAAAGTTTTTTTCTCATAAATACCACAAATCTTAAATTTTCAAAATTACACCCAAAATTTCCAAAAAACTATACCTACCCCTTTGAAACTATACCCTAAACACTATATAGCGAACCCAAATGAAAAAATTTTAAATCTAAAAATGTTAAAACTCGTTTTTTGAGTTTATGGTATTTTTGTAAACTATTACTTTTTGATAGTATTTTTGTTATAAAAAACATTTTAATAGTATTTTTGTTATAAAAACTTTTTAATGGTATTTTTAAAACAAAAACTTATTTTGATGGTATTCTAAGGAATTTGAGGGTATATTTTTATGGGAGAATTATAAAACTACACCATTTCCAAAATATTTCACAAAACTACACCTAAACACTCAAAATTAAATTCAAATAAATCCTACCCAAACAATCATACCTCCTTAATACTATACCCTAAACACTAATTAGCGAACCCAAATGAAAAGATTTTAATTTGGGTAATTTTTAAAAGGGTAAATCAAGTTTTTCAAATTTTGAAAGGGTGTAAATTTGTGAAAATATTGAATTAGGTGTAGTTTTGTGAAGAGAGTTAAAACGGTGTAGTTTTGTGAATTTCTCTATTTTTATTTCTATTTGATAATACTACCAAATAGGGGATTTATCAATTGACCAACAAATTTTTTTTTTTTTTTTGCTAAATATAAGTAATAAACATATCATAATAATATATGTTTCCCCAAAATATTCATAAAAAGATATTTATAAAGACACTATTAAAAAGCTTTTTAAAATACTATAAATACAATACATAAATTAAAAAAATAGTAACTAAAAACACCATAACTAAGAAAAAAAACTGAATGCGAAACCTTATAAGAAATTGCAGAGAATCTAGTAACTTAAGACCAACTCCGGTGGAGGGTTTTATTTTATTTTTTGGTGGGTCTAGTTTGTAAATTTAAAAAAATAAATGCATAAATATTGACAACATACAAGACCCATGTCTTATTTTGGACAAATAAGAACCGTGTCTAGAACGACACGTGTCATAATTTTAGAGTTTTGCAAATTTTTTTATTTTCTTATGATTTGCATTTTCCATTATTTATAATTTTTTTAATAAAAACAAATTCTTATTTTTTCAGAGTTTTGCAATGGGAGAATTACAAAACTACACATTTTTAATTGCATTTCACAAAATTACACATTTTGAAAATTTCTTCACAAAACTACACCTAATCACTAAAAATTAAATCCAAATTATACCTATCCAAACAACTCTACCCACTTAATCACTATACCCTAAACACTAATTAGCGAACTCAAATGAAATTTTTTAATTTTGGTGAAGTTTTGAAGAGTAAATCAAGCTTTTAAAATTTTGAAAATGTATAATTATGAGAAAAATTTGAATTAGATAGAGTTTTGTAAAGGAAAGAATGAAATTGTATAGTTTTGTAATTTATTCTTTTGCAATTTCAATTATTTATAATTTTAGAGTTTTGCAATTTCAATTATTTATAATTTTTTAATTAAAACACTGTAGTGTCAATCAATGGACGCAGCGTAAACATCAGAGTGTCTTATGTATAAAAATGCATTAAAAATATTCTTAAAAATAAAAATAAGACATTTGAATGTGTTGGTTGATGGAGTTGCTCTAATGAAACCATACCGATTCCAACGCGTAAATAAGAAACTTCTGTTCCTGTAAACAAGACAAAGAAGAATTATCCATGTAAGTCTGTGACCTGTGAAAATAATATCACTTCATGATATATACGCAAACGTATATATATTAATTTACCACTCTTAATCCATTGTCAAACAAGAAAATATATTTTAAAACTTTTAATTTTGGTCTTGTTTAATATATAGTTACACATGTATGTTTCAAATTTTATCTTTGGTTATATGATATATATATAGATTATTTTTTTAGTATTTGTATCACATATTAGTGTTATGTCTTGGCTCTTTTGTATCTATTCATATGCATATGGTGCTCTGATTAATTATAAGTAGAGAGCATAAACACATAGCATTCATTAATAATTTTCTTAATTACAAGGAAAGTAACAATGATAATTAAACTTTTTTTAACAAAAAAAAGTAACAATGACTAAATAAAAAATATATATATTATGATGAACCACTTTCGGTAGAGTAATTAGTCCATCTTTAACCACTTTACATATCAAAAGATCCATAAAAACCATTTTTGTTTGAAACCATATCAAAATAAAAATAAAAATAAAAAACCCCATAAATCCTTAGATCCAACGGTAGAATATATATTCATTAACGTTAGAAATCAATATCAATTCAAGGAAGAATATAACAAATAGCGAAAAACTCAACAATTTAACAAATGGAGGAAAAATAAAAGAAATCCAAATGTGAACTATAATCGTTAAGTCAACTACGCATTTGACTAAAAATATCTATAAATAAATCATCAAACTTCTCTTCTCCCATATCACAAAAACAATTAAATAAATCTTTATACACAAGATTTAACCTTATATTTTACAACACACACATAACTTAACAAAAATTATTTGACTATGTCATCTCTAGCTATGACTCTTTCATAACAAAGTACCACCACATATGCATTTACTTTGTTACAGAAGCTGACGTATAAAAACACTTGAATTAAAATTTATTCATTTGTGATCTAATAATAAACACAAGTTACTTCACTCAATAACATTGTAGTTTTTGTATACACATCTTGATACATGAACAAAGATCATAACACACATATCTCTTGGCACATTAAGTTTGATAAACTGAGAGCACACATTGTCTTGAACTCAAATGTTACATCATATCATATCTGCAAATTCATTATTTAAAAGGTTCCTTTAGTATCTTTCACACATAAATAATAAAATATTACATATATATCAACTATACATAACTAAAAATATGTCGTCGGTGACGGTCTATCAATAATAAAACAGTTGAAAAATTATATGATGGTAAATAGTATAAACTTTCACCTAAATAACTCTCATAAACTCTTAACATATTCATCTAAATCCTCAAAGCAAATGTCTCCATTGACAATTAATAACTAGATTTTTGACCCACGTGGAGTTTAAATTTATTAGTATATTTACAAAATATTTTTCCTTTAAATTTATAAATATATATATTGTATAAAAAGTAGTTTTCTTCATGTAAATTTTTTTTTTTTTAAATTGAAATGGTTTTCAGACATGTTTGCTTATTTAATAGGGCAATTCTCAAAATAAGTTCTCTTTGAACAATAATATCATAAACTTTTTTTCTAGTTAAAAGAATTTTGATGTTTTATCACCATTACTATTCATTATATTTGTATAATTAACTTATTTATTTTGTATAAGTTTTTCATATCATTTTGGCGGATATACGTATATTCTATATATATATATATATTACTTGTTAAAAATATATAATAAGTTTTGAAATTTCAGTTAACATTATGCTCCAAAATTTCCTTTAAAAATATATATTTAGATTTGATACACACATTTTTTCTTCATTACCTTATACAAATTTCCCCGTAAATCTTCGGTTATTTAACACATCTCAAAATATTAGTTTTTTAAACAATAAAAATCATATATTAATTTGACGGTTTGCACATTATAATAATCCTAATCAAAGACCAATCGAGTTTATGAGAGTTATTTAGGTTCAAAATTTTAATAAGAAAATTGTATTTATTAAACATCAAAAGGAAAAGAAGATTTCTCTCTCGCAAAAATGATGGGATGGATTTGTTGATAGGAATATTTCATAGAGTAATTATTTGGATCAACAATACTAATATGAAGATGGATGGGACATATATTAAACACGCCTATTTAATTTCTTGTATAGTTTTTTAATCCCTACTCATAATCATAAATATGAACTACATGTAGTTATTATTAAATTACATTAAAAAGGAATTCACAAATTTATACCCTTTCAACCCCTCTTTCAAAAAACTACACCTAATTTAATTTTTTCACATATTTACACCCTTTCAAAATTTTAAAAGCTTGATTTACCCTTTAAAAATGACCAAAATTAAAATCTTTTCATTTGGGTTTGCTAATTAGTGTTTAGGGTATATAATATTAAGGGGGTATGATTGTGTGAGTAAGGTTTATTTGGATTTAATTTTGAATGTTTAGGTGTAGTTTTGTGAAGTATTTTTGAAATGGTGTAGTTTTGTGAAATGTAATTCAAATGGTGTAGTTTTGTAATTCTTCCTACATTAAATAAAAATTCACCCAAAAAACTCATTATCTCACTATGCATTCGTTTGTATTTATTCTGTTCTTTTATGAAAACTAGGGGATTGCCCGCGCTACGCGCGGGGTTTAAGTGTTAATATGTTTCTAAAATAATTTCATAATTGTTTAAACTATTTGATTTTGATTTAGATTTGTATTAAGTGGGAAATAACTTCTTTTCATTAATATATTTTTATATTTTTGGATAATTTAACTTTAAGTAATTTGTTTTTTTACTTAAATACATGTTAGAATGGGGTATTAATTATTAGTTATAATATAAGTGATGCGCAAGTTCAATTTTAAATATGCTTTGGATATACTGTGGATAATTTGTTTTATTTTTTGGTGGTCGCATGTATTTGATATATCCATGTGTATGTTTGAATATTTTGCGAAAAATCCCACAAAAACTTGTTTACTCCTCCTTGCTTCCTTAAGTCTTGTTATTATGAAATTATGGATTTGTGCAAGTGTGCAACATGTGGTGGAATAGAGACATTTTTTATAATTAAACATAATTTTGAATAGTTAGCAAATTATGAAACTGTAAATTTCATAGGATACCAATTACCAGCCACTACATTAATACAACTTATTCCTCAGGAGGTACCATAGACCTTCTGCATATATTTACAATATAAGGAGATTTCAGAACTTCTGACATAAATTAAGAACATGTATATAATATATTCTAGCATTAACATACTACTCTCAACTATATACTATAATATGAATAAGATAAATCTAAGCTTCATCCTTTTCATATTTAATTCCAGAAAACAAAATGCATCTTATTTAAAACACACACAATAGATTGCACTTAAGAAACAAACACAATGAAGACGTATTGTTGAATAGTTAAATCAAAAGTTTTTTTGTTTGTTAAAGCTAGTTTAAAGTATATTATTTGTGATCGAAAAAAAGAAGTGTATTATTTGTTTCTTTACCTTGTTACTTGGTTATCCTCATCATCCAGAAACTATATTGATTTATAGTTCAACTTCATTACAACCTCATATTGTTCTTTAACCATTTCTTAACCTCTCACTCCTTCACGGTGATGATCTTAACTCGATCGCCATAACATGTAGCGTCGTCAAGCGATTAAACTCGACTCAGCCTAGTCCATCAAATCGCGTGCAACCCCTTGACTCGATGTATAACTTTAAGATAACGCAAAATGGTTTCCTGACCTTCCCAATCTGATCTTCCTCTCCTTGCTCAACAAAGCTTGAGCTCTATCTCTAGCCGATTCAAAAATCTCAGTCGAAGCGTTGCATTTCTCAACTTCTTTCTAGTAATGAGATGCAAGACTTGTAGTTTCCGCAAGAGTAACATTCATATGATGGATATGATCATCCACAACCGCTTCTTGCAGCCTCGGATCCTTAGTCAAAGGATCGACAAACTATTGTTCATCTCTTGTTTGAACTCTGGTTTGTCACTTGGACAATTTGTTCGAAACACAAGTCAGGGAAAGACCTTTGTCGCGGGAGAACTAAAATCATGTAAACTATAGTAAACTTGAGTAAATATGTAAATCATATAAATTAAAGAAACTAAATTTCTCAAGAATACAAACACGACATCACGAATCTAGCGGCGGCCTTCACACCTTTCTGAGCCTTACTTTCATTCAGAGGAAAATTTGACTAAGAAACAAAATTAGAATAAGATTCAACACATGGAAATCAATCTAGAAGTTCAAGGCCGACTATTTGATAGGAAATATATAATTTACATATTTACTCAAGTTTACTAAAAGACACGTTATATATTGTTATTGTTTTTCGAAAGAAAATATACTAAATAAAACAACTTTGAAAGGGCCTAAACATACCTTGAAGCCACATGGACGTTATACTCTTTTACATTATGATAAAACTCGGCGAGACTCATGGTCAATTAGGAAAAGTTTGCACAACATGGTCGATCTTAACATTGTGTGCATTATACCTTCCGATGTTAGACGTTTAATGCTTGTGAAACCTAATATAAAAAATTGCAAAGATATCACTAACCTCAGAGAATTCGATGGATTAGTAGAAAATTATAAATAGAAAAAATTTTATGGTTAACAGCTAGTAAATGTAGTAGCGGATGCGTAATTAGTCAATGTCGGATATAAAACGTTAAAGTCTGTGTTGTTAACATACTCAAACATCAAGCTTGGGGATTTTGAGTGCTGCTCTCACAACATCATGTATTTTGTCAATACTTGGCCTTCCATAGAGATTTGAATCTCTCTCTTCTAATCTGTTAATGGAGCATATATTTTCAATACGAAAACTCAATAAAAAAGTATTAAAGTTAAAAGTAAGTATGCAAAAGCAACATGATTGTGGTCTCATTAACCTATCAATACAAAAGTTCAAACTCTTTATCTTTTGCAGCTTAAAGATTCATAGAAAGAACAACAACTAAAAGCAACTAAACTCTAAAAATCTGTGATTTAAGTAGTGAAGACGCTTACCTTTTTTGTCTTTGTTGATTTTGCATGCACTTCTCTTTGTTGTTCATATTGTTCTGCTCACCGAGAAGCAAACACAAAGGAGAAACTCATTTTGTATAACAGAAGCACGATTACGCATGACGAATTGAGTAGCTAAACTAAACTAATCAAAAACCAAGAATAACAGCAGGGTAAGAATCTCACTTCCATAAGATAAGATTCAATTCTAACTTGGAATAAAGCAATCATGGGATGAGAAGATCCTACTGAATAAAATTTTGGTTTCTTATATTCTATAATCAAACAAACACGAGACAATATAGTTTATAGTTTTTTTTCGTTATTTCGCATAAACAGAAATCTAACCCAGGAAACTGCATAAAGTATAAACCATCACATCATAGAGCTTGGTAATAACCAATTAAGGGATCACCCAACCTAATAGGTAGATCTTTGGAGAGAGTCTTGGGTCCCAAACCCCGATTCATCACGGCGTTCTCCATCCCCTTCGTCCTTATCTCCGTCGTGACTTCCACCACCAACACAGATGTTGTCAGAGACGCTGTTACCGATTAAGGAGAACAAAATTAGGCAAAGGCTTTTCCGAAAAGAAGAGACGAAAAACTAAATCCCCAATCGCTAATGGTGGTTCAAAATATATTTATGCTCTGACGATTGTTTCTGGTTACGGGATTTTATGTAGAATCTATTCAACTATTCATCTTCTAAGTTTCAACGGTGATAATCAAAGTTTTTTTTTATGAATATCATTATTGAAATTGTGAATACAACATCCATAATTATTTGTTGTATTTATTAATTAATTTATTGAAACAGAGGGACTCTTGACAAGTTTTAATGAGAAAATAGAAAACTAAAACGTTTGAGGTTTTTGTCGAGGGTAAAGTTTTTCGGGCGACATTAATTTTTTAGTTTCAGTTTTTTACTGACGTGTCAAATTTTTGAAGCACTTGAAATCATGACGTGGACTTTAGATTGAGCTCTAAAAGGCTCCTTTTATATAGAGAGATGTCTCGTGTTTTTAAAAAGATTGTTAGAAGATTAAAACATAACTTATAGTTTAGAGGTATATTTAAGGGAGAATCACAAAACTACACCATTTGAATTACATTTCACAAAACTACACCATTTCCAAAATACTTCACAAAACTACACCTAAACACTAAAAATTAAATTCAAATAAACCTTACCCACACAATCCTACCCCCTTAATACTATACCCTAAACACTAATTATCGAACCCAAACGAAAATATTTTAATTTTGGTAATTTTTTAAAGGGTAAATCAAGCTTTTAAAATTTTGAAAGGTTGTAAATATGTGAAAATATTGAATTAGGTGTAGTTTTGTGAATGGAGGGTTGAAAGGGTGTAGTTTTGTGAATTTCTCATCTTTTATTTATTTTTTTGAAAACTAACTCTTTTTAGATGACATTTGACTTTTTTTGCCCACATTTAAATTAATAATTAATTATTATTGAATAAAATATAAATCAGAAAAATATAATTAAATTTTAGAGAAATTCACAAAACTACACCCTTTCAACCCTCCTTTCACAAAACTACACTTAATTCAATATTTTTACAAGTATACACCCTTTAAAAATTTAAAAAGCTTGATTTACCTTTTTAAAAATTACCAAAATTAAAATCTTTTCATTTAAGTTCGCTAATTAGTGTTTAGGGTATAGTATTAAATGGTTAGAATTGTTTGGGTAGGGTTTATTTGGATTTAATTTTGAGTGTTTAGGTGTAGTTTTGTGAAGTATTTTGTAAATGGTGTAGTTTTGTGAAATGTAATTCAAATGGTGTAGTTTTATAATTCTCCCTAAATTTTATATCTTTAAAATATAAACTCAAAATGGTATATTTAATAATAATATCTTTATTTTTAGAGGAATTCACAAAACTACACCCTTTCAACCTCTCCTTCACAAAACTACACATAATTTAATTTTTTCACATATTTACACCGTTTCAAAATTTTAAAAGCTTGATTTACCCTTTCAAAAATTACCAAAATTAAAATATTTTCATTTGGGTTCGTTAATTAGTGTTTAAGGTATAATATTAAGGGGTAAGATTGTGTGGGTAGGGTTTATTTAGATTTAATTTTGAGTGTTTAGGTGTAGTTTTGTGAAGTATTTTGAAATGGTCTAGTTTTGTGAAATGTAATTCAAATGGTGTAGTTTTGTAATTCTCCCTACTTTTTATTCCAAAAGCGTGAATTTTACATAATATTATAACCATTTTAGTGGTAATAATTATCTCGAATTTGAATTTATTAAGTTTGTATTATGTCTTTTGGAAGAAGAATCCGTTTTGATCTCTTGCTCTGAGATGAGGTTAGAGTTCTCCTTTTAAGACTGTTTATGTATTGTTCTCTCTTTGGATTTAGCAGATTTCCACTGAGTTATATTCTCAACAGGGTTAAGTAATCCATGTGTATAGTGGTTTTCATCTCTAATACTCTCATTAGAACTTCTCATATTTACATCAATCTCTGCAGAATAAACTGCTTTGATTGGGTTATGCGACATATCGTCACCAAATCCATCATCACTATAATACTCTTCCTCTAGATCGCAGTTTAACTCATCTTCCTCCTTTACTTCATCATCACTTTTTCTACAATTATTGTATCTACGGCTTGAAGGATTTGTGTGTCGATTGAAACTTACAATTGGTTAGTTTTGTCGATTTCTTTGCGATTTTGACGACGGCGATTCTTCCTATCACCACCAAAACAACCCAAAAAAACCTCATGATCTTCCGATTTTGCAACGACTTTTGTTCGATTTTGTGCAACATTTGTTCATAACTAGATTAAATAACATAATGAAGTAAACAACCGAGAGCGATTTGATAAATCTTTCTCTACCGAAACTAGTACCTTAAATTAATTTCATTAAACTAGAGCGATTTCACAAGTTAATTTAATTTAGTTTAATATAATGAAGTAAACGACCGAGATTGACTTGTTGTATAGTATTTGCATTCAATAAGAAGTGATCTTAAGTTTATTTTATGGTGTAAGAAAATACAGATAAGAAGAGAATGGGATGCATACTTAAGCCTTGAAGAAATGTTAGTTTAGTTTATAGTGTTATTTTTTTTATATAGTTTTTCACAAGTTAAGACATATAGTTGTTGTTTATAATGATTGTCTCTTAAAGTTAGCTTAGGTTAGATATGATTTTAGGTGTTACTAAAGACTTGATAGAGAACTGTATATATATGTGATTTTGCTTTTTTGAAGTCTTATGTTTAGTTTCTCAAAAATTAAACGATTCATTAACATAAAGTAACAAAGAAAATTTATACGAAATTGAATTACTGATCTTTACCTTGTCGTAAAATTTCTTCGCTTACAGTCATATCCTGAACTTCTTTCTCGGTTTTTTGTTACATGATCCATATCGAATCAACATTAATGTCAACGCCTTGCTTCAACAATTGTGAGTGGTTATCTAAGATAGCCTTTTCCTTCTCCTGATGCTCTTTGCGAATCTCAATAGGCAATGAGAAACAATTTGTTGATGATTCCTATAAATATCAGCCACCTCACAACGAATCAGTCTTTGATGCTAGTCAATATCCAAACCCTTATGATTATTTTGCGGCCTTATACACATTTGAAAGTGAGTTCGTTTTATTCGTCTATACTCTTACCTTGTTTATTATATAATATTGAAATATGTTCCATCTTCTTGGATTTTAAATAGACGTTAAACACGAATGACAGAAGCAGTGTGCCAAAGTTGCAATCGATGCACACCAGAACAAGCCACCAAGGCGCTCTTGTAGACCAATAATTCAAGGGTATGTACTACAAACAACCCAATTAATGTATGTTCCCGAATTGTTATATTTCACTTGATACTTATAATTTTGGATTCCAGAAGAAAAATGGTTTCGTACAAACATTCTTTTACGAACTACTCCCTCCGTTCCAAAAAATATGTTGTTTTAGGAGTTTTCACGTATATGAACGAGTAATAAATTGTTTGTATTTTTCAATATAATAACATTAAAAAGAATAATAACATTAAAAAAATACAAATATTCAATTTCAACCAATTAAACAAATGTTTCCAAAATATGATTGGTTAAAAAATATTAAATACTAATAAATTTTGCATGGAAAATATAAAATAACATCTTTTGTGGAACGAAAATATTCTCCTAAAACAACATGATTTTTGGAACAGAGGAAGTATTATTTTGCAGACTTGAAAGCTTCAGAAAAAGAAAACCTCATTAAGCTTGAGGGGGATGTTGGTGTTAAGCCTTTGGAGGAACGCTTGCATATCAAGCCCATCGATAAAAAATGTTTTCTATCTACCTGAATTTCTAGAAGTTAGAAAATTTGACTCCCTAAAAAAGGACACCACGGTCACATGCAGTTTTTCCCTTGAACATTTTCATGTGTGTTTTTAACTTGGGCTTATTGGACGAGAATTTTTTAATTCATTAAATAATAAGTTTAATTCATTTTTTTCTTACCCTTTAATTTATTTTAATTTGTGTGATGGACTTCATAATTATTATAACTTCTTCAAACAAAATTAAGCTTATAACTAGATTCGATGTCAATTAAATAAAAAAATTACGTAATTAAATTTTAAAAAAATATTTGTTTTAAAATGATGTAAATTAATGTTATACGACAACACTAACTTAAATGACATGAAATATATTCATATTAGTTTAATCCTATATATGCGGTGAGTGGAAAGTGGAGACTTACACATACTAATTCAATTTTTGAATCGAAACCATTAAAAATGGTAAATAATTTTAATTGTTTAACTAAAAGGAATTTATGTTTTGTGCTAATTTTTATTAGTGTAGTAGTCTACTACTAGTAGACTAATATGAATATATTAATATCATTTAATTTCTTAAAACTATATTAACATGGGTTTTTAATTGACGTTATAGCAAATCATATTAGATATATGTATCATTTTTTATGAAGTCGATGTCATGTTTTTTTAATAATTAATAATTTTTATAGGAGAATTCCAAAACTATACCATTTGAATTACATTTCACAAAACTACACAATTTCTAAAATACTTCACAAAACTACACCTAAATATTCAAAATTAAATTCAAATAAACCCTACCCACACAATCTTACCTCCTTAATATTATACCCTAAACACTAATTAGTGAACCCAAATGAAAAAAAATAATTTTGGTAACTTTTAAAAGGGTAAATCAAGCTTTTAAAATTTTGAAAGGATGTAAATATGTGAAAAATTAAATTAGGTGTAGTTTTGTGAAGGAGGAGTTGAAAGGGTGTAGTTTTGTGAATTCCTCAATTTTTATTAGTGTAGTAGACTAATATGAATATATTAATATCATTTAATTTATTAACACTATATTAACATGGGTTTTTAATTGACGTTATAGCAAATCATATTATATATATATATATATATATGTATCATTTTTTTATGAAGTCGATTTCATGTTTTTTAATAATTAATAACAACATACACAAATCTCATATTATTCACGTAGTGGTAGGTGGTTTGAGAAAAATAGGAATTTAGATAAGATTTTGATTCTTTTTTCAAATAGTTAATTAGTGATCGATTAAAAAAGTAACCATAACTCCATAACCCCTAATATTACGGCCTAGAAAGATTGTACGTAGAAACAAAAAAAAACTCCAAAACGGTTTTAATTAATTAGCATATATACAACTTCTCTATCTCTCAAATTAATGATCGATCACTTTCTTCTTTTCTTAAAAACTTGCAATGGATACACATAAGTTAGAGTGTGATATAATGTCATTGAGAAGATTGTACCTTCTTTTGGAATCAAATTCAAACGATGTTAGTTTATTATTTTTCTCCAAATTAATACTGATCAGATTTTGTATTTAATGATTCTTCTCTCATTGATAATCGATATGTATTCTTTTGAAACTTTTGTAGTTAGATGAGAATTCTCGTTTACTCTTCAAGCGTTTGCTTGATTCCGCAGCCAAGGAACTCCAAGCAAGACATACCCAGGTTTGTTAATTATATCCATGCAATTCGATATATATATATATATATTTTAGGTTTCTTTTTTTTTGTTTTCTGACTATAAAGATTTGGGTTATATAGATACTTGCAGCACAAGCAAAGATAAGTGTACCAGAAGTGGAAGTAGATACAATTAGTTCTGTTTCGGTTGCTACTAATCCAATGGTGGAACGATTGGATAATCAACTTTCCTCTCTTCACTTGTTCTCTTCAATGAGTCGTAAAGTGGATTCGGATGTTAGGTCTTGTAGTGATTTTGCCATTGGAGAAGACAAAGAGACCCCTCCCTGGATTAGTAGCAATGCTGAAGATTCAACGTTTCCAAGTTTGGGGAGATTTCCTCCCTTTGATCCTTTTCGTTTTGTTCATGGCGAGTGCTCACGCTCACGGCTCCCGTTACCACCTGGCGGCGGAAGAACAAGTGATAGTAGTAGTAGTAGTGGAATGGCACTTGTGAAATATAGTGAGCTAGCGAGCATACCCGTTCCTCAACTAAATCAGGTAAAGCTAACGTGCTTTAGGCGCAACATTTATAATGGGAACCAATTTTAGATTCGTGTTCTAGTATATATAGTCGTTGAGATATATGCATTAACTTAGGTTATCGAAATATATTATTTTAATGAGTTATATATATTTTGTGTTTGTTTTAGGTAGTAAATTCTAGAGAATTGGCCATGATAGAGAGTGTGAAGCCAAAACTGTTGGCTCAAGAATACGAGACTGAGTCAGAGAGTCCGAATTCGGAAGAAGATCTTGTTTCTTATAATGATCAAGAATCCCAAGAATCGCAAGAATTCGAAGAATCCTCCCGATCAACTTATAGCTCAAGTTGGGGAACTAGTGATGGACGTGGATCATACTCATCGGTCTCAACAGATCAATCACAAAGTTATGATGATGATGATGATGATGATGATGAAGTGAGTGTGAGTGTTTCTCCTCGGCGTGGAAAATCGATAGAGAGGAAAAAGAAGGGGAAAGGTCGGTTCAGAAGATTAAAAAACAAAATAGGTCGAGTGCTTCACCACCATCATCATTATCATGTCTCTTCTCCGTCACCATCAGTTGCCACGTGCAAAGACATGGAGAAAAATGTTGAAAGAACAACCAACAAAGGTCTCTTGACTACTACAAAGAAGCTAAAATGTGGTGTTTCGGAGAATCTAAACAAAGATATTCCTAGACAAGTCGACAAATTGAAGAAACTTATGCCAACAATGCCTAACCATGAAGACATGAAGAAGCTAAAAGTAAAGGTGTCAAGCCATGAAGACATGAAGATGCTAAAGAAAAAGGTGGCAAGAGACATGATCAAGAAGCTAAAGGAAAAGGTGCCAAGCCATGAAGACATGATCAAGAAGCTAAAGGAAAAAGTGCCAAGACATGAAGACATGATCAAGAAGCTAAAGGAAAAGGCGCCAAGCCATGAAGACATGACCAAGAAGCTAAAGGAAAAGCTGCCAAGCCATGAAGACATGACCAAGAAGCTAAAGGAAAAGGCGCCAAGCCATGAAGACATGACCAAGAAGCTAAAGGAAAAGCTGCCAAGCCATGAAGACATGACCAAGAAGCTAAAGGAAAAGGTGCCAAGCCATGAAGACATGACCAAGAAGCTAAAGGAAAAGCTGCCAAGCCATGAAGACATGACCAAGAAGCTAAAGGAAAAGGTGCCAAGCCATGAAGACATGAAGAAGCTAAAGGAAAAGGTTCCAAGCCATGAAGAAGTGAAGAAACTAGAGCCACTGAACATGAAACGTAAACCCAAGAAGAAGATTCAGCTAAGATGTCGTTTGCCGAAATAGGATAAAGAACAAGAATGATAAAAAAACTAGTCTCAAGTGTAATCCCAAAGTCATGAATCTTTGTGTGTGTTTTAGTGTTTGGTATTTGGTTTTTATGTTTTTAGGTTTTCGTTTTTATGTTATTAGGTTTCTGTATTTTCGTGTGTTTTTTTCTTTTGGTTTTCTACAAACTTGAATGTTGATGCTTTTAACTAGTTTCTGTTTTTTTTACTTCATATCTTTTAGGGTATCTTTTATCTCATTCACAAAACAAACAAAAAGTTAAGATTATATCATAAACATGCTTTTTTAAGATTACTCAAAAACCAGAATGTTTCTCTACTTTTCTTACTTGCAAGGCTTTTGTACATAAAAGCAACAACACCGAACAAAAGAGTTCATAATTACAGATAGTTAGTTAGTTAGAAACATAACTAAATATCCTAAATCCTCACTGATCAAAATAGGCACTGTTGTTTCATCCTAAATCCATTTATGTATATATTTGTCTTCTTCTGAAGAAGACAATATTTAGTTTGTATAAACGTGGAAAAGAGAAAGAAAGAAAGATTGTGATCAAAGAAGTAGTAGTTTTTATAACTATAGATTCAAAAATTCAATATTGGAAGAAGAACTATTCTTGAAATCTGCCTTCTACAAAAAGTTGAACATACAGAAGAATGTGTATCATGTGTTAAGCAAGACAATGATACTAGAGTGGCAACACATTCAAACACACATGGAAAGTATACATGCTACCATATTTATTCACCAAGAATGAAACAATAGATATCTAAATCAACGTATTTTAAAGGCAAAAAAATATAAATATATGTACATGTTTAGTTACCTAGTTTCCATTGTTCTTTCGTAACCATTCGAACTACCATCGACACAGCAATGCCACTACATAACAAGACAAGACTTTGATGCTTTAGCTTCAGTATCTGAAATTAAAAAAGTTAAGATAAAGAAAGAGTCTGAGCTTTACCGGAGGGCGTGATTAAGAATCATGAGTAGTGTAACCATGGAAGAATCCCCTGAAAAATTAGAACCGCGTATACTAATTTCTGGCGAAAAACACTCAAAGTAGTAGAAAAAAACACAAGAAGATGGGTTCTGGATTTTACTTATTTGCAACGGCATCAAAATCTTGGATCCGGCATTGAAAGCCATTCCAAATATGTATAACCAGAAGTTATGTACATTTATATTCCTTGAAGGCCTCTTTTTTTGTTATAATAGCCTGCCAAAAAAAAATAGAAAGCAGTGTTACACAACCGAACAAAAATAAAGCTAACTAGTGATAGCTTGCAATTAATGTACACAGTCCTAATAAGAGCCATGACTTCTGTGTCTTCATGTTTTGGCCAATAGACCTTTTGAAATAATTAGAAAATAGAATCTTTTACCACACATGCAATAGAAAGTACGGAAACGGAAATACTACCTATCATATCTCAAACTAAGAAGCGAAAAAGGCCGATTCTGAAGTTGCGTGAATGAATGAATATGCATAACAATTATCAGATGCAAAAATGGAAGTTAAAAAGTTAGACTCATTCACATAAACGCTCAGCTATCAATTCCCTAAATAGAAACACCATGTAAGAAAGCTAAGGAGAACATCAGTAACCGAAGAGAGATAATGTCAAAAAACTAGAATGCCAATTTCATTAAACAGATAAAAGAAAATCCAAGGGACATGAAAGTCTGCACTCTTTTCTCTGTCTAGCCTTTCGACTTCGTACTTGTTGTTCTCATGTAATGATAAATATCATATTAACATAAACCTTTGAATCAGTATAAGAGCTTTGTTTTGTATAATTGAATACCTTGATGCGCTCGTAGTCCCTGATGGCTACATTTTTGGCTTCCTTGGTGCTCTTGATGGTTTCATTTAACTCATCAATCTTCTTAATCCTTGTTTTGTCACCGCCAAATACCTTTAACGACGCAGCTTCTAGCATCTCTAATCTTCCTTCAAACGAAGAAAGGTCTGATAGAAGTGTCTGCACTCTCAATAAAGCACTAGACCTATCCGAAAACGCGCCTTGTAACGCCATCATTAGGCCAAGGTAATCATGGAGCGTGTCCTGCCATAAAAAAAACAGCACTTGTTGAAACAAAACCTTAGCAAGAAAGAGACATTTCAATATCTACTAGTATTAATTTGCATCAAATGGAAATTTCTACCAAATGATTGACCGTCTGAGAATTCATCTCTCTCTGTAGAATCTGCTTGCTTTTACAGCCGCGGTGCCTAAAGTCTTCGTATCTTAGGCATTAGCTCTTTGAGAGTTGAAGAGAGCTTCTTCGTTCTCGAATTTCCTCAGCTTAATGAATGATAAACCCATTCCCCCCCCAATGTATCTCCCATGTCTTGCTGCGCATTCACGAGTGATTCAGCCTACAAAAGAAGAAAAACGATCAACACAATAAGCTAAGTGATGGATACAAATGAAAGTAACAAGCATAAAGTTTCAACTTTTCAAATACATTCACATAAAAGCTCAACTACCAATTCCCTAAATAGAAACCGCGTGTAAGAAAGCTAAGGAGAACGTTAGTAATCAAAAAGAGATAATGTCAAAAAACTAGAATGCCAATTTCATTAAACAGATAAAAGAAAATCAAAGGGACATGAAAGTTTCTATTTTTTTCGTACGAAGATCGTCAATTTATGTGCTAAAGCTACCATCAAGCAAGCCACAATGAAAGATTAACATAAGCCAGCATTTTTTTCAATTCTACAACAGTGGCTCAAATCCAGGCCCTTTGAATTCATTAAAACCTTAAAATCTAGATCCTGCGATTAAAAGACAGAACACAATGCGATTAAAAGACAGAACACAATGCGATTAAAAGACGATTAAAAGACAAAACACAATGCGATTAAAAGACAAAACATAATGCGATTAAAAGACAAATAAAGTTAAGGCAAAGAAAACAAGTAGAGAAAATCAAAAGTAAGATATATGATTTGAGTTAAAAAAAATATCAAATCATTGAGCATATATATATATATATATTAGTTGCTAAAATATATATTTGTATGAATCTGTAACTTTTCTAAAGAAAACTGAAGAGTCTTTTGGTCAAATCAAATAGTTTGACTTTATCCTACACAAAAACAAAAACAAAAGCATATATCTGTGTTGTGTTTGCAGTGTAATGAACATTACCAAAGTGTAATCATCAACAAACAGTATTGACTTGGACGCATTTTTGCCTCTCCGTCGTTAAGTTTTTCGTTAGCGACTGCGGCTTCTATCTATATATAAAATCTACTTACAAAATTATGAACCATAACAAATTAATCACACACACACACACTATTAAAAAAATATATCACCACCACAATCTTTATCCACAGGGGATTTGAAGCGGCGGATCAAACAAAAAAATTAGAAAAAATTGGGGAAGAAAAAATTACAAATACGCGTGAAAAGAGAGAGTTAAAATCAAACTCGAACCAGCGATCTCATCGGCTATAGCCAAGCATGTGACCACCCAACCCCGTCATCGCCATGCCTAACGGCATCGCCATCTCTCCTTCTCTCTCTTGAACATTGGGGAGAGAGAGAGATCAAGCTTCAACCATTTACATTTCGCCACGTGTTTTACTTTCATTGATGCTCAAAAATAATTAATAAAATAAATAAATAATTGTGGATAATCATGAGACCCGACCCGATAATGAAATTGAATCTCCTACTTTTGTTTTCCCTCAAAAATCTACGAGCCCTACCTAGAAGCATAAACGGATGGGTGTAGTGTTTAGTGTTCTTTGATATACGTATGTTTTAATTGCATTTCCAAACTACATAAGTGGTTTTTTTTAATTTATAAGAAACTAGAAAATTTCTTATTAGTTAACCTTATAGAGTTGAATTTATTTTGGTCCAATTTTTTTAAAAAGATGTTAATTTTAGAGTTAATTAGTACTGTTTTGGGTACATTTTAAAAGACAATTTGTCATTTGGGTGATTTTGATGTAGTAATTAAATTTTAGATAATTTTGTTTGATTTTCGTATTTAAAATGACAAATTTACTTTTATTCACATAATTTATTCACACAAAATCATTCACATAAATCATTCACAAAAGATCATTCACGCTTCACCATTCACATGGATTATTCACGAATATTATTTGTCATTAACATGTATTATTTATTATTCACAAAGATCATTGATCATTCACAGAGACAATTCATCATTCACAACGATCATTCACTCAAAATCATTCACAAAATATTATTCACATACAATCTTTCTGTATTTTCGTGTGTTTTTTTTCTTTTGGTTTTCTACAAACTTGAATGTTGGTGCTTTTAATTAGTTTCTATTTTTTTTTTTTACTTCATATCTTTTATTTCATTCACAAAACAAACAAACAAAAAGTTGACAGCGACAACAATACCACAAGTCACAGCAAAGAGAAAACAAACTCAGCTCAAACAAATAATATATTTTGTAGTCCTATCACATATGATAACATTTTTTCTTGTAATGATCTTGAATATGTAGTTTCATAAGCGTTATGATCATATTCTACAAAATACCAAATTAAAAATTGAGATTCTTTTTTTTTATTTAGGACTTGGAGCTTCCTTATAATCATAATCAGGACTATATATCAATTAAAATGATGAGAAAAATATTAAAGATGTAGTTTCTGAAGACATGTTTCAATGACAAGCTACAATAATGGACCCATCAGATAGTCCTTATTTAGGCTTAGGTTTTTTATTATTTTTGTAAAACATATCAAGCTTATTCGGATTGCAAAATGTATTTTTTTAATAATTGTATCAATATACCCTAAATTGTTTAAAATAATTTTGATTTTCAGTCAAAAAATTTAAGTTTAACAAATATTACACCCTAAGCCCAAAAGCGTAAACCCAAAGTCATAACATAAGTTTCAATTCTATAATAAACTAAAAAATATGAACATTACCTTACAAAATCAATTTTTAATCTAAAATATGAAACTCCAAAAAATCTAAACAAAAACCCAAAATACGTTTAAAACATGTAGATAAATATTTGAAGATGAAAAGCAAGTATAATATGTTTTCATAAGAAAATAAACATATAAAATATTGTTATGTTTTTAGAATAAAATGATTGTCTGATTTCATTATACAAAACAATGTTGTTTAGTTGATTGATTAATCATTCTTTGTTAGAAACAAAACGACTTCATTTTGTTATACGTGTCATCCTATTCATCCACAATTAACGACTTAAGTAATGGATTTAGATGTATGTGTTTATTAATTATTACTTAAGATTCATAGATATATGAATTACACATTGATAATTTTGCACGCATAATAGTCGATTTGAGTATAAATACAATTTTGGGAGAATAACAAAACTACACCATTTGAATTACATTTCACAAAACTACACCATTTCAAAAATATTTTACAAAACTACACTTAAACACTCTAAATTAAATCCAAATAAATCTTACCCACATAATCCTACCCCCTTAATACTATACCCTAAACACTAATTAGCGAACCCAAATGAAAAAATTTTAATTTTTGTAATTTTTTAAAGGGTAAATCAAGCTTTTAAAATTTTGAAAGGGTGTAGTTTTGTAAAAAAAATAAATTAGGTGTAGTTTTGTGAAGGAGGGTTTGAAAGGGTGTAGTTTTGTGAATTTCTCTACAAATTTTGGAAGTTTTAAGGTATGAAAAACCAAAATATTATCATTGCGATGTGAAATTTGGTAATTTTATTTACTATATTTTTGAATAATTTAAATTTTTATATCTATGTAAACATTACTTTGCAAAAACAACACAAATATATTCTTTTTATACGTGTACCTTTGTATAGTTTAAAAATGATTAAACTATGCCTAAAAATTGAAATTAATTAAAAAAGGTTTCATTTTGACTTTATCATTTAGTGTTTAAAGTTTAGTTTGTAAGAGAGTAAAGTTTAATGTTTAGTGTTTATTTGGATTAAAAATGTAATGTTTAGGTGTATTTACTATAAATGGGTGTAGTGTTTAGTGTTCTTTGATATACATATGTTTTAATTGCATTTCCAAACTACATAATTGGTGTTTTTAATTTATAAAAAACTAGAATTTTTTTTATTAGTTAACCTTAGAGAGTTGAATTTATTTTGGTCCAATTTTTTAAAAAGGATGTTAATTTTAAGAATCTTAAGTTCAAATTATAATTTATCGTAAAATATAGGATTACATAATATTAATAATAATAAAAAAGAGAGTTTTAGCTGATTTGGCTTTTGTAGGACTCTCTCTTGCTTAAGAACACACAAAGCTCTTGCTGGTAAAGTGTGTGTGGATGTTTATCTGCGCTAAACATGCTTTTTTAAGATTATTCAAAAACAATATTAATTTCAATATTAAAGTAGGAAACAAAAAAGACACAAAATATTCAAAAAAGGAAAGAAAAATATTATTAATATCAAAATTAAAAAAAAAATTCAATTTTAAAAAAGTTAAAAATAATAAATCGAATAATAATATCAAAAGAAATAATTTATTAACCTTAAATCTAAATCAAAGACAAAACACAATGCGTTAAAAGACAAAACACAATGCGATTAAAAGACAGAACAAAACAAAGGCAAGGGAAAAAAGTAGAGAAAATCAAAAGTAATATATATGATTTGAGTTAAAAAAAAAAATATCAAATTATTGAGCATATTTTTACTTGCTAAAATATATATTTGTATGAATCTGTAACTTTTCTAAAGAAAACTAAAGAGTTGTTTTGTCAAATCAAATAGTGTGACTTTATTATCAATACACACAAAAACAAAAGCATATATCTGTGTTGTGTTTGCAGTGTAATGAACATTACCAAAGTGTAATCATCAACAAACAAAATTAGAAAGAAATTGGGGAAGAAAAAAAGAGAGAGAGAGCTAAATCAAACACGAATTTCGACGACCAAATATCTCCGTTCTCGTAGGATACAGCGAGAAGACCGATTTACTCTCTCTCTCTCTCCTCCGTGCAACGTCTCTCAGTTTCTCTCTCTCTCTCTCCTCCGTGCAACGTCTCTCAGTTTCTCTCTCTCTCTCTCCTCCGTGCAACGTCTCTCAGTTTCTCTCTCTCTCTCTCCTCCGTGCAACGTCTCTCAGTTTCTCTCTCTCTCTCTCTCTCTGTAAATAATGGCTCCTCCTCCTCCTTCTTTTGTTTTCCCTCAAAATCTAAGAGCCCTAGAAGAAGAGCCAGAAGATAATCACCGATTGTTTGCTCAGAACACCGTCGATGTAACCTCTCTCCTCCCTTCAGATCTCGATGACTTCGTTAAAGGTAATATTAATGTCGATGTAGAGATAGAGAGAGAGAGAGAGAGTGAGATATTTAGGAGCAATTAGTCATGTGATGTTTAACAATATGATTTTGAATGTCTTTCTTCTTGTGTGGAAAACAGGTTTATCCTTTGACTTATCAGACAGAGAACTCTTCTGTATAGAAGATCAAGATGTTTTTGACCGTGTTTACTCTTTGGTCAGGAGCTTCTATACTCTTCCACCATCTTGCAAGTGTAACCTTGTAGATAGTCTTCGTTCTAATCTAACCGTTCTTCTTCCAAATCTCGATTCTATCTCTCGGTCTTTCCAAGATCACGAGGACCAAGCTCCTATCGTCGACAGGATCACATCACACCGCAATGCCTTGAAAATATACACATTCTTTCTCATCACTATTATCATGACAGAAGAATCACACATCGGCTCTGTTGTTAGCACAAAGGTGTGTTTGTTTTCCCCTTTCTCTAGCTGGTTTTTTGATTATACAATTAGTACAATTTTGTGATGTTTTGGATTAATTAACAGGTCGCAGCACGAGGGAGGAAAAAGCTGTTTGTTCAATCATGGAACTGGGAGCCTCAAAGGGGTAGGATGCTGAATTTGATTGCAAATTCTCTTGAGATCAACCTATCATTGCTCTTTGGATCACCAGACTTGGACGAAAACTACTTGTCTTTCATTGTCAAGTAATTTCTTTGACACGGTTAATCTCGTTTTATCTTTGCATATTCCGTGTCATTTTCATAACTCGGTATTATTTCCTTGTAGAAACACGTTCTCACTTTTCGAGAACGCCGCAATCTTGAAAGATGCAGAGGCGAAAGATGCTCTGTGCCGCATCATAGGTGCATCTGCTACAAAGTACCATTATATTGTGCAGTCATGTGCCTCAATCATGCACTTGATACACAAATATGATTTTGCTGTTGTGCACGTAGCTGATGCAGTTGCAAGAGCTGAAAGTAAGTATTCAGATGGTACCTTGGTTGTGACCATCATAAGAGAGATAGGGAGGACCGACCCAAAAGCTTATGTTAAAGATACGGTTGGGGCTGATAACGTGGGACGTTTCTTGGTTGAGCTTGCTAATCGCATGTTCAAAGTAATGTCGACAAACTTTGGACTTTTGATGGCTCATTTTGGTGGTGAATCATACAAGATAAGAAATGCACTAGTTAGCGTTATTGGGAAATTAGTTGCAAAGGCATTTAATGACACTGAGGGAGATGTGAGTTCCAAGTACTCTCGTCTCCGAGCTAAACAAGCAATGTTGGATGTTTTGCTTGAAAGGTGTAGAGATGTTTCAGCCTATACGAGAAGCAGAGTTCTTCAGGTTTGGGCTGAACTGTGTGAAAAGCATTCTATTCCGATTGGCCTATGGAACGAGGTCGCATCAATATCTGCTGGAAGACTGGAAGATAAGAGTGCAATTGTTAGAAAATCTGGACTGAATTTACTGATCACGATGTTGCAACATAACCCATTTGGTCCACAGCTTCGAATAGCTTCATTTGAAGCAACCCTGGAGCAGTATAAAAGAAAACTGAGCGAACTTGAACCAAGCGTCCTAGCTGAAATAGATGACTTGTATCCTGAGGTTACAGATAAGGTACATCATGATAGTCTACCTGCTAGCTGCCAGCCAGAGACTGGGGAAGAAATCAGTGAGAAGGATATTTCTGTTCCAGATATTGGTAACCTCGAGCAGACCAAGGCACTGATTGCTTCCCTAGAGGCTGGATTGAGGTTTTCAAACTGCATGTCAGCTACTATGCCGATTCTTGTTCAATTAATGGCTTCATCTTCTGCCACTGATGTTGAGAATGCTATTCTCTTGTTGATGAGGTGTAAGCAGTTCCAAATTGATGGCGCAAAAGCTAGTCTCCGTAAAATTCTTCCTCTGGTATGCTTGCTATAAGAATCCATTCTTGTGAAGGTTTTATAAGTTATCACCACCTTAATTAAGTGTTGTAAAACGTTTTCTTTTTATGATGTCTCTGCAGGCCTTTTCTCAGGATAAGTCCATCTATGAGGCAGTGGAGAATGCCTTCATCTCAATCTACATAAGGAAAAATCCAGTTGAGACAGCAAAACAACTGTTGAACCTTGCTATAGAGTCGAATATAGGAGAGCAGGCAGCACTAGAGTTTATTGTTAACGCTTTAGTGTCAAAGGGTGAAATCTCTAGCAGCACGGTAGGTTCTTTCTTTGACTTTATCGTTTTATTATGCTTCAAATAATGCTAAATCGATATGTGTAGTCCGCTTATACGCAATTGCACGGACTACGGTCAAGAACAACTAAAATATAATGAGAGTTGTCATTGTTTATTGATTCATGCAATAAAAGGATTCCATATTCTAGTGGCTAATGAGTGCTTCTATCGTTTTCTGTTTTTGTAGACTTCGGCTTTGTGGGACTTTTTTTGCTTTAACATCAATGGGACAACTGCAGAGCAAAGTCGTGGTGCTCTATCTGTCCTTTGCATGGCTGAAAAGTCGTCCTCGGGGATTCTTGGATCACACAGTCAAGATATTATTGATATTGGGTTTGGCCGTTGGGCAAAAGTGGAACCTCTACTTGCCAGAACTGCATGCATTGCTATTCAGAGGCTCTCTGAGGAAGATAAGAAGAAGTTATTGGTCAGCAGTGGCAATCGATTGTTCGGTATTCTTAAAAGCTTGATTACTGGGAACTGGCTTCCAGAAAACATATATTATGCTGCTGCTGATAAAGCTATAAGTACAATATACATGATCCACCCAACTCCAGAAACCTTGGCTTCTAGTATTATTAAAAAGTCTCTGAGCACTGTGTTTGATATAGTCGGACAAGATCAAGCACAGAATGACACTGATGATAATGTTGTCGATATTCGGACTACAGTTCCAGTGGCAAAACTCAGTAGATTCTTGTTTGTTGTCAGTCACATTGCCATGAACCAGTTGGTGTATATAGAATCCTGCGTCCAGAAGATCCGAAGGCAAAAGACTAGAAAGGACAAAGGGGTTGCTGAAAGTCAGAATACAGAAGAAAATCTTGAGGCTGCACAAGAGGTACATACCAATTTGTGTAAAGCGCAGCTTGGTGCACAAATGTTGCAGCCCTATTGGGTTACTTTTTCTTTGTTTACAGAACAGTGGCATCAATGCTGAGCTAGGACTTGCTGCCTCTGATGATGCCTTGCTTGATACCCTCGCTGAAAAAGCCGAGAGAGAAATTGTTTCTGGTGGTTCTGGTGAGAAGAATCTGATTGGGAGTTGTGCAACATTTCTCTCAAAGCTTTGCGGAAATTTATCTCTGCTGCAAAATGTAAGTTAATTTTCATTCCTTCCTATTTCATGGTGCGTGATGAATTTGCAAGGCTGTGTTTTAGTCTCCTCTTCTTTTGCTCACAGAATTATTTTTGCAATACATATATGTCAAATAAAACTTGGATGTCTATTCTTACAGCATCCAGTACTACAAGCTTCTGCAATGCTTGCATTATGCAGGTTCATGATTATTGATGCAAGTTTCTGGTGAGACTAAATTTTATTCCATATCCTATTTATTCTTTACAATACTGAAATTTTTGTTAAAATTGATGCATTAAACTCAATGTATGCCAGTGAATCCAACCTCCAGCTTCTCTTTACAGTAGCTGAAAATGCACCGTCTGAAGTTGTTCGGTCAAACTGCACCCTTTCCCTCGGAGACTTGGCTGTTCGTTTCCCAAATCTTTTAGAACCTTGGAAAGAAAACATGTATGCCAGGTTACGGGATACTTCGGTTTCTGTCAGGAAAAATGCTGTCCTGGTCCTCTCACATCTTATATTGAATGATATGATGAAGGTATGAACCTTCTCTCTCTCTCTCTCTCTCTCCTTCCTCTTTTTAAACTTCTGCGATAATAGTTTTGACGTCTCATTTTGTGAATCTTGATTTCAGGTGAAAGAGCATATTAATGAAATGGCTATATGTATAGAAGATGATGAGGAGAGGATCTCTAGTCTCGCAAAACTATTTTTCCATGAACTATCTAAGAAAGGTCAGATGCAATATCTACTCTACATGACATAGCCAATACAGCTTTTTTTTTGTATCAGATTTTAACAGTTGAGATTCTTTTCTGAAAAACATACATACAGGTTCAAATCCCATATACAATCTACTTCCTGACATACTTGGGCAGTTATCCAACCGGAATATGAAGAGGGAGACATTCTGCAATGTAATGCAGTTCTTGATCGGCTGCATTAAAAAGGTACATAGACTTTTTGATGTCGAAATCAGTATGACTTGTATTCGGATCACTCATGTGTGTCTATAACAATCTCCAGGAAAAACAGATGGAGTCTCTGGTTGAGAAACTTTGCAAAAGGTTTATTGGAGTCAAAGGTATAGTTGCTTTGATGAGATATGTCTACACCTATTATGGGTTTAACATAAAGTAAATCTTTTTTTGAAATCTACACTTACACTTGCAGATACAAAACAGTGGGAATACATTTCGTATTCTCTTTCGCTGCTGAATGTCACTGAAAAGGGAATCAAAAAGCTTATCGAGTCATTCAATTCTTATGAGCATGCTTTAGCAGAGGATCGAGTGACGGAAAACTTTAGAAGCATAATCAACAAGGTCCGGTTTCTCTGGTTTTCTCCACCCATAAACCGTTTCTCTTCATTCTTCTTGTGATATATGTGCAAGTTCGATAACTGGGTGTGGATTTTGAACATGGAAAGAAGTTTGCAAAACCAGAAGTTAAAGCGTGCATCGAAGAGTTTGAGGAGAAGCTGAACAAGTTCCACATGGAAAACAAAGAACAAGAAGAAACCGCAAGAAACGATAAGGTTCATGTAGAGAAAACCAAGAATATGGAATCACTAGTTGTCCCTAGCAAAGTGAAAGCAGAACATGAAGAAGCTGAAGGTTAGTAACATTTATAAGAAAACCTTTCAAGACAATGAATAGTTTCTCTCTCTCTCTCTTTATAAAACACTGTTATGCGTGTGTGTGTGTGTGTCTTCAGATGTTTCAGTGAGTGAACTTGTGGATCCATCAATGGAGGAAGCAGAGGACAGTTTGGTTGCATCTGAACCAGAAGAAGAACCAGACTCTGAGCAATGTGGTACTACTACCAGTTCTCATAAGTAGTCTACGCAAAATAAAACAGATTCAACATTATAACAAAACAGAGAAAGACATTAACAAAAACCCGAAAAAATCGAACAAAGGATAGATTTTTGTAGTCACCTGGTTAGTGCAAATGAGATATGAATGAAATATTGCGAGTCCACCAACAAACCAGACTGTAATGAAGCAGTAAACTATGAGAATATCCGATAAAACGTCTTTCGATATACTAATCTTCTCATCCATGTGTTTTTGAAATATTTTCAACCAAGAAAACACAGACACATATATGCACATAGTGGTTGATGTTGATATGAACATGAGGAAGAATTGGTAATTTCTCTGCCAAAAGAATCAAGAAACAATGTTTTAACATCTTTGAACTTCGAGAAACTTAGAGAGGTAAAGTCATTAAGTAAACTTACCACTCCAATGCATTGACCAACCCAAGGACAATGATGATCAAATCTCTGTACACAGTTGTTACATATAGAGCAATGAGAAGCTCGAGGTGGACGGTAAAGCAAACAAGTATCACAAAACTTCACTTTTACGGTATGTCCATTAACCGTTACATCTATGACTCGTGGTAGCCTTATGTTCGGTCTTCTACCGCTGACCCATTCCATAGACGGTTTGGTTGAATCAGGTGCATCGTCTGTTTCGGGAGGACCTTAAACTTCTCGGCACGATCCCTGGATCTCTACTAGACGTCATCAAGAGGAAAAATATGTCCTGAAGCAAAACTATTACAACTTTAGTATCAAAGGACACTTTAAGTACACATCAAGCCAAGTCATTTTTTGGAAGCAGAACAAGAACATACCAAAAGTGTTATTATCCAAGCCACAAAGAGAATCGGAATACAAAGGTTTCGATTTTTGGTATGAGGATCAGCCATTTTCAAGTACATTTTAGCAAAGAACATCACAGAAGGACCAAATATTAACCTCCCACCACATAGAAATTTCTGAACAAAAAAAAAAAAATCAAGAGTCAAATTTATTAAGGATCAATGAATAATCTCAAGACCAAAGACAGAGATACTAACAAGTGAATATCAAAGAGAGGTTTTGTTAAAAGCCAGAAAATGATGGCTACATTTTTGGCTTCCTTGGTGCTCTTAAAAGACAAAACACACAATCACAGATAGACAAACAAAGCTAAGGCAAGGAAAACAAGTAGAGAAAATCAAAAGTAAGATATACTCCCTCCGATTATTATTAAGTGACGTTTTAAGGTTTTTCATTGTTTCTAATTAAGTGACGTTTAAAGATAATTTTGTTATAGAGTTCCTAATATACCCCTGTTTACAAAGTTGAATCCACCGATTATTACAAATTTACAATCTCAAAAAGATTTTTGAATAGATTTTAGCTAAACTTCATCACCTTCTTCTCTTTGAAAGACTTCTGCATCCAAAAAAACGAAAGAGTTCATATAAGATCACCCACTTTTTTAAGCCAAAAATGTTTTAATGCCAAAAATACCACTTTTTCAAAAATACACAAATACACCCACAACTTTGCTATAATCATCACCATAGTTGTTACTCAAGTAAAAAGAACACAAACACATAGAACATTGATATAGTCATTTTCAAAAATGTTTTTAATGCCAAAAATACCACTTTTCCAAAAATACACAAATACACCCTCAACTTTGCTATAATCGTCACCATAGTTGCTACTCAAGTAGAAAGAACACAAACACACAAACCATTGATATATTCATTCTAAAAAAAGACTAATGCCAAAAATACCACTTTTTCCAAAAAATACACAAATCATCACCATAGTTGCTAAGAAAGAACATAAACACACAGATCATTGATATAGTCATTTAAGAATTCAATACCATCATCATTACTAAATACAGTATAAAAACGTGTAAAGGAGATACAAAATTCAATACCATCATCATTACCTAAGTTTAGATCTGAGCTTCTTATGTACTCAATTTTTCAAAAACGGAGTGTAAAAACGTGTAAAGGAGGTTTAAAAACATGTGTTTACTTAATTTTACGAAGAACAAAATTTACTCAACTTTATCCAATTATTTTCTCAATCTGAAACAAACTTGAATTAGTTATCGGAGTAAATGAAATTTACCCTTGGGTTTGGTTAGAAGACGCTGCGAAGAGGCTGCGAAGAGCCAAAGTTACCTTTGGGTTTGGTTATTTAAGAGAAGAACGAAGAATACTCAAACAAGAAGAAGAAAATTTAAAATTATTTATTTTAAAATCAGAAACGAAGATCACGATGCGGTCGTGGAAGATAGGAGAGCTTCTCGCCGGAGGTAAAATTAGGGAGAGAGCTTCTCGCCGGAGGTAAAGTCAGGAGGAGAGCTTTTCGTTATAGAGAACATCGTGGCGAATTTTGAGGGCAAATAGGTTACACTGCTCCAGTCACCGTGTTTGTAATTTTGAGGGTAAAATAGTCAAATTGCAAGACTTTTAAATTAAAGGAAATTATGTAAAACGTCACTTAATTTAAATCAGAGGGAGTATGATTTTGAGTTAAAAAAAAATATCAAATCATTAAGACACTACGCCAAGATCTATGTGTCTCTCTCTCTCTGGTTAGTGGCATATACATTTGTTTGATTTGATTTGTGTTATATATATATATATTGTTTGAAAATAAAGTTCTAAGATAAGAGTAGCAATTTAGTCAACATTTTATGTGTGACCGTTTAATAATTTTATGATAGGTGAAATTTGGAGACAGTGTAGTTACTTGGCGAGAAAGAGAAAAAGATATCAGAGCAATTAAACTCCTCAAGAGCTAATTATTTAGTTGAATTTGATATGAAAGAGGCAGAGAAAAGTTTTTGCAAAGAGATTGTTGAAAATACATCTGAAACTGTTTGGATATCAAAGAGATGGTGGAGATATCGCCCTATAAGCCACTCTGTTGCTAAAACCCAAAGAAGATATGGACATTGTATCTGCTCGAGGCCAACACCAATGGATTGTTCTTTGCTACCGCGGAAGATGGTGCTTTGCTAGAGCATAGACACGCGCTGATACCATTCTTGACCCAGTGAAGATTTGTCTGTTGCAAACTGAGATGCTTTCGTGGCTACGCAACATACATGATTGGCTCTCTTTGTCACTTGAGATGCGTCTGTGTTCAAGTCTCATCTTCTTTTCCTCGTCGTTTGCATTCATGATGGATGGCGTCGTGAATTCACAAGACTCTGTATGAAGGGAATTGGAGATTATGAGAAAATAAGTCAGTCGAAAGAAGAAGGCTTTCGGTGAGGAAATAATAAGCAAACTTACACGTATTCCGTGTGCGTCGACAAGACTCTTTAAGATATTTGTCTCTTTGTTCATGGCCTCTCCGGTTTTATCATCCTTTTAACCTGAGATACCCTCTCTGTTTCGTGAATGTCATGTTATAACGCAGATTCGGCATGTTTCTATGTTTGAGCTCCTACGACGTTTATCTCGAGCTCCTAATGTTTATATATCTGTCTATGATATACTTTTTCCTCAATTTGGCTCCGTGTGATAAGTCTGTAAACAGTAACATCCTTAGAAAAAGCAGAACATAGTTTGTTACAAGGCCATGACTGATTTTGAACTGAATCTGTGAGAATTCAAAGCAAAAGCTTACATGCATATCATTTGTCGAGTTCCAATCAGGGTCAAAGATGATGAATTCTATTCGTGGCAGTCAAGTTTGTAACCAAACCGCCCACCTTTGCAAGCTCATCCTCAAATTTAGGCACATACGAGTCACGACTCGGAGAGTTCTCGAAGCTGAAACAAGCAAAGCCAAAACACACAAAATTAGACTAACCATCTACACATAACATTGATGGGAAAACAAGAAACAACAGCAATCAAGGAATATTTCTTTATTATTGAGTTTAAAGCCATGACTACTAGATACCGTTGTGACCAGAGATAACAACACAATGCGCATAAAAAATGAACTAGCAATTGCTTAATATCAGATAAGTCATAACAATCCCACACCAAAACTCCTACTTAAGTGTTACAAAATAAACGTAATAGTGAAGATTTAAACCCTCTATTTCAACTTTGGATCATGCAGCATGAAGACAAAACACTAAAGCTACCAGAGATAAGAAAAAGTTAAAAGTAATCATAGTTTACATATAAGTTAGCTAAGTTCCACGGACAAGCCACGTGACAATCCAAACATCGAATAAACAAGAAAAACGAGACTGTTTTCACCTTCTTCACCGGTTCATATATTTCCTAAACAAGAACAACCTTGTATTAGTCACTACTAACTTTCATACTTGAGTAATAAATAGCTGTCAGTTTCGGTGAGTGTAGAAACATACTCTCTTTTTGTTTGTTCCGAGGAAGCATAATCTTTGAGAGATAGTTATGGTTCTGATTATCCCTCCACTTGTTTGTGTTTTTTGTTAGGGAGTGTTAAGTCGCTTAATTAGCATGACATGCTTCATGTCACATGCAAGCATACCTGCAGAAGTCCGCGAAGACAGAGGCTTGACAGAAGATCTTGTTCGTATATCTGCAGGCATTGAAGATGCTGTTACTCATTGTTGTTCGGGGTTAACTCTTGCTTATCTGCCTGCCGACTTCAAAGTCATTATTAGCAGTAAAAAACAATCAAGTATGGTAAATTCCGACAAAATGCTACAAACTTGGTTTCAACAATGTGGACCAACATAAACTCTAAAGTGGGTTACATTATGAATAATAACACACTAGAGAGATCACACAAAGGAATAATCTTTTTATATTATGTTCCAATTTGTTGATAATCCCTCACATATTCTTGAGATGCAGTAAGCTGCGCTCAGAGGATACCCTGAAACTGAAAAAAAACCAAGAAACCAGAAGCCTCGTTACAGATTAAAATTTGCAAGATTATATCATTCAAAAATCTCCCTCTTTCTACTAAGAGATGATGAGTAAAGGAACAAGACTAACTCGCCACAAAAATCGTTGATATAGTCACAGTCTATTTTCCCGAGTGACATAGCACCAAGCTGAAACGATAAACAAGCAAAAATAAGCCACATGTTTTTCATAAGATTTGGTTACACCGAAGTTGAAACCTATATAGCCTATCAATAAGCTTATAAGCATATATACATTTGGAGCTTAAACTTACCACAAAAACAGTGTATGTATCATCACAGACGGTAGCTAAGTGTTTCGGCATATTGATCAACTTTTCAGAGCTATAAGAGAATCCCGATATAAATAATGAATCAATCTCTTCTCTTAGCTTCCACACAATCTTAATGAGATGCTTAACTAACAAATGTTAAGAAAAAAACTATATGCTTTCGTTACCTATTATTTTAGAGTTTACTGGCAGAAGTTTCTCACGCCCTCCAACAGCGGTAATACTAAGCTTTTGTAGAAGTTGCACTGCCAAAAAAACCCAACAAAATCGGATAAGAAACAAGAGAAGAGTGTTAAAAGTAACAAAACATCGAATAAACAAGAAAAACTCACACATGATTCCAGCGAAACGCTTGTAAGTTCTTGGTATACGAACATGAGGCTTAATTTCGAAAAGAACACCTTGTCTCTGTTCTAACATAAACCGCCTTTAACCTTCCGACCTTATTAACAGGACTATCCAGAATCATAAGAAGAGCCTAAAGAGAGATAGTATATAACTCAACACTAGCCATGATTCATTACAAAAACATAACTTAAGAACTTGTCAAAATCCTAACCTGATGTGTTATGTCTGTCCTGTAATCATCCTCTGTTTCCTAAACAAGAACAACCTTGTATTAGTCACTACCACCTTTCATATACAATTTTTAACATTCCCATACACATTTTCAATACCATGAATATCTCACACTGAAATTGATAAAACGTTTAGACAAAAGCTAGACATACCATTTCAATAAAACCTGCGAAAGCTGCAACAAAAATAGCATCAAAATTTGTTGTGTCCTCATGAAACGAGACTGTTTTCACCTTCTTCACCGGTTCATATATTTCCTAAACAAGAACAACCTTGTATTAGTCACTACTAACTTTCATATGTACAGTTTTGTACATTCACATTCACATACACATTTTCAATATCCGCATACTAAGAAATATCTCACACTAAAATGGATCAAATGGACATACCGTTTCAACGAAACCTGCGTCAAAAATGGCATCAAGCTCTGTGTCCTCATGAAAGGAGACTGTTTTCACCTTCTTCACCAATTCATCTCTTTCCTAAACAAGAACAACCTTGTATTAGTCACTACAAACTTTCATATAATGCTTTCTACGTTCACATACACATACTAAGAAATAATATCACACTGAAATGGATCAAATGTACAGACGAAATCTGGACATACATACCGTTTCAACGAAACCTGCGTCAAAAAAATGGCATCAAAATCTGTGTCCTCGTGAAAGGATATTGTTTTCACCTTCTCCACTTCTCTTTTACTTGACTCTATTGCTCTTCTTTCGCCGAATCTCGAAGTAGATTACTTCGATTCGCCACTACCATAAATAGCCTCTCTAGCACATGTAAACCATTGAATTCCTCTTAAATTTTGAATTTTACTCTTCCTAAGGCTTCTTCTTAGAGGGTATATGCGTTGAATCGCAGAGCCACGAGCCTCCGATTCATCGCCGAAAACCTCCTCAACAAAATCTATTTCAAACTTCACATCTCCTCAGTGTTTATTCAAAAAGCTGTACAGTCTTCTCTTAATTACTCCACACTGCCACCTTCATCGTTATACATCTCCTTCGTCGCGCTGATACATAAACATACTAACTATTTTCAAAAAAAAATCGTTCATAGATAACACATGGAAACTTTCCTAATATAGTCAACGATTTCATCGATTTTTGAATTCAGAGTAGAGAATCAACGGAAGGAGATAAATGTTACCTCGTAGAGAATCGTTTCTTAGATATCTGTCGGATTCGCCGAAATCTAAATCTTCGTCTTCCTCCATTGAAATCACGGAGCAATCTTCATCATCGGAGATATCTTTGATTTCGTAAGAATTTATTAATTAATTAATTAGGGTTTGATTGAAATTTTGTTCTTATTTTTAAAAATAAAATACAAATTGAGATTATTTGGTTATTCCGTCGGTTTAGTCGGTTATTACAAATTAAAAAATATGATGAATTAAATTGAATTTAATTTCGGTTCGGATGGCTATTTATTTGGTTTACTTAATTTATTTCTACGACCGAAATAAAAACCGAGATTAAGTTCGGTTATTTTGAAGTAAACCAAAATAAAATAAATGGGCTCAATTAAACTAAAATATATTAACAAACTAGGATACAACGGATGTAATAAAAAAAAAAAAAACTAGGATACAACCCAATTAACAAATTTAATTATCAAGCTTAAACCCATAACATTTTTAGAGTATCCGAAAGTTGGATATATTTTTTTTTATCAAAAAGAACATAATCTATACTATTAATTGTTGAGAATGCCAATTTTTGAGGAACCTTAAAATTTTCTTTTAATTAATGTAATGTCATTGTATAAATTTTAATACAAGACAAAATTGAACCAAATTTGTAAATCACATTCATATTATAGTGATCCTCCCAATATTGTAGTTAAATATCAAAAATAAAATCACCAAAACAAAAATATCAACAAATTTGTGATAGAGATTTTACAGTTTAGGATACATCTTTAACACATCAAATACAATATATTAAGTCAAAATCTAGAAATATCATGTGCATACTTGTCCTAAAAAATAAGCTTATTATTATAAATCTATAAACTTTTCTTTTCATGGTATTTTTAGAAATTGCTCATATTATTATCACCAAAAAGAATGATGATCTCTTTTTGTGATTCGAACAAAAAACTTCAAACAAAAGGAGAAATTAAATGGAATCTAATATAATGAGCAATCCCATTTGTGAGATAAAAATATAATTCTCCATGCACACAACACAAGTGTGATCTTAATTAAATAGTGTTAGCCTATTACAATATAGATATTTGCTTTTACTTGTTTTCTTGAGAATCTTTGAATAAAAGAAGTTACGAAAAAAGAGAATCTCAATGATCAAATGTTTTTGATTGGTTAAAGAGAGAATACACACAAAGGGTCGAGGACAAAAATGTTAATTATATTTGCTTTTAAAGAACAATCTTCTTCTCATATATATATATGGTAAGTGTAAGCATGTAGTGGCAATATATTATGTACGTAGTTAAATTTTGTGATACATAATTGTTGTTGATTATCTTGATGATGGTTCTACAAAAATTCTAAAACATTGTCCATATAGTAATTAAGTAATGGTTCTCTTTTTGGGAAAATTACGAAACTACACCTTTTAAATTGCATTTCACAAAACTACACCTTTTTTAAATCATTTCACAAAACTACCTAATTACTAAAAATTAAATTGAAATTAGCTTTACCCACAAAACCCTACATCTTCAATATTTTACCCTAAACACTAATTAACGAATTCAAATGAAAATATTTTAATTTTGGTAATTTTTTAGAGCATAATTGAACCATTTAAAATTTGAAAAGGGTGTAAAAGTAGGAAAAAAAATTGAATTAGATGTAATTTTGTAAAGGAAAGATTGAAATGATGTAGTTTTGTGAATCTCTGTTTTTTCTATTCTCTATAAATGAAATATTATAATAATTTATAGATAAGTCTAAAACAAGGGATCAAAGATCATACATAAAATGCAATATTACACAATATAACCTAAACGACAGAACAAGTTTATTATATTTGACTTGTAAGTAGAAGCCAATACTTATGGATCTTGTGCAAAATTTATTATATTTATTTTTCGGGGGTTTAAATAGCCAATCTTTACAGATTAGGGCTTTTCTAGGATTTTTCATAAATATAAGACCCATTTTGTTAAATACTTTTTCATAAAACTAGGTGAAAATGGACACCCATTAATATTTTTTTTTTTGACATCTCCCATTAATAATTTATAAAGAGAAATTCCTTAAAATACCATCAAAATAAGTTTTTGTTTTGAAAATACCCTTACAAAATTTTTTGTAACAAAAATATCATCAAAAGTATTAGTTTACAAAAATACCACAAATACAAAAAACGAATTTTAACACTTCTAAATTTTAAATTTTTTCATTTGGGTAGGGTATAGTTTTTTGAAGATTTTATGTGTAATTTTGAAAATTTAAGATTCGTGATATTTATGAGAAAAAACTTTTAATGGTATTTGTAAAACTTTCAAAAATTTGTGCTAATTGTGTTAAAAACATTTTTAGTGGTATTCAGAAGAATTGTCCATTTATAACCTTTTATGTGATTGAATAATTTATTACTGTTAAACTTTCAGTAATGACAAATATATATATATATATATATATATATATATATATATTTGTAAATTATTCCAAGTTGTAATTATTGTTGCCGAGTAATTTTTGTTACTTAGCCGATTAATTAGACCAGACAGTATATAAAACACAAAGCATGGAGAAAGAGAACCAAAGGTGACAAACATTACAGAACCAGAAAACAACACAAACCCAAAGAGACAAACATCACATAACAAAACCAGAAACCACACAAAGAACAAACACACACACACTCGTCGTTCTATTCTAAATTACCATCCTCCTCCTCCTCCACCACCGCTTCCTCCGTAACCACCATCTCCACCACCACCCTCACGTCTTCCACCTCCACCTACGGTCTCTTACAAACTTATTGTTTCCCTATCGATTATGATTACTTTTATTGCATTGTACAACCCAAGAAGCGTCACTGTCCTGAGACTATTAGTCAAGGACCAGAGCATCAGCTTGCTTATCGAAGTCGCCGTTACAAGGAGAGTCTTCGAGTATGTAGACAAAAGATATGAATGAGAATGTTCCTAGAAGCCAAGAATAGATGATGAAAATGGGAACCAATATCATTTAGTGGAACATTGTAAGTGACCAAGGAGACAAGGATTTCGATAAAACAGGAGACATGAAAGAAGATAAAGTGTTGTTAGTGTTTAGAAGAAGAAGATGAAGAAGAAGATTATGGTATCAAGAAGGTACCGTACAACAAACATCTGTCTCCTCATGAGTTTGGTAAAAAAATTAGTCGACTTTTTTTTTTGGTTAAGAAGATGAAATTGGTGTATATACTTCTAGTAAACTTCATAATGCTAAGTTTGATTTCTAATCTTGTGGTTATTAAATAGGAGTTAGGCATAATAGTGTGTCTCTGCCTCTGTTTTTTAGGGTGTTATGGTCCTTATTATGGATATATATATATCTAAGGCCTCCCTAAGATTTTGACTTGTACTACTTTTTATTATTATTTATCACATAACAGAACATAGAAGAAGAAGACATTAACAAACATAAGATAAGAAGTTTATCAGTTTACCAAATATAATCCAAATACCAAAACCTCATCAGTTTTTTTTTTATTATTCAAATGTCAGACCAAATTCACAAAGATGTTTTGTTTACCTGACCAGAGCTTTGATTTGTTATCCTATGGTTTGCTCGTAGTTGAGAGGCCTCCTAAAGAGCATTATATGCGGCTCAGGCTGATGAATAGCGTAATGAACCCATCCACGGCTTTGCTGAATTCCTAAAGAGCGCCACTGGCCCTAATCAAAAACAGTGAACACGCATAACCATTTAGTAAGATTCATGCGCGACACAACAAGTGACAAAATTTTAAAACCTTACAAGACCCTCTTTAACACACATCTTTGTCTATATATATAAATACCAAGGAGAAATCAATGACACATTCAAAAGATCAGTTTTTCTGTTTATATGCAAGAGCACCACATTTTGATGGTTTATAAAATCTACATTTTCAAGGAGACATTAACGACATAAGAGTCTTAAGAGACACTCAAAAGTCAAAAGACAGCCCAAAAATGTTAAAAATTGCTCATAAGAGAGTTCTACCTTAAGTTTAAAATGTGCAAAACATCCATAAAATAAGTAACAAAGTGCTACTTTTGCGAAAACTGCGAATTCTAAAGCCAAGTGGTCTTTGTTTTAGTCTCAACATCAAAACAAGAGTTGAAAATATTAGCTGTAATAACACATATGATAGCGCTTATAATTGACATTTTAAGACACACAAGATACAACTTCCAAGAGAATCCCAAAAATGTTATAAGGGAGATCTATGCACATTAAAAATCTCTAGCCATAAAATAAGTAACAAAATCTTCTTCTGTATTTATAACAGTAGACGATGTAGAAACTAGATGGTATGACACCATTGTTACACAATATACTTAGCAAGTAAACAAAGTGGTACTTTTTGCAAAAACTACAAATTCTAAAGGCAAGTTGATCTTGTTTACGATGAAACAGCCATGATGCCCCATGAAACATTTTTATTTAACACATTTGATAGAGCTTATAATCAGATAAATAATGAAGAACACACAAGACAAGAGACCCTTACAAGAGAACCACCACCAAAAATTGTTCAAATTGCTTTTATAAGACAAGTTTAAAATGTGTGAAACAATCCATGAAACTAAGATAACAATAACCATTGTTACACAATGATTCTCAAAACCTAAGCCAAAACTATACATATATTCTAAACAATTCTTATATTATAACAGTTAATGATAAAATCAAATCCCTAAAGTACCCTGTCACAATCACAAAATCAACAATCAAAGATTCAAAATCAAAAGGGAAAACTTACTTCGGAGAGGAGGTAGTTCCTAGGAAGAAGCTTGGCTAGTTCAGGAGGAAGCGACACGTGTCTTTTTGTGTGTAAAAATTCAACGACGATTCAAAAAAAACTCGAATCAGCACAAAATCCTCGGAAATTAAGCTTGAGAGAGAAAGAGAAGAGGAAGAGAGAGAAAAATTAAACCTGTACTCGAAGACGTCATCGTTGTATTTATCGGAGTAAAGAATCTGATTCATTGTTCAAAGGAAGAAGAAGAAGAAGAAGACACGAATTTCAAAAAGCTCTGCTGTGGAAAAATTTGAGAAAAATGGTTTTTATTTAGTGGAGAAGAAAACGAAAGGGGAAGAAATTTCCAAACCGGAAAATTTGAATCAATTTAAACCGAAATATGTCCATTTATAAAAACAGTTGGTATTCTTTTTAAAATAAAAGTTAAAATACCGGTTTTTGATCGTTTTTGGTCAAAATATTTTTAACATATTTGGTCAAAATAATTAAGAAATCATTCTATTTCCAAATATCTTTTTAACATATTTGTATGATTCTTAATTTCTAGTTTTAAGAAATTTATTACAATTTTGAAATGGCTCAAATTTGTGCAGTTTAAAATGGGGAATTACAAAACTACACATTTTGAATTATATTTCAAAAAAATATACTATTTAAAAATTTCTTCACAAAATTACACCAAAATACTAAAAATTAAACCATAATTAAGCTTACCCACACAATTTTACCTCCGTTTTCATTAAACCCTAAACACTAATTAGCGAACCCAAATAAAAATTTTTAATTTTGATAAATTTTGAAAGGGTAAATCAACCATTTAAAATTATAAAAGTGTATAAATATGAGAAAATATTGAATTATGTAAAGTTTTGTAAAGGAAAAAATAAAATGGTTTAATTTTGTGAATTACTCTTTTAAAATTAAAGACATCAATATAACGTCTTTATATTCAAGATGTGATTTATTATTTTTTATATATAAAAACTACATAATAGGTATTATACTAGTAAATATATATTATAGCAAAGAAACAATTAAACAACTATGTTACATAGTGACAATTGTATTCGACTTATCAATTTAATAAATCAAATTAAGATTATTTTGTTTGTTAAAGTGTTATTGATTAACGTCCAAATTAATATATGTCTTATAGTTACGTTGGATCTTATTTTTTGTTCACCTTTATATATTAATTAATATACACAACAACTGTATTTTCAATGATTATATAGTCTATATTTCTGTTTGAAATATTTGATTATAGGAAAACAAAAAGATTAAGATGGACTATACAATTTTATTTTTTCTTCTATGTTTTTTTTGCGTTATAAGATAGTTGAGATAAATAAATATGAGATTCTAGAGATAGAAAATGTTTGTATCGACACGATCAAAGGCGATGAAACAAGAGCAATAAAATACAAATCTGAACCTTCCTTTGAGAAACTCACATCAAGGTTTAAAAGAAAAGACGTGAGCTTTAACTCTCTTGTACGAGCAACAAAAGATATCATCTTCCTATCTCAAAACCCCTAATCAAGAAGATCAGAGATTCAATAAAAGAAACATCTTTCTTCACCAAAACGGTAAAAATTCAACCTTTATTCAAGAAGAAGAAGAAACCAATTTAGATTCGGTTCAAATTATAGAGTTTTTGGGTAAGTATGAGATCTTTGCGCAATTAATAAATTGAAAATGTAAAGCACCACAAATCTTTTCTCTTCTTGAGAATGTGTTTTAGAGTTTTAATGACCCAAAATGAAACCAAAAGAGCCACATAAGCTAAATTAACCATTATTATGTAATCGATTTTATTAAACATAAATAAGAGTACATGAGGTTTATAGAAATATCTTATTTGTACAGATATGGTGCAAAAACAGTATTCCAAGTTGGTAATGATGCTCCAAGAAGCGATCCATGTTATGGTTATTGAGCTCATTGGTTTAAGAATTAGCCATAATTTTTAATTTATAAATTGTAAAGCACCATAAATTGTAAGTCATTTGACATAAAATATTTCGAAAAAACATAGGTTAGTACTAACTTAAAACCAACTATGTAATTATTAAGTAGTATCCTTTCTTACTATTCAATATTTGATTATAAATTTGTTTTTAATTCTTTGAAGGAGATATACATTATATAAATTCATACATATATGTATATACATAAACTAAAAATTTGTTTTATTCTGCAAATTAAAAATAGATTCATTCTTTTTTCCTCTGTAACCCCTTCACAGAATCAGATCATTTAGACAAAAAGAAGAGTAACAAGAAAAATGTAAAACCAAAGAAGAGAAGAAAGCATTCAAGTTTAACTAAAAATTTTTTAGACACTTATGAAATCAATTTCTCTGATCTAATCAAATCCAACGAAGATTGAAACTAATATGAACTAAATAAAAGAAAAGTGAGACATTTTTTATCCTAAATCTCATAGATTTCGATATCATGTTGTGTAATTTCTCAATGGAGTGATGCATGCAAGAATTACAACAAAAACATGAATGGTCTTTACCATTTGTCTTTTGGACATTTGTTAACTCTAGCTAACTTTGCATCATTTTTCTATTTCTCCGGTGTTAAAAGTAAGAGAGACTCATTATGATAATGTTTCTTGATTTTTTATCGTTGTGTGTTTCTTAAAGAAGTCTTAAGATATGTTTGTATGATTATCAAGGAGAGTGGTTAGTAAGGTGGGAATGATGATGCCAAAATATGATGAAACAATGTAGAAAATTGGGGGTTTAAGGCTTATTCAAGAAACACACAACAATAATTAACAATCAAGAAACATAATCAAAACGAGTCTCTCTTGTTTTTAACACTAGAGAAGTAAAAAGATTATGCACAATTAGGTAGAGCTAGCAAATCTCCAAAAGAAAAGTTGTTAAAAATGTTCATATCTTTGTTGTAACTTTTGCATGCATCACTTCATTGAGCAATTACACAACATGATATCGAAATCTATGAGATTTAGGACAAAAGGAATGATCTTTCTTTTGTTCAAATTTGTTTCTATTTCCATTGGATTTGAGTAAATGAGAGAAATTAGCTTCATAGAAAGTGTATGAGGAATCCATGGTTAAACTTGAATGTTTTCTTCTTTTCTTTGTTTCTTCATTTTTCTTAGTCGTCGGATAGCTTTTGGCGAGGTACTTTTGTCACTTGACTGAAAAGAGAAGAAACCTTAGGATAAATTGCTAAAACAAAGAGAAGGAGAGGATCGACCCGTTCAATAGAATTCTTTACTCTTCCTTTATCAGAATAATCTGATTTTGCAGCAAAATTACACATCTTTTGTAAAACTCTAATGTGGAGTAGGCAAAAAACACAGACGCGAAGAACCGAACCGACCTGAAAATAAGGATATGAACCGAACCCGACCAAAAACCCAAATCCAAACCCAAACCTTAATGGATCCAAATCCGAAACCCGAATGGGTATCCGAATTACCCGAAATTTAATTAAAATATACATATATTAATAAATTTATATTTGTAGTAATTTATATATACAAAATTATAACAATTTTTCTTATAATTCAAGTATTTTTATAATTTGAGTACTTTTAGATACTTTTAGAGAGTTTTAATTGTCTTTTGTTCATATTATTCTAATAAATTATGTATTTTTGAATATTTTGAAATAATTTATTTTATAACTTTGGTGCTTTTTTATATAATTACGGGTACCCGAATCTAACCCAAACCCGAAAAAACCAACCCGAACCCGGAAAATTATAGAAATACCCGAACACTCGGGTTCGGGTCGGTTCATTTTGGGTTCGGGTACCGTTATAATAAAAAAAACTTCAAAGTTATATAATAAATTATTTCAAAATATTCAAAATGATTATTTCAAATTATTCTTCAACTTTCAAAACAAAACGAAAAAATGCAAAGTTTGATTTAAGCCAAATTATTTCTCAATAGTTAATTGTTAGCATTCGTGGAATCTAAAATTATTTGGTCACCAAAAGTAGAAATTTAATTGCCTTAAGTGGAAGTTGAAGGGTAAAATGAGTTTAATTTAAAAGTTGAATAATTAAATGACAATTTTCCGAAGATAATATTGTATTTTGATTAGTTTCTTAAGACTCCGTAAAAGCCTTAGAGCATGGTCATTGGTAAAATTCTTAAAAAAATCTCTTAAGTTTTTTTAATAATTTTTTTATTATTATTTTCGATTTTAAAAAAAAATAATTAAAAAACACCAATTGCGGGCCGCCACGTGTCAGTGGGGCCCGCATATTGGGCAAGAACCGGATCTGAAATAAGAGACTTAAGACCATCAATATCGGCAGTGCTTAGTAAAAAATAAGCGATCCTTATCAATTAAAATAATTATAATTAATTAAATTATACTAAGGAGCGAAGCTTATTGAGGCTTCTTTGATTAGGCTAAGAAGCGGACAGGTGTCGGAATCAGAAGAAAACTGGGTGGTTTATTTATTTTTTGCTTTTTCTTTTCATTTTTGTCGGAAGAAAAAAACAGAGAGAGAAGAGGAGACGACGATTTTTTTGTTGATCTTCAATCTGGGTATTTGTGTTATTTGTGTATTAAACTTGTTGTTTTATTTATGTGTTAATTTTGATGTAGTGTAAGAAGAAGAAAGTGTTACAGATTATAGAAGAAGAAGTAGAAGAAGAATAAGAATGTGCATAAGAGGAATGAATATAAGAAGAAGAAGTTTTGATTGATTAATGGTTTGTTTAGTGTAGTTTTAGTAAGTGGTTTAGTGTAGCTTTGATTTTTTTAGTGTAGTTTTGATTTGTGGTTTAGTGTAGTTTTGATTTCTTTAGTGTAAAATTGATTTTGTTTTAAAATGTGAAAAAATTTTGTAATAATAATGTTTTCATAAATATTTATGATATTTAATTTTTTAATATTAAATTTTATTTTTAAGAACCTTAACTAAATAACACCAATAATTGCCAAAATAATTACTAAGGAACTATAGTTTCTTAGACCAAAAAATAATTACAAAAAATTAAAAATAAATTACTAAGCAACTATTTTAAACAACACCAATAATGATGCTCTAAGAGTGTGTCTCTTGTATTTTATTGTGGGTCCTACTTCTAAGAACCCTTTTAAATCTTTCATTAATCATGGTCTTACATAATAGTGAATACAAAGATGAAATATCTAAACCAAACAAATAAACCAAAAGTTAATAAACTAAACCGGATTAGGGATCGATCATATCACATCTCACCATCATCATTGTCATGACCATGGTGATTTCTTGCCACCATGGAAACATCATTTGTTGTTGTGATCCTAAGCTCCTTGAATTGCTCATTGAGATGCATTAGCGGCTCGCGAAGAGGAGGACGATCTAGCCTCTTTCTGAAACTGATCATGATCTTCTCTTTTGTGAAAGATAGCAATTTAGAGATCTCACCATCACTTAAATCACCAATATTTCGACCAAGTCGTAGTTGCTTCATCAACTTAACAACCTCGTCCTCCAAGTTCTTCTTTTGAATCTTCCTTAGTTTTTTCTTCAGCCTCGCTTGTCTTGTTCTTGATGATGTATGCTTCAAGACTGGTCGCTTTCTTCTTCTGCTCGACAATTGGTAAGGCATAGAAATCATCTAGGAGGTCACGAACCGCCTCGACGGATGGCGGAAACAACATTGGCTCAGTCTCGTTAGGGCTGAATATGATTAGACAAGCTTTCACATCATACAAAGTGGTTAGTTCACTTACCTTTTCAATGATCCATAGACTTCTTTTCTTCATGCTTATTTTTCCTTGCGTTTTCATTCACCATACATTGTAGTTTTATCTTTTTTCTTGTTATGGTCACTCTTTGATTTTTTTATTGGGTGTTGGTGGAAAATAATAATGCAATTGTGGGGGGTTTTATATAAAAAGGTTTTGATATAGAATGATAAGTTTCATATTTAGTACGTAAAAGATCTAAAATGAAATTCATTTTTTTTTTATTTGGGCACAAAATTGAATTCTATTTGTTTGAATATTTATGTTTAGTATTAATTGTTGTCTTTAAGATAATATTGAACTAAACCAAGCTAAACCGAATAGAAAATAGTATAAAATCCCAAAGATGATGATTTACCTTAAATTTGGTTATTTTTCAAATACCAAAAATACATTGACCGATTCCAAATAAAAGCTAAATGTATAGCAAATTGAGTTTGAAAGTTTGGCAGCTCTTTAAATAAATGTTGACTATACATTCATTGATTATTATGAACCGTCTTGCTTCATAAGCGTTGAATATATATACGTTGTATGTATTACCGAACCGGTTTGTGGTTTGGGTACGTATAATGGGTCGTAGGATATTATAATGGGTCTTGAGACATAATTACGTTCCATGATACTATTACCACGTAATTTAAACATGTATACGTTTGTTGAATATAAAATGAATAATTAAATTGTTAAAGATTAGCAAAAAATTGTTATAAACACTGTTAATTAGCATAATCACTTTCCCATCGATCAATACTTTCTCTTTCTTTTTAATTAAAATATAGAGATAGACTATTAAAAACTCGACAAATAAATGTGTGGTTACGATATATACTACAAAGAAAAAAAGAAATGAACGGTTGAGATAAAATGAGAAAAGAGTACAGATCGCTATAAATATTTGACCAAGAGTTGACTGGAATGGACACGTGTGAACTTGAAAAGACGGATCATGAATACTTTGGCACGTGTGAAGGTGTGACCACTTTGGTCCTTATAGCCATTTGCCGTCAAGTTATTGTATTAGACTAATGATTACTTTTGGCAGATAACAACTTTTAAAAGAGTCAAATCTTGGACTATGGTCTATATATGAGCAATGGTTTTTTTTAATTTAACATCCACTTCGTATTAACTTTCCACGTTATTTTTTCTCTATTTTACTTAATTTTTATTTCATATTTTTTAGTGAACAAAATGTTTTATATATATATATATATTCAAATTAAATGAGAAAAATCTAGGTATAAGGTATAAAAATTAAGAGTTTTAGTATAAATAATAATTTTTTAAAAAAAAATTTGTATAAAATAATTGGTTTAAAAAAACATAAAAATATAAAATTCATGGAGTTCCACTATTGAATAATTTCATCTCATATCAACACTCAAATTCAACATTCTCATTAATTAAACATATTCAACTACTAAAACAAAGAACAAGGTAGATTATCAAAGTAAAAAAACAGAGGAAGTAGTATATATACATATAAAGGTAAAATATAGCATGCATATATGTGTTAATATGCATATATATATATATTGGTGCACCATAAATAACATATACACATTAGTATATATATAATATAGGCAGAATCACAAAACTACATCATTTGAATTACATTTCACAAAACTACACCATTTCTAAAATACTTCACAAAATTACACTTAAACACTCAAAATTAAATCCAAATAAACTCTATCCAAACAATTATACCCCCTTAATACTATACCCTAAACACTAATTAGCGAACCCAAATGAAAATATTTTAATTTTGATAATTTTTTAAAGGTTAAATCAAGCTTTTAAAATTTTTAAAGAGTGTAAATATGTGAAAATATTAAATTAGGAGTAGTTTTGTGAAGAAGAGGTTGAAAGGGTCTAGATATGTGAATTCCTCTATAATATATATATATATATTAATTTATTTGATCAACCAAACATCTAAATATCTAATCATTACGTTGCCACTAATTTATCATTATTAAAGACACATATAGAGGTAGAAAAACAATTTCCGAGGGAAAGAAAAATATTACCAACAAATGTTTAAACGGAAGGGATTTTATTTGCTTGCCAAATAAACAAACAATTTATCAAACAAGTTTTTTCAAACTTAATTAGTATAAAAATACTTTGTGTAACCACCAAAGAAAAATAATGTAGTTAATGAAAAATATTTATCCGATGTTTATCAACTAGCAGAGTTATAAACCCCAAATATACTGTGTAACCAGTGGTTACTAACCACTAGGTTGGTTATTGTTTTCTTATTTTCGACTATACATATTTCAGAACACTACGTCATATTAAGCGCATAATTTATTTTTTAGCAATTTTATAAGAATAATATAAATATATATATATATATATGTGTGAATTTACGTGAAGAAATCTTATTTTTTTATCACAGGTTATATAGAACAAGCCCAATTATATTTAGGACTTAGTGATGCATTATTCAAATAAAACGCGAAATAAAAAAGGCGCGACATTAGATATTTACTATTTTAATTTTACATCACATTCACATACTTTATTTATTTTAGTCTCATATAAATATACTCCTTTTAAGCATTTCATATTTTTAATCGTTTAAAATCTTACCCATGTGACAGTCCCTAGTCACATCTCAAGAGTTATAATCTTTAAAGCATATAGATATTAAAAGAAAGATAGTTTTTTTTTTGTTTTAATAAAAGAAGAGATAGTTATGATGAAAGTGATTAAACAATTTTTTAACAAAGAAAAGAAAAAAATGATTAAGAAAAATTAAATGGCTTTATTGCTCCAGCCTATTGCGAACTAATTTCATGTTCTGTAATAAACAAATATTGCATGCATCACTTTATGTTTTTTTGGGTTTAACACGTACTTGCATTGCATGCTCTGATTTAAATTCATCTTTTTGGGATATATCAAACCTTAATATACAATACGTACCATACTACACACAGCAATAACTAATTATTAAAATAGATAAATAAACATATTTTTACCAAAAAAATAGATAAATATATTATTATATTTTGAATCGTTTGCTATTTTTCGATATGGCCCATTTTAATGTCATTTATGTTGGACATTTTTCATTTTTAGAGACCATTTTTTATGAGAGTATAGCAAAAGACAAGACCAAAGGCTTTTTTAAAAAAAATTTGGAAAACCAAAACTTTGTTATTTTATTATGAAACATAGCGTTTTTTGTTTTTCGTATTAAGTATAGAATGTTTACTATTTGAATTTTATTTAACATTTTTTTTTTGGTTTTTACTTAGAAAGTTACTAAATTAACAAATGTTAAAAATGTGTGTGATGAGTTAATCACGCCTATCACATTGGTGCTGCTAATATTGTTGTCTCATCAACACATATTAAGTGTCATATTTTTATGTTTTAAGACACTTAACTTTCTTATCTTATTGACACAAGTTTTTGTTAAGTGTTATTTTATAGTTTACTTATTTACTTAGATCATCTTCATTGATGTATCTTAAGGGAATTTTCAGAGTTTCTAAACATCATAAATAAAGAAATTAAATAATAAATTATGTAACTAATGGAGAACAATTTCTTTACTAAGGAATTTTTTTAAAATTAAGAACCCCTTACGTGTCAATAAAGTAGTTATAATTAAGGTGAATAAAAGATATGTATATATACTAAAATGTTGAGAGAAAACCTAGTTAAAGATATTTCTCTTTTTCTTTTAAAGTTTTAATTAATTACCTTAGATACTATGAAAAGTTTTGTTAAGTACTTTACTACTTTAGGTATCAAATTAGTTTATTTTTATGTATTTAATAATATTTTTTACTATCACAATAATTAACTAACTTTTTGTGACCAAAAAAAACTTCTTGTTTTTTTGGTCATAAGTTAATTTCTTGTTTAATTAAATTCTTGACTAAATAAAAATGTCGTATTTTTATTTTTATAGTACATTATTGGAATAATTGGAAAAGTACATTTTTAAAATTGTACTTTGTTGTTAGTTTTACTCTTTCAAATTGGATTTCAAATTGGATTTCAAATTGGACCACATGGTGACACTGCTCATCTCTTATGCCTCTCTTTTTAAAAATATATTTAGTTATAATTAAGGTGAATAAAAGATATGTATATATACTAAAATGTTGAGAGAAAACCTCGTTAAAGATATTTCTCTTTTTCTTTGGTCAACTAAAGTTTTAATTATTTACCTTAGATACTATGAAAAGTTTTGTAAGTAATTTACTACTTTATGTATTTTAGTAGAATATTTATCAAATTAGTTTATTTTTATGTATTAATAAAATTGTTTACTATCACAATAATTAATTAACTTCTTGTGACAAAACATTTCTTATTTTTTTGGTCAAACAATTAATTTCTTGTTTGATTAAATTCTTGACTAAATAAAAATGTCGTGTTTTTATTTAAATCTTTTATAGTACATTATTGGAATAATTGGAAAGGTACGTTTTTAAAATTGTACTTTGTTGTTAGTTTTACTCTTTCAAATTGGATCCAATTCGGAATGTTCTTTTTAATATTAACGAGTGGTAAAAATCGTTAAACAAAATAACTTTGTAAAATTCAAAAACATATCCAATTAAATTAAATAAACTCTAGGAAGAGTTACAAATAAATTGTAGTAGTGTTTAATGATTTGTTTTGAAAGTAGTAGTATTTAATATGTATTGTTTATTTGATTTATATTTAGTGTGTTCCTATGAGGTCTCTTGTGGCATAAGTTACATAAGTAATAATATAGATTTGTTCATTGACAAAGTCTTAGAGCTCGACGAGTTTGGCTAGGCCAAGTTGGATTCTTGAAGAAATTGATGCCGGAGAATTTAAATCTTGAATGTTTTTAAGCTTTTCTTGAACTCTTAATTTGTGTTTTTGGATGGATTAGTCTTGTAGGCATAGAAGAAGATGATTTTTCCATATTTTTTTAGCTATGAGGCAAAAGAAGAAATAAAGATTCAAACCTTGAGATGGGTTTTTGTGGGTTAAGGTTTAAACTTCAAAGATATATAACATGGGAAAATTCAAAAGATAATTACAAAATAATTAATCCTTTATAAAAGATTTTAATGTAAGAGCAATTGGGCATTCATGTGTTAAAAATATTATAATATATGAGGATTTTTCATAATCATCCTCTTTTTGCTTAATTTAATTATCTAAGTGTGGTCATGAATTTAGCAACTTCAAGATTTCTTGGTTATTATCATTAAATCTTGTCTTTCTTTCATCCTTGGCAAACCCAAAGAACTGTTTAAAATACCTATAACAAATATTGGCACAATGAAAAAAGTTTGAAGTCTAAAAGAATTTAAAAATCCTCCATCCATGATTTTTTTTTTGAAGAATTCACAAAACTACACCCTTTCAATCACTCATTCACAAAACTACATCTAATTTAATTTTTTCACAAAACTACACCCTTTCAAAATTTTAAAAGCTTGATTTACCCTTTAAAAAATTACCAAAATTAAAATATTTTTATTTTGGTTCGCTAATTAGTGTTTATGGTATAATATTAAGGGGATAGGATTGTGTGGATATGGTTTATTTGAATTTAATTTTGAGTGTTTAGGTGTAGTTTTGTGAAGTAATTTTGAAATGGTGTAATTTTGTGAAATGTAATTCAGATGGTGTAGTTTTGTGAAAGGGTGTAGATTTGTGAATTACTCTAATATTTAATATGGCCATTTCCGAAAAATACCATGAAAAATAGTTTTTTGGATAAAAATATCATCAAAATTTTTTTTTCTTAAATACCATTAAAGGTTTTTTGACAAAAATACCATAAACTTAAAATTAAGTTAAAATCTTCAAAATTAACATGAAACCCTCGAAACTAAACCCTACCCTCTTCAATATTATACCATAAACAGTATATAGCGAACCCAAATGAAAAAATAAGTTTAAAAGCGTTAAAATTAGATTTTTGTGTTTATGGTATTTTCCAAAAAACATTTTTATGGTATTTGAGGAAAAAAACTTGTAATATTTTTTTTGTCCAAAAAACATTTTTATGCTATTTTGAGGAATTTCTCTATTTTCAATATAATGTTTTTATTGTTCAAAAATTTGATATATTGTTTAAAATAGAGAAATTCCTTAGAATACCATCAAAATAAGTTTTTGTTTTAAAAATACCATTACTAAGTTTTTTATAACAAAAATACCATTAAAATATTTTTATAACAAAAATACCATCAAAATGTAGTAGTTTACAAAAATACCACAATACAAAAAATGAGTTTTAACATTCTTAGATTTTAGATTTTTTTCATTTGGGTTCCCTATATAGTGTTTAGGGTATAGTTTTGAAAATGTAGGGTATAGTTTTTGTAAGGTTTTGGGTGTAATTTTGAAAAAATTTAAGATTTGTGGTATTTATGAGAAAAAAATATTTTAATGGTATTTGTAAAACTTTTGAAAATATGTGGTAATTGTGTTAATAAAACTTTTTTTAGTGGTATTCATAAGAATTACCCTTTAAAATAACAAAAGTAAAATTATTTAAATAAACTCCGGTACACTTTTTTAAAAGTCGTTTACTTGTTTTCTTGAATTTAATTAATTTCGTTATCTCTTATATGATAAAAAATAGTGTCAAAATTTGGGTATAAACTATCAACGAATAGTGGTAATAGTATCATGGAACGTAATTATGTCTCAAGACCCATTATAAAATCCTACGACCCATTATACGTACCCAAACCACAAACCGGTCTTTAACAAAAAAAAAAACTATCAACGAATAGAAATTTCAAAAAACTATAATATATAGTAAATTTTATAACGATAGCCTCTTTATATCTTTTTTTTATTCATAACAAAAATTGTTTATAAATAATAAATTAGAAATTAACGTTTTAATTTAAGTTATGTTTAAGAATATAAACACTGTTGAAACTAATTTGGAAACATATATCGTCCACGCGCGTAATCTCTAGTATTTAAATAAAGTAGTACTTAAGACTAAACCAGAACATTAAGACTAAATAATAGAGTACTTAAGCTTAATACAGAACACTTTAGTTAAAAACAGAGTGATTAAGGACAAAAACAGAGTGATTAAGACTAAAATCCCTTAGTTACATTCATCGGATATATTACCCCGTTGCGATTACAATTCTTCTTCATCTCTTACTTTTTTTTCTATCATTCTCTCTGAAAAAGAAAACAAGAAAACCTCTAATTTCTTCCAAGATTCTCTCTAAACTCTATTAGGTTTTTGCGATTGATCATGGAATCTACGGCGGCGGCGGAGGAACCGATAATCGGCAGTGTTGCGACGACGACGACGGTGATCGACGAGGCGTATGAGTTCTCGGCGCCGCGATGGTTCGATTTCTTAAACGGAGAAGAGACGGAGGAAGAGTCTCTTCAAGCGGAGAGTTGGTTCGAAACGGCTCTAACCTGTGCTCCTTCTCGTGAGTGTTTCTTCTTTCGAATCATTAGGGTTTAATCAGATTTCGTTGGGTCAAAAATTAGGGTTTAATCAGATTTCGTTGGGTAGGGTTTAATCAGATTAGGGTTTTTCGAACAACAAGGCTTGTCAGATTTGTGAATTTGAATTATTGATTGTGTTGGGTTTGACTAGGGTTTACTGAGATTAGGTTACTTTCTTGTGCAGCTTGGTTTCCTAGAATCAAAGCAAGGAGATCATTCAAAGTAGAGACTATGTGCAACTTCAACGAAGAAGAAGAAGCAGAAGAAGAAGATGAAGAAGAAGAAGTGCTAGAGGTTTTGATTTGAATTCATTACATAGCATGAAAGAAGTTTATGTAATTTTGATGATGATGATGATGATGATGATGATGATGATGCAGGACAAAGAGTCATTAGAACCACCATTGGAGTTATCTCAAGGAGGAAAGCTATTGGGCGTTAAGAAGAACCGACCTAAGCTAACAAGACCCAAGGAGCCAAAGCTTATGACTTCCCAACGTGCTCGTTCTTTGAGAGTGAAGAGCAGTGCAAATTTTCCCAAGTTTAAAGCACGGCCTCTTAATAAGAAGGTAATGCATTTTGTTTCACTATGGTATATATGTACTTCTGAAAGAGACACATACAACAAATACAAATCGGTTCTTTTGTTTGATGCAGATTTTGGCAGCTCCAGATTTGCCTGCGCGACAAAGAACAACACCACATCTCCCAGTATTTCAGGTAACACACCACAGCAGAGAGTATCATCAATTTAAAAAATGAATCTGTTATTTGATATTCCAAGGGGCTCGTATGTTACCATTGCAGGAATTTCATCTTGAAACAATGGCGAGAGCAAATCGTCATGCAGAGACATCATCAATAGCTTCAACAGAAATTTCTAAGCAGGTATGAAACATCTCCTTGGTCCTTACACATAGAAATATCGTATGTATGAAACACTTCATGCCATCTGATACGCTTCTGTTTTCTTTGCACACAGCGAAATGATAGGAGGCTTCACCTTACTGCTCCAAAGAGCCCTGTGCTCCAAACAATGCTAAGAGCTCGGCCTGCAAACACCAAAACTACTGCTGAGCTTGAGCAAGAGGAACTCGAGAAAGCACCAAAATTCAAAGCAAAACCTTTTAATAAAAAGGTACTACTACTCAAACTGTTTTCTACTATTTACTTATATTGTTTATATATCTCTCTTGATCTAACTTGGAATCACTGTATAGATATTTGAAAGTAAAGGAGAGATGGGTATCATTTGCAACAACAAGAAACACATAACAATACCAAGAGTTCCACTTTGCAACAGATGAGCGGATATCGCGGCCAAACTTTGTCCTAGATGAATTTGATAAGGTATATTTCAACTATTAGTAGTGTCCTAAATAGTTGCTTGCTATAGAACAACTTTTTATACCTTTTGATAGACTGTGATTAAGTTGCACATATTAGTTTAGAATCGTACTTAAAAGAATTCTAAAAGACATTAACTTAAAAGCTAACCCCGAATGGCAAGAAACATGGTTGTTTGTGAATTTTTTTCAGCATAAAAGATGTTTCATGCATTGTCTATTTTCCACAATTAAGAATATTGAATGTTTATTTTTATCTTTATCTTGTGATTTGATTTTAATGAACAGCCTCAAGTATGAAAGAAGAGCCTCTGAATGGAGTTAAATGGACAGGTTCTTCTTCACTTAGTGATTAGTTTTCTAATTCTCAGGCACTTTCCTAACCTACAAACAATACTCACTAAGTGTATAAAACTTTTCTAATGTTTTCTTGGCAAAACTATCAATAGTCAATCTCATGAAAGTTTAGGACTATTAATGAACAAGACATTTTTTTACTCTCTAGGATAGGTGCATAATTACACTTTTTCATTGGTATTATTAAACTAGAACAGAAGTTCAAGCTTGTGAAATAGACAATGTAAACTATAATGTCTTCATTTTACTTTTTTTTTTGTTGGTCTTTTATTACCTTTATCATTCTATGCAATGCAAATATATATATATATAACTTAAGTGTAAAAGTTACAACAACTACTTAAAGCTGACCTTAAAATAACATAACAAAACGTGATTTATAATGTTTCATTCTAATATATTCTTGAACCTAATAATTAAACAAATGTCACATTAGAATATTAAGTCAAAAGACAAAACCCAACACGACCTAGAAAGACTTAAGTACCTTTTTGGTCAACAGTGCAAAATACATTAAACCATGTTGTCACATTAGAATATTTTCCACTTCTGCAATACCCTTTGAACTTCCTTCTACATATCCAAAGTGCCATTGCCTGATTAATACAAACAACATATTCAACGATGGCAAAGCAAAAAAAAAAAAAAAAACAAGCAAGACAGAAAGAAAAACGTTTCAATCAATTAACAGAAACTTACATCGAAGAAGGCTTTCGGTGAAAGGAAACAAACAAGGGTTTATAAACTCATCGCGTCTCTCCTTTTTCTTTTTCCATTTGTTAGTTTCCATATCATACGACCACCAATGTTTCTCGGTCATGAATAAGATCTTGTTCTTCGACGAAGTCACGATTGTAACAACGTCCGTGTCTTTAAACATGGTGTTCACCGTGCATACCTCTTCCCAACCATTCTTTTCAGTGCATGCTTCGTTCCTTCGCCAAATATCCATATCGTACGTATGTTGAATCACCACAGCGAGAGATCCGTTTAGATTGATAAGATACGTAGCTTCTGTTATCCCGTCTTCGTCGCTATGACCGTCTTGATATTCGTATAAAGGCAACTTGAGCTCCTCACATCTCCCGAACATATCAATGCTTAATATTTTACCTTCATCGTCAAAGGAAGAAAGCCAACACACTCTTCCTTCCGCATATACATGACACGATCTAAAAGGACAGTAGAAGTCAACAAGCATCGGAACACATGGCACAGGGCCTATGTTTTCCCAAGCACCGGTAGTAGACGAATACACCTCGCATTCATGAACAAAACTCACTTCCTCGAAAACGTTTTCCTTGGGAATTTTCTTTTCGGTACCGAACACGCGGAAGACTTTGTAGCTATCGGAGCCGTAAGCTACTCCGACACCCGGCTTAAAGTTAAACGAGGGGCTACCTTGTGGAAGAAGGAGTATCTCCCCCGTAGACGGATTGCTTATCCATATTTGTAAATCAAAAAACCGGACGTCTTGACCAATGAGGTAATTAATACAACAAATTAGTCCGTTGAAAGACGAGATCGTGTACATGTGCTGAGTTTTGCATCTCTCCGGAGGATTAAGTGTAGTCAAGTAGCTACGTTTGAAACTCCCCGGCATCATCGTGAATAGTTTCATAGAGTAACCCATGGCCGGACAAGTGATGAACGAGGGATTCTTCATCGATTGAGCTAATTTCTTCTCCGCAAAAAGCTTGTTGCTCACGGATCGGTACCAGAATTTGTTTACGGTTTTAAATGAGCGGATAGTTCTCACCGGAAGATGACACAAGATATCATCCAACAAACCATTGGTAGATTCTATCTCGCTCCATTTTTGTGATGTCACTAGTCGCCGACATTGTGATTGGGTTTCATCCATATTTTGGATGCTTAAGGCTCTGGATCAACAAAAACTAACATTTGATTAGCATATAGAAAATATTCACAAAGCCAAAAATTAGTGATTGATCAAAGAGATAGTAACAAGAACTAATTGATTAAGGTATGAACCTACAACAAAAGCAAAAAACTCTTTCCTCTACACAAAATTTGAACAATTTTAAGAAAATGATCCATGCAAATAATCTTAATTAAAAGGCATGAAATCAAGAAATTAATTTTTGACCCTTGTAAAAAAAAAAAGATTTTTTACAAGCTCCATAATTGATACATGAACAAGTATTTAGTAAATACTATTTACCATTGTATAAGTTTACCATAGATGTGTTTTGAGTATAAATTTTTTCTAAAGAGAAAAGATAAAAATCAAAAACTTTTTTTTTTTGTTAAAGAAAAATCAGAAACTTGATAATATTAAAATCAGAAACTTGTTAATATTAAAATCAGAATTTTTATAACATATTAGGTGTTAAAAGGGAGAAATTACCTTGGTTTTTTAATCTCTTTGTTTTGTCTCTCAAAGTGGGTTAGAAGAGAAAGAGTTTATTTTTGTCTTTGATTACACTTTGTAATTTAAAGATAAAAAAAAACAAACGTTATTGCAAAATAAGGAAAAATATATAGGTGTGGTTATTAGCTTGAGATTTCCTTTCGATAAATTAAATATATTGATTATCATTTGCTAAAAAAGTTTAAGCGTTACACGTATTTGTTTTAGATTTAAAAGGATTTGTTCAAATAAAAAATAAAAATTTAAGCGTTACACGTATGATTCTATCATGCAAAAAGGTTTCTTTTAAAATTAAATCTGTGCTTAAAAATATTAATGGTTCTTTTATTTAAATTGTATACTTGTGGTCATGATGAGATATTATTACATAAGATGTTCGGATGTGTGTTTATTTATATTGTGTTGTTGTATAAGTTCATTACATTTTTTTTCAATTTGCATTTTTATTTGACAATTACTTGTAAAAAAAGAAATATACATTCTTCTCCCTTAGTGATCCCTTTGAATGGAGAAAGATTTTTAGTTTCTTTATTTGTGTTAATTGAATTGTTTCTAAATGCACACATTATTTTTAGAGAAATTCACAAAACTACACCATTTTAATATTTCTTTTACAATATTACACCTAATTCAATTTTTTCTTATTTTTACTACACCTTTTTTAAATTTTAAATGGTTCAATTATGTACTAAAAATTACCAAAATTATATATTTATATTTGGGTTCGCTAATTAGTGTTTATGGTATAATATTGAAGGTATAGCGTTTTGTTGGTAAGGCTAATTTCGATTTAATTTTTAGTAATTAGGTGTAGTTTGGTGAAGTAATTTTAAAAAGGTGTAGTTTTGTAAAATGCAATTTAAAACGTGTAGTTTTGTAATTCTCCCTTACTTTTATCAACAATTACTTAACCACCATAAGTCCATAATAATAACTAAATACATATAAATATAAATAATTTATTTAAAAAAAATCAATACACTAAATATTTTCAAATCTAAACTGTAAACTAGTTCAAAGTGTCTTGGATTTGGAATTACGAACACAAATAAATAATATTTAACTTTTACACCTTCAAAATTCAACAAAAAATATTTAAAAAATCGTTTTTATATTATATATTGATGATTTTCTTAAAAACATTTTTAAATATTTTTACGATTTTTTAAATATTTTTTTCAAATTCGTTAAATTAAAATAAAAATAATTGCGTTTTCAGTTTATAAATTTTAGCTTAAAAATAAATCAAATAAAAAATCAAAATTATCAAAAAAGCATAATAAATCTTGACTTTTATTCAAAGTATATTATTAGCATTATATCCTATAAATTAATTATCAAAGACGGTAATGTTTTCGTGGGCTGCTTTTAAATTTGATGTTTGGGTAATATTTAGTGGGCCTTTATCTAATGGGCTTATTAATTATTATTATTATTCAAAAGTTGCAACCAAAAATTATGTTTATTCACACCTTTTCGTTACTTATATAAGAGAAACTTCTTCTTTTCTTCTTCTTCTTCTTCTTCCATTTTTTTTCTTCTTCGACAAATCTGTTACATAAAAAAGGAAGAAGATTTTTTCGAAACAAGATTTGTCTCTCCAATGGGCAATTTCTTTTACAAATCTTCAACGTCTCAAGAACATTGTCGAGACCAATCTCCACTATCCGACCAACTCTCACCAGAACCGGTTTTTACTGAACCGGATGGCTCCAAAACGGTCTCCTCTGAACCGTATGATTCTGTAACAGAAGTCTCAGAAGCGAAAGGCACCGAAACCGCTGCATCTGAATTGGTAGTGACTGAACCGGACGCGTTTGAAGAGTCTGCGTTTGTAGCGTCTGCGTTTGAAGCGTCTGCGTTTGAAGCGGTTGCGTCTGAAATCGCTGAGGAAGAAAAGGATGATTCTGTAACAGAAGGTTCAGCAACGGATGATGACTACAAAACGGCTGCATCTGAGTTTGTAGTGACTGAACAAGACGCGTTTGAAGCGTCTGCGTTTAAAGCGGTTGCGTCTGAAATCGTTGAGGAAGAACCAGTGGTGTTTGAGTTTAAAGTGGGTCCTTCGTGTGAAGCAGCGGATGTGAAAAGGAGCTTAAGCCGTAAGGGAAAGAGGTCTTATTCCGCGGCGGCGGCGGCGGCGACTGCGGTGGCTCCGGCTCAGAAACACGCAAGTGAAGAAGTTGGTACAAGCAAAGGAACATCTTCTTGCATGCCAAATAAGGTAATATTCACTTTTATTGACTTTAAATCTTGCTGCCTTGAGTTTATTATGCTTGTCTGTGTCTTGTGTGTTTCTTAATTTTGCATATTAATGGGTAATTAACACACACATATAGATAGGACGTAGTGTGTTATTTTAAGGTATATGTTTGAAAACTTTGAAATTATGTGTATGTTTTGAAAGAGTATTTAATCCTAATGGGAAAGTTCACATTATCTTGGTTTTTGGACAGGACACTACAAGAGAAGAAGAAGAAGTTGTTACAAGCAACAACACTACTTCACAAATACCAAAAAGGGTAAATTTTACTCTTTATTGATACATAGTAGTGTGATATTTGTGTAAGGTTTTTTCTAACTTGGTATGTTTTAAAACTTTGATAAGATGATAATGCATATCGAGCTCGATTTGGGACCGAGATCAAAGAAGGAAAAAATTGTTGTAACCTCAAAGACTACTTCTCCGTGGTCAAAGAAGGTAATTTTCTTCTCTTCATTGACACATATGGTAGTGTGTTAAATTTTGATATGGTCTATTAACGTGGTTTATGTTTGAATTTTTGTAAATATGGCAAAGTATCTTGAACTTTGTTGTTTCGGGCGGAGAACGAAAAGGACAAAAATTGTTATAACTACTACTTCACTCAAGCCAAAGAAGGTAAATTTCTTCTACTTATGGTCTTTGATGTGGTACGCTTGAAAATTTTGAAAAGATAATGATTAAGTGAAAACTGCGTTTAGCGTTTTGTGTTGTCTTCTTGTGCGTTGGAGTAGGAAATCTGTTTCTTTACTTATATACAAGCTAGGAAATGGGGTTTGTTGGATTTGTTCTACGTATCGGTCTTTAATGTGATAGGGTAGTGTTTTAGTTTATGAAACACATAACCATATGTTCTTATAGTAGTTTGTATATTTATCTCAATATTGGTATTCTATATATATGAAGGCAACAAAAGCTACGACTATGCATGAAGCTTCTCATCCAAGAAAGCTCAACAAAAAAATCGCACGCTATGTAAGTAAAACCATCCCCATTTAAATTTATATAATGTTTAATCATGGTCACAAACATTTGCATCGATATGGTGTAGACATTATGTTTGTTTTGCTTAGGGAATGAAAATGATTGTATATGATTAGTTTCATAGATGTGTTTTTTGAGGATGTACATTAGTAGTTGTCTTTTGTTGAAAATGATTATTTTCTTTTACAAATCATAAGCAAGTAGAAAGATAAAAAAAGACATATAATCTCATGATCATTTTTTTATTGGATTTTGTTGTAGGAAAAGAAAGTCAAGAAAGCTGAAGACAAATTGAGAAAAGCGTATTTGGCGAAAGAGAAGGTGGAAGCCTTAGCGGCTAGAATTTAGAAGTTGATATTAAGTGTATCTACAAAAGGATAATGGTGTGATTTAAGTATATAGTTTACACATTGTAGTAATTTCGTTATGTAATTGTGTGATTTAAGTATATAGTTAACACATTGTAGTAATTTAGGTATGATAATGGTGTGATTTAAGTATGATAATGGTGTGATTTCGTTATGTAATCTTAAGTTATGTAAACGATTAGGATTAGGTTTGCACATTGTGTGTGGGAACAAATAATTTTATTTGTAATTAAATAATAGTTTTATTTATTATTCTTTCTATTTTGATTAAAAAGGTTTAAACCATGTATCTTAATTATTTTGAAAACACTAAGAAAAATTGACAAAGTAGTCTCAATTTGAACATTCAAAAGCTCTTTGATAAACACACGCAAAAAAACGACATTAACAATGCTTATATAATGACAAAAGAAAACACATTTTGACATATAAATGAAGCAAATTTGTCGACAACAAACAAAGGCAATGCAGCTTCATCATTTAGCTTGATGATCATGCCATGACTCCACATTAGATGACATTCAATCATATTTAACACAAAATCCACATTTTAGCCTTAGATTTTGCTTTGCAAAAGCAAAGCGACAAAGACATGTCTTCTACTACGTCGTTAGCCTCATCATATATCAAGAGTTAGTCTCATCATATCAACAGCGGAAACAGAGGAAAACGAAGGAGAAAGGTGGTTCAATGTTTAAAAGACAAACTAGGTAAGAGTGTGCACAAAGACATGGAGGCTATGAGTATATAATCGAGTTTGGTCGGTAATGATAATAATAATGTTAATAAGTTATTATGTATTTAGAAGTCAATGGATGTTATTGTTGTATTAATTTTGTTCTGTATCATCAAATGACTCACATGATTGTGTTTTTACTATAATAAACGATTTTTGAGAATGCGATGGGAAGAAACAAAAGGGTTACTTGAAATCCAGGGAGGAGCGATATAACGATCACAACACGGAAACACTTGTTCTCATCATGAATGAGCCTTTAGGATGTGTCTCGTTTCCATAACACGGTTTTAGAATCGTGTCGTCTTTTTCTAGACCCAGGGGCGGACCCACGTAGGAGTTTGGGTGTGCAGTTGCACCACCAAAATTATATAATAACTGGGTTTTAGTAACAACAATATACGTTAAAATGGCAAAATGGTACAAAGTGCACCTGTAAAATTCAATGTGAAGGGATCGAATCCCTGTCACACCTATTTTTGCATCTGGAAAATTTTTGGGCTGGGTTCGCCACTGTCTAGACCGGATATATATGAAGAATCTTGAGCGTTTTCAATGACCGAACAGTAATCTCGATGAATGCTATATTAAGGCTGGCTAGTCCAAGCAGAAAACAGGTTTTTCGGTGTCTTTTCCTCTGTTTTAGCTGTTGCGATAATATTCGATCTCTCTATTTCCCAAGTAATGAGGAAGAACAATATGCTTTGTTTATTAGATGTTTTGTTTCTCTAATCAAACCAAAAAAAAACTAAAATATAATAAGAACCTTGTAATGAAAATGCAAAACACTAAAAAAAATTGTTATTAATCTTAAGAGTGGTTCCAACGCTGGACAAAATGTGAGAGCCACATCGCGACAAGGCATTCTCGATCTTGTGTTCCGCTGTATCAATAGCTGCTGACAAAAGAGATCCAACCCTTTCCTATGAAGCAAATTTTGGTAATCTACAATCACTATCTTGTCGTAACGAAGAACTTTGACGATTTTTATGAATGCTTTGAAACAGTTTCTTGCTCTACACGCTATTTGATTTTCAGTTTTTTTTTTTTTGCTTTAGACTCCAACAAATGCATCGAAATCTACAAAACCTGTAATATTTTTGACATGTTCTTGCTTCTCATGGAGTTTCTTCTTCAATAATTAAACGTTTCTTGTTAAAGCAAAAAATGTAGATAAAGGAATAATTAATACACTTAAAACATACACAAAAAAACCATAGGAAAACATACACCAAAAAAAAAACAGAGACAAACGTTATTAATGTAATCCTTTTGTTACTAATTAATACAGAACATAAACAACATGGAGACCAAAAATAAACCTTAAAAATCAAACCCTAAGATGAGAATATTCCAAGTCAACATTGAATAATATGTATGTATTAGTATAAGCGTGTAAGTATACGCAATACATGTTTATATATTGAAGCTCGAAGTTGTATTAAACAAGCAATGGGGGCTAAAATCATCAATTTCTCCGTCGACATATTAATTCCTCTCACCGTCGTCGTCGTAGAAACTCGCCGACGACTTTTAGCATTGTCCAAAGAAAATGAGAAATCGAGATTAGCTCTAAGTAATGATTTAATTTAGGTTTTAATTAAAAATGATTAATTAAGGTTTTAATTAAAAAATGATTTAATTAAGGTTTTAATTAAAAATCTATGTGGAGGCAAATAGTAATATAGATTCAACGGGAAGGTGAGTGTTTAGGATTTATAATCTTTAAACGAATCTTTTGTGTGTTGCGTTGTTGAGATTGTGACACGTAAGAGTTATAGACACGTGTACGTTGAGGATCTATGGTTTGTGTTTAACTTCCGTCTACTTTTGCCGTCTATTTTGCAACTAGAGTATAGTTTCTAAAGACAATTTTACCCATAACAAAATTTAATTATGAAATTTGGGTTTTTTGAAAAGAATTAGAAAAACCCACATGTTTAAACTTTCGAAATTATTATATGAAATCTTGGTTTTTTAACTGAAATATTAACTCTTAGATATTAGTTTTTAAGATCTGAATTTTTATTTTATTTTTGGTCATATGATATTATAAAAATGGTCAATTATAAAACTACACATTTTGAATTTCATTTTACAAAACTACATCATTTCAATGTTACTTTTCAAAACTACATCAAAACACTTAAAACTAAATCCAAATAAATTATAACCGCACAATCATATCCTTTTAAAATTATTTCATAAACACTAATTAGCGCATCAAAATAAAAAGATTTTAAATTTGGTATTTTTTAAAGGGTAAATCAACCATTTAAAATTTTGAATATGTAAAAATATTAAATTATGTGTAGTTTTGTGAAAGAATGGTCAAAAGAATGTAGTTTTGTGAATTCCTTTTACAAAAATGTGAATTCTAGTGTACATAGTGAATATTGCAACCATGAGAAGCATCATGATTAGATTTTAGATATCATTTTTTTTATTGTATATTGTTGTATCCAAATCTTATTATATAAAAGAGAGCGCGTAAAATTATAACTCACCAGATTGTGACACGTGTCACAATATAATTCACCAGATCGTGACACGTGTCAATATTGAATAAATATAATGTTAATGATTGGGAAGAAATATAAATAGAAACACATGTTAATTAATGTATCCATTGATAGATACTCTAATCCCATCTGCTGTTTCGAGGGTTACGCTGTCGTGTCGTATCGAGATTGGTGCCGATGAGAATTGTCTTCTTTCGTATCCGTCTTTGTATTCGAGTCCACCAATGCATAGAGACATCTTGTTCGTCTTTGTGTTCGTTTTCTTTTCTTTTTAGCCACCATTCCGCTAAGGAGATTGATTTCGGGTTCCAGTGAGTGGTGTGATGGCTCCTATTGAGAAAGGTGTGATGGCTCCTATTGAGAAAGGTGTTCGAGGCATACCGTTTGATTCCGGCGAGTACGCGGCGGCGAGGAAATGTGTTCCGGCAAGGGTACAGAGCGAGTCCGCGGCGAGGAAATGTGTTCCGCAAGACTACATAGGGAGTACGCGGCGAGGAATCGAGATCCGGTAAGGCTCGGAGCGAGTCCGCGCGAGGAATCGAGATCCGGCAAGGCTTCGGAGCGAGTCCGCGCGAGGAATCGAGATCCGGCAAGGCTTCGGAGCGAGTCCGCGAGAGGATACAGGTTCCGGCGTGGCTCCGGAGAGATTTAGTGGAGAAGATAGAGGTTCCGGAGCGATTTAGCGGCGAGGAATTATGCGGCGAGGCAATGTGTTCCGGCAAGGCTACATAGGGAGTACGCGGCGGAGAGGAATTGGGTTCCATCACGGTTTTGGAGCGAGAAAGCGGAGAGGAATAGGGTTCGGTTACGGATCCGGAGCGAGTAGCGGCGGCGAGGAACGGCGGCGTGAGAGAGAGAGAGTAGGGGTTTTGAATCGGCCATGGCAACAACTTGAAAAATGAGGAAGAATCTCGAAGAAGTGTGTGAGAGAGAGAGAGAGGAGTATTTGATGAAAACGACGCCGTTTTTATCTCAATCGACGAATTAAAGGGATAAATGGGTCTTTTTGATGGGCTTCATCTTAAACAAGTAGCGTAAGAGACACCGAAATGTTCAGAGTGAGTTCTATCGATGTATCCATCGATAGATACTCTAATCCCATCTGCTGTTTCGAGGGTTACGCTGTCGTGTCGTATCGAGATTGGTGCCGATGAGAATTGTCTTCTTTCGTATCCGTCTTTGTATTCGAGTCCACCAATGCATAGAGACATCTTGTTCGTCTTTGTGTTCGTTTTCTTCTTTAGCCACCATTCCGCTAAGGAGATTGATTTCAGGGTTCCGGTGAGTGGTGTGATGGCTCCTATTGAGAAAGGTGTGATGGCTCCTATTGAGAAAGGTGTTCGAGGCATACCGTTTGATTCCGCGAGGGATTAGGTTTCCGGCGAGTACGCGGCGGCGAGGAAATGTGTTCGGCAAGGGTACGGAGCGAGTCCGCGGCGAGGAAATGTGTTCCGCAAGACTACATAGGGAGTACGCGGCGAGGAATCGAGATCCGGTAAGGCTCCGGAGCGAGTCCGCGGCGAGGAATCGAGATCCGACAAGGCTTCGGAGAGAGTACGCGCGAGGAATCGAGATCCGGCAAGGCTTCGGAGCGAGTCCGCGGAGAGGATACAGGTTCCGGCGTGGCTCCGGAGAGATTTAGTGGAGAAGATAGAGGGTTCCGCATGGCTCCGAGCGATTTAGCGGCGAGGAATTATGCGGGCGAGGCAATGTGTTCCCGCAAGGCTACATAGGGAGTACGCGGCGGAGAGGAATTGGGTTCCATCACGGTTTTGGAGCGAGAAAGCGGAGAGGAATAGGGTTCGGTTACGGATCTGGAGCGAGTAAGCGGCGGCGAGGAACGGCGGCGTGAGGAGAGAGAGTAGGGTTTTGAATCGGCCATGGCAACAACTTGAAAAATGAGGAAGAATCTCGAAGAAGTGTGTGAGAGAGAGAGAGGGAGTATTTGATGAAAACGACGCTGTTTTTATCTCAATCGACGAATTAAAGGGATAAATGGGTCTTTTTGATGGGCTTCATCTTAAACAAGTAGCGTAAGAGACACCGAAATGTTCAGAGTGAGTTCTATCGATGTATCCATCGATAGATACTCTAATCCCATCTGCTGTTTCGAGGGTTACGCTGTCGTGTCGTATCGAGATTGGTGCCGATGAGAATTGTCTTCTTTCGTATCCGTCTTTGTATTCGAGTCCACCAATGCATAGAGACATCTTGTTCGTCTTTGTGTTCGTTTTCTTCTTTAGCCACCATTCCGCTAAGGAGATTGATTTCGTGGTTCGGTGAGTGGTGTGATGGCTCCTATTGAGAAAGGTGTGATGGCTCCTATTGAGAAAGGTGTTCGAGGCATACCGTTTGATTCCGGCGAGGGATTAGGTTTCGGCGAGTACGCGGCGGCGAGGAAATGTGTTCCGGCAAGGGTACGAGCGAGTCCGCGGCGAGGAAATGTGTTCGGCAAGACTACATAGGGAGTACGCGGCGAGGAATTGAGATCGGTAAGGCTCCGGAGCGAGTCCGCGGCGAGGAATCGAGATCCGGCAAGGCTTCGGAGCGAGTCCGCGGCGAGGAATCGAGATCCGGCAAGGCTTCGGAGCGAGTCCGCGGAGAGGATACAGGTTCCGGCGTGGCTCGGAGAGATTTAGTGGAGAAGATAGAGGTTCCGCATGGCTCGGAGCGATTTAGCGGCGAGGAATTATGCGGCGAGGCAATGTGTTCCGGCAAGGCTACATAGGGAGTACGCGGCGGAGAGGAATTGGGTTCCATCACGGTTTTGGAGCGAGAAAGCGGAGAGGAATAGGGTTCGGTTACGGATCTGGAGCGAGTAAGCGGCGGCGAGGAACGGCGGCGTGAGGAGAGAGAGTAGGGTTTTGAATCGGCCATGGCAACAACTTGAAAAATGAGGAAGAATCTCGAAGAAGTGTGTGAGAGAGAGAGAGGGAGTATTTGATGAAAACGACGCTGTTTTTATCTCAATCGACGAATTAAAGGGATAAATGGGTCTTTTTGATGGGCTTCATCTTAAACAAGTAGCGTAAGAGACACCGAAATGTTCAGAGTGAGTTCTATCGATGTATCCATCGATAGATACTCTAATCCCATCTGCTGTTTCGAGGGTTACGCTGTCGTGTCGTATCGAGATTGGTGCCGATGAGAATTGTCTTCTTTTTCGTATCCGTCTTTGTATTCGAGTCCACCAATGCATAGAGACATCTTGTTCGTCTTTGTGTTCGTTTTCTTCTTTAGCCACCATTCCGCTAAGGAGATTGATTTCGGTGGTTCCGGTGAGTGGTGTGATGGCTCCTATTGAGAAAGGTGTGATGGCTCCTATTGAGAAAGGTGTTCGAGGCATACCGTTTGATTCCGGCGAGGGATTAGGTTTCCGGCGAGTACGCGGCGGCGAGGAAATGTGTTCCGGCAAGGGTACGAGCGAGTCGCGGCGAGGAAATGTGTTCCGGCAAGACTACATAGGGAGTACGCGGCGAGGAATTGAGATCTGGTAAGGCTCCGGAGCGAGTCTGCGGCGAGGAATTGAGATCTGGCAAGGCTTCGGAGCGAGTCTGCGGCGAGGAATTGAGATCTGGCAAGGCTTCGGAGCGAGTCTGCAGAGAGGATACAGGTTCCGGCGTGGCTCCGGAGAGATTTAGTGGAGAAGATAGAGGTTCCGGCATGGCTCCGGAGCGATTTAGCGGCGAGGAATTATGCGGCGAGGCAATGTGTTCCGGCAAGGCTACATAGGGAGTACGCGGCGGAGAGGAATTGGGTTCCATCACGGTTTTGGAGCGAGAAAGCGGAGAGGAATAGGGTTCGGTTACGGATCTGGAGCGAGTAAGCGGCGGCGAGGAACGGCGGCGTGAGGAGAGAGAGTAGGGTTTTGAATCGGCCATGGCAACAACTTGAAAAATGAGGAAGAATCTCGAAGAAGTGTGTGAGAGAGAGAGAGGGAGTATTTGATGAAAACGACGCTCGTTTTTATCTCAATCGACGAATTAAAGGGATAAATGGGTCTTTTTGATGGGCTTCATCTTAAACAAGTAGCGTAAGAGACACCGAAATGTTCAGAGTGAGTTCTATCGATGTATCCATCGATAGATACTCTAATCCCATCTCGCCGTTTCGAGGGTTACGCTGTCGTGTCGTATCGAGATTGGTGCCGATGAGAATTGTCTTCTTTCGTATCCGTCTTTGTATTCGAGTCCACCAATGCATAGAGACATCTTGTTCGTTTTTGTGTTCGTTTTCTTCTTTAGCCACCATTCCGCTAAGGAGATTGATTTCGTGGTTCCGTGAGTGGTGTGATGGCTCCTATTGAGAAAGGTGTGATGGCTCCTATTGAGAAAGGTGTTCGAGGCATACCGTTTGATTCCGGCGAGGGATTAGGTTTCCGGCGAGTACGCGGCGGCGAGGAAATGTGTTCCGGCAAGGGTACGAGCGAGTCCGCGGCGAGGAAATGTGTTCCCGCAAGACTACATAGGGAGTACGCGGCGAGGAATCGAGATCCGGTAAGGCTCGGAGCGAGTCCGCGGCGAGGAATTGAGATCCGGCAAGGCTTCGGAGCGAGTCCGCGGCGAGGAATCGAGATCCGGCAAGGCTTCGGAGCGAGTCCGCGGAGAGGATACGGTGTCCGGCGTGGCTCCGGAGAGATTTAGTGGAGAAGATAGAGGTTCCCGCATGGCTCCGAGCGATTTAGCGGCGAGGAATTATGCGGCGAGGCAATGTGTTCCGGCAAGGCTACATAGGGAGTACGCGGCGGAGAGGAATTGGGTTCCATCACGGTTTGGAGCGAGAAAGCGGAGAGGAATAGGGTTCGGTTACGGATCTGGAGCGAGTAAGCGGCGGCGAGGAACGGCGGCGTGAGGAGAGAGAGTAGGGTTTTGAATCGGCCATGGCAACAACTTGAAAAATGAGGAAGAATCTCGAAGAAGTGTGTGAGAGAGAGAGAGGGAGAGGGAGTATTTGATGAAAACGACGCTCGTTTTTATCTCAATCGACGAATTAAAGGGATAAATGGGTCTTTTTGATGGGCTTCATCTTAAACAAGTAGCGTAAGAGACACCGAAATGTTCAGAGTGAGTTCTATCGATGTATCCATCGATAGATACTCTAATCCCATCTGCTGTTTCGAGGGTTACGCTGTCGTGTCGTATCGAGATTGGTGCCGATGAGAATTGTCTTCTTTCGTATCCGTCTTTGTATTCGAGTCCACCAATGCATAGAGACATCTTGTTCGTCTTTGTGTTCGTTTTCTTCTTTAGCCACCATTCCGCTAAGGAGATTGATTTCAGGGTTCCGGTGAGTGGTGTGATGGCTCCTATTGAGAAAGGTGTGATGGCTCCTATTGAGAAAGGTGTTCGAGGCATACCGTTTGATTCCGGCGAGGGATTAGGTTTCCGGCGAGTACGCGGCGGCGAGGAAATGTGTTCCGGCAAGGGTACAGAGCGAGTCTGCGGCGAGGAAATGTGTTCCGGCAAGACTACATAGGGAGTACGCGGCGAGGAATTGAGATCTGGTAAGGCTCGGAGCGAGTCCGCGGCGAGGAATCGAGATCCGGCAAGGCTTCGGAGCGAGTCCGCGGCGAGGAATCGAGATCCGGCAAGGCTTCGGAGCGAGTCGCGGAGAGGATACGAGTTCCGGCGTGGCTCCGGAGAGATTTAGTGGAGAAGATAGAGGTTCCGGCATGGCTCCAGAGCGATTTAGCGGCGAGGAATTATGCGGCGAGGCAATGTGTTCCGGCAAGGCTACATAGGGAGTACGCGACGGAGAGGAATTGGGTTCCATCACGGTTTTGGAGCGAGAAAGCGGAGAGGAATAGGGTTCGGTTACGGATCTGGAGCGAGTAAGCGGCGGCGAGGAACGGCGGCGTGAGGAGAGAGAGTAGGGTTTTGAATCGGCCATGGCAACAACTTGAAAAATGAGGAAGAATCTCGAAGAAGTGTGTGAGAGAGAGAGAGGGAGTATTTGATGAAAACGACGCCGTTTTTATCTCAATCGACGAATTAAAGGGATAAATGGGTCTTTTTGATGGGCTTCATCTTAAACAAGTAGCGTAAGAGACACCGAAATGTTCGTAGTGAGTTCTATCGATGTATCCATCGATAGATACTCTAATCCCATCTGTCGTTTCGAGGGTTACGCCGTCGTGTCGTATCGAGATTGGTGCCGATGAGAATTGTCTTCTTTCGTATCCGTCTTTGTATTCGAGTCCACCAATGCATAGAGACATCTTGTTCGTCTTTGTGTTCGTTTTCTTCTTTAGCCACCATTCCGCTAAGGAGATTGATTTCAGGGTTCCGGTGAGTGGTGTGATGGCTCCTATTGAGAAAGGTGTGATGGCTCCTATTGAGAAAGGTGTTCGAGGCATACCGTTTGATTCCGGCGAGGGATTAGGTTTCCGGCGAGTACGCGGCGGCGAGGAAATGTGTTCCGGCAAGGGTACAGAGCGAGTCTGCGGCGAGGAAATGTGTTCCGGCAAGACTACATAGGGAGTACGCGGCGAGGAATTGAGATCTGGTAAGGCTCCGGAGCGAGTCTGCGGCGAGGAATTGAGATCTGGCAAGGCTTCGGAGCGAGTCTGCGGCGAGGAATTGAGATCTGGCAAGGCTTCGGAGCGAGTCTGCGGAGAGGATACAGGTTCCGGCGTGGCTCCGGAGAGATTTAGTGGAGAAGATAGAGGTTCCGGCATGGCTCCGGAGCGATTTAGCGGCGAGGAATTATGCGGCGAGGCAATGTGTTCCGGCAAGGCTACATAGGGAGTACGCGGCGGAGAGGAATTGGGTTCCATCACGGTTTTGGAGCGAGAAAGCGGAGAGGAATAGGGTTCGGTTACGGATCTGGAGCGAGTAAGCGGCGGCGAGGAACGGCGGCGTGAGGAGAGAGAGTAGGGTTTTGAATCGGCCATGGCAACAACTTGAAAAATGAGGAAGAATCTCGAAGAAGTGTGTGAGAGAGAGAGAGGAGTATTTGATGAAAACGACGCTCGTTTTTATCTCAATTGACGAATTAAAGGGATAAATGGGTCTTTTTGATGGGCTTCATCTTAAACAAGTAGCGTAAGAGACACCGAAATGTTCGTAGTGAGTTCTATCGATGTATCCATCGATAGATACTCTAATCCCATCTCGTTTCGAGGGTTACGCCGTCGTGTCGTATCGAGATTGGTGCCGATGAGAATTGTCTTCTTTCGTATCCGTCTTTGTATTCGAGTCCACCAATGCATAGAGACATCTTGTTCGTCTTTGTGTTCGTTTTCTTCTTTAGCCACCATTCCGCTAAGGAGATTGATTTCGGGGTTCGGTGAGTGGTGTGATGGCTCCTATTGAGAAAGGTGTGATGGCTCCTATTGAGAAAGGTGTTCGAGGCATACCGTTTGATTCCGGCGAGGGATTAGGTTTCCGGCGAGTACGCGGCGGCGAGGAAATGTGTTCGGCAAGGGTACGAGCGAGTCCGCGACGAGGAAATGTGTTCCGCAAGACTACATAGGGAGTACGCGGCGAGGAATCGAGATCCGGTAAGGCTCCGGAGCGAGTCCGCGGCGAGGAATCGAGATCCGGCAAGGCTTCGGAGCGAGTCCGCGGCGAGGAATCGAGATCCGGCAAGGCTTCGGAGCGAGTCCGCGGAGAGGATACAGGTTCCGGCGTGGCTCCGGAGAGATTTAGTGGAGAAGATAGAGGTTCCGGCATGGCTCCGGAGCGATTTAGCGGCGAGGAATTATGCGGCGAGGCAATGTGTTCCGGCAAGGCTACATAGGGAGTACGCGGCGGAGAGGAATTGGGTTCCATCACGGTTTTGGAGCGAGAAAGCGGAGAGGAATAGGGTTCGGTTACGGATCTGGAGCGAGTAAGCGGCGGCGAGGAACGGCGGCGTGAGGAGAGAGAGTAGGGTTTTGAATCGGCCATGGCAACAACTTGAAAAATGAGGAAGAATCTCGAAGAAGTGTGTGTGAGAGAGAGAGGGAGTATTTGATGAAAACGACGCTGTTTTTATCTCAATCGACGAATTAAAGGGATAAATGGGTCTTTTTGATGGGCTTCATCTTAAACAAGTAGCGTAAGAGACACCGAAATGTTCAGAGTGAGTTGTATCGATGTATCCATCGATAGATACTCTAATCCCATCTGCTGTTTCGAGGGTTACGCTGTCGTGTCGTATCGAGATTGGTGCCGATGAGAATTTTCTTCTTTCGTATCCGTCTTTGTATTCGAGTCCACCAATGCATAGAGACATCTTGTTCGTCTTTGTGTTCGTTTTCTTCTTTAGCCACCATTCCGCTAAGGAGATTGATTTCAGGGTTCCGGTGAGTGGTGTGATGGCTCCTATTGAGAAAGGTGTGATGGCTCCTATTGAGAAAGGTGTTCGAGGCATACCGTTTGATTCCGGCGAGGATTAGGTTTCCGGCGAGTACGCGGCGGCGAGGAAATGTGTTCCGGCAAGGGTACAGAGCGAGTCTGCGGCGAGGAAATGTGTTCCGGCAAGACTACATAGGGAGTACGCGGCGAGGAATTGAGATCCGGTAAGGCTCCGAGCGAGTCGCGGCGGAATCGAGATCCGGCAAGGCTTCGGAGCGAGTCCGCGGCGAGGAATCGAGATCCGGCAAGGCTTCGGAGCGAGTCCGCGGAGAGGATACAGTTCCGGCGTGGCTCCGGAGAGATTTAGTGGAGAAGATAGAGGTTCCGGCATGGCTCGGAGCGATTTAGCGGCGAGGAATTATGCGGCGAGGCAATGTGTTCCGCAAGGCTACATAGGGAGTACGCGGCGGAGAGGAATTGGGTTCCATCACGGTTTTGGAGCGAGAAAGCGGAGAGGAATAGGGTTCGGTTACGGATCTGGAGCGAGTAAGCGGCGGCGAGGAACGGCGGCGTGAGGAGAGAGAGTAGGGTTTTGAATCGGCCATGGCAACAACTTGAAAAATGAGGAAGAATCTCGAAGAAGTGTGTGAGAGAGAGAGAGGGAGTATTTGATGAAAACGACGCTGTTTTTATCTCAATCGACGAATTAAAGGGATAAATGGGTCTTTTTGATGGGCTTCATCTTAAACAAGTAGCGTAAGAGACACCGAAATGTTCAGAGTGAGTTGTATCGATGGTGAACAGTTCGTTAACATGTGCGTTGACTCGTTGACTCTCAAACCCCTTTTGTATTTTGTATGTTCTTTATGTGTATTATTAGGATTATGTAGCTTTTTTGATGTGTATATAATAGTTTGTTTCTCTTTGAATTTAGAATCAACGAGCTTTAAAAAAAATAATCAAACTTTTTATTACTCTTTTGCCACTACTTGTTTATTATTATAGTCTTCTTTGTTTAAGGATTTAATAATTTTCAAAGTAGTGATTTTTATAAATGTTTAGAGTTTTCTACTACATTTAATTTAACAAAGCCTCCTCCTTGTGGTAGTGTTCTTGTTTGTTATTGAGTAAAACAAACAATAACCTTATAATAAACATAAGAACTTTGCATTTTAGAAAGATGTTCAAAGAAATCTAAACAAACATAAGCTTTAATTGTTGCATTCACACCAATGTAACCAATCTATTAAAACAAGATTCTAGAGAGACATTGACACTTTGCAAAGAGGCGGATGATGTTTTGTTTGCTACTTCGGTTGTGGAGAAGAATGTGGGATCGGCACTAATGGGAGAATGTCTAGCCCTTCGATTGGCATTGGAAGAGGCAATTCAAAGAGATTTCCGAAGCATTACAATCCGAACCGATTGTTTACAAATGGTCAAGTTAGTAGGAGGTTTAAGCTCAAATGCTTCCCTCTATGGAGTCTTGGAGGATATCAAGGAGCTCTCTAATTCTTTTGCTTATTTTGATGTTGTTTTTACCCCTCGTTCTTTAAACATAGAGGCGGATGCTTTGGCGAAGCAAGTTCTTAGTTCTTATAATGTAAACCAACTATTCTAAGTTTTATGAATTAGGATTAACAAAAAAAAAGAGAGACATTGACACTTTTAGAGATTTAGTTTACACTTTTAAGTCTTGTTGCAAGTTTCATCTTTCCGCCGCGTTTCGCTACTATTGTCTCCATTGCGACGGTTGTAACTCTTTCCCAATCTTCTCCTCCGCTTATGTGCCTTAGTGCCGCGCGCCGTGTATGTCTTTGTTAGCGTCTAATGAACTAAACACTTCACCGTTGTCGTCGCTTTGGTGATGGTCGGTTTCGATGTCGCGGATACCTTTTCTACCGCGGTGAACTCGTTTCGTAATGGCCAACTTGTGCCACAAGGAACGAACCATATTTCCGGTAGCGACACAGCACGTATTCAATGGCGCAAAAGACAACTTGCAAGCGTATTTAGCAACAAACTGAATTATTCTAAGTTTGCACACAAGAACTTTATAACCATAAAAACTGCATAAAAAATGTCCACAAATATAAAATTAATCTCAAAGGCAATATTACAAAACTAATCTCAAAGACAATATATACAAAATTAATCTCAAAGGAAAAATATACAAAATTAATCTCTAAAAATATATATACTAAATTAATCTCAAAGGAAAAATATACAAAATTAATCTCTAAAAAAATATATACAAAACTAATCTCAAAGGCAATATATACAAAATTATTCTTTAAGGCAAAATATACAAAATTAATCTCTAAAAAGTATATACTAAATTAATCTCAAAGGCAAAATATACAAAATTAATCTCTAAAAATATATACAAAATTTAATCTCAAAGGCAACATATACAAAATGAATCTCAAAGGTAATATATACAAAATTAGTCTCAAAGGCAATACATACAAAATTAATCTCAAAGGAAAAATATACAAAATTAATCTCTAAAAAATATATACTAAATTAATCTCAAAGGCAATATATACAAAATTAATCTCAAAGCAAATATAAACCAAATTAATCTCAAAGACAATATATACAAAATTAATCTCAAAGGCAAAATATACAAAATTAATCTCTAAAAAATATATACTAAATTAATCTCAAAGGTAATATATACAAAATTAATCTCAAAGCAAATATAAACAAAATTAATCTAAAAGGCAATATATATACTAACGGTTTACTTAAAATATAGAGAGAATGAGAGGGAGAAAGGTTACGTAGATAGCAAATGAGTAATTTCATAAGTAGCCTTCCAATATCAGGAAGACAAAATTCTTCTATGAAACATGGAAGATCCCATGCATTTGAACATATATTACTACGATTAACAAAAACATATATAAAAAATGAAAGATTTAGTAACAGTTTGGGGGTTAAAATCAAGACAAAATCAAAACAATAATAATGATGAAACTTACACACAAGACTTTCCAAGAAAGGGCTTTGAAATTGAAGGGTAGAACCTCTCCAATAGAGTGAATAATAATGTTCTCCATGTTTATTTATATAACTGATTTTTTCTTGATCTGTGTTTTCACAAGAAACAGATTTGTAGTTTTTCTTACAAAAAAAAACTTAAACGTTTGCTTTTGTTTTGTTTATCTTTATATATAAAACATTGAAAACCCTAATTCTTTTCTTTTTAACTACTACTAATTAATTAATACTAATAAATATACTAATCAATTCATTTATTCTATATACGATGCAACAACTCTTAGCATAAACTTTGCGTTAATTATGATGAGTTAATGATGGTACGATAATATAAGTTTAGCCTAATTACTACTCTAGCTCGTATAATGGTGATGTCTATTTCATTAATCATAAAAAATATAACTCTTAAAATAAAATAAATCAATTAAAATCAATTTTTATGTTTTCTAAAATCCTTACCCATAATATCTCTATACATTTATCATTTATAATTTCATAAACTTATAAAACATATATTTATTAGTATATCTAGTAAACTACATTAAACAAATATTTTCCGAGTGTAGTGTTTTTGGATTAAAATGAAAATAATTACAAACGACCCTATTTTTCCCCCTTGTCTAATTTATGCCAGTCACAACTTGAAATATACTTAATTTAGTATGTTCCATAAATCAAAATTATAAATTGCATAGGTCATTGTAAAGCTCATGGAAATTCAATGTAAATACAATAATGTTTTCAAAGATTGTAATTTAAACTTTGTACAATGTCATAAAATTATATAAAATTATGGTCAACGACCCTAGAGAGGACTTTTAATACATCAACAATTAAGACTCTGGAAGGGTTTAAGCCTAAGATCTAACCTCATATTGTAACAGAAAACAATCATTAACCTATTCTCTATAACAATCGTTTAAACTTCTGTTACAAACCATTAATCATGGAGTTCGTTATCCAAAAGAAAAAGATCCAACACCGAGAAAACCTACATCGATTAAAGCATCCTAATTAATCGCATCGATCCCTTGCGATATAATCTTTAAAAAGAAGCTCAATGGGATATAAGATTTTCAAAAAAAGCATCACATTTTTTGGCAAATGTCACAGAATGTATTGTACTAAAGATTCAGGTTTTTTTTTGTAGTAAAACAATGCTCTAAAGAGAAAAGCCAAACATGGATACTTTGTAATTACTACCTTGGTTTAAAAAATCTCTAGGGGCACCGACGTGCAAAAGGTCTCCGAGCAAGCAAGCATAAGATTTGACAAAAATATATTGTTTGTATTTTTGAATTTGATCAAAAATGTGTTTTTGTCAATGTCTTCTAGGACATGACAATCCTCTTCCGAGATCCACATTGCCCGGATCATAACAACAAAAATTACAATACACTATTAATTTATGTAATTACCACAAAACTAGAGAGTAAAAAATCAAACATAAAACTAAACCCTATGCTAACTGATTTATGTTCAGAAACCTCCTTTTTAATTACTTAAAATATTCCAAGAAATTTGATTGTGAAATATTTACAAACCAGGTTCTATTGTTTAGAACTAGATCATGAAATAAAGAAAAAAGACATAATAATAAAGAAAAAAGGAAGAGAAGAATAAAACCTATCTTTTAAGAGATTAATTGTGGAACAAGACATTAAAAGATGTTTCAGCGTTCCACTCGAAACGGCGACGTTTTAATCTATCATATTTATTGAGAGACCGGTCCAACCGAAAATTGTTTACGAAACCAAAATCGAATTTAGCTTAAACCATCATTTAATATTATATATATTTAATTTTATTATGATTTAGGAACCACTAATCCCTTTTACAAAATCGGTATATCTCTCACTCTAAGTCTAACATTCAAACTGAATCCCTAGCCAAATAGTTAAATTTGATTAATGGTTAGCCAAATAGTCAAACTTTTTTTTTTTTGGTAAAGCCAAATAGTCAAACTTGATTAATGATTAGTAACTTTTAGAAAAATGAAAATGTTAGAAAATTATTTGACTTACGCATTTCAACCAAACAATTACACTTAATTGTGATTAGTACTAACCAAACCAACAACAACAAAACAAAAATCATTTTCGTAAACCTTAAATTTGTTATTCGTAGCCGCTAATCTTTTTATACAAATTAATATAAAGAATGTTGTACACTCTCAACAAGTTTATCACCTAATCAATTAATTAATTAATTAACACTTTACAAAAAGTCAAAAACCAATAAAATAAAAAAGGGCAATTTCCGAAATACCATGAAAAATAGTTTTTTGGACAAAAATATTATCAAAAGTCTTTTTCCTTAAATACCATTAAAAAGTTTTTTGGACAAAAATACCATAAAGTTAAAATTAAGTAAAAATCTTCAAAATTAACATGATACCCTCAAAACTAAACCTTACGCCCTACAATATTATACCCTAACGAACCCAAATGAAAAAATTAAGTTTTAAAGTGTTAAAATTATATTTTGTTTTAATGGTATTTTTGTCCAAAAAAACATTTTAATGATATTTGAGGAAAAAAACTTATAATTTTTTTTTGTCCAAAAAACATTTTTTCATTTCTCAATAAAAACTAATAGTTTAATTCTTGATTTTTTAAATACTAGTTCAAAAAATTCCACGTAATTATTTGTTTTCCTAATTTTACATCTTTTTAAGAAATTGTTAAATTATTTTTTAAAACTATACTTGGATTTTGTGTTTAATGTTTATTTATATTTCATATTTTATGTTTGGATTTACTTACGATATAGTTTTTGTAATTCTTCTAATTGGTTTATTTACACTTTATGTCCCCTCCAAAAAGAACAAGGAAATACATTTACTAAAAACTCTTAACCGTCTTTATCAAAAAAAAAACTTTTAACCGTATATTGTGAGAGTTTTTAGAAAACGACAAAGAAATTTAATCATATTTAATGATCTTATTATAGAATATCCAGTTTGCTTAATACGCATGCAAAACAGGGAGGGAGTTTATATTATAAAAAAAATCAACAACTCAAAGGCAACAACATATTACTTCAGCCACAAGGAAACAATAGGGCAAAGAGGAAACGGCATCGTTTTCTTAAGAGTCTTACCAAATGGCGGTGACGTGGCACTGAATAGGCTAGTGCCAAGATTCATGTACGTATTGATATTTTTTCAGAATATGTTTTGGTATTCTTGTTCTTGAGATAGCTTGTGGGACAAGAAACAAACGTTTTTATGCCAAACATAGGTTACAAAGAATAAGATGAGTTGCTTCAAGCGCAAGGTAACGAAAAAAGTAGAAGCTTGTTACCAAAGAGAGATTATTCGATTCCATCTCCAAAGAAACCTCCATTCTCTATAATTAGCTCTCTATCTCCTAATCAAGAGTGTAATATTTGGTACTACTTTAATAAATAAACAAAGTATATATAGTACTAGTGCCAATAACAACAACGATGGTCAAAACTGATCAAAACCTCTTTAGAATCTTGTACAACAAAGTTTTATTGATTTTAGTTTCCTAAAAGTCTCCATCGTTTTCTTGCAATTATATTAAAAACAATAATTGTTATACCTAATAAATTATTAGTAATAATTTATCAATTCAATATTGTGAATTAGGAATTCATATATAAACATATTGTGATTTGCTTATTAGCATTACGTTACATGAATTTGTAAAGTTTATACTGATTTTTTACTTCAGTGGCATACATTATATTTTTTTGAGGAATTCACAAAACTACACCCTTTCAACCCCTTCTTCACAAAACTATACATAATTTAATTTTTTCACATATTTACGCCTTTTCAAAATTTTAAAAGCTTGATTTACCCTTTAAAATCTTTTCATTTGGGTTCGCTAGTTAGTGTTTAGGGTATAGTCTTAAGAGGGTAGGATTGTGTGGGTAGGATTTATTTGGATTGAATTTTGAGTGTTTAGGTGTAGTTTTGTGAAATGTAATTCAAATGGTGTAGTTTTGTAATTCTCCCTAATTTTTTACACATTCATTTTTTTAAAATACCCTCCTCAAATAATAATAATAATATAGAGTTTTTTTTAAAAAATTTGAAAATAAACATAATATTTCTAAATATAATATTGTTCTCCTAAAAATAAAAACCATTACATGATCATAAATTTGAGAAAATACTTTATAAAAATGAATTATGAGTTACACTATTTGTGATTTTATAATAAAAATTTGAACGGTTTGAAAGTTTTGTTGAGATTTTTCATAAATTATGGAAAGGTGAAAGGGGATATGATATAGGGAAAATGGTTAAGTATAATTTTTTTTTATATGAAAAAAAAATTAAATTCATTTTCTTTTTGTTGATTTGATTACATTTCAAAGATGTAGGAGGTAGTTTAGCTATTTAAAATTCACGTTAGAAATATATAGTTTTTGGTCTCATATCATTTTATCCTTTTGCATTCTCTCGTTACAACATCACTCACGCCATGAACCTCCAACAAGTAGAAGAACATCCGGAGAAGAAGCGGAGGAAGAAGAAAACGACGGAGAATTCGTCTCCGTCATTTTCTTTACTCCCACACGAAATTGCGGAGAATTGCTTAGCCCGTGTCTCGAGGCTATACTACACGTCACACTCGACCGTTTCCAAAAGCTTCCGTTCAATTCTATCCTCCACGGATCTTTACGCAACTCGATCTCGTCTAGGACTCGCGGAAGAGTTTCTCTACGTTTGTATGTCGGATAAGAGTTATGAGTTTCCCCAATGGTTCACACTCTGTATTAACCCTAATCGAACCCTAACCGGAAAGAAGAGGAGAAGTGAACAATTGTTGGTTCCGCTTACCTCCTATGAGTTTCCTTCGGAATCCGCCTTCGTTGTTGGCTACGAGATCTATATATTCGGTGGATCGTTCGATGGAGAATGTATGGTTTCGCTATGGTCCATATATCTCCAGCTACACGTGTTATTGGTAAACGGATGGACCTTGGAAAGAGGTGAGAGGGTTAAAGTCATTAGGAGACAAGTACAAGAGGAACGGTGGCTCGAGTGGTGGTAAACTCTTTCTTCTCTGGGAAGGTTATACGAACCGTAATCCTAATAATAATAAGAAGATTTGTTGCGCTGAAACCGCGGTATAAAAGCGTGACGATGGTGATCAAGTTTTGGGGGAAATGTTGAGTGGCTTGATGTTGTGCATAGCGTTCCCAGATCTCGTGAGCTCATGGATTGTCTCGTCGTATCGGTTTGATGGGACTTTTGTATCCCAAGTTAGGTTTTTTTGCATCATCTTCCCTTGCCATATATGTTAGTGTATGTATGAACATGAAGGTGTTGTTGACCAGTTAGGGAAAGGAGAAGGAAGCAGAGTGGCATAATTAAGGAGTGCAACAAGAGTGAAGGATATCAAATTAGTTAATTAAGGTTATTTTTTTTTATGACATAATAAAAGTTAATTAATAAATGCCAAATTTCATTTTTTTCAAAACTAATAAGTTCAACTACTTTATATTTTTTTTTTTGGATTTCTACTTAAACCCCTTTGTTGATTAATTAAGTTAACAAATTTCACTGGCTATAAACTTTGATTTTTATAGAATAAAGATTAGGAATATGGATGGACGATCTCGATTTCTTAGGATTTTTGGTGAATACCATTGGGTATAAATATGATGAATCAATGGTTAATAAATATATTCATAGAATCAAATCCATATATTTATATCGGATTTATTAGATTAAAAAAAATTAATAGGATCATTTTTGCGAATTTTAAACTAGATCCGTATCTATGAATTCTCTCATATTTTGTTCCAATTATATTAGTTTGACTTTGAAATTAGGTTCTCATGAACTACACCTTCAACATTCACGATAGTTAGTTTTCTTGTAAATTAATTGATCATTTGCATAAATTAATATAGTCCGTTAACTAATTGTATTGAATTATTTTACCTCGGATTGCCACAAAAACATCACATGTAGTAAAAAAAATATATTCTCTTGTTAATTTAAGTTACATTTTATGAAACAATTGTTTCAATACATTGATATTCTTACATTTATAAGGTAAATTTAATTTTTCATGTGAGCTATATATCTATATTGTTGTTTTATTATCGATTTACATAAATTAATATATGGTTAAGGTCTCAACCGATAATCCACTTAAATAACAGGTTATACCTTGTGTTCATATGACTTTCAAATCTAGAAAAAAAATTATTTTACCAAATATTGCAATTAGAATTTGAAATTCTACATTCATAGTGAGCTATTTCCTCCAACTTATATTATTTTCTAAATATGTTATTACCGAAATAATTATAAACTTAAGTTAAATTAGAATCATATAATTTTAGTTTGTTTTTTTCTTGTTGTTATGAGTCTATAATATTGTTTTTGGGTGAAAGTTATCTAATTAGTTGTTTAAATTTGTAATGTATTATCAAAAAATGCTTTATAATTCAACAGTTTTATCACCAAATTCAAATAGTGCCAACAAATTATGTTAGTACATTTTGGTCATTTCTCCAACAACTTCCAAGCGGCTCACACCAAATTCTAACGTCCCAACCTCGGAACAAGTCATCTCTTTGTTTGTTTTGATGTTCTAAGATGACTAATTTTCGATGTCCTAAGATAACAATGTCATAAGATGACTAATTTTCTCGTGAAATACCAATTTTTTTGTATGAAACCATAAATAGAATCAACAATTGTACATGTTTCCTTGAAACACTCTATTCACATACTCGTTTTGAAGTAAGCTAAAACACTCATTGTCATTTTCCTCACTTAGTCATCAAATTTTTTTCCACATGTTACATAATGGTGTGCATAATCATTTGATGTTAATTATGATTGAAAATTTGTTAGTGTACATCATTTAGACAATAATGTGTTTTTTTAAATTGATATAATAAATGTAAACACTATTGTTGATAGTTTTGTTTAGAAATATTTGCACGAAATAACCACATAAAAATAAAATATCACATCTAGTCTATTAAAAGAGAAAACGCATACATATCAAATAATCGTATACCAAAGAAAGTTCAAATAATCATATAAGGAGAAAAGCATATTTCAAAAGTAAATGTTTATCAACATCCTTAATTACTAGTTGTTGTAAAAAAAAATTACTAGTTCTTCTTCTAGTATATGCGTTTCCTACATCCCACTTCCACACAATAGCAAGTAAGTTGTTTCACCTTCCTCTTAGGTCCATGAACGCTATCAAGCGTATATCCATAGTCGTATGTCAACTCCTGCAAATTGACACTTGTAGTGGTGGAATGTTGTCAGCTGCAAAAAAAACCACACGGGCAAGCCTAAGATCTTGGTGAGAGCTCAGGACGCATTGGACAAATACGTTTGGTTCACAACTGTGGTTAATGAACCTAGCAACATTCCCTTTTGAGCCAGCATCAATGCAAAACTCTGGTGCATTCTCATCTTCACTCTTTTGACTAACTTTATCATCCGTCGGTACATCGACATCCCTTATTAGTCTACTTTGTTGTTGGCAAAAGAAAAAAAAAACAGAACAAGAAAATCATAAATTTGAGGGACCAAAAATGCAATTAGAATTATTTTACCAAATATTGCAATTATAATTTCAAATTCTACATTCTGAGATGACTAATTTTCGATGTCCGAAGGTAACAATGTCATAAGATGACTAATTTTCTCGTGAAGTACCAAATGTTTTTGTATGAACTCATAAATATAGTCAACAATTGTACATGTTTTCTTGAAACACTCTCTTCACATACCCGTTTTATAGTAAGCTAAAAATTTTATCGTCATTTTCCTCACTTAGCCATCAACAACTTTTTCCACATTTTACATAATGGTGTACATAATCATTTGATGTTAATGGTGTACATAATCATTTGATGTTAATTATGATTTACATAATGTGTTTTTTTTAATTGATATAATAAATGTAAACACTATTGTTGATAGTTTTTTTTAGAAAAATTTGCACAAAATAACCACATAAAATAAGATATCATATCATATCGCGGATGAGCAAGTGACCCATTGGTAGTCACCTCTGCATCTAATCGCATAACCCGGTGTTCGAACCTCGCCGCTCTCATTTGGGAGAGAACTACTTAGACACTAGACTAAAATGAAAAAAAAAATAAAATAAGATATCATATCTAGTCTATTAAAAGAGAAGAGATAACGCATACGTGTATTATCAATCGCCCATAACTTATTAAATAATATGGTTAATGTTTTATTTTACGCAATTAAAAAAGTAATATCTAAAAGTACATGTTAAACCATAATTTGTCCAATAATTCTAAAATTTTTGTCAATTTTGTAGTCTATTTTAAGGTGAAGTCTTATAACTTTGTGTGTTCGTTCAACGATCATATTACGTATGTTTATGAATATTGTTGAAATGCTACTTTTCCAACACTTTTGTTTCATCTTAAACTTTTGCTTTAGTTTTGATTTTATTGACAACTTTAATTAACTGTTAAGATTAATTAGTTTAGACATATAAGCCAACTATAATTTCCGACACCAAACTTTTTATGACTATATACGTATAATTAGTTTAGATTCATGTTTAAATTTGGCTAAACCATAAAACAAAAACAACACTTAACGGGATAGTTGTTAAAAAAACGTCTTAGGTCTTCCACCAAAAAAATAAAATTATAAATGCTACCCGATATTTTCTTTGTTTAAAAACACTACCATATATTTATTCCAACACTAATCTTAGATCAAAAACATGAACCATGCGATACTTTTTCTGGTAACAATGGCTACATATTTTGGGGTATACGAAGGTTGTAAACACAATCATGTAGAAATTCATAACCAACTCGGTCCCGGACGTGTTCTTCAGTTTCATTGTCGCTCCAAAGACGATGATTTAGGAGTAAAAAATTTAGACTTCAATGCGAAACCATATACCATTACATTCCACGACGAAATTCCCAATTTAACAAAATGGGATTGCATTTATAGGATGGGGATAAAATGGAGTATTCTTTCGACATAGAAGTTTATAAAGCAGCGGTAAGATTGATTCCTCGATGTGGTCAGCTACGTGTATGGGTTGCTAAACTTGATGGGATATATTTTTCAAACAAATTTTACGTACCACCATGGCGTGTATTATCATGGAATGTATGATCATGTTTTTCTTCTCTTTAAATTAACAAATGTTTACACAAAAGCATTTATAACATATAACCAAAAGTTGTAATGAAATATGATTTTATTTGATATCTATGTCACTATGTGTGTTAATTGTTATATCAATGTTTTAAGAAGTTACACAATGTATTTTATTCATGCAAACTAAATTTGGTTTGAAAGAGCTCTACATGGATTTCAGATTGTAGGAACACATTATGTAATCTCTACAAATAATCAAATAAAATCAGTTAAGAAGACTACTAAATTGACATTATTGAAGGTATGAGGAGAAAACTATATATAAACCCTACTTTTTGTTAAATAATTTTCATGTAAAATATGGAAGACTATAAGAAAAGCGCGAAACTTATATGCCACTAAATGAAAAAAGAAATATGCACTGCCACTTAAGAAAAGTGCGAGGCCTATACGCCACTATATGATAAATCTTGTGTGTGCATGCTCCCTTTATTTCGTTTGCCTTATTTTGCTTCCTCTGTTTTTGGCTATGTTTCTTTGTTTTTGGCTATGTTTCTTTGTTTTTGGTGCTTAGTGTGTGAGACAAAGCCAAATTGTTTCTCATCATTCTGGTTTCTCATCATTCTGGTTTCTCTCTTGTTTGTGTTGGTTTGGGCGACTTAAGGAGAGTATTGAACCTCACAATTGCCAAATAATAACTCTTACAAAATAAACCATGATAGAGTATTTTTGAGAAGTTTTGAGAATTTTTCCTATTGTTTGAAGTCAATGATAGAGTTTTATCCACTTCATTTTTTGTTAATATTCCAGAAAAAGCTTGTTTAAGTTAATAAGTTTCAATGGCTATAAACTTGAATTTGTATGGACAATCTCGATTTCTTAGGATTTTTGGTCAATACCATTAGGGTTTCTTTATTATGCTAGGTTAATCTTATTGAATTAAATATGATGAATATTACAATGGATGATAAATATATTAAAGTATCGAACAATATTACAATAGCCATAGCCCATAGATTTATATTAAATTTATATAAAAATCAAGAATTTTTTGGTGGATCTTAAACTAAATCTATATCTATGAATTCTCAAGAAGTCTTTATTGGGGAAAAATATTTTACCAGTTGCATTTAAGATTTTAAATTTTACATTCACGGTGAGCTTTTTCTACCGAAATATTTATAAACTTAAGTTAAATTTGCATCATATATTATGTTTAACAAAAAAAGAAAAATTTGCATCATATTATTGTAGTTTGTTATTCCTTGTTGTTTTAAGTCTATAATGTTGTTTTGTGTGAAATTTATTTAATTAGTTGTTTAGATTTATAATTGTATGTTTTCCTAATAAGTAACAATTTTATAAGAATTTAAAACATTTTTATATTAATGGCATTATATATGTGTGTGTTAAAGAATCAAGGTTACATCATTGAACTTGATCCAATCAAATTCTTGATATATAAATATATATATATATATATAATTTAAAACATTTTTATTTTAATAGATTTTTATGAATAGACAGATGGAGACTCCCCTTTACAAATACCCAAATTTGTAATTAAAGAGGGTTAGATATTATATTGAATTTCAATATTTCATATATTGGTTTTGCTTATCACTAATACGATTTCGAAATGTTGATATTTCTTATATGCAAATATAAACATCAATAATGTGTATATGTTAACATATATATGGAAAATATGGTTTTAAAGACATATACCTTAATATTAAAGAGTATTAAGATCATATGATATTACTTAAAGATATACAGGCTTTTATAATCCAAAGGGTAGAATTTTAATTTCTATATCCTAATAGTTTTCAAAAAAATATTTTAAAATCGATTTTATAATCATATTTGGATGATTTTATCAAAAACATTTTAAATTTGTTTTTCAATTTTTGAAATATTTTTATCAAATCCGTAAAATTAAAAAAAAAATACTGACATTTTCAGATTTTAAAAATAATTTTTTTATGGAATATAAAATTATTAACACAAAAAATCATAAAAGTGTCATCACTAAATTTTAGTTTAACCAAATATTTTTAGAGAAATTCACAAAACTACACCCATTCAATCCTCCTTTCACAAAACTACACCTAATTCAATATTTTCACAAGTTTACACCCTTTTAAAATTTGAAAAGCTTGATTTACCCTTTTAAAAACTACAAAAATTAAAATCTTTTCATTTGGGTTCGCTAATTAGTGTTTAGGGTATAGTATTAAGGGGGTATGATTGTTTGGGTAGGGTTTATTTGGATTTAATTTTGAGTGTTTAGGTGTAGTTTTGTGAAGTATTTTGGAAATGGTGTAGTTTTGTAAAATATAATTCAAATGGTGTAGTTTTATAATTCTACCATATTTTTAATATTATTATAACTATGGGTCTCTAAGATGGGTTTGTTAATTTGTTAATGGAGAGACTTAGACCATGTTTATCAAGGTATATTAAAGGATGCTTATGTATTTTTATTGTGTATTTGTGAATTAATTTAAATCAACATAGTATTTAAATACTAAGCATCGGTTACTAATTAAGCTTTTTTAACACCTTCAACATTGCATACGTGTCAACTTCTCCTTCTTCTCCTTCTTCTCCTTCTTCTTCTTCTTCTCCTCCTTCTTCTCCTTCTTCTTCTTCTTCTCCTTCTTCTTCTTCTATAAGAAAAAATCACGAGGAAGAAGAAATCAAAAAATCAGATCAGATCCAGCGATTGAGAGATCTCAAAGAGACATTAACAAACACATACCGATCCGAACCGAACCGGTTCAGCAGAACCGGAGATCTCAGCACGAACCGAATCGGAGACACGAGATTCGTCGATGTGGCGCTTAACGTCGAGAACCCTGATCTCAGGCTCAGCAACCATCGTTTGACTCATAATCATGGCTTCTTCTTCTTCTTCTCCTTCTTCTTCTTCTCCTTTAAACACCCCATTTTAGTCTCCCTTAATAGATGACACATTTTAATATAATCTTAAAAAGTGCTTAAGTATTTTTTTTTTGTACAAATACACAAATAAACTAATATTTTATTCTTAAGCAACACACATCTAGTATCCCTCAATAAACATGCTCTTAGGTCCAATTTATATTAGAAACTCACTTCATTTCAATTTTATTTTTCATTTATATTTTTATTCTAGAAACCCATAAAAAACATGGACATGGTCTAAGTACTTATAGACCCTATAAATTAACATAAAAGTCATTTTTTAGATTTAGTGGAGTCTTTAAATTAAAATAATATTAACTTTAAAGGAAGATTCTCATTTAACAAGATCACCAATGTAGATGCTTTTAGTTGTCTTTTTCTAGTTTACTTGCAAATTATTTTTAACAAAAATATAAAAATGGGAGATTTTTTGTTTCTAATTTTGAAAACAACATCTTTACTTTTTTATTTTTGAAAAATATTTCTTTCTCTCTCGCCGCAACACGTAGACGTTTTGTTTTGTCTTTTAATAATAGTACTAGTTTCTTACATGTGCGTCATGCACGGAAGTAATAGTTACAAAATATTAATTTGATATAATTTTAAATTTAGTTTTTAATTGATGTATGTTAAATAATAAATTTTTAATCATATGTGTATGTTCTAATATTAAAAACAATTTTTTAGTATATCATAAATTATGTTTGATATATTTTGTCCCGTCGCAAAGGTATCTAAAAGTATTAAAATTTTTATTTTTTTAAAGATTTTACTTTTGGTTTTTTATTTACATCATCAATTCGAATGTTCTAGAAAATTACTTTTAAATGATTATAACTTTCTATAACTTAATACTTTTCTAAACTTTAAATATATTATTAGTATTGTACGATGATATCATAAAATTGAAATATTTATAACATTTTATTTTTTCATTATTGTTACTTATTTATTTTAATTCGTTTTTTAATTTTAATCCTATTCAAGATTTTAAGGGACTTTCAAAAAAATCCCTTCTCAATTAACGGTATAGATAAATGTCAAATTAGATCCATAAAATTTAGTCAAATTAGTTTTAAATTGGTTATTGGTAAAGGAACCAAAACAAATAGTCAAGTCAAAGAAAATTATAATCGGGTCAACAAGCCATGGAGAGACCTTTCGAATTTGGGTCAACAAGCCATGGTGAGACCTTTCGAATTTTCATTGCTTGACACATCAGCGTAGCAAGCCACGGCAGCATCTGAAGCTATTCAAGGATAAAATTTAAATCATTAAACCCACAAAATCTCATTTTCTTTTTCAATAGCGACAAATAAATAAATAAAAACCTAAGTCGTCTGTTTGTTATTGAAATGTGGTTTGTGTGTTGTGTTTTTTGTTTGTTTTAAGCAGAGTTTTTTTATTGCAAAGTTTATTTTGATATAAGTTGTTACAATTTTTATTTGACTCTGGTGTTTGTTATTACTTGTTTTGTCTTGGATTCATATGTGATATTTTTATTCTACTTATCCTTTTTAATGAAACTTTTAGTGTTGTGAGCTACATACTCTGTGTTGTTTATGTTTTTAGTTTTTTACGCTAAATTTTTCGTTATAACAGTTAAAACAATATATATTGAAATTTCTTCAAAAATATGTTACCTATTTCGAGAGTTGTATTCGAAAATACTAAAGACAAGATAAACTCTTTTTCAAATTTTTGAGGTTGATCGCTTTGGTCTGTCATTGGCTTTACCTAAAAGTGAATACTACATTTTGGTTGAATTTGGACCGTGTCGAATCGTAATTTCTCTTTGCTTTTACTCTGTCAAATTCTAATCGTAATCTGGTCAAATTCTAATCGTAATCGTAATTATAATATCTTAGGGAAACTTGATTTTATGAATTTAGGAAACTTTAAGTGAAGAATTTTGAAAAACTTGAGTTTTTATAAAATATAAAGTTTAGAATTTTTACCAAACAAAAAAATTTGTCATGTTTAATTCTGAATATTCACTTCTTTTAGTTGTTCAATAGAATTAAGTTTTAGGGTCTCTTAATTATAAATATCCTTTTAAATTATTCATAGTTTCATGAACGCCAATTATTTTGGGTTTTATGACAATGAATATTTACTCTTTTTTTTTGAACAACTGGCAATGAATATTTACAATCGTAATTTTTAAAAAGCCTATAATCATAATTTTGGCTTTACTGATTTTTTTTAATAGTTAAATCAGTTACTTCAACATTTTTAAAGGGAGAATTACAAAACTACACCTTTTAAATTGCATTTCACAAAACTACACCTTTTTAAAATCAATTCACAAAACTACACCTAATTACTAAAAATCAAATCGAAATTAGCTTTACCCATAAAACCCTACACCTTCAATATTATATCCTAAACACTAATTAGCAAACCCAAATGAAAATATTTTAATTTTTGTAATTTTTAGAGCATAATTGAACCATTTAAAATTTGAAAAATGTGTCAAAGTAGGAAAAAAATTGAATTAGGTGTAATTTTATGAAAAAATGATTGAAATGGTGTGAATTTCTCATTTTTAAATTATTTTTCAAAAAGCATAAAAGTTACCTAGTATAATTAAATATTTGAATTGTTTATCAATCTTTTTTATACGTCCACTTTTAGAAGGCTTTGATTATATAATTATACAATCTATTCTATTAAAAGACAAGACAAAATGCCTACGTGTCGCGACATGAGAGCTTTTAGGATATTTTTTATATTTTTTATGTTTTAGTCCTTATATTTCTGAATAATTTTTGTTCAGCGAATTCTATAAATTATATTTCAGGCCCAACGAATTCATGTCCACATATAAAACGTTTAAGAATTAAATTTATCCCACATTGAAAACAATAAGAATCAAACTAAGAAATCTTCTAATATAAATAAGAATTTATCACATACAAAATCATTAAAGCGGACCTTCTTCTAATGGCCCTGCGAATTTCGGTAAATGGATTCCGCATTCATTTACCGGGGTATGCATAATGCAGATCTTTTTCTTTGAATAAGCTTGCAAAGTTTGATTAGTTACTTCGGCTTTCGATAATGGTCTTTCATAGATGCATGCCTCAAAAATTGCCAACGCGTATCGGAAACTTTGATTAGTGGATTGGAGTCTGGGCATTCGGTTTTCAGGTCAGACTCATTCGAGTTCGGGTTTTTTTTGGTTAAAGGATATAGGATCCGTTCGGGTTATTTACAAATACAGTTCTGTACGGTTCGAATCTATTCGGGTTCAGGTCGAGTTTCATATATTTAACAAAACCTGACCTAGAACCAAATATTTTCGGTTCAAGTTTTTTGATTTTTTTGTTCGAATTTTCAGGTTTTACATATTTTTGGTAGAATTTCCGGTATTATTTCGGGTAATTCGGGTTCGGTTCGGATTTTTGTTCGGCTTATTCATATAACCCACAAAAAATTGAGATAACCTACTAAAATCCAAATTACCTTATTAAAACCAATGTTCCAGAACTCGCTAGGCGCTATGCGTGCGGCGAGGGTGGGCCTAGCGACTAATAAGAAAATCGGAGATTTTACGGGGATTACTCGGGGAGTAATTTTTAATAATTATAATATATATAATTTTTTCCGTGTTAAAAATAAATAAATATTATTGGGATAATAGATTAGAATGAGTTAAAATTTTATTTGACAACTATTTTATGAATTTTATAACTGTTTTATTTGATTTATTGGAAAATATATTGAAAATCCTCTCCACTCTCAAGTAAAAAAGAATATAAATATGTATGATGAGTGACAAACGAGAATACTCAATAGCTTTTTTATTGGTACGTGGTATTGTCTAAAATGTTTAGTTGATGGGTTCGATTTGTTGCTTCCATTTTTTAGCTATATTTTAAATAAAGGGTAAATTCGTAAATTCAATTAAGAAAACCCTAAAGCTCATCTTCTTCTTTCGGCCTCCTCTGCACATTTTTAAGATCCAAGTCACTAAAAACTGATAAACGAGATTTTACCCTCGTTAATTCGAATGTCTTATTGTAGTATATAAGGTGTCAATCTGAATCAGAAGCAATCAATGTATTAAAACTTATGAGAAATAAACTTAGTTTAAGCGAATCAAAAAGTTGTTTGTTTGGATGTTTTGTAACCGTGTAGCGAATAAACGGAAACGTAACTAAAGAGTTTTAAAGATTCAAATTAAAGCTAAACAACTAGGTCGAGGTACTTTAATGGGTGATCAAACTTTCAGATTTTAAATTGTCTTTTAACAAAGGTAACTTCAAGGTTTTAAAAACGATTTTAGATCAATCCACTCTCGTGACAATGATCATTTTCCCAATAATTCAGCTAAAACAATGTCTTGGATAGTTTAATTATCGAGAAACTTTAAGATCAAATCAATTTTAACCACTAAGCTTATTAACACAGATCTCTCGGTTAAGCTAGGCTTAGTTCTAAGGTAATTGGTCAGGAATCTTTATAATCACTCGATTCATAAAGTTTCCTAGGTTCAGTAATCGAACGGCCAACTCGATTAAGGCTTTAAACTTGTTACCAAAGACAAAAGTTTTATAATCAATTAAGTTTTAGGGGGTGTTATTGGATGTAGATTTTTAAATGAACTCCATTGGATTTATAATATATCAGATTTATAAAATCTACTTCATTTTGAAATGATTTGTTAGGGGGTGTTAGTGGATTGGTGTTTTAAATCAACTCCATTAGATTATAACTTCTGTAGGATTCTTCTAATATAAATCATTGTAGGATTCTTCTAATATAAATCATTTTAGAATGAATTTGTAATGATTTTAAATCTAAAAGGGTAGAGTTATCTTATATTTTAAAATACATAAACATATATTTACAAAATCAATATGGAATCACTTATAACTTTTATAGTGGAATTGAATTCTATGTCAAATGATTTTATTCAATACACTAATAATTAATGTATTCGTAAAATTCAACACACGATATATGTATAGTTTGAAAATCTTAAATAACAAATTTTGAAATGAATATTTATGAAAGCAAAAGAAATAGATAGAAACTATTAGAGACAAAGTCACTATAAAAGACCATATTAATGAACCTTTTTTTGTTAAAGATCATCAATAACTTAAAAACCTTGTATTTCAAAGAAAACAAAAATAAACCAGAAAAATGAAAATTTAAAGAGAAGAATTTGAACGTGAAAAAGAAAGAATAATATGGGAATGATTCTGTAAATTTTGAAATCAAAGGATATAAGGTTGGATTTCAACTTCAATGATTTACACGTGAAATAATACCAAAATCACTTAAAACTCTTTTATGAGTCATTTCCATTGAGAATCTATGGATTATGAATAACACAAGAGTTTAATTAGTCTTTTAAAATATTTAATTGAATAACACTTGATTTCAAACTCTTTTGGTATAGATATTACAAATACATAAACCAATAACACAAGATTTTAAACTCATTTAATAAAGATATTTGAAATATTAGAACCAATAACACTAGATTTTAAAAGAATGATTAAAATCAACTATTGAATAACAATGGATTGTAGTTGGATTTGAAATCTATTAAAATCATGGATTGAATAACACCCCTTAGACAATCATCAATCCTAAATTCAATCAACCTTTTTTCCCCCAACCTAATTGTCTAAGGGAAACTACTCGCTAAGCATAATGAAAATCAAAGCAATTGTGATTGAAGAAAGCATAAATAAAATCAAAGAGAGATAGGGATAGAAGAAACTCTGTGTAATAACGAAGAAAAACTCAAAAGCTTCAAGATCCAATCTCCAGGGAAAAGCAAGAACAATGTATGATAAGAGATGATAAAAGATGATCAAAAAGATCTTATTATATAAAAGTGAGCGCGTTTAATTATAACTCACCAGATCGTGACACGTGTCACAATTAAAAAAAAAGAAGAAAAATGTTAATAATGTTAATAATTTTAGGAAAAATGTTAATAATGTTTAGGGAAAATGTTAATAACTTTAAAAAAAGAAAAAAAGAAAAAAAAGTAACGTTTAGTAAAAAAGGCAAAACAAAAAATAAGAAAAAAAAAGAAAGGAAAAAAAAATAAATAAATAACCAAACCAAAAGTTTTAACTACATCTATATATACATATCTAGAATCACTAAATTTCATTGTGATCTCCTCCTCTTTGTTCTATTTTCTATTATTAAAATTATTTTTTTTAACTCAAACAGAGAAAAATATGAGTTTCATAGTTTCTAAAAGCCAACAATCTTACTTCACACTAAATCAATTAGATCGAAACCATCCTTACCGTCATACGTAGTTCGTGTTATTCGAAAGTGGGAAGCTAGAAAGTTTAAAGCAAATAATGTTCTTAAGGGAGTTGAAATACTACTAACTAGGTGATGACCCCACGACATGCGCGGGGAAGTTATTCAAAAATAATAATTTACATTAAATTTTTTATTTCTGAATTTAAAAAATCATAAAAACGAAATAAATATTGTATAACGAACATAATTTATTTTAGATATATATATATATATATATATATTTATCTTGGTAAACGTATAATTCTTTTTTTACAACAAATTATCCAAAAATGATACATATCACTATATTCATACATATATACCAGAAACACAATGAAATGATTAAAAAGTATTAAAGATTGTGATATTGCTTAAAATTTTCTAAAAATAATTAAAAGAACTTGAACGTTATAACATGTCTTATTTTATAAAATATTTTTTTATCGTCATATAAAATAAAACGTAATATATTTCATAATTATATAGTAACAATATTATTAATTTCAAAGAAACTATTGTTTTGTATATTCCGGATATTTTTGTAAATTTGATGCGAAAAAGTTCTGTTATAAATTTTTAAAAAGTGGGTTAGTTTTCAAATAACATAAAATAATAATTAGTATTATTCATGTAGAAAAATGTATCTAAATAATAAAATTTGAATTATTTGTTATAATAAAATAATTGTTATTATTTGTAAATTATAATAATCATCTAAAATAATATAGAATGTCAAAAAGAATAATAATTATAGAATATTAGTAATTGGGCTAATGTTTTTTTTTGTTTTTGGTTATTCAAAATGTAAAATCTTAAAGTAAAATCGGCAATTAAAAAAGAAATTATCAAAAATATATTGAATCACAATATTTAAAAAAAAATATGGAAAAATCGGAAATCAAAGTATATCAAAAAAATCGGAAATAAATTGAGACAAAATTTTATTGACGCAAAAATATAAGGGCATAAACGCAAAAAGTAAAATATAGGCAAAATTTTAATTGAGACTAAAATATAAGGGCATAAACGCAAAAAATAAAAAATTTCCTCAAATCTCTCACGTCGCGACACGTAGACTTTTTGTCTTCTCTTTTAATAGTATAAATTGATCAAAAGGTAAATATTAGAAAAATAACTTTCAATACAAGCTTTAAAATTTTTGAAAATGTGTAAATATGTGAAAATATTAAATTATGTGTAATTTTGTGAAGGAAAGGTTGAAAGAGTGTAGTTTTGTGAATTCCTCTATCTATTATTTATGTAATTTAACAATAATCCTTATTTTTTAAAGGAAAATACAATTCAAGGATTCGTGCATCACTCAATGATTCAAAAGTGTGGAGATCAACTAATGGAAGGAAACATCATTTAAATATGTGATTTCAACGTACAATCTGCTAATACTAAGAAATACAAAGTCTCAGATCATCAATATTTTATCAGGTTTACAGAAAGGACAAAAATTACAAGTGTTGGTCAAGAAATCTACAAAATTCCATTACATAAATTTAGAGAAAATCTTTATGATAACTTATTTTGTTATCTTCATGGATCCACTATCTAATTATTAATTTAAAACAAATGTTTTTTCATCTAAATAACAAAAGCAATGTAATAAAACAAAAATGTGTTATTTTATTTTTTAATAGATGAAAAAAGTAAAAATCACTTATTTACTATTATCATATATTGTTGTGTGTCTTTTATATTTATTTGTTAATAAAATAACAAGTATAATATTAGTTTCCGTTTAAATCTAACTATAACTATACAAATTTACTAACAATATTAATATATAATTATAAAATGTTTTAATGTAATTAATCCGCATATTACGCGGGATTTCATCTAGTAAGTTATAAAACCTAATAATAAGTCTAATATATAGAAAACGTCCTAAGTGGGCTTAGACTTTCTTTTCCTTTTTCCGATATGAAACCGAATTTTCCATTTATTTTCGCAGCTGATTGACCCGTCTTCAGTAAAACTGGCATAACTTTAGATCTAACCGTTGAAATCATCTCAAACCACCTCCTAATGAAAGATAACATTCGTGGATATCTTGTGGTAAAATTTCATACAGATCCAACGATGGGAACGTCTTCAACGAGTGTCTTTTTGACGCTTTTCGTCTCAATTCCCTGTCTTTTCCATTCTTGCACTCTTAAACCTGAAAACCATGAAAGAACATGCAAATGCAACCTATATGATACTAAATGCAGCCTAAATGAGTTAATTCTAATGCATAAAATAAGGTAAAATATGTAAAATATGCAAGTTATCAAAAACTCAAATTTATACAATTTTCCTAACGATTTTGACCAATTTTAACGATTTTAACGATTCTGACCGATTTTCAACGATTTTTGACCGATTATTCAACGATTTTATGCGTTTTCTTACCAAGCGATTTTTTCCCCCGATTGGTTGAAAATCTTTGCGTTGGACCACCGTTCAGCGATTATCCGGCCGATTATCCGGCAACTCGACCGAGTTTTAGAACAATGATCAAAACTATATACATGTGTATATCTTCGGGTCTATTCGAGTACAATTCGGGTATCAAGTCGGTTCGGGTTATAACGGAAACCCGAGTTAGAAAATATTAAAACCCGATAAGATAATATGAACACCGAAACCGGATTTTTCAGGTCGATTCGGTTTTGGGTTTCGGATCTCGGGTTAAATGTTAGCCCTAAATTGATCAATTAATGGTCTTCCATAATATAATTTAAAAGAGAAGACAAATCACCTACGTGTCGCGACGAGAGAGCTTTTAAGATATTTTTAATTTTTTTCGTTTTAGTCCTTATAGTTTGAACTAATTTTCTCACCCAATTTTAATATATTTTACTAATCTATATATATTATTAAAAGAATTCATATAAAATATATTTTAGGTATATCTAGCATCTACGTATTGTAAAAATCAACAATACACAATTTTATATATATTTTAGGCTCATTATTGGAATATATATTTTACATAGGCCACGTAATCATCGACATACACAATATTTTGCGTTTATGTCCTTATATTTTATTTATTTTGCGTTTGTACCCTTATATTTTTGAATAACTTTTTGTCTTCGATTTTATTTTCTTTTTCATAGATAATATATTATTCAGTTTTTGTTTATAAAAATATTGTTGGATTTTTTGTTTTCTTATCGATCAAATATTGTAGTCAAAGATATTATTATTGGTTTGTTTTTAAAAAATATTGTTAACAACTTTATTTCGTTTTGTGTCGATCTAAATCTACGAAATATTTTATCTCGTGTTTATCTTTTCGCGTGTCTAACTTAATTACCTTAATATAAAAATATCATAAATTTTAAAATAAATTATGTTTTATTTTATATGATGATAAAAATATTTTATGAAATAAGATATGTTATAACGTTCATCTTCTTCTAATTATTTTCAGAAAATTCCAACGACTATCACATTCTTTACTACTTTTGTATCTTTTCATTGTGGTATTGATATCTATATATGTGAATATGGTGATATATATAAAGTTTGAATAATTTGTCGTAAACATAGATTTATATTTATAGTTAAATAAATATATATTTATATCTAAAATAATTATTGTATTTGTTATACAATATTTATTTATTTTCTAACATTAATTTAAAACATAAAATAAAATTTTCTTTATTATATATGAGTCTGATTATATTATTCCTATTAAGGATAATAAAAAATTTCCCCGCGTATAGCGCGGGGTCCGCACCTAGTTTTACTTATAAGAAGATATGATTATACAATTTTACTTATGCACATGGTTTATGGATTTAAGAGAGGCTTAGTTATTTATTTTTACATGAAATTAAATGGTCCAAAAAATAAAAAGGCTTAGACGGTATGGTTTAGAAAAAATAAGGGATAAATCCAAATCATAATGCTTTTACACGAAGAAAATAATGTTTATATTATTAATAACTATAAAGATGAAACAACGCTATTGCACAATTAAAACAAATAAACTCTTTTGAAAAGGCATGTGTCTCTCCATAATCTTCACCAAATTGCACAATTAATCATCAATCTCTTTTTGTGTCTCCATAATCTTCACCAAAGAAAACATCATCAACATCAACAATGGCTATGTCTTTCTTTTTGGCGTCTCCTTTCCTTATCATCTTCATTGTCTCCATCTCCTTCTTCTCTGTCCACATGGCTGCGGCGGCACCGGAACGGTTACTGTATGATGTGTTGTCTGATGAGTGTAACGAATCGATGGAACCCTTAATGAATTGTGTCAACTTCATATCCAACGGTGGCATAGACGCGAAGCCCACAAGAAACTGTTGCGTTGGACTTGAATTTGTGTTGCAATCTTACCCAAATTGTACATGTGTGACGCTTGAGTGGTTAATAGATGCATATGAACTTCAAATGAATATCACAAATTTGATGTCACTTCCATCGGAATGCAAACTTGATCCTCCTTCCATAGGAAACTGTACAGGTAAACATCTTATTTCTTTTTATTATTAGAGTATTATTATTATTATCTTTGTAGTTTGTTATTATGTTTAGTGTCATATATGGTTCCCCGTTTTATTAACATAGAGGCGGATCGGTAATATTTCATATTCTTCGGTTGGAGACTAATTCTTGTTTTATTAACGAAGAATCTACTTTAAAGTGTCATAGATGGTTTTGTTAGATCTATAACTTTTGTTAATTTGAGAATTTATAATAAACTATATTTGAGATTGCGTTTTAGAGATTCTTGCATTTCTTTTTTTGTTTTTTGCAGATATTACTGCTCCCGCCACGCCTCCCGCCACGCCTCCCACCGCGGCTCCCACCACCGCTCCCACCGAGGCTCCTACCATGGCGTCGCCGTCACCGTCACCATCTGGTGAGTACTGTTCGACGTTCTTACATGACATCACATTCGCCAAGGAAATGGCCAACTGTGCAGACTTCGTAATGATCGGCCGCGAGGACGCGGAAGCAAAACGCTGGTGTTGCTCTGCCCTTGAAACGGTGGTCAAATCGGACGCAGAATGTTCATGTGTGGCTTTTAAAGAGTTTGCCGATTATTATGATTTTCCTTTGGATTTCACTAAGATTTCTTCACTTCCTAGTGCATGTAACGTTCATGCTCCTTCAATGGCCAATTGTGGAAGTAAACATCTACTTAATTCTATTTATTTTGGGAATTTACAAGAAACTATATTTGAGATTGGATTGGGTTTTAGAGATTCTTACATTTATTTTTTGTTTTTTTGCAGATACCACGGCTCCCACCACAGCTCCAACCGAGGCTCCCACCACGGCTCCAACCGAGGCTCCAATCGTGGCTCCCACCGTAGCCCCAACCATGGCTCCTACCATGGCGACGACACTGGCACCGTTACTGTCTGATGAGTGTTTGGAATCGGGAGAACCCTTGAAAAATTGTGTCAACTTCATATCCAACGGTGGCACAGATGCGAAGCCCTCAGAAAATTGTTGCGATGGACTTAAAATTGTGTTGCAATCTCACCCAAATTGTCCATGTAAGACGCTTCAGTGGTTTGCAGATATATCTCTAATTCAAATGAATATCACAAAAACGTTATCACTTCCATCGGAATGCAAACTTGATGCTCCTTCCATGGCAAACTGTACATGTAAACATCTTATTTCTTTTTATTATTGGAGTATTATTATTATTATTATTATCTTTCTAGTTTGTTATGTTTAGTGTCATACATGTTTTGTTAGATGTATAACTTTTGTAAATTTGGGAATTTACAAGAAACTATATTTGAGATTGGGTTTTAGAGATTCTTACATTTATTTTTTGCAGATACTACTACGGCTCCCGCCACGGCTCCCGCCACCGCTCCCGCCACCGCTCCCGCCACCGCTCCCACCGCTCCCACCGAGGCTCCTACCATGGCGTCACCGTCACCATCTGGTGAGTACTGCTATTATTTGATGATGTGTTTATTATTTTATGGTTATGAACCTTGTTGATTTGAAACCAATTTCTTTAGGAGAAGTTGCCTATGGACCAGTCGCAGACGGACCTTCTATGATGCCGTCTGATGAATGTACATTGGTACCCGGCATGGGGAGTTGTTTAAACTTCTTATTGAGCGGAGGCGCGGACGCGAAACAGACAGACTTGTGTTGCATTGATCTTAAAACGGTGTTGGAATCTAACCCAAAGTGTCTTTGTGCGGTGTTTGACAAGTTAAGCGCTATGTATATACTACCTTTGAATATCTCAGAGGCGTCTTCAATTCTTGGGACATGCAACCTTGATGCTCCATGCATGGCTACTTGTAAATGTAAAGTTCTAACTTCTTCTTTTTTTATTATTATTATTATCTATGAATATTCCTATAGAGATTTTTAGCTCTTATCCTTAATGTCATAGATGTATGTTATCAGTGGCGGAGCCAAGTAAATTTCTTACTGGGGGCAAACAAATTTTATTAAAACAAATTAGTACAAATGTACTCTACGTTCACTTATTTAATGGGATCAAAAAAAATTTAGATGGGGTCAAGATTTATTTTACATGGGTGCAATATAAAAAAAATCTGAAAAAATAAAAGAATCTGAAAATTTGATGGGTGCAGTTGACCCACTACTACAACATTGGTTCCGCCACTGTATGTTATGTTCTAGTTTAGATATTATATTTTCATGAAGGTGTTTGTTCTTATGAAGCTTCTTGATTTTGGAACAGTCGCAAAAGATGTCTTAGCTCCAAGGAACGACGGGTCTTCTTTGATGCCGATCAAAATCACAACATTGTTCAGTGCCTTAGTGTTCTTACTATTTTCATATGTTGTGTAATATCCTTAACATTAGTCGGCAGTTGTGTGTATTTGTGTGTATTTGGTTTGTATGAAATGTTTTTATGGCTTCTGTTAGGACGAGACTTGTGTGTGTTTTGTGTTTTTAACTTTGTCCTTTTCTTTTTTAGCTTCAACTCTTATACATTTGTCTTTTTTTTATTTGTGGGAAAAACTATATGATTTGACATTTAATCACACATTGTTTATTTATTTGGTTTTTGGTCGAGCTCATGATAACAATAGAAGATAAGTTAAATAGGTAATTCAGATTTCAAAATACTTAAATCATGAATTTAAGTTGAGTTATCACTTAGCTTTAATCAATATCTCTGTCTTAGTCAAATTATATGTCTAAAGTAATTAATCACTTAAAAGTAATTAATCACTTAGCTTTTCTTAAAAATATACATAAAAAAAGACAGAGCCTTGTTTGTCCTCAAAACTTACCAAGACTTTGTGTCTAAAATCAACATTTTCAAAAAACAACATTATGATGATTTTTAAAGCTCGTCATGAGACTCATCTTCATCCTCAGCCGCTGATTCACCGGCTCCACCACCTGGTGCACCACCAGACCTCTGATAAACCGCCACCGTTATGATGAGGTTACACACTGCCTCCACTTCCTTCAAACTTCTCATCGTAATCTTCTTTCTCCGAGTTTTGGTTCTCGTCTAGCCACTCCAAGGCCTCTTTAGTCGCTGCTTCGATCTTCTCCTTCTCGTCCCCTTCCAATTTGTCAGCGAGCTTGTCCTTGTCGCTTACTTGGTTCTTCATGTTGTAAACGTATGTCTAGAGGTTGTTCCTTGTATCGATCCTCTCCTTCACTTTCTTGTCTTCCTCTGCAAACTCTTCTGCCTCCTTAACCATCCAGTCAATCTCTTCCTGGTTCAGACGATCTTTCTCGTTCGTGATTGTGATCTTCTCTGATTTGCTACTCGCCTTATCCTCTGCTTTCACGTTCAATATACCATTTGCATCCACTTCGAATGTGACCTCTATTTAAGGCGTTCCTCTTGGGGCTGGTGGGATTCCGTTGAGGTCGAATTTCCCGAGCAGCCTGCAGTCCTTGGTGAGGCTTCGCTCACCTTCAAAGACCTGGATTGATACCGGTGGTCTTGGTATGTTTTGAAAACCTGAGATTTCTTGGTTGGGATAACAGTGTTTCTCGGGATAAGCTTAGTCATCACTCCTCCCACAGTCCCACGGTCTTGATACCCAAAGTAAGTGGTGCCACGTCAAGAAGAAGGATGTCTTTGGTCTCATCACCACCTTCTCCGCTCAAAATACCAACGTGGACTGCAGCACCATAAGCAACAGCCTTGTCTGGGTTCACACCCTTGTTCGGCTCTTTCCCTTCAAAGAAGCCCTTCAATAGCTGCTGAACCTTGGGGATTCTAGTACTTCCACCAACAAGGACAATCTCATCGATCTGGCTCTTTTATAGACCAGGATCATCCATGACCATGACCTTTTTCACTGGTTCCATTGTCTTCCTGAACAAGTCGTTGTTAAGCTCCTCAAAACGACTCAAAGAGCAAACAACAATATACAACCCAAAGGACAAAGAACCAAAGAAAACAATGAACAAAGAACAAAAGATTCAATCAAAAATCCTATGTTACACACAAGCAGACACCAAAACAAAGAAAAGCAAAAGAGCAAACAATAAACAATAGACCAACTTAACTAGACAAATTCCTATGTTACACACGAGGACCAAAACAATGATATAGATATCTACAAATGACTACAAGACATGCACTATTAGTAACAAACCGGTAGTGTAACTCTAAATGCTAAAACACCTAAAATACAAAAAATAGAGAGTTAAATCAGTCGTTGTACCTGAGAAGATAAACGACTGCACATAGCTTTAGAGTGTGCTAATCTTGCGCCGGCGGCTTCAACAACTTTGGACTCTTTTTCATAACTATTGTTTAGAATACTAGAGTATTTTTGACGTGCACTAGGATAATAATCACTACACAGGACAAGAACTCTTAATGCTAAAGCAACTACCATCAGACATAGATAGTGAAAATCAATCATTCTACCTGAGATCAACGACTGCACATAGCATCAGCAACTCGGGACTCCATTTACGAACGAACTAGCATCCATATATCAGCTTAACCTGAGAAACACAACAAAAGGGGTTTATTAAGACTTATCGATTAAAGTACAAGTCAGGCATTATTAGTAACAACACAGAAGTATAATTCACTCTTGAATGTGTTATTCTTAGTCGCTAATTTCATGAATCTCTCTTCCACCTCCGATATCTACATAGTCTCTCTCTCTCTCTCTCTCTAACTCTCCATCTTTCTCAATCCGCATCATCAAAACAATCAAATCTGTGAAATCCTGGAAAAACACACTAAAAACCTAACTCAAATACAAAGGGACTTAACGATTTGCAAATGAGGCGAGAAGCGAACAGGTCTGATCCGCCGTGGCGAAGCGGCGGCGTTAGATATACGTGCAATCTTCTTTTCAGGCGTAAACAATGTCACAAATCCGTGACCTAACCCTAATTTGGATTCTCTTCTCGAAACTTTGTTCCCGGAGATATAGACGGAGAACGATGCAATGAATCATCTCTAGAAAGAGAGCTTGTATTTTATAAGCTTTGGCCTAAAACGGTGTCGCTTTATATTTGGTCCTTAATTATTATTGGGCTTTTATGATCGTTATTATGAATTTCCTTTTTTTGGGCTTACTTTTGTGTCGCGGGTTCCACGTACGCAAATATCTTTTTTCTCTCTTTTTCAATAATCCTATTCATAACAAACTTATTTCCAAATATAGTTAGTTTTTAACGGTCTTTAAAAATATTTTATTCTGTTGTACTAAAATATATATATATTTTCTTCTGTGAAAAATTCAAAAAATATCGTTTCCACATTTTTTTATTTTTTAAATCATTTTGAATTTAATAAAGTGATATACTTTAAAACTTGTACGAATTTAATTATTTTGGGACTACGAAAATTTATAAATTTATAAAGATACTTTTACAAAAAAGGTAACAGTTTATTAAAATTGGGATGTTATAAAAGTGGTTGTTTTACAAGTTTCGTAAGTATATTTAAAATTTTCAAAACACAATTTAAATTCTACTGAAAAATATTGTTTGGGTTTCATAAATCCATAAAAATTTTATATCATTTAACACTAGTAAACACTTATTTTATGTAAAACAACTTTTTGAAATACTAATTAGAATTAAAACGTTATGAAAATTTGTATCTTTTAATGTGCAAGTGATCTTAGAAAACAAACAATTATAATAATCATATTTTACTAAGTTGTCATACACATATATTATATGCATAAAACTATAATTATTAATTTATAAAAATTCATTTATCTATTAACTGTTATTACATAGTTTAGTTATTAATAAAAGTAAAAATAGAAGATAACGACAATTTTTATTTAATTATAAAAAAATTCATTTAACAAAAAGATCCCAAAATTTATACGTACAATCCAGTTCCAAAAATGAAACCCCACTACAATAGTTGTATAAAATATTTGTAATTGTGATAATTATGCAACTTTTTTATGAAAAAAAAATAAAAGTTGTATAATTATCATAATTTTTATTTATATGTTTTGAGTGTATATTACACAAATTAGACATGAGTTTCCATTCACACCCTAAATATTTTATCAAATTACAAATTAACCTCAAAGTATTTTAATCAATCAAAGACACCCTAAATATTTTACCAAATTTCAAAATTGACCTCAAAGTATGTTAATCCATCATAAACACCTTAAATACTTTATTAAATTTCAAAATTAACCTCTTCAGAGTATGTTAATCAATCATAAACACCCTAAATACTTTATAAAAACTCAAAATTGACCTCAAAGTATGTTAATCAATCAAAGACACCCTAAATACTTTTTAAAATTACAATATTGACCTCAAAGTATGTCAATCAATCAAAAGCACCCTAAATACTTTATCAAATTACAAAATTGACCTCAAAGTATGTTAATTAATCAAAACACCCTCTTCCTCCTTTCTTCGCATGAACCCAAAAATGAAAAAACCCATCACCATCAAATTTTGAATGATATAATGAAGAAAAAGAAGAAGAAGACCAATAGCCTCCGGTTCGGTTATGTATTAATCGGAAGAAGCCCCGGTGAAGGAAAAGCCGAAGCCTTGGCTCTTCCTCTAGGTCATGTCTTTTTTGCAAAATCTGGTCCGAACCAATAAAGTCTCAAGCTTTCTCTCTCTCTTTATGTCTGTTTTTTGTTTGTTTATGGGTTCTTTTATAATTTGTTGAAATCTTGAGCCTTTAGTTGAATTTTGTGCCTCTTAAAGCTTGTGACTTTGGTTATTTGACTTAAAGCTTGAGACTTTTGTGTGTTAAAGTTTGAGACTTTGGTTATTGACTTTTGTATTTGCTCTGTAATGAAACTGTATCAAAAGTGTTTATGTTGATGTATCTTCTTGCAATGATATTAATGTGACTTAAAGTACTATGAATCTTAGACCGCCTAAACAGACAATGCCTGTGACTAAGCTATCTTTAGTATGCTTCTTTGGTTTCTTAGTTGCATTTGTGTCGTTATAACAAGTTCATAGTACTACTTGCTTCAGTGATTTCGACAAGTTGTCCTTATCGAATGTTCCACCACGATCGTCGAGGTATATGTCACGTGTTACTACCTTTAAGGGTGTATGTTAAAATGTGTTACTACCTTGTCATATTTATATATATCTATTGGACTGTTCTCTGCAAGTTATAGACCCCCCAACCAAATTTATTTTACATAAATTTAATTTGGTTTCCATGAAAGTATTAGTAATCTTAGCAATAGTGCTTTCTTGTTTTCACATGATGAATTAGAATTTGGTTTCCATTGAAGTTAAGTGTGTGATGGTATGTGCAGCTTTGTGTTTTAGCAACTAAGACAGGCTGCAAGTTTCTAGGTTCTGTTTATATTCTCTGGCGTTTGATTTCACTTCATAAAAAAACAGGGAAAGAGGTGATCGACATCACAGCTACACACAGGATATCTCGGGGGTGTTAGATCTGGCGCCATTGCCTCAACGCAAGGGTTGTGTAATCGAGACTAACCATTTGCCTTACAGAGGACACGTGGACAGAATTGTCTTGGAGCTGTTGTATAAACGATATGCATTGAAAGCCGAATCGAATCGGTTTTTTCTTATTAAGAGTTTGCTTGTTTCATTCATGTTTTGAATGAGAATTCTTATGTTGTAGTGGGAAGATATGTTTCAAAAAGGGACTCTTTCGCCGGTGTGATGTCATTGCCTGTGAAACCAATGTAATAGTCTCTCTTCCTTGTTTGATCTGTAAAAGTCAATCTTGTTTTTCTTTTGCCTGTCTAATGCCTAAATTAAGCAAACCCTTTTGATGCTACTTTGATGTTTTTATAATTGTTGTGTATGTGATACATATATATACAAGTTATATATATAGACAAACAAATAATAGATAAACTTTTATGAGAAAATAGTTTTGACAAATGATCGAATAATGGTTATATATAGACTTCAGGACCATATCACACTATCTAAAGATAATGGTTCGGATAATAACAAAAACAAAGTCTACAAAATCTTGTAACAAACCCTTTAAATGCCACCCATGGCCGATTTTCATACTAATCTTTCAATAAAATTTCGGGCCGCAAGCTCGTGTTTGACTTGCTTGTGATCAAGATGCCACCAGTCTGATGGAGAAAGGCATCGATTCCATCACCATCCTCCATTTCAAGCTGCATATATCAAGCATAATAGCATCATAAAGTGGCAAATATTAAAGGAAAGAATAGACTATACAAATACACAAAAAAGATAGAATGTTTAACCAAGTCGGGATACTCCTCAGGACGCACACGGCGGCCATCAAACAAGAAGGCTGTGGCGTTAATGTCCATTGATTTTCGGTTGCAGTAAGCAATCATAAGCTTCTTAAGCTTAGTACTTCGCTTTATCTTAAAGAACATTTCATTCCCATCCTAATATATTCATTAAAAAGGTTACTAATAATAATGGTTTAGATACATATCACCAAGCATACAATGTAAAGGTATCAAACAAGAGAGATGCATAAACAAAACACAATATAAACAACAATGAGATATTGAATCCAAAAGGAAACCGGAAGGAAAACCAACACTTAAGACTTGGTTTAAAGTTGTTATGAAGAAAAAGAGAGAGAGAGATAACCTGTGACATGACCTTGATGTTGATGTGAGTTCCTTCTTGGTCTCCTGGCTTCTTGTCGTCGTCATGTGTTGCATCCATTTGGTCTGCGAGAGAGAGTGAAGGAAAACGTCGTCGGAGTTAAAAGAGAGAAGGAATCTGTTAGCGAGAGTGATGGTTGGGAATAGATCAAATGGCTATAAAGACTCCTTCTATGCAATAACTTTAAATAAACCTCATTCTAAAAAAAATGAAAATGTTTTTGATTAAGTTTTAACGGTTTTTTTGGTGTTTTAGGATTTTGAGTCTTGACCAAGAAATGTCATTATTATCGACCTGAAATCATATTGAACCAATTTTAATCAACGCAAAAAAATAAGATATAAGGAAAAATTAAGGTATTAATCAATGCAAAAAATAAGATAAAAGGAAAAATTAAGCTCCCACCTAGAATCATTAGGCTACATTTATACTTAATATTTATTTACACTAATATTTTTTACTCAAATAGGATAATAAATCTATGAATTAATTTAGTTGGAACTTCACTAGTTTACTACTAAATAAAATTTTGTAACGATTATTATTTTATGAGTAAAATAATAACAACAAAAATACAGATTTTAAACATAATTATTTCTGAAAATGTTAGTCTATTGAATAATAATTTATATAGGCTACGTATAAACATTGATAAATATTGTTGCGTAATATATATATATATATATATATATATATATACACACTAAATATTTCATACTCAAATAAAATAATATTTCTATAAATTAATATTTAAAGCCTAATTAATTTTTCTGAAATTTTAGTCTATTGAATATTACTTTGTAAAGAGTATACAATATTTATTTATATTGTGCAAATTCAAAATATCGAAGAAGAAGTACCATATACTAGACATAATATTATCTTTATATTGTAATTTGTTCTTATACAACTACCATTACTTAGTACAATTAGTTTTGGTATAAATAGTAGGGAAAATTCCATATTAATACATCAACTAAATTATTATTAGTTTTTTAATACACCAACTTTTTGATTGCCCAGAAAAATACACCAACTATTTTATTTGTTCATTTTAAAACGCGAACTATTTTAGTTTCTTTTTTTAAATCACAAACTCAAATCATCTATTCATTTAACCAAATCACCGTTAGTTGACCGTCAGTTGATCGTTACATATTTTTTCTATTTTATTAAAAAGATACTTTAAAATTATGTAAAAATCCAACAAAAATTACAAAATTCGAAAATATACAAGAGGTTCACAATAAAAAAAATTAAAAATAAAAATGAAATTTTTTTCACAAATTAAATTTAAAAATTGTTATTTTACTATCTTTTAATTGTTTATGATTTTAAATTGTGAAAATATTATTTTTTTGAAACTTTTATTTTTGTTACAGTCTTTTTATATATTCTTAAATTTTCTAATTTTTTACATAATTTTAAAGTATTTCTTTATTAAAATAATAAAATTTATATTTTTTTAAAAAATAAACTAACGGTCAACTGATCAACTAACGGTTATTTGGTTAAATGGATAGATGATTTGAGTTTGTGATTTAAAATAAGTAAGTAAAATAGTTTGTGGTTTAAAATGAACAAATAAAATAGTTGGTGTATTATTCTGGACAATAAAAAAGTTTGTGTATTAAAAAACTAATAATAATTTAGTTGGTGTATTAATATGGAATTTGCCCTAAATAGTATTACTACGTAAGTACAATTACTTTTGGTATAATCGGTACTACTACAACTACTAGATATTTCCGAATTGTTATTGATTATTAATTTGTTTTCACTAAGTATTTCATGTTTTCAGAAAATAATATATATAAAAAAATATAGTACAAAGTATATATAAACTATAAAAAAAATTGTAATATGAGAACATAGTAAGACAAAATAACATAATGAGATAAAAGAACACAACAGGACAAAAGACATGTGTTCAAAAAAACATGTGCATTTTTGGCAAATACAACGCAATTGTGGCTAAACCCTATATGAATAATATACTATTGATTATACCTTTTACAACTGGTTTTAAATTAATAATTTATATGTTATTACATACTAAAATTTTAAAATTTTATTATGTTTACATATAAATCTTTTTATGTATGATTGGGCAACACACTCTTTCTTTATCAAAAACAAAAATCACAATGTTAAAAATGTTATAAGAGTATAAGGTAAAATTTATGATGTATAGCTTAAATATGTTTGATTAGTCAAAAATATATAATTGTTTCGTTTTGATTTGAATAATGTTTTGTTTGATGTATCACGTTCAAATTATATTGTGCGTTACAAATCAACATAAGTTTAGCTTTATAGTAGAATATGATATCTTATACAAAGTTGACAATTGTACCTATATGGTGGAGATATTATTGGATTAGTCTTCCACACTTGTAAGCATGTATGTATATATAAGTTAGCAATGTCACTTGCTTACATAATTATAACATCTAAAGAAAAAGAAAAACACAAGAAATTTTTTCATATTATTTGGCTGATGTGACTAGAAGAATACCAAAACAAAAAATGCATATTGATATTATTATTATAATTATGTGGTATATATACCAAAACAAAAAATACCACACTAAATTTAAAAACAAAAACGAAATATTTTTTTACATTGAAATATTGTTCGTTACTACTCCCACGTTTCATTTGTAAGATTGTTATGCCTATTTAAACGTTTGAAAATATTGTAATATGGTGTTTTTTAATAATAGAAAAGATATATGTATGAAATTGTGTCTGTTCATTTTTTAATCATTTTCTTAATTATGAAACAGACGATATTTTATGAAGACTGAGTTGATTTACTTTGTATTTTCACGGAGTTGAAATACTTTTATGGTTAATCTATTCATTTGACCATATAACAAAAGAATTTTGGCCATTACATTATAATTTAATTTTTCCTATAGAAAAATGTTGATGTCATCACCCACAAGCAAAAGTTAATTTTCTACTATATATAGATTTTGTTGGTATGTTATGTACACCAAAACAAATTAAATATCACACTAAACTTAATATACTTTGGTATGTATATTTTACTTTGTAACATTTTTAATAAATTTTATGAAAAAATGGACATTATATGATTTTGATCATAATTAACTTTATCTCATTTATGTGTAGCGTTTATGTCAAAATTGGGCCGTAACGGGCCTTAATTGTTTTACTTTAGATTACCAAAAAGGCCTATTAAAAGTCCAATATATACAAATTTGTTTTTTTCGATTTATATATTCGTATTAAAATACATAAATCTAAATCGTCTTCCGTCGTCCGTTTTTGAGGTTTTGCCTTCTTCTTCTCCAAATCTTAATTATTCCTCGCAAAAAAAAAATTAAAATTTAGCTATTAGGGGTTTCTAAAACTCTCACTCTCATATTCGTAGATTTCACGAACTTGCTATTTTATGATCTCAATCATTGAAATCTACAATTTTCCGAAAAACGCAGCGTTTAAGAGTAATAGTTGCTTCTATTACACAAGCAGCAAGAGTTGATTTTGATTTGTCTTTGAGTAATAGTCATGTTCTCATTGAAATTCTTATTTAAGTGTAGTGTTAGTAGAAATAGTGATGTATTAATTGGGTTTTTTTTGTAATTATTGTTGTCTTTTTTTTGTTAAAATAGTTTCATGACAAGGTTCAATGATTCCGTGGAAGCGAATGATCCTATTTTTGGAGAAGAAGATAAATCAGTTAGTACACATGGAGGAGACAACATATGAGAAGAAAGTGCTTGTTTTGTTTGGAACAGAACATAATAAACATTATAGACAAAGTAATTCTAAGAAACAATGAAGATCATGAGATGATGGACACAAACCAAAAAATATCAAATATTTGTGATCTAAGTCGATAATACAATTAACAACAACAAAAACTTTAGTAAATCGAAAACAAATTGAGTAATGAAACAATAAAATACTCTAGTAGTTTTTGTAACATAAATGTTTTACTTAATTTTTCATTTTTTTGTCATTACATTGTAGTTTTCTATTAACAAGAAAACATATACTATATTTTTTTAAGGTTTTGGGTGTAATTTTGAAAATTTAAGATTTGTGGTATTTATGAGAAAAAAAACTTTTTAATGGTATTTGTAAAACTTTCGAAAATCTGTGCTAATTGTGTTAAAAAAACTTTTTTTAGTGGTATTCATAAGAATTGCCCTTAATAAAAACTAAATTTAACAAGATTTTTTGTGACCTAGCATATAATTTTCACAATATGTTCGTGTATTCTATTAAAGGAGATCATGAGATAATGTTAGGGAGAATTATAAAACTACACCATTTGAATTACATTTCATAAAACTACACCATTTCCAAAATACTTCACAAAAGTAAACATTCAAAATTAAATCCAAATAAACCTTACCCAAACAATCCTACCCCCTTAATACTATACTCTAAACACTAATTAGCGAACCCAAATGAAAAGATTTTAATTTTGGTAATTTTTAAAAGGGTAAATCAAGCTTTTAAAATTTTGAAAGGGTGTAAACTTGTGAAAATATTGAATTAGATGTAGTTTTGTGAAGGGAGGCTTGAAAGGGTGTAGTTTTGTGAATTTCTCATAATGTTATATCTTTAAACATTAAAAAGGAAAATAAAGTGATTGGGGAGACGTAGAGGGATCATGCAAATTAGATAAAGGAGGTAACGATCGTTAACGACCAACACTTAAGAAGACATTAAGTTTAAGGTGACAATTATATCTTTAAGGAAAGATATAATTGTCTTTCTAAACCTGAAAATGATCTCATTTGCAAATACAAACTAAAAGTACCCTACTTATATTTAGAAAACTTAAAATGACCTTTGGAGCCAATTTATTAGTATGAGATTTTAAAATCTAGGAACTATTGTTAATTGTATGAAATTTATTTTATTTTATAAAATTTCTTAACTTTGTAAATGTTTAAACGTAATAACCTTATATTATCGAAAAATTTGATGCCTTATTTTCCGATGGTTTAACTTACGGATAATGTTTTGGTTCCGGATTGGTTTGGAAAGATGATAAAGTCAATTATATTTTAACAAGGTGGGATATATTTCTTTTTTTACCTATTTTGGTGGGATATTCTTTGATATTTGTTTTCATTATATTTTTCTATAACTCATATTATAAAATGCTTAATATATATTTTCTATTGAGAAATTCCTTAGAATACCATCAAAATAAGTTTTTGTTTTGAAAATACCATTAAAAAATTTTTTTAACAAAAAAACCATTAAAAATTTTTTTATAACAAAAATACCATCAAAAAGTAGTAGTTTACAAAAATACCACAAATTCAAAAAACGAGTTTTAACACTTCTAGATTTTAAATTTTTTCATTTAGGTTCGCTATGTAGTGTTTAACGTATAGCTTAGAAGGGATAGGGTATAATTTTTTTAAGGTTTTGGGTGTAATTTTGAAAATTTAAGATTTGTGGTATTTATGAGAAAAAACTTTTAATGATATTTGTAAAACTTTCGAAAATCTTTGCTAATTGTGTTAAAAAAACTTTTTTTTAGTGGTATTCATAAGAATTGATCTTTTCTATATTTAAATCAATGTCATTCATGTAATAAAATATTTTTCCTAAAGGCATTCTTATACTAATACTTCACAATTAATAGTATAGATCGTGTTTTTAAGAAATAATCAAAATTTTATATTTTTGTTTTCTATTTTCTGATTTGTTATAGTAAATTTTAACAAACTGTATAATTAATTTTAACCAGAAAAATAACTGTATATTTAAACTCCCTCATTTTCTTACATATCGAGTTTGAACCAATTTAATTAGGTTTCCGAAACTTAGCCCATTATAAAAGGATACTATCCATCACCATCAAACTCCGTTACTTTTTTTTTCACTTCCCCGTTACATTCTCCGTCAAAAGTCTTCCCTTCTTTGATATTTTGATTTTCTAACACCGTAAATTACCGTTTTACCCTTCAACTAATCGTTAACCTAATTAGACACGGCGGCGACAAACAAAGACGAAGGAGAAGATAGAGTAGGAGCGAAAATGGCGACGGCGATCCGATTTCTCGATTCGCTACTTGATACGGTTTGTTCTCTGAATCTTCGTTCAATTTCTTTTGATTTCCGACTTCGTTTTCGTCGTTAATCTCAGTTTTTGCTCATTGTTTTGCAGCAATAGAAGCTTCCTGTTATGAATCGATTGGAGATTCAAGCTTATATGTTCAAAAGGTTATTTCGCTTCCAAGCTCTGATAAACATTTGTAATCTCTTCTCTGGTGCCTGCTAGTTATGGAGATTTTAGAGGCTGATTAAGGAAGTTGCTTAGAGTTTAGTATAGTTTCTTGATATGTATCTGGTGGGAATATATTGTACAAGTGGTGTAGACTTTGTTAAGATTAGAAACGGGTTTTGGCGTGTAGTCGAATGGTGTTGTTTTGTTTAGATTCTTAGCTGAGAATTTCTGTAGATGAAATTTTAGATTGTTACTAGAAATCCTTTTTCTTTGCTTAGGTTTGTATTCTGTCTGTGAAGTGTGAACTCAAGTGTGTTGGCTTTCACATGTAGGACGCGCTAGGAAGCTTTTTTCCGTTTTGGAGCAAGGATACACAAATGAATTGCATCATACAGCTTTTGTGAAGTTGATGATTGAATTAGAAGAACTCGTGAAAGCTGCAAAACGAGAAATTAATGACACTTTGGAAGATAACTCCACTGAATCCCGACAAGAGACCACTGATCCGCCTCTAGGATCACGTACCAGTGAGAAGTCTGATGAATAAACTGACAAGCAGCCAGCAGGATAACCATGATACGGATTTTGGGACAAGGAATAATTCCTGCAAATTATCAAGTGTGGATTTTCGACTCTCTAGAGGCATTGCACAAGTATAAGAAACCATAAAAAGATAAATTAGAACATTGCATTTTTATGTTGTATTTTACTGGTATTGAGGTGTTGATTCCAAATTCATGATCTATGGGATCTTGTTTTGTCAACAGGTGAACGAAGGAAGCTGTACGAAAGATATATCGATTTTTTATAAGGTGATTTGTCATGTACTCTTATTTGGTGATCTTTATCTTTGGCAAGCGTCTTTTATTTATTTATGTGTTTTACCTTCTTCTTGGGTTTGTTTGGCGCTGGATCAAATATTTCACCGTAGTTTATCTGTGTGCAGGTGTTGAAAGAAGAACTGAATTACCCCTGAAGCACTTGTAGGAAGAGGGACGTGCAACTTATGCATTCCAACGAGAGCTTGACAATGGTATAGTTAATTTTACTAAGGTATTCCTATGTTTGATAAGAGTTATTAGCCTAGTGGATTAAGCTCACTAATTTTGCTCCTATAATTGATGGTTACTGGTTAGGCTATTCAATCTAACCCAACAGTAGGTGAGGCCTGGAAGCGGAGAAGACATGTGTGGCCTGGAAGCGGAGAGGACAGGCTCTTGGGGAATTTTATGAGGTTAGTGGTTCCATGTGTTCTCTGCTCCTTTCGACTGCCATTTATGCACATTTATTGATCGATAAATAATATAATTTGGACAAGCCATTAATCTTCTGATTGATGTATGTGTTTAAGTCTGTCTAGTTCTTGCATTTTATGGTAATAATCCAGAAACGTTTCTTGTACATACTTTTAAGTTACCCTTTGGTCATAGGTGGTTGAAGATTTTACTAAAGCACCGTGTGATTTATGTACTAGGCTGGTCTTTATAGCATTGAGAGACATTATTCACCTACAATTGTTTTTGGCAAATTTATTTTGAGGAAAGCTATCCAAGCAATAGAGAACTCAATAGAGTGCTTGTACCTACAAAGTTCATGCTGTTGGAGAGTATAGAGATGCGGTAAAAAAAATTGATAACTTTATGGATGCATTTTATAATTTGAAAAGCCTCTCTCTTAATATTCTTTTTCTTGAATATGCGCACAGGAGGACTATAACACTACAACAGTGGATGTTGAACTTGATCGAAATCTGCTCTTCAATGCTTAGCATTTTTTATCAGGTTCCAAAAAAATGTTTTCGTTGTTAATAACGTCGAGGTTAAACTTGATTGAAAGCTCAATAATTGAATGTTACTTTCTTGCTACATTATTTGTTTGTAACAACCTATAATGATTGATAGGATATTAAATTACTATGTTCTAACTTGTACTGCTTTTTTACCCTCTTCTTCCCTGTATGTAATAAAAAAACTGGATTCGTTTGGCAAAAGAATCCAACATGATTTGTCAGTGGATTCTTTCTTCTCTTGTCCCATAAAATTCGGTTAACGTTTTGTTTGTCTTGTGGCTAAACTTTGTATATTTCTATTTTGATCATTTGTGTATCTTTGATTTTTTTTTTTCAGCACCGTATGTACGTATGTATGTATGGCTGGTTTGTCCATAATAGAAATTGCTCAAAAAGGTTTCAATAGCTTTTTTTGGATTTAAAACGTCAAGATATAAAATAATCAAATATGATGCTTAGCCACAACAAAACAATGGTCCAATAGAAATTTGTAATCGTTGAGGAACATTTATTCATATGATAATTGCCCTATATTATTATTATTATTATTATATGATCAACCACCTCTATTAATTTTTAAACCAAAAAAAAACCTTTATTATTGTTACACAGGTCAATAATTGTAATGCTTATATGACCCTATTTTATATGCTTTGTAAAATACATTCTATAATGATAACATATTTAATTTAATAAAATCCATGACTTTTTAGTATAACACCAGAATAAATGCATTGCTTGCATAATATCGTTAACTTCTGTTTAAAGTTTAAACCCAAATAACTTATAACTATTCATTGATTTATAGAAATTAATTAATTTTTACATAATTCAAGTTTGAACATTATTTTAGCAACTTCAACTAAATATTACAAATACAATGATTTATCACAACTCTTTATATTTGTCAAATTGATTTTAAGGCAATCAGGTTAATGGCTGAGGCCTGAGTGTAGCCTTTCTATTCAAAAAGAAGTAAGTACAAGATACAAATTTTCTGTAGAGTTTTTGATTTCTCTTAGAGAAAGTTAAAACCTAATTCAAAAATGCCATCCTTGCGTTACAAGTTACTCGTCCATTCTTCTCTTTATGTTTCTTTCGACTCTACAACATGTTAAAGGAAACACAGAGATTAACCAAATGAGATAGAGAAACAGAGATGAGTTATCTTTAAGCACACGCTACACATCATTGGTTTGATCAAAATCCTTCTAACACGGTTTAGATTCACCCGAATTAATTTAGTTTGGCTTAATCAAATGAGATTTGGTATTAGCTAGGTCTAGAAATAGATCTGAGTTAACTTGTGAAAAAGGTCTCAAGAAGCTAAATGAGAGTTTCTTGTTTGAGAACAACACCGGGTTTTTCAAAAATACCATATCCTTTTTCAAAAATAAACAACTCTAAATACTAAAGTTTTGACGGAAAAAACTTTTTAGTGGTATTTTTTGCCTTGAAAAACTTGTTAGTTGTTATGTTTGATGTAAGAAAGTATTTTAAAAGAAGTTTATCAGTAAAATAACACACACAAATCTTGTGTATGTATTGCATACTTATGTTGAAACAAGGATAAAAACAACTTGAAATGAATGTACTCAAATAATTTTAAAACCATAAAAAAATTATACAAAGATAAATTCAGAAAATAATCATTACAGTAACACACACACACACACACACATGTACTAAAATCATCATCCTGAGTGCATTATCAAATTACACATATATCATATATACATTCATGTCCCTAATAATGTGGAAAATAATAAAAATGCTACAACAATATGTGGTTTTACTATTAGGCAGTGTCATAGTGTCTGCGATGATGATGATGATGCTTGTGTTTCTTACGATGTCCATGATGATGCTTATAGGTTTCGACACCATGCCTATCTTTGTGACGACCAAAACAATACTCGTACCAATCATAGCATGGATCAAAAAGTCCCTTTTGATGCATGAGCCAGAGCAAAACACAAGCTGATAGACAAATTAAACCGTTAATTCGTGTTATTATAGAAGCGTTTTTTTTGTGGTTTAAACTGTTTGTAATGCTTACGGCCGCCGACGACGAGAAAGAGGAAGAGGAAGAACTTAACAATCCAGCCTAAACAAAAGTGTTTGGTGTGGCAGCTTAAGTCGAAGAAACTCGAGCACTTTTTTCTACACACACATATATATATATATATATATATATATATATATATTAAAAAAGGTCGATAACTTAACTTTGTGGTTATAAAAATTAAAAAAAAGGTTTGTAAAAAATGTGTAACCTGCAACTTTTTCCGGTGAAGAAATAGACGAAACGGTCCCACCAACCAGGACTAGTCTCTGGAATCTGAAATGTAGTACCATGCATGTTAAAAAAGATACTAATCAATACTCAATGATGTGACGACAACAATGTGGAGGAACCTGAGTTGAGTTGTGGAAAACTGTCGATGTCGTGTTGAACTGACGTTCGGCTCTGTCTACTTGGTTGAACTCAGCATCCTTGAGTATAGCTATACAATTAAAAAGAAGAAACCATATATAAACATTTTATAAGAGAGTTAATTAGAACTTGTTACTATGGTAAATGTAGAGTCACCAGTGCACGAGTAGTTTGCAGCTTGATCACTTGAAGCCATCAACTTAAATGACCGAGTCGTATTTTCTTTCGGTTTCATAGTGAATAATTGTTTATTTCATCTCTTCTGACAATACTTGTTTTTTACAAGTTTTAACTACGGATTACCTCAACGGAAGATAGGTTCTTCGAGCAATTCACCTGCGATAGAGAAAACCATATGCGATTAACATGAAAACTTTTATCGCTAGCAAAGTAACATTGAGGAATAGGTTTCCAAGTATTACCGCTAAGCTATAAGATGCTTCCACTTCACCGGTGTTTTTGGTAGTGACCATAACTTCTCCGAATTGAGTCAGTGCCTCGAATGTTGGTATAGTTATGTTTATGATCTCACCGGGGCTAGCTCCTGCAACCATATGAAAGGTTATATCCCTTTACTTTAAAAAAAATGACGAAGGTTATTAGTTTTTACCTTTGGACAACATATTTGATATCATCTGCATTTAATTCTATCCTTAGATTTGTGTTAAGTGTCTCTGTGATTCCAATGGATAACGATTGAGGTCCCGCGTTCTGTATCATGTAAAAAGTGTAAGCCGAAAACAAATCTTATATTATATTATACTAAACTGATTTAGAAACTAGGAAAAAGATGGAAACATAAGTACTGGATGTTGATTGATCCTCTCAAATCTTCCTTGCAAAACATACTTAGGACGTTGGTGCGCGGCGATCAGATTCACATCCTCCTGGAACAGAATGGTTAGTAAATAAGTATAGATGTCTGAAAGCTAAAATATATATATATATATATATATATATATATATATATATAAAGTAGTAACCTCGAGTAAATTCCATAGTTGTTCACGCAAGCATGCAACTCCCGGATTGTGCATAGCAAAAGTTTGGTTGGGAGTTGTAAGCTTCATAGCCAACACCGATTTTATCACATAGTTTACCATCAAGTGAAAACCTCATTTTCTCAAGCAGCATCCAACTGAAATAATCATCGTTACGAAATTAGCAAAAATATAATACTAATCAAAATAAAAAAAATAAAAAAAAAAGAAATGATCATCAATATATATATATATACTCTATACAAAATATATAAACATAAATATATCCTTGCCTCTCGCAGTCTCCTACAACATCACGACCAGCTTCTCGATCGCACCTTCGAGTCGTAACGAACTCATCACGAGGTTTGTACGCTACATCCTAAAAAAAAAAACATATAATTAAAATTAATTACACACGATAAATGAATAACTATATATACAAGAAACACAACAATATGAATATTAATTATTATTAAAATTAAACAATAAAAACAAGAATAAATAATTAAATATAGTAGTATAATATTATGGATCTTTCTTACACTCAAGTAATGAAGATCAAAGAGAGCATATACATACAGCTGATTATATTTCTTGACGGTTATAATCGGTGGGTCCCTTAAGATTTGCATATTGGTAGTCGAATTCTCTTCAACCTCAACCTCTTTAACCTCTGCTTCAATTCATTTCCACTCTATATTTACATTTTAAAAAAAAATATTAACGTACGGATTCACTAGGAACAACGAGATTCAAGACGATCTTAGATATGCAGTTGAGATTCCCTCCTGGTTCGGATGTCTTCTCACACTTTTCTACTTTTGATTTCGACTGAATCTGAGTTCCCTCTGCGATGAATAATATTACACAACCAATCTCCACCGCACGTTTCATTCTCTTTTTCATATAGTGAATACCACGTCACGGCGGCGACGACACGGCACGGCGGGTGGGGTTTAGATACTGAAAATAATCCGATGGAAGTGGTTTTTTTTGTAAGTGAAGAAGCGAAACAATAAAAGGGAGAAACGATGATGATTTATATATAATAAAGGAAACCAAGAGATATGAATAGCGTCGGTCTGTTGGAGAGAGAGAGAGAGAGAAGGCTAATTTCATATTGTGGGCTTTTATTGGGCTTTTCACACAATTATGGTTAATTTAATTTTTGTGGGCTTTTTTACACAATTACTTTATGTTTTTGCTTTTATTGGTCACAATTTTATTAAAAGTACCTATATTTTCGTTACGTTTCTGTATTTGATTTGGGGAATAGAAAAAGGATTAAACAAAAAAAGGAATATTAATTTCGTTGGATACTGTTTCTTTTCTAACAAAATATATATCTTTATACATATGTTACAAAATATATCTTGTTTTCAAAGCTAATATTTGCTAAAGTTTCACTTTGGGGGTGTATTTAATTGATTAAAAGAAAGAAAGGACATAGTTATATTAAAGCATAGTAATTAAGGTAAAGAAGTTAGAAAGCATGATTAATAATAATACAGGTAATGTCTTCTATATGTGTTTTTGCTAAAATGTCTTCTTTTAATGTCTTAGCTATTTCTTCTATTCAACCAATAGTGTGTGTGTGACTTTAAAACGTTTTACTTAGTGTCGATAAATCACTTAACATGTTTGTTGATGTTAGGTAATGGATGTCATATTAACTATGTTTGCTTTCTATTCACATGAAAACAAGGAAGCTTTTGAAGGTAAGCCTAAACACATTATCGAAACAGAATCCTTAATTAATTATAGATAGTGAAAAACATTACCTCGAACTTGAGCTTAGAAGCCCCTTTTTATGTTGCTTGCACACTGCAGTTGGTACTTATGTTAGGCTTTCTTTTGAAGTATATGGCTTTCTTCTGAAAATTTGATTGAATCGTATCGTGTATTTAAAAATGGAAAATAAAATCTACCTAAGCTCTAAAAAGATCAATAGAAAATATACCAAAGTAAGATAACAGACCTGGAGAGTATTAAGATGAGGCTCAAGATCTCCAATGATTGTAGCAAGTCCTGTAACAGCAGGAAGACCGTCATAATTATAAGATATAATTCGAAGATAAAACGGACCAGTACATGCCTGAACAAATTTCAAGAATATTAAGCTTGAACATGTTTTTGATAAACCAAATAACTCATATTCCATTTTATGAATACATAGATGTAATAAGTGAAGGTGAAAACCAAGTATAAGTGGATGGTAATAAAATCTTATTTCCCAACTAACTCCTGCAGGATTCCCCAAAAGCCAACATAAACAAGGGAAGAATTACCTGAACACCGGATTGCGTCTCATGCATGAATTCAAACAACTTCTGCAAAACATTCTTCAGAAACTTCCAATGAGCCCTTAAGAATCTTGAAATATTGTCCAACAACATACCTGAAGCAAAACAATGGTTGTTCATTGAAAAAATACAAAGCATCACTGAAAACATATATTTTACATGTAAAACATATATTTTACATGTTCTAGAACCAGAAATAGACCCAATAGCCCAGCAGCATATAGTGTTCAGATTTTTCCATGTCCATTCCTCCCCACTCAACTGTTTGCTTATAGCTTACTCAACATCTTAAAAGCAACAACAACAAAAGAAGACATGAATGAACATGGTCGGCTAAGACTTTAACACTACAAGATAAGGCTACTTTGCATGTAAGCATTTATTAACAATTCTAGTTTAACTTGTAAAAAACGAAGGGATACTATATTGGTCTTCTCCTACAAAGAGATACATTTCGTAGTCACTACACTTAAATCATAATCTTCCAAATCCTAATACTCAATATATTTGACAGATACAACCATTAGTACCCTTAAGTACATGTCTTTCGGATTCTTCGTGATTAAGATGTGAGACGTAGATTAATGTTTCCCGGATTATCTGCAAACAGTATTATTAACTATGGTAATAAAAGAAGAAATTGCATCAACTGCGGAAAAGTATTATTAACTATGGTAGATCGCATTGCCTTGAATACTTCAATGTCATCAAATATTTTTGGGTGCAGATTCTAGGATTTGTACATGTGACTGAAAACAAAGAACATAGAGAACATTACTATGTTGACATGCATTATATATAAAAAAAAAACTAGAAAATTGATAGCATACTATCATCCCTCGGTTACACATGTTAGGCCTAAAATTACAGGAATAACCACATGACATATATTAACACAACATGAATAAAAATTACCTTGAAAAATGACGTGAAAAATAGTGTCAGGTTCTGGATAAAAGCCTAGAGATTAGAGAATATATGCCGTCATCTCGAAATGTTAACATACAAATGTGGGATGGCCAGAATCTAAAATACATAAAAAAATCTTACATGCTCTTCGCTACTACCAGTTGAATATGCCTCAGGGATATTTAAATCAAGTGGGAGAGGTACCTGCAGACATGAAAACATAATACAATACATAACCAATTAACGATCAGAAAGAATACATTAATCAATTAAAAGTGAGACTTTGTAGTAGGGACATAAATCAAACAAAACCGAGAAAACAAATGGAAGCAAAAAAAAGAAGAAGATAACCAGCAATTGATTCATGAAAAGGTTGTACATCTTGACATACGAACTTACCTTAACAAGCAATTCCAAAACAAACCTTATTAAGTAAGTGAGAGTTACCCGAAGTGCAAAAAACTTGGTATGAATATGAACCACTTGAAGCCAAAGTATCTTCATGATTAACTTTCAAATAATCCCTCAATATATTTATCAGCAGCAGCTCTCTGCAAAATTAGTTATTACATAGAAACATTATTCACACACATCCAACAACAACAACAAAAACAGAGAAACAAACTCAAAATCATAAGAAAAGCGCATCAATCAATGGCTTATCACAACATTTGTATCAATGCCCTTTTAGAATAAGATTCTTTAAAACCGTCCCAACACAAATCTCCTAAGATAACGCAATCGCCAAAATCTGATTTTTTTTAAGGAGAAAAGAGAATAAGCTTGAAAGTCAAGATAACAACAGAAGTAGCTTAAAATCCTCAAAGGAAAGGAAACAACATTAGCAAATTTGAAACAAAACAAATTGGCAATATAAAGAAGCTTCTCTGAATGTTCATATAAGCCATTGAAGAAGTTTCTATGAGCTTAAACCTAAAGCAGGTTCGAAGAGGAAGAAACACTTGCAAAATCGAATCTATGATACAACGAAAAGAGAGATCCAGAGATTAAGAAAGGTCTGTTACCCTGAGAAGAGGAGGAACAAAGTAGGAAGCATGTGACGAGACAAGCCTTTCAAGTGCTACACGCGCCGCCGCATCCGCAATGATGGAAGTCTCGATGTGCCCTAATTTCTAAATACGGCCACGTGTCACAAAAACCCTAATCGGAGCTACGCCGGAGAAGAAGAAGAAGAATGATGATGAGATAAATGAAGCGCAAACTTGAGGGTGGAAATTTTATCGGTTATTTATTGGGCCTTTTAATATTGGGCCTTTTAGTTATTGGGCTTTTTTACCGTTAATCTATTATGACCGTTAGTTTTTGTTTCACAAATTTCCATTTTAAAAATTTTAGGTTGTGAATCATTGGACTAATTTAAATAAACAATAATAACATTTTTTGTTGACTTATTTTACGGAAAAAATCCCAATTGACCATTATAAGTAGGGTGTTCAATGTGGCAAAACTCGAACCGAACAAACCGAACTGAATAAATCTAACCGGAATTGATTTTGGATACACCGTAAAAACCGTATGAATATCGTTTTTTAAAAACCGTATGATACAAATATGGTTTGGTAAATAACCGATTAAACCGAAAATCGAAAAAAATCCGATTAATTGCAAAATATGATATAATAGATAATATTATTATAGTATAGATGATTATAAATACACATATGATAATATGATGTATATGTAACGTAAATCTAAATAAATTTTAGTTCCTAATAATATATATATATTATATATAATTCAATTCTAATTATGAAATACTTTAGTTTTCTTTCAGTAAATACAATCGTTAAAGATAATGATGTCACTTTGACTATAAAATTGTTATTATATCTTATTGTATTTTGTTTTTATTTTATGTTATAAATCGATACTATCCAAACAAAATCAAACCATGTAGTTTCAATACGGTAAACATTTTTTATAAACCGTAAAACCAAAAAACCAAACCGAAACCGTACCGAAATTCGAGTTGAACACTCCTAATTACAAGGTTTGAAGAGATTATTGTGCTAATCTATAAGGTAATGTTATGTTAGTGTCTTATTGGGATTTTATGATTGTTAGTTACCTTTAATTTTTTTGGTCCACAAATCTCCTACTTTTCATTTTTTCTTCTTTGTTCCACAAATTAATTTTTTTCAACAATTTAATTGGGCCGTAAAAAGGTTTAATATAAAAAGGTTTAACATAATCTTTTCCTTTTTACATTTTTTATTATCACCCAAAACGTGTAATATACTTAATTTTTTTTATTCCCCAATTTTGAAAATAACAATTGAAAGAAAATACGTTTTTTTGTTAATCAACTTAAAAAAATATAAAGTCCAAGTCTGTTAAACATACCTACCATGTAATATAATAAAATTTTGACTCAAGCCTCTGCTTTTATTTTCGAAAGTAACAGAGCAAGAAAGAACAAAAAGCAGATGTTTGGAAAGGAGAATTTGAAGCCTAAGGTACGACACAAAGTCTCTGTCTAAATCTTTTGATCTTCAGTTTCAGAGTTCCCACCTGTGTAAAGATCAAATATCAAATCAATTAAACACCAACAACTACACATATTCAAAGACCAAAGGCCACATTACACTAAAGCTAGTTACCAAGTTGTCTCTTGAGGCCCCTTTTGTAGATCTCTGCGACACCCCTTGCTGTATCAGCAACACGAGTTTTGATCTCCAATATTTTCGAATCCATATACTCTTTATGTTTTGACACCGAATCGATAAGTTCAAGGAGTTGCGAAGCACGAGCTTTAACTTCTTCGTCACACTTTTTCTCAGATTCTTGCAGTATAAGCTCAGAGTTTCTCAGAAGCTCCGCAGATTCTTCCTCGGCGATCTCAACATTCCGAGCCTCGGTTATTACGCTCTCCAACATTGTTTTCGCCTCAGAGTTGCATTTCTTAGACATGTCTCGAATTTCCTTCTTCGCAAGATCCATCTTTTCATCGAGTTTGTTTTTCTGTGACTTAACCGACTTGTGAAGACTCTTCTTCGATTCGATCTTTAAATCAGTTTCAAAATCCTGTTGTTGAAAAGTGGCCAGCTCGTCCATCTTCTCCATCGAGCTTGCTTTGACACTGCCGAGTAACGAACACAGAGCCGGTTTCAACACGGATTTATACTCCACACCCATCACTTCTCCAAGTGATTCTCCTCCTTCGTTAATAGCGTACTGAATATCGATCTTTAACCTCCTAAGAGCATTGTTACAATTAATGGCAAGTGTCTGCAACTGATGAATCTGTTTATTAATCTGAGAATTAAGCTCCCAAGCTTTCTGATCCCAACCATCTCTAGCAGATTCTGTCTCGGCGACGTCGCGTTCCACTTCTACTAACTCTCTTCTCATCATATCCATGTCTCGCACGTTAAAGCTCTGATTCACAACGTTCTTCTTCAGCTCCTTGTTCTCCTCACAGATAAGCTCTGTCTCTGCTTCCATGGCTTTGGCTTCCATTGCTTTCTTCTCTACAAGCTTCTCGATCCCGCGAGTTTTATCAACAAGTTCAACAACAAATGTGTGCATCTTGTACACATCTTGCTCGAGAATGGCTTTAACGCTTTCACAAGACTCTTTCATCGAAGGACCTTTCTTCAGTGACTCGGCCTTACACTCCAACTCGCTGTAAGCCTTCTCCAAGGCAGAGATTGTTTCGGAGAAATCGGCTCTCTCGGCTTCGAATTTTCTCAAGAAATCGGAATCAAGCTCCTTAACAGCATCATCCTCACCGCGAATGAAGTGTAGATAGCTTTTCGCCGCGAAGTTAATTATGGAGTCAGCTTTGTGAGCGGAGGCGAGTCTCGAGGAGGCGTGTTGGCGATAACGAGCGCACTCGACAAGCCAGTGAGCAACGACGAGAACGGTAGGCCAATTGTGAGGGGTGTTGGCTACGCGGAGGCTAGATTTAGTTAGCTTGTAAGGACATTTCATCGATTTAATGAAGAAGATGACTTCCTCGTCCCATTTCAAAGGATCGCAGGGATAATCGACGGCGGAGAGGAGGAAAATTAGGATTTCGGAGATGTCTTTAACGGAAGGGACAGAGTTTGATCGGAGAGAGATTGAGAAGTTTTTTGAAGAGAGGAAAGCGTTTATGGATTTGATCATCGATGACTGGTTAGATCTGACATCGGAAGATCGGCTGCTTGCGAAACTGGCGTCGGAGATTCTTGGACTCAACAGACGACGTTGATGATCTACTGATAGTCGTGGTGGCGGCGGCGCTCCGCCGAAAGCGCCGGTTGATCTTCTCTTTCTGGTGGCTCCGCCTCTCATCTCTCTCTCTCTCTGCGTCTTTTTTTTTTTGATAATTTAGGAAAAAGTGTTTTACTCTTCAAGTTTATTTTAAGGTTTGGGCCTATGGGTCTTTGGGCCTTTGGATGAATAATTTATACATTATTCAAATATAACCAAATTTTGTTAGTTTTTCCAAGTTTGTAGATTTTATTAAAAAATTATGTGAAATAATTAGTAAGGAAATTCACAAAAGTACCATGAAAGGAAACTCGACAGAAATAGCGTAAAATTAAAATTAAACATAAACTAAATGCGAATCCGATTTTAAATTTGTTTGTAATTTTTAAATAATAATATTTGTTTGCAAATTTATATATTTAAAATTATTTGGTAGATAATATATTATAAAATATCGATTTTGATTATGGAGAATTACAAAACTACATTTTTTAAATTGCATTTCACAAAACTACATATTTTTAAAATCACTTCACAAAAGTACACCTAATTACTAAAATTAAATTGAAATTAACCTTACCCACAAAACTCCACACCTTCGATATTATACCCTAAACACTAATTAGCGAACTCAAATGAAAATATTTTAATTTTTGTAAATTTTTAGAGCATAATTGAACCATTTAAAATTTGAAAAGGGTGTAAAAGTAGGAAAACATTGAATTAGGTGTAATTTTGTGAAGGAAAGATTAAAATGGTGTAGTTTTGTGAATTTCTCTTTTGATTATATGATTGTGGTATCTTGTGTCATAAAGTAGTTGAATATATTGTCAATTTCATTATTTTCTAATGATGACGACATGGATTATATGTTTATGGTATCTTGGATTATATGGTTATATCCTCATAAATTATGATTGTTATTTTCCGACCGGTAACAAAAATTACACGTATATATTACACATAAACTAAATCTGATTTAGTTTCATAACAATTATCATTTATAATTTCAAATTCGATTTTTGATTTTTAGCGACCCGTTACAAAAATTAAAATATGTGGAAATCATAATTGTTATTCAAATTGGATGTTAAAAATTTAACGATTATACATAGATTTAATTTTGAAATTAATATGTAAGAAATTATATTACTTTATTAATATTAATAAGGAATTCACAAAATTACACATTTTCAACCCCTCCTTCACAAAACTACACCTAATTTAATTTTTTCACATATTTATACACTTTCAAAATTTTAAAAGTTTGATTTACCTTTTTAAAAATTACCAAAATTAAAATCTTTCTATTTGGGTTCGCTAATTAGTGTTTAGGGTATAGTATTAAGGGGTAGGATTGTGTGGGTAAGGTTTATTTGAATTTAATTTTGAGTGTTTAGGTGTAGTTTTGTGAATTATTTTTAAAATGGTGTAGTTTTGCAATTCTCCCTTTAAATTCGTAATGATTTTTTTTATATTATTATTCGAATTATTATTTTTATTTTTTTAAACTAATTTTGAAATTAAAAATGTTTTCCTTTCATTTTTTGAATAATCTTATTCAAATATATTTGTTTCCTTTTTTTTCCTACAGGTTTCAAATAATTTTACAAAATACAGTTTTGTAATATAATATTTTAAGAAGATTTCTTGTTAATTTATTACTAATATTTATAAAAAAACTTCCCAAAAATACCATCAAAAAAAAAATTTCATGCCAAAATTTACAAACAGAAAAAACCCCTTCAAATATCAATCACAACATTAATAAGACAGGATTTATAGACATAGACTAAGCTCTATTGTCCTAAAGACAGAACTTGTAACATAGACTAAAATTACCAATCAAAACTACTTTCTCTAGTCTGTGTTGCAGTATTTCATCAAAAATCAACAAAATATTTTTTTGAAATACTTAGAAACAAGCAAAATAAGTTATTTTGAGAATTTGTCATTATCTTCTTACACAACATCCTAATTAACAACATCCTAATTAAGAGCATTTTAGTGGAGATAGTTTAAGAAGAAGAAAAAGAAGAAGATAGTTATGAAGAAGAGCTTCATTATAATTACTTCTTGCCTCTGTTTCCCTTTCCTATCAAAAATAATAGACAGAAAAAATTGTGTTAATACTTAAAAAAACATTCTTCCATCAAGAAAATAGTTTTAATTTTAAAGAAGAAACAAACCTTTACATAGAGTTAAATCACTCTCATCACCTTTCTTTACATGAGAAAGATTTCGTTCCTACAACACCAAGAAAATGTCAAGAGACTATGTTCTCATGATTAGGTGCTATTCTATAATTAAAATCACAAACCTTATCATAAATAGGAATCTCGTTACGCCAAAACTCGAGTGGTGACAAAAGCAATCTTCCTACAAAAGTTAGCAAACAAGAATATGTATTTTTTCAGCGAAGCTTTCGAAAGTTGATAGTACTATTTTTACTAACCTGATCTTGACCGTTTCGTTCCTAATGAATCAATGCTCGTAACAGTTTCGGTCGTTTTCTTCGGTGTTTGTTGAAAATCAAATACGCTCAATTGGTACTTCTTTTTCCCCCTCGACGCGCTTTTTTCAGATTTACCGACACTCTCAAGAGTCTTCTTGTTCGATTCTTCTACCTTAACACGCTTGCTACAGTTCATCATTCCTTTCGACAAGGCACTGCCATGAGTTGATTTCGTTAAACCGAGTTGACCTTTCCGTTTTTCTACATGATGATCTCGGCTCAAAGATGTGCTATTACTCGCTAGATTAGGTTTCACCGTAAGAGGAGCTGCAAGAAATCAAATCACAAGACAAGAAGGGTATTTATCAAAAAAAAAAGAGAATGCAATTAGAGAAAGAATATTGAGCTTCCTAATTTAACCTTCAACATCGGTGGTGGAAGAAGAAGAAGAGACGCCTTTAAAGCAATTGTTACAGATTGTTTCCCAACAAGGAGGAAACCCGATGATGAAATGACGCGAAATCTAAACTTAAATTAGACACACAAAAAACACACACAAGCTTTTAACACATTATCTTCTTCTTCTTCTTCTTCTTCTTCTTCTTCTTCTTCTTCTTCTTATTCAAAACATTTAAAAAAGAGAGTAACGAAACGAAACCTCGAGAGTGAATCCAGACTCGACGACACGTTCTTTGTTAAGAAAGCCATGGAGGATTATTGTTAAACCATCAGATGATTCGAGATTGAATGCACCAAAGGCTTTAATTATCGGCGATGATCTAAACGCACCACGCACTGCTTTTGTCCTTTTTTTTTCCAAATCCGAAAAAATTAAAAAAAAATTAAAAAAAAAAAGGTATAATAATTCCTAAAAAAATGGGAAGAATCTCTACTTACTTGACAAAAGTAGAAATCTCATAACCAGCAACACCAAATCTCTTGCCGTTGGATTCTTCAGAACACTTAATCACCCACCAATCTTTCAATATTACCTTTTTAAATTAAAAAAATTAAACAGAACAAAATTAAACGGAGAAGAAAGAAGAAGAAGAAAAGGAATGTAATAAGAGAGACACTTACGACTCTCGTCGTGTAGGAAAAATCTCCTTCGAGATTCGGTGGTTCAGACATCGCTTTCTTCTCTCTTCTCTGTAGAGATTTCCCAGTGTTGTTTTATTAGAGATATTTTTTTTTAGATGGTTCTAGTAAAAAGCTCAAAGGCAGAGAGATAATTATACAAAATATTAATAATTAGTTTGATAACTAAACAATAAATATCGTTCTAGTCTAGTGGTAAGAATTCTGTATTATTGAAATCAAGGCCTGTGTTCGAATCCGTGTAGTGACATTCTCTCTTTTTTTTAATTAAATTTTGAGGAATTCACAAAACTACATTATCTTATCTATTCCTTTACAAAACTCTACCTAATTCAATTTTTTTTATCATATTTACACCCTTTTAAAATTTTAAATGGTTGATTTACCCTTTCAAAATTTACCAAAATTAATTTTTTGCATTTGAATTCGCTAATTAGTGTTTAGGGTTTAGTGAAAATGGTGGTAGAATTGTGTGGGTAGACTTAATTAGGGTTTAATTTTTAGTGTTTAAGTGTAGTTTTGTGAAGAAATTTGTAAATGTAATTCAAAAGGTGTAGTTTTGTGAAATGTAATTCAAAAGGTGTAGTTTTGTAATTCCCCTTTAAATTATTGACTATTTATAATTAATATTTTGATTGAACATTAAAATTGTTTGTAGTGTAGCGGTAAGTATCTCAAGTTGTGTTTTAGTAGACCAGTGTTCGAAGACCACCTTTTTACATTTTGTTGTTATGTGGTTTAACATTAGACTTACTTTTGCAATTCCTTTATTTATTATGCAACTTATATTTATACAAGTCTTGTGGATTATATTTAAATTAGATTATGTAGCATATATATGGGAGAATGTTTTATAAACGTATTTAGTTTTTTTTTGTTTACTTTTTACAAAATTTTGAATTAAAATTGTGAAAGTACTAGTAACATTTTGTTGTTATGTGGTTTTAAAATAGATAAAAAAGACTTACTTTTGCAATGTCTTTACCATTCAACTTATATTTATACAAATCTTTGTGGATTAGATTTAATATAAGATTATGTTAGCATATGTGGACGAATATCTTATAAATGTATTTGATTTTCCAAGCTTTTTGTCATGATGCTATGTGTTTGTACATAAAGATTAGTCATTTGGTATATGTCTAGATGTTTTATGTTTCAATTTCCTCTAATGCTTATTGCCTAATGGAAAAAGTTAGACGGTTATTTTGATTATTAGTCAATATTGTAGGAAATTGTGCTTTCCAATGATTTTTTTTGTTTATTTTTACAACATATTTGTGAATATAATTGTGAAAGTAGTAGATGTAAACTGAATCAATGTTGTACTGTGAATTTTACAAAGTATTATACGTTGAACTTATTAATAATTTGGTATGTTTTTCATGTTTGTAATTTAGAAGATTTGTTTATATTGGATCATCTTTGAAAAGTTGTAAAACTATTATTAATAATAATAATATATATACATATATTGTGGAAAATTACGTTTTTGAATAATTTAATTATTTTTTTTAGTTTTTATACAATACCATATGAATATAAATAATAACATAGAAACATGCAAGCACAATATATTGTATACATGTAATGGTGTTTTTTTTTTTTTCAGAACATGTAATGGTGTTGTGTGGTTCAAAAGAACAGTTGCAACAGCTAGCACTGAAATTGAAAAGAAACTCCATCTTTTTATTACACAATAATTAAAAATATTATTTTCGTTTAACCACAAAAATATTACTTTTACGACAATCTTTATCGGAATGATTTGCTTTTTTATTATTTTAAACATTACCCAAAAGTTAAGATTTATAACATAACATTTTTAAAATATTTTATATTATGTGTCATATTATGATATTAACATAAATTTTATATGTGAATGATAGAATGTGAATGATACATAGTACATTATATATAAAAAATAAAGGGAGAATCACAAAACTACACCATTTGAATTACATTTCACAAAACTACACCATTTCCAAAATACTTCACAAAACAACACCTAAACACTCAAAATTAAATCCAAATAAACTCTACACAAACAATCCTACCCCCTTAATACTATACCCTAAACACTAATTAGCGAACCCAAATGAAAATTTTTTAATTTTGGTAATTTTTTAAAGGTTAAATCAAGCTTTTAAAAATTTGAAAGGGTGTAAATATGTGAAAATATTAAATTAGGAGTAGTTTTGTGAAGAAGGGGTTGAAAGGGTGTAGATTTGTGAATTCCTCAAAAATAAACATTCGGTCTATATTATAAAAGAATATTAAGCTCTATACTTATAATTTTATGGGAGAATTACAAAACTACACCATTTGAATTACATTTCACAAAACTACACCATTTCAAAATAACTTCACAAAAATACATCTAAACACTCAAAATTAAATTCAAATAAATCTTACCCACACAATCTTATCCCCTTAATATTATACCCTAAACACTAATTAGAGAACCCAAATGAAAAGATTTTAATTTTGGTAATTTTTAAAAGGGTAAATCAAGCTTTTAAAATTTTGAAAGAGTGTAAATATATGAAAAAATTAAATTATGTGTAGTTTTGTGAAGAAAAGATTAAAAGGGCGTAATTTTGTGAATTCCTCTAATTTTATTATATGCCTTGACTTCTCTATCTACTCCACTTCTAAGTTTGACCATTTATGTTGTGTTTATCAATCATATTTAAAATGATTAATAAACGATCGAACAAAAAAAATCATGATTGGAAAAAACGAATAATTGGTCGGTTTATGATTAGCTTACTATGAGGTTTTCGTTGTTGCACTTTTTGATTTTGGTTAATAATTTTTTTTCTTATCCAGAATTTAGTGTTTGAAAAAAGAGATATTATTAATATAATTATCTTTTCATTTATATTACATGAAACGTATTAGTAGATTTTTTTTGACACATATTAATAGATTTTTTTGTAATATTTTTCATATATTTAAGAGAAATTCACAAAACTACACCCTTTCAACCCTCCCTTCACAAAACTATACCTAATTCAATATTTTCACAAATTTACATCCTTTCAATATTTTAAAAGCTTGATTTAACCTTTAAAAAATTACCAAAATTAAATTTTTTTCATTTGGGTTCGCTAATTAGTGTTTAGGGTATAGTATTAAGGGGGTAGGATTGTGTGGGTATGGTTTATTTGAATTTAATTTAGAGTGTTTAGGTGTAGTTTTGTAAAATTATTTTGAAATGGTGTAGTTTTGTGAAATGTAATTCAAATGATGTAGTTTCGTGATTCTCCCTATATTTAATCTCACTCACGATATATATTCTTCTTTTTTATTTTACAACGAGTGAGTTGTTTTGTTTTGAGATTATTACTCTCAAAGGCACTTTACACATATGTAATAGAGTATCATTTAAAGACACTTGCAACATGCGCTATACTTGTGTTGATTAAAAAGACTATTTTGCCCACTAGTTTGAGTAACTAAGCCATGTTACTATCATTACAAGCTAACTAAAAAACATTTATTAAGACCGACACAAAACAATTAAGCCACTTAATTATTCTTCTTCCGCTTTCCACATTTTTCATTTTCACACAAGCCATTAAAAATTGTTTCTTCTCTAACAATTATTGTTACCCCTCGTCTAGGATTCTGATTTGTTCTGCGAAGATTATTGATAGTAAGAGGTAATTTTGTCCACAAAAAGAAACTCCATTCTGATAATACCATATGGCAGGTAAGTTTAGGGTATATATATATATATATATATATATATGTTGTACACATGGATAAGATATATTTGTCCATCATTGATTGTGTATTTGGACATGGTATAGTGGACATGGCGATGTGGTATGAGTTTTAAAGTTTACGATTAAGGTTTTAAGATTGTACGTTTTAAGGATTAATTAGTACATATAAAAATGTCTATGTGGACAAGATGTCGTTAGAATATCTTTGTCATATGGACGAATTATTCATATATAGAGTCAACCTCTTGTAAATTTTAAGGTCGTCCACTACCATCTGTCCACTTGGACATATAAATAATCCATTTCAAGCCTTAAGAACATGTTTATCAATGATGCTTAATATAATGGTGCTTAAGAATAAAAAATTAGTATAATTGTGTCTTTGTACAAAAAAAAAAATACATAAACACTTTTTAAGTTATATTAAAATTTGTCACTCTATTAAGGGAGACTAAAAAGGGTGCTTAAAATTTTTAAAAAATTAAAAACATTAAATTAAATATATTTCACATGATATATAATTTAAATTTACAAACATATTCCACATAATATATAGTTAAAACATACATATTTCACATTATATTACAAAGATTTCGTTTGTAATCTTAATTTCTTCCGAATTTTTGCAATCACATATCAGTTTTCAATACCATTAAACTACATCAAACAACAAGAAACAACTTGCAGAGGCGTTTAATATCATTAAACTAGCACAACTACTAACAGAAGTAAACAACTTGCAAAGGCTTTCAATACCATTAAACTACAACTTGCAGAAGCTTCAAGCTCTCTCAAAGGACCAATCATTATCAGCAATAAGAAAGCAATTGCACCTTCCACGAACAGAACAAGAAACATTAGATGTATTATGTCTGTTAACAAAAATTACCCCTTTCTAAAAAAGCTTTTTCCTTAGTTGTATCATGTCTGTTAACAAAAATTACCCATTTCTAAAAAAGTTTTTTCCTTTGCACAACAATTCAACAAACACCTAAAATCCCTAAAGATTGTACGAAATCAAGAAACACCCAAAATCCAAGTTGCTAATCTAGAGAGAAGAAGAAGAAGAAGAAGAAGAAGAGGAAGAAGAAGAGGAAGAGGAGGAGGAGGAGAAACCATTTCGCTGATTAAGCTACATATCATACAGATCCGACACGTATGCATTGTAAAGGATGTTAAAAGAGCCTAATTAGTCACCGGTGCTTGGTATTAAAAGAATATGTTGATTTAAATTAATTCACAAATACACAATAGAAATACATAAGCACCCTTAAAAACACATTTAATATCCCTTGATAAACATGGTCTTAACATATCCACATACTAAGAGTATATTCATCAAAGGAGACTAAATGAAGGTTGCTTAAGATTATTTAATTAGTATTTGTGTGTATTTGTACAAAACAAAATACATAAGCATTCTTAAATGTTTAATTAAAATTTATACTCCATTAAGGGAGACTAAAAAAGGGTTCTTTAAATTTTTGTGGAACTCTTTTTTGATAAATGGTTCATGCCAAGTTTTCCTACAAATTTATGGCTAATTTATTTTGTGTAATGATCAGATTATGGATGGAAAACAATCTATTTTCCCCTACAAACTATCAAATACCGATAATTCCACCCAATTTTTCACCCTCTTACTATTTCCCCTTATTTCCCTTCAATCTCATAACAGGGCGAGGAACAATCTAGAAGATAAAGTGTGTAAAGACTATAGAAAAATAACAAAGAAAGAGTGTTTGTTCGAAAGATGTAGGACTTGTTGTAAAAACAGAGCCTACGAATGTTTAAGTCACGTGAAGAGCACGTGGGTTTCTTCTTCTTCTTCCGACAGAAACAAGAAACCCAAAATCGACACAAATGTCTCGATTTTTCCGACAACAACCACTTCTCGTCAAGGTAATGAAACTGAAATTCGATAAAGTTAAAACCTTTTTATGAGATATGAATCTTGGGGTTGTTTTGTTTGCAGAGACAAGCTTCAAAAAAAGGCTTGAAGAAGAAAAAGAAAGAAGAGAAAGAAGATAACAATTTAAAAAAAAAAAAATTGTGGCCAATCATGGTCAGCCACGCAAGGGAGCTTGCAGGTATTTTAAAATGGTTAATTATGCTTACTATTAAAACATGTTTTGATTTATTTTTAATAGTCAAATACAAAATAAAATACATAAGCAACCTACAAAATACTGTAAGCAACTTTGATGAACATGGTCTAAAAACAAGTAACACCAGCAACGCCACCCACAACCAGCTAAATAGAAGTTTTTGCATTATCTTAATAGTTCACATCTCAATAGAAAGAAGAGAAGAAAAACAGAAATGTACACAAAAAACTTATTCAACTTTTTTTTTTTTTTAAATTGTTGTCCACTACTAATTTAAATCTTTGATTAAAACCACCGTAATTACATATATTACAAGGTAATATATATATATATATATATATATATATATTGTTTTTCTCATTAGGGACATTTGTATTGAAGTTTTAACCTTAATTGAAGTCTTTTTACTCAATAGAAATAATCTTTGTGGTTTGGAGTAAGCAACATTAAATTTTCACTTAATTACATAGATATCATTAGTTTTTCGAGTGTGAAAATAGATTTTGTAAAATGGACATTGCATAATAGAGGTTAGTGATGAACACATTCATGTGGATGTGTTCCCGTGGACACAACTTACAAAACATACAAAGATGTTTTTATATGAAATTCTTTTATGTGATGCATTGTATAAAACTTTAAAATCTAGACTATGATTGAGGAAATTCGTCGAATCTGACTTTGAAACTGTTAATGTTGAAGTTTGATATAACTCACCGATTTTTGTTTAGATGTGTGGTTATTATTTTCTAGGCCAAAGAAGATATTTCGTTTAGGGGTATAATAGTATTAAAAAAGTAAACAGTTGTCAAAGTCACTTAAAATATGTATAAGTACCTTTTTATGTAATACTTATTTGTTAAGGAAAGTATCTTATCTTGTAAATCACTCTTTTGTTTTATGTCGAAATAGGCCAAATAAAGTGGTCATGATGTGTTTGCAATTTTTGGTATATGGTTATACTCTTCGTAGAGAACGATATACTACGCGGAATGATTTGATATGTATATTAATTATAATATATATATATACACAATATAATGCCATGTATATAAATTATGCAAATCAAAACTAAAATAATAAATTATACGAAAGAATATTAGTGGAAGAATGAAAATTCTAATACGAAACAGACACCAGGTAGTATATATATCCTTCAATATGGTATTACACAATAATTAAAATTATTATTTTCGTTTAACCACAAAAATATTACTTTTACGACAATCTTTATCAGAATGATTTGCTTTTTTACTATTTTAAACAATACCCAAAAGTTAAGATTTATAACATAACATTTTTTAAAATATTTTATATTATGTGTCATATTATGATATTAGCATAAAATTTTATATGTGGATGATAGAATGTGAATGATAGATAGTAAATTATATATAAAAATAAACATTCGGTCTATTATCCAAGAATATTAAGCTCTATACTTATAATTTTATATGCCTTGACTTCTCTATCTACTCCACTTCTGAGTTTGACCATTAATGTTGTGTTTATCAATCATATTTAAAATTCTTAATGAACGACCGAACAAAAAAAAAATCATGATCAAATTATGGAAAAAAAACGAATAATTGGTCGTTTATGATTAGCTTACTATGAGGTTTTCGTTTTTGCCCTTTTTGATTTTGGTTAATTAAATTTTTTCTTATCCAGGATTTTGTGTTTGAAAAAAGAGATATTATCAAAATAATTCTCTTATCATTTATTACATGAAACGTATTAGTAGATTTTTTTTACACATATTAATAGATTTTTTTGTAATATTTTCATATATTTAATCCCACTCACGATTCTTCTTTTTTTATTTTATAACTAATTTACGACGAGTGAATTGTTTTGTTTTATAGCTCATGCATGTCCACGTATATGAAATGGACATCGAAAGAAGCCAAATAAAGTGGTCATGATGTGTTTGCAAGTTTTGGTATATGTTTCTACTCTTCGTAGAGAACGATATACTACGAGGACTGATTTGACAAAATTATAATATCTATATAATATAATGCCACGTATATAAATTATGCAAATCAAAACTAAAATAAATTATGTGAAAGAATATCAGTGGAAGAATGAAAATTCTAATACGAAACAGACACCAGGTATATATCCTTCAATATGTTGTATTTATTTTTTAATTTTCAATATTCTAATTAACAATACAAACAAACCGATATATAATAAATTAAGTTAATTACACTTTGTAAATTTGGCTAAACCGAGATGTACGTGTTTATGCCACCGTAGTTTGTACGTATTTAATTTACATTCAATATATATAAACATCCACATATATACATACATATATGATATATACGCATATGTTAAATATGAAGTCATTGTTTGTTATGGTTATTAGTTAATTATTACGTAAAGAATTGTTAAGATTGCAAAATTTTCCTTTAACAAAAAAAGGGTTGCATAATTTAAAATTTTTTATGTATGACCTGAATTTATTGGATCGGATCAATCACACTATAAACAACAGAAATTGAGGGGGAAAATGGATTTTTTAGGTAAAATAAAGCAGAGAATTTTGGTTTGTTTGTGTGCATGGATCTAAAACAACGTGATAATCGATCATGCATATATAATTAGCATGCATACATACCGATATTCATATTTTTGAAGGTCTATGACCAAAAAATATATATGCCATGGTTATGTCTTGTGCCGTTATGCGTCACTCGATTATGTAATCTTTAACTTTTTGCTTCTAGTAAAAAAACATCAGTTAAATCATATTTTGGTTGATTATGCATGTAGACCGAAATATTAACCACTTTTTTAGAAGATTTACTTAATTATTCAAATCCAATCCAATTTGTTAGAAGATAATCCTTATTTTCAATAAACAAAATATCCATTTTTCTACAGAAGAAGAACTTTTCTGTTTAGTAATGATATAAAATATTATACTAATTAAGCTGGAATAGCTACTAGCTAGACACACCGGCCGACATGGTTTATAAGAAGCCTTATGTCTAATAACCGAAGAATAATGGATACGACGTCGTTGAACATACGCATGCATTGCTATGTTAAAGAATATATGATTATTTAGAAGATTATGTATGTGATTGTTTGGGTTATAGTTGTAGATTGATTGTTATAAAATTTAGTTTATAAATTGGTAAAGATTTAATTTTAAATATTGCCTTACAAAAAATAGCCAACTTGGATTTTAAGGCAAATTGGTATGAAAGAGAACGTAGTGCCTTACTCTAATTTTGTAACTTTGTGTAAATTGAGTATATACTGTATATATATACCAACTTTGATTTCAATATTCACATTTTTTTTTGAATTTTGTCGTTTTATAATTAGTCTTATTATTTTTGTTTCATTCACATTATTAATTATATATATATATATATATATATTTTGTCGGCGCATTTTTGATATTGCTTTGTGATTGATGACATAATTCTTTTCGCACGTCAACGTAAATCATACTATATGTTATACCATATATATAAGAGGAATTCATAAAACTACACCCTTTCAACCCTTACTTCACAAAATTACTCCTAATTTAATATTTACACATATTTACATCCTTTCAAAATTTTAAAAGCTTGATTTATTCTTTTGAAAATTACCAAAATTAAAATTTTTTCATTTGGGTTCGCTAATTAGTGTTTATGATATAGTATTAAGGGGGTAAGATTATGTGGGTATGGTTTATTTGGATTTAATTTTGAATGTTTAGGTGTAGTTTTGTGAAGTATTTTAGAAATGGTATAGTTTTGTAAAATATAATTCAAATGATGTAGTTTTATAATTCTCCCTATATATAATGGTGCTTTTTACATGTTTTATAATAATAAGTGCATTATCTTAAATTCTTAACAATTAATTATAGATCGTTAATGTTTATCTTTAGATATTTTATCAACTTTTTCTTTTTGTTAAAAACATTTCATAATCGTATAAGAAAATATGCTATTTACTTCATCGCTAGAGTCTGAAGACGATTTTTGTTTTATAAATTTTTATTAGTGCTAGTTTATTAACTTATTATAGAGGTTACGAATTTGCGTTTGGGTGCCATATAATACGGGGAGAATTACAAAACTACACCATCTGAATTACATTTCACAAAACTACACCATTTCAAAATTGCTTCACAAAATTATACCTAAACACTCAAAATTAAATCCAAATAAATCTTACCCACACAATCTTTACCCCCTTAATATTATACCCTAAATACTAATTAGCGAACCCAAATGAAAATATTTTAATTTTGGTAATTTTGTAAAGATTAAATCAAGCTTTTAATTTTTTCAAAAATGTAAATATGTAAAAAAATTGAATTAGGTAAAGTTTTGTAAATGAATGGATAAAAGAGTATAATTTTGTGAATTACTGTGTAATATACTTAAATTTTAACAGAAAAATATAATATACATAGTGTGAAGGCATATTTAGTTGACATCACTTGATTGACACTAACTTTTCAGATGCACAGCTATTTACTTTATAAATTGTTGTGTATAGTTTTTTTTCTTTGTAGGAAAAGTCAGATATGTTTCTTTATTAAAATGACCAAATTACCCTTCTTATTTCGCCAAATGTCGTCACTGACTCGTGATTTGGCATCTGCATCTCACGCGATACACTAGAATGTTCTTAAATTCAGTCATATGGGCCATGTCCGACCCAGATTAGATCAAGTCATAACAATTACGCAGCCCATTTTATAAATAATGTTTCATGTTTTTTTATTTTGTAAATAATATAATGTTCCACCATGTTGACTAATAATAATTTCGACAGAAAACATTAGTCTATGGATTTTTAATACATTTATTATGAATTCTTCGTTACCAGCAAGAACACTAGTTTTATTAATTGCACCTATCGAAATTAAGAAGGAAATAAAAAAAAACCCAACAATAACAGAAATAAAAAAAAGGTTGTAAGTTGATGAATAGTTTCATTCACGAAACATATATCACCAAGGCATATGCAACAACGATAAAACATATTGAAAATTAGTAATTTTATAATCCAAGACATTATGTCACCAGCCTTGTTCATGTCTCACCATAACCGAAAGGTCCACGACCAGAAGATGATGAGCCATGATCGTGTTTTTGTAAAGAAGCCAAATCGCATAAGTCATCATACAACTCGCAAAACGTTTTGTGCTTTTGATCCGACTCTTGACCACTCAATCGGCCTTTTGAAGGAATGTTCCACCACATTTTTTTCAACTCTTTTTCATACCTTGTTTTCTTTAGCATGTTCAACTTCTCCTTCTCCATATCAAGTTGGTCGTTGGACTCCAAGTATCTTATCATCAGATCTTCGATCATTTGTTTCTTATAAGCTTCCACTATCGGTTCAGTGTCGTTTTTCTCCGATGGTTCATCTTCTGAACGGATTTCAAACATCTTAACCATTTTCTCCATAAATGGTTTTGCTAATGAGTAAGGCTTTCCAGCATGAGAGAAAACAAAGAAGGCTCCTTTAACGTCACACATTGACATTATCTCGTTCATCTTCTTGAAAATCCCGGCTTTACGTTTTGAGAACGTAATCATCCTATCTGCATACATTTCAACCTCTTTCATCTCTATCTTTTGTTTTCCCTTTGTTAGCCTCATTGCATCTGTTTAACAAGCCTTTGAGGTTTTTGATTTATAGTAGCTAGGTGTTTAATCGTTTTTGTGTTGTGTAAGTAAAACTGTATAAACTTATCATCTATTTATATTAAAAAAACTAAATATAAAAAAAATATTTTGTTTTGACTTTTGACATTTAATATGATTCTCTAAATAAGAAAATTGACCCGGAAACAATTTAATGTTACAAAAAAATTCAATTAGTTTCTATAATTTTAGTCAACACGACAACACCTTTGAATGGCATTTGAGCAAGATCATATAACATGTTTTTGTGAAGATTAATTAGGAAGAAATTATGGTCGCTTTAGTTTGGACATTGATTAATGTAAATCTTATCGATAACAATTTTGACTATGTTACGATATCTTATACTTAAGTTATAATTAATTGGTCAACAAATTCAAGTGACACTTGAAAATGACATCTAACATGTTCTGTTCTAGGTTGGGAGAAATTATGAGATTGGATCCAAAACATCTTAGTTATAAATTGTACTAAAATATCATTAGTCAAAAATTATTTAATCATTTTAGAATTTATCTAAAAAGTTTCAAGCAATTTATAATATGAACTACCTAACATCATGGCTACCAACACCGAGTCAGTCCTTGGTCTAAGTGCTGCTCTATCTAGTTATCTGTGTATCGGTTTTTCAATAGTCTTTGGAGATGCTAATAACATTTCTAATATATTTTATATTATGAAACGGAGAAAATAGTAAATTTGTTCATAAAAAAGAATTTGATCACACTTCTTGAATTAATACTTACCATTAATGCACTTTCTTAATGAACTAAAGAAATACATGTTAAAGCTTAATGATCTCATATTTCACTCTAAGACCATCTCCAATTATTTAGTTGTGATAATTGTCTTCTTTTATAATCAATAGGAAGGAACCCGCGATACTTGCTGGTTTTTTATATTATTTGTTTTTGTTTTTTTATGATTAAAATAATTTTTATTTTCACAATTTATATTCTTAACTACCTATATAATGTTACATTTATTTTTTATTTTCTGAATTCTCTGTTTTTGATATATTTTCACTAATCTTAAATAGTTTGTATATTCTTTAGTTTTTGTATTTTTTTTAGTTTTGTATCACATGTTTTTTTCTTGTGTATTATGATACTATTTATTTATATTGATGTATTTTTCATATATTTGCTTATCTAAATGAGTGTCCTAATATATGTTTTATATTATTTGTTTATTTAGTGTCTTAAATTGTGTATTTTTTATTTTTTTTTTATTTTGCTTTCATGTTTTCTAACTAATTTTATAAATTTTGTTTATTTTTATTTTATATGTTACTTATGTGATGTTGTTTTAGATATAGGGGTTTAAAATAATTTTATTTATTCAAAGCCCTATAATTAGTTTTTTAAAACATATATTTAAAAATTTTTATGTACTAATATTTTTTATGCATTTGATATTGTAATATACTAATATTTTGAAATATTAAGTTGAAATTTAATATGTTTTATGAATTAGTAATTAAATTGTGACATAAGTTTTTTAAAATTAATGAATTTAATAAATAAATTAGTAATAAATTTGAAATGATGATGTGTCAAGCCATGGAAAACTCCCCTCATCTTTTATATATACTAGGGGAAAACCCGCGCGATGCGCGGATGCAAATATCTTATTGTTGTTTTGGTGTTAATTTTTAAAACAGTTTTGTGTTCAAAATTTGTTTTTAAAACTATTTAACATTGTTTAATTTTTTTCCTTCATTTGCGTTGGTATGAATTGTACAATATAATTTTTTTCAAAATAAATTGTGATAATTATTAATTTTCAAAATTAACTTTAAGAATTTTTATTTTGTCTACTGAAACGTAGATGACATTGTTAGTATATAATTTATCATTTATGAACGTTCCTTTTTGTTTTTTCAATTTCATTTTTTCAATTTTACATTTTTAATCTATTTGTGTGATTCTTATTCTAAGTCACAATATAATGTTATTTTTAATTTTATTTCTTTACATATTTTTCATTGAAAAATCTTTCATTTCTATGTAAACGATTTCATCATTATCTCTCATTTTGTATAATTCAATATTTCTGTAAACGTTTCTTTTTATTGGTGTTTTATAATCATTGTGTTTCCTTTTTTTTTTTACAATTACTTTGTTCTATAATTCTACTCCAAATCATGTTACTCCATCTGTTCAAATCTACATGTAGTTTAAGGTTTGTTCACAATGTTTAAGAAATTATTAAATTTTGTGTGTTTCAATACAAAAACATCATTTAATATCTACCTAATCTATCTTACAACTAATAGAAAAATTCCCTACATAATACTATTGGTCAAAATAATCAAAACAACAATAAATTTTGCATTGAAAATTGAAAACTATTTTGAAACAAAATTTTTCCTATAAAGCTATATGATTTTTGAAATGGAGGGAGTATTCTTTAAAAAAAGAAACTAATTGAGTTTTTCACAAATTTTCGTTTGATTTCGTATCTATTTTTCACAATTATTTTCGTTTATAGAACTTTTATATGTGTTTTTGTTTATTTTATAGAGAAATTCACAAAAAACTATATCCTTTCAACTCTCCCTTCACAAAACTACACCTAATTCAATATTTTCACTAATTTACACCTTTTCAAAATTTTAAAATCTTGATTTACCCTTTTAAAAATTACCAAAATTAAAATCTTTTCATTTGGGTTCGCTAATTAGTGTTTAGGGTATAGTATTAAGGGGGTTGAATTGTGTGGGTAGGGTTTATTTGGATTTAATTTTGAGTGTTTAGGTGTAGTTTTGTGAATTAATTTTGAAATGGTGTAGTTTTGTGAAATGTAATTCAAATGGTGTAGTTTTGTGATTTTCCTTATTTTATATGAGGACTATGTTTTCGGTGAATATTTTGATTGATTATTAACATTTGGTTTAAAAAGATTATTAAGAACAATTTATGTGTTATTGTAAGAGAAATTCACAAAACTACACCCTTTCAACCCTCCCTTCACAAAACTACACCTAATTCAATATTTTCACAAGTTTACACCCTTTTATATTTACCCTTTTAAAAATTACCAAAATTAATTTTTTTTCATTTGGGTTCGCTAATTAGTATTTAGGGTATAATATTAAGGGGTAGGATTATTTGGGTAGGGTTTATTTAGATTTAATTTTGAGTGTTTAGGTGTAGTTTTGTGAAGTATTTTGGAAATGGGGTACGTAGTTTTGTGAAATATAATTCAAATGATGTAGTTTTATAATTCTCCCTTATTTTAATGTGTAGTCATAGAGTGTATGAATCTTAAATTTATAATGTTTAAACTATATTTATCTATATATAACTAAGTTTGAATTTTTTATATATTTGTTATTATATATAATGTAATAAAATATTACATTATTAAAAAGGAATTCACAAAACCCTTTCATCCCGTCATTTACAAAACTCAACATAATTCAAATTTTCACATATTCACACCTTCTCAAAAATTACCAAAATTAAAATATTTTCATTGGGTTCACTATTTAGTATTTAGGGTATTGTATTACGGGGTAGAATTGTGTAGTATGATTTATTTGGATTTAATTTTGAGTGTTTAGATGTAGTTTTATGAAATAATTTTGAAATGTTGTATTTTTGTGAAAAATAATTTTGAAATAACGTAGTTTTGTGTAAATTAATGATAAAACAACAACTAAGCAAGATGAGTTCTAAATATATATCTAAAATTCCTAAATCTAGATCCTTTCTTTTTTCTCTCTCATGATTTAAATATTTTAATTTAATTTTATTAATAGAACTGTTTTTAGAAACCTCCAATGGAGGTGACCTCATATATGAAAGGGGCAAAAAGTGAAAGCAAAAAACATAACAAAACTACAAGTGCCAATTTGTTTTTTTGTTTTTGTTTTTTCACAAAAACAAAAGTTCTTGAAGAAACAAAGAGTTGCAAATTAAATTAACATACAAATACTATCAATCATCACATGCACAGGCTTTATAAATCAGTCTCTTCCTTCTTCATCTTCTTCTTCATTTGTTTCGTCCCTCACATTCCTTCAACACAAAACAAACCAATTGATCAGATATACCACAAACTTACTTTTTTCTCTTTGATTTGTTTTCCCATGACAATACCTCCAAGACGATGCTAAGTTCTGAGTTTTCCTATCAAGCTGAAGATTTTCTAGCGCCGCGGAAGCTCTCATTATCTCTTCATGTGCATTTTCGTTACCGTTTCTCCAAGACAACTCGGCTCTTCTATCTATAACAAAGAAACTTCAAAATGAGTTTCTTTGGTTTGGTATCGACAAATAGTTCAAGAAAACTTGGTAAAAAGATGACTAACCCGATCCTTAAGATGCAGAACCTGACCTGCGGATAAATCAAACATCAAAAAAATCAAAGCAAGTCTCTCTCTTTAGTATTCACACGGAGTTTGGGAGATATGTGTACCTTCGTTGGGGAGGTAAGCTATCAGAAGAGGATCTCCGAGGAGGGTTTCTTGATTCAAGGCTTGAAGAGGAATCTATCTCTGACTCTCCCGTCGACTTCAAGAACCCTTCAAGAACGTAGAGGAGAAGCGGTACTCTATCGGCATTTCTGTTGAGATCGTAACCATTGTTGCTTATAAAGTCGCCTACTTCAGACTTCCAAGAGTCTTTTTGCTGTTAATCAGGACACAACACAATGCAAATTAGTAAGAAAGAAAAGGTTTCAAGGGTTCGTACACAACAAAATTCTACCCGAATTACTTTTTGAGATTTACCAAATTGCATTCGGGTTGATACACTTTAAGCGTGTGGTTAAGTTCCGCCCAGTCCAAGTATTCGCAAACCAATGCTGATAACAACTTGCCTGCGTTTCAATGAAACAATGACTCACTTACACTCCACTAAACAACTACACAATGATCTAGTATCCGAAAAGTATTAGCAGGGTTATGTGTTAAACTAAAGTATCCATATCTAAGAAAGCTATTCGAATCGAGCAATGAAAGCGATGTGAATGGTAACAAGGTTAAGCAAAACTTGTGAAGGGACCTGAAGAAGAAGCATGAAGCAACCTAGCACCATCATTACAGCTTCCCAAAAGAGCAGGAGGAAGACTTTCATTGGTCTCAATAACACGATCCTCTTCTTCGATTGCTTTAAACACACTCGCACGTAGCTCAGCCTAAGGTGAAATCAACTTACAAAAACTATAAGCCATAAACATAAACCAAAAAAACACAATTTCACAAAATCATAAATCCCTAAAAGTAAAAAAAAAGAATGAAACTTTGAAATCGTATAAGCAAATCTTTGCGACCCATGAAGCGGTCTAATGCTATATATCGAAGGAATCTATCAATTTCGAGAAAGAAGCTTACACGGATCTTAGCGAGAACTCCCTTCTTCTCTAAGGTTCGAGTTACTAAGGTTTTGAGATCCATCATCTCTCTTGTGTAAGCATCCATTGTAATGAGATCAAAGTATAAAAATTGGATCTTTATGAGGAATGTGGCTTTCTCTCTGTTGTTGTCTGATTTTGAGAAGATGGCCGTCCCGGAGATAGGTCTTGCGCTAAGCCAGAGTGAAGATGGTCTTCCCGGAGTTAGGTCTTGCGCTAACCCTATATCTCTTCTTTTTTCACGGCTTGTGAATCAGATCCGGCGAAATCACATTCATGGAGGAAGACGAAGAAGATATTCGATTCGCGTCGCCGAGTCGTTCCGATTCACCAGATCCGTATTCTTCTCCGCCGCCGTCGAAAAAAAATACGGTCACGGTGGCTTCGACACCTCCGTTTTATAAGAATCATGACGCGTTGGCTCCTTTGCTGCTTCCGTTTCAAACCAGAGACGGTGTCGGAAGCTGTAGTAGTAGCAACGTTGGAACATTTGTCAGCGGCGGTGGTATCTGGAGCGACGGTGCTACGGAGACAATATCGAATGAAAGATGTGAGAGAAGAGAAGAGGAATTAATTGGTTTATTACATTAGAGAGAAGACAAGAAGAATTTATCGTTTTTTTCTTTCAAGGAGACGGGGCCCACAGAAGGAAATGTGACCAATCAGAAAAGGAATAAAACTGCACAAATTGCTGAGTTGTCAGGAGAAAAGAAGTTTAACTTTTATATAGTACTAGGTAAGTATCCGCGCCTTGCGCGGGACATGATATTAATAAATAATATTAAATAATATTATGAAATAACATGAATTTATCAATTTAAGGCTATGCATTTAATCCGAGATCCGAAACCAAAACCGAACCGATCCAAAAAATTCTGTTTGTTCTGGTTTCGATTCTCATATTATCCTATCGGGTTTAAATATATTCTAACTCAGGTTTTCGTTCTAACCCGAACCGACCCGAAAAAAAATTGGTTTTATCTAAAGAAATTTCTCTTCAAAAATACCGAATACACTATGCCAATCCCATTGAGTTGATTATGTTTTGATCCGTGTTTAAAATATTATGAAATTTAGTTCTTTTATAAACAACTAAACTACATTTATGAAATTTTAAATATAATTTTAAGGTCCTTGATTGTGTTTATTAATAGCTAAACATATAATTATTGACATTATCTGTAATCTAAAATCCAACAGAAGTTCGGTAATTATACATGACCAAATATTTAGATCCTTGATGTTGACAATGTCAAAACAACTTAGATACATGTCTTCATACATTATATTGTTTAATACTAATTTTTGTAAGAATGTAACCTTTTTTCTTTTTTTGACATCATAAGAATGTAACTACATTATCATTTTTCTAATTACGTTGCAAAGTGATGATTAATAGGAACCGTGGAAATATACTAGAGAAATTTAACGAAAAAATATTATAGAGGAAGTTATCTTAATGTGATGATTTTTCTTGAATGTTTTGAATTTTGTGTAAATTAGCATTAAATGTCGTCTATCAACATCATGTTTTGTTTTCTTTTTTAAATAATAAAAAAAAAACATAAAGAATTTTATTGTATTGTATACTTTTCCTGCGACCAACGCATCTAGCCATCTATTCATAATTTCATATATTCCAAAATACTAATTTAACTAGGTGTTGATCCGCGCGCATGGCGCGGGTATAATATTGTTCGAACAATGTTTTAAAATAAGGTTTTTGTTTAATTTTTATTTTTAGTACTACAATACTGAAATTCTGAATATTTTTTAGTGACTTTTAGTGTTATATCATATAATATAACTTTATATCTCAAAGTATTGGACGATATCTTTTAACATTACATGAATTGAAAAGTTACCAAATAAAAATGTATGCGATGAATTGACTACATGATTCATAGCCATGTACGCTACGCTAGCTAGCAAAGACGATCATTGTTGCTTGATTCTTTGAGTTGTCTTTTTATTTGGTAGGAGAAGGTGGACTTTTTGAGTTCATTGAGAGACAGTTAAAGGAAAATGGTGACATGGTGATTATACTTGCTGGATGAGCAAGACAAGATCTGATGTCCAAAAGTAGATAGTCAATGACTCTTATAGATGCTTTTGGTAATAAACTTCTTAAAGATGTCTGCTTGTGGCTATCACAACGCAATTAATTGGTCATTTTAATCTCATAATTTTGTTTTGTTTTTAGAATTGTAAATTTCACATGTTTTTGTAACTATTATATTCTTATTCAACTATATGGCTTTTTAGCTTTTGTCTCAACTTTGTTCAATTATTTCGTTATAAAACCATGTCTGAGGGAATGTATATTCAATGTTAATTGTATTTCATTATTTAAAAAAGTAAACGATATATTATATGTTTAAAACAAAATGTTATCTAAAGAGAATAAAAAACACGAAGAAGAACAAAAAAAGACTAAAACATTAAGTTACTAAGTTAAGTTTTGAAAAACTTCTTTGTAGACAACATTCGTAGTATTTTTTTGAGATTTTTCATCTTTGTCGGTAATAAGAATACGCAAACCTTTTATGGAAGAAACTCTCGAAAGCGCTACGTATAACTGACCATGGGTAAATACGGGTCTAGGAAGGTAGAGACCTACACGTTTTAGTGTTTGTCCTTGGCTTTTATTTATGGTCATGGCGAATGCAACAACAACTGGAAATTGTCTTCGTCTCATTCGAAAAGGAAACCTAGCTTCGGTGGAGACACAAACATTCTAGGGATCAAAACTTTCTGACCAACCTTAGTCCCCAAAACAAATTTAGCCTCAATTACATGATCAACTAACTGTGTAACCAATAGCAATTACATGATCAACCTTTGTGGTTCCATTACACAAACAACCTCGAGGATCAATACTTCTTAACAACATTATAGGAGCATCGACTTCCAAGACAAGACAATGTTTTGGCAAACCTGAAATCTTAATACTGTTTAGAAACTCTTGTGAATAAACCATTGGGTCATTTATTCTGGTGTCCGATGGTTCGATGCTATCTGAACTATAATAGGTTTTTTCCATACCTATAAAAAGGAATAAAATTTAAAAGAATGAATGGTAATAAATTCAAAATTTATGTTTGTTTTAATTTTTACCTATCAATCGCGATCATATAATCGTTAACCACGCCAACATCTTGATTTCTTGGACTCAGTATGGCTCGACCTTGATAAAACAAATGATCTTTTTTGGTCACAAATCTGGCTCCATAAACATCATCAACTATAGCATAAATTGGATCACGACAATCTGAAATCAAAAGGTCATCTGGTATTGTTATATCAACTTCTCCATCATTAGGTTCATTGATTTTACCTTCCCCCACATCTAAAATCCATTTTGAGAATTCACGTAATTCGAGTGCATCAGCATCACTTAACCCCCTCGAAAGCAACCTCATATTTTTGGTGAGTGTCAAAACTTTGCAATCACGCCACAACACCGAGGAATTTAAAGAAGCTAGAACAGTTTCTACTCGTCCACCATTTGGTATAACAGGTAAAATTTGTCTAAAATCACCACCAAACACAACAACCTTACCTCCGAAAGGTTTAGTCTTATCAATGATATCACGCAAACTCCTATCAAATGTTTCAAAACAATGTTTACTCATCAATGGAGCCTCGTCCCAAATGATCAATTTAGCCTTCTTAATTAAAGCTGCCAGATCCGATCCCGCCGTTATCGAACAACTTGTAGACTCAGTGACGACAAGAGGAATTCCGAACCTTGAATGAGCCGTACGTCCTCCTTTCAAGAGTAAAGCCGCAATACCACTTGACGCTACGTTAAGAACAATACCTCCTTTTGAACGAATTGCACGTTTAAACGGTAGTACCATTATTAGAAAACTAAGATAATAATGGTACTACCGTATTGCGGCTTAGAAGAAAACTTGATCACCTTGAGAGTGAATTTAGGAACTTTTAAAGTTTATTTTTCTATTTTTATGTTCTTTTATTTTTCTTGATATTTTCTTCACAAAAATCTTTGCAAATAATTTTTTTCTTTCATTTATATGAAAATATAACTTTTTCATGTTTATCCTTACAACTTATCGTTTTACTTTATTTAAATTTTCTTGATAGGCACATCATAATTTTATTATTATTTTGTTGTGTATATAAGTTTTCACGTTTAGGTTTTTCTAAGATTTTAATTATGTTTATTCGTTTATTAATGCTTGGGTTATTTTTCTATGGAAAATTCTTCTATTTAATTCTTTTTTTTTATTCTTGATTATAAGTTCCCTTATCGAATTTATTGATGTTCAAAATTTTTAGTTTTGTTTGATTATCTAAATCATCTACTTCTTTTTGAGTTTGTTGACGCGTTTTGGCCATCTTCTTCTCACTCCGCTTTGGTGGTTCATCTCGACGATATTGTCATTATCTAAATTATTAATCCTTGAGTGTTGTCGGTAATATGGTTTAATCACGTTTTAAGAAAATTTTGGTTTTGTTCCTTTTTCATATGTGTTAAGGTATTTTGTTATTTTCATCATAAATATTTTGGTTATTTGATGTGGAATTTAGGTAATTTTGCTTACTTGTCAACACGGGGAATTTTTTTAGGAAAATTATATTTTTATATTTTTATTTAATTTATTCATGATTCGTTTAGATTAATCCCTTATAAATTATTACAAATTCTTTTTCACTTTATTGAGTTTAATATATTTAAAATTCGTTTGGATTAATCCCTTTAAAATTATTCCAAATATTAATTTATTTTTTCCTAAATTATTGTTTTACTTGTAAAAAAACAAGAATTTAGAAAAATTATAATGATACTACCGTATGAAGATAATAATGGTACTACCGTATTGCGGCTTAGAAGAAAATCATTTGTACCACTTGATCACCCAACAATATTATATATTTTTATTAATTTATTATTTTGCTATTCGTTTATGATTATCCCTTTTATTTTTAATAGTTTATATCATCATATATTATTATTAATTTGATATTTCAAAATTTTAATTATATTTCCTAAAATTTAGGAACTTTTTGATTTTTTATTAATTTAATATTTTTGTTTATGATTATCCATTTTATTTTTGAGTTAATTAGCGTATTATATATTTTTAAAACATAATTTGCCAATTAACTGTTTTGATGTAATAATAATTTTTTGGGTAATTTAATTTGATTTTCGTACTTAAATTAACAAATTTAATTTTATTCACACAAAATCATTCACAAAAATTATTCACAAAAAATTATTTACATATATCATTTATTGAGATCATGAACAACTCATCATTGACATAAATCATTCATTCACATATATTATTTATCAGTCACATATACCAATTATCATTCACAACGATTATTCACTCGAAATCATTCACGTATGAACATTTACAGACAATCATTCACGAGATTTGATAATTTTAAAGTTAATGGTAATATTGTAATTTAAAAAGTGAAGATCACCTTATAGCAAATTAAAAAAAAATCACTCAATTAGTAAATTTATGTCTTGAAATATACTTATTTTCTCAATTTTCTTTTTATGTTTCAATGGTTTATATCATTATATATTATTTATTAATTTAATATTTCAAAATATCAATAATATTTTCCTAAAAATATATATGATGTCAATATTTTGGGAATTTTAATTTATATAATAATTTAATATATTTTATTATTATTATTATAAATGGTATTACATGCAACATCATCTGATTTTGTTTATATTCGTTATGATTTAAGTTGATCTTTAGTTTTCTAATAATGGTACTACCGTTTGAATGATTGAAACGTAGTCGAAGAGCGCTTAGAAGCCATTATTATCTAGTTAAAGGATATGAAGAGCACAAACGGTAGTTAAAGGATATGAAATAGTAAGGACTCAGATTCTTGGAAGCTAGCAATAAGAATGAACATAAATAATCGAGAATTTCCCTAAAAAAAATAATAAAAAGTGAAGTTTAAAAGTAAATCATTGAAATCAAAGTAAAAAATATAAACGTAAGGAGAGATGATGTTTGTTAAGGAAGATTATAGTTTGGAGAGAGCTTTAAAATTACTCATGGAGAGATGATGATTAGTGTTTCCACGAAATAGGTGTTGCTAAGATGTGGAATAAGAAGTTAACGATTGACATATTTATAACTTTAACTAAATACATTTGAATATTTTTAAAAAGGTTTAGATAAACTTAAATATTAAATTGAATATATTTTATATTAACTCAAATAAACTTAAATATCAAATCGAATATCTTTTATATTAACTCAAACGATTGAAAAAACAATTAAAAAATTAAGTTTCCTACAGAAGCTCTCTATGCGACACGTAGGCGAAAATCCTTCCTATTTATTATATATGATACCATACAAGTAATCAAGTAAAAAAAACACTTGAATTTATAATACGAAACTGAAGTCAAATTATAACAATTATCAAACGAAAAGTTTATGTTGCATAAAACCCCTTTTTTGACTAAAAAGTGGACCCAATTTTCACTAACAGTCAAAACTAAGAAATTATGAGTTGAGATTAAACCATATGTTTAAACGTATCAAATAATCATGTAAACTAAATATTCAATACTTTAACAAGAAAGAAAAATAATGTCAAAACTTTAAAAACAGAATCATAAGCCAGAGTTTTAAGAGTTATCTAGTCAACATATTTTACGACTAATTAACTTCTGCAATCTTCCAAATTTAGTTGACATTCTCTTTTTGTAGACTTTACAGAAATAAACTATATATTATTTTATTTTATTTTGTCAAAACAAACTATAAATTAATTAAGACCAATTAATTTTATTTTATTATAACTCAAGTGGGCACAAGTGTACTTTATTCACTTCTAATCATAATTATACTATGAGATTAACTCATAAATCTTTCTATAACCATATTTAGGAACAAAAGTCTAAAGTCTTTACAAGTAAGACTTCGTTACGTTTTTGCCAATTCATAAAAGTTGTCCAATTAAATTATACGACACTTTTATAATTTCTTTCATATTTTTCCAAAATATCTTTTTTAAAAAAATTTCGTTTTATTACTAGTCTGATTATTTTTGTTTCATTCCCAATTATTAATTATATACATATACTAAAAGAAAGCAAAATTAGAAAAGAGAAAAAATAAAAATGTACTAAAAGAAAAAATAAAGCAATAGCATGAAAATAGGTAAAAAAAAATGAAAATGCAATAGAACGGTGGGATACGAACCCAATGACGTGTAATTATGCGAAAATCACACCCAAAATATGACATATGTACTTCTTTTTTGTTAATAAAAGGAATATAAATGACATATATTACTTACTCATTGTATAAATTCATCTTATTATAATGTAGGTCCAACATCCATTTATTGCCTTTTTTTGGGTCAAACATATATTTGTTGCTTAACTTCAGATTTTGGGTTTAAACGTGTTAATCCCTTGATTCAATTTTTTTTTTTTTGGGTTATCAATCTTATAGTTAGCCTTGATCTGGTGGTAAGTACTTGTAATCAACTATATATATATATCATATAATATTAAGAGATAATTACAAAACTACACCTTTTAAATTGCATTTCACAAAACTACACCTTTTTAAAATCAATTCACAAAACTACACCTAATTACTAAAAATTAAATCGAAATTAGCTTTACCTACAAAACCCTACACCTTCAATATTAAACCCTAAACACTAATTAGCGAACCTAAATGAAAATATTTTAATTTTGGTAATTTTTAGAGCATAATTGAACCATTTAAAATTTGAAAAGAGTATAAAAATAAGAAAGAAATTGAATTATGTGTAATTTTGTGAAGGAAGGATTGAAATTGTGTAGTTTTGTGAATTTCTCTAATATTAAGCTATTTCTCACATAAATAAATTAGTATAACACCCAATTTTTCCTTGATCAGTATTCTTCCTACAACAAAACCATACTATAAGTAATCTCATTCTTTTGGTTTTCTAATATAATCTTTGATTAACTTAAGCATTTCATGTTAAAAACCACCTTGATTAATATTGTGTAATGTAATGTAATGGTGTGGTGTAGCTTTGAAAGAATTCATATTTAGTTAGATAATTTTTAATGGTTTTTGCTTATGATCATACCTTACCCAGAGTACACTAGAATTTAGACACTTGATTTTATTTTTTGGGTAATGTACACTAGACACATATTATTACACATATTATTACGATGCTAATACCAATCATTAGGATGCAAATTTAATTAACAAGTAACAACCATACCATTTGTGTTAGTTTTTTTCTTATGTACACTAGACCATCTTTTCCTCTCGGTAACAATCTTGAAGGCAATTTGCACCACCCAGTCATCATTCTATCTTCTGTTTTTAAAAAAGCAATCATGCATTTTTAACAGAAAAAAGAGTCTAAATTGTCACACACTACCCAACAGACACTACTTTTCGTTCATAAACTTTATTGTGGACCGAGACATTTGTAGCAGCGCTAAAGGATTAAGGGCATCACGCACCACTAACCATTCTTATTCCCCGTTTATAACGGTCACGAGACATTTGTAGAAGAGTTAAGCAACCAAGGCAACATATCCGAGGCACTGTAGCGGACTAAGCATTCGTTTTCCCGTTTAGCTTAACAACAAACGAGACATTTGCAACAGACTTAAGCATTCATTTTTTCATCTTATAACTGTGGCATTTGAGAGTAAGCGACCAAGGCAACAGACCTGAGACATTTGAGATTTCAGCGACTAAGGCAACATAGTCGAGGCATTTAAGAGTTGAGCGACAGAGCCGAGGCATTTGAGAGTTAAGCAAACGACAAAGGCGACAGAAACGAAGCATTTAAGAGGCTAAGGCGACAGAGCCGAGGCATTTGAGAGTTAATCAAGCGACAAAGGCGACAGAAACAAAGCATTTAAGAGGCTAAGGCAACATTAGATGATGATGATGATGATGATGATGACTGGCTCCTATTAGTCCATATCTTAATAAAAAATTAGAGTATGTTTCAATGCAATGATCACAACAAGAACAATCAAAGCTCAAATAAACACAAGATTGGAAATAAACAATGAAGTTTATACAATGGAAAATGAAATGCATGAAGGCTGAGAAAATGCAAGTGACTTTGGTTTCTTATGGTCTTTTTTTTTGTTATTTGGTGTGAAACAGAGGAGGATGCTCTGTTTTTCTCTGTGTAATGACTAGGCAAAAGAGATTGAATTCTCACCAAAAAAAAAGAAGCAAAATCTTATTACATAAACAATATATTTTTATTTGTGTAACAAGAGGGTTCATATTCTTCCACTTTTACACCACAACACTACAACAACAACTCTGTTTTTAACAAGAATTCATCACAGATTCTCTACACCAAAAAAAGATAAGCTCTATGAATGTTTCAAAATGGTTTAGTGACATTACTGTGATTGTATGATTCTAAATGTGTTCCTTGAAGTGAATGAAGTTAAAAATCCGCAGAAAGATTGGAATCTTAATTACAATCTTATTAGCTTAATCAATCCGTAAAATAAATTGATTAGAGGATATTTTAATTTCAATAATCCAATAATACTCAAAATTAGGAGTTCTTCAACAATCAACATAATAAAAAAGTTGCACATTACATATTTAAAATCACAAAAAAAAACAGTTAACATTATGAAACCAAACATATACCGGAAATAACCGAAAAATACAAAAATAACCGAAAATACAAAGAGGCACAACAACAAAAAACTTCAATCTATATATAACAGAGATGTGTATACATAAAGGTCGAAACTTTCTAAATGTTGGGGAAAACTTCCTTGTGTAACTCCTGACTTACCCATTCTCATGGAATTATACATCTCGTCAAGGAACATTATCGATATCGTAATGTATTCAGCTTCATACAGTGATAAGCATATCAAATGGTACTAGAGGCAACACAACAAAAGGATACGAAGAAGCAATGGAGGAGCAATTATCATCTTCATCGATATGCTTCTTGTTATCACGTTGCAATGTCTTCCTCACCGCGACAAGAGTAGCATCGCGCTGCACTAGCGTTAAAAACAAACATGTGAAAAACATGTTAAATCATGTAGCGTACAGCTTCGTGTTGTCTCCTTCTCCACTTTAATGTAATCTATCACTCTTTCCTGCATCCTGCGACAGAAACATGATTACCCATTGGTTTATAATCTCATATTCATTTACTCGTATCCAAAATTTTGTTTGTGAGAAAAAGCAAGCTTACCTATAGCCTATAGGAATCTCATCATTTGCTCTTCAATTGTGTCGCATATGGTTAAGCTTTCTACATAGATAGAGCTTTGTACCCATCCGATTTTGCTCTTCCATGCTGCTCAAATTGTCAACATTTTGTAGCAATCATCAAACATTGTATGACTAGACTTCTAGAGGATGTATAAAGGCGTCTCAGTCGAACAATTTCGTCAAAGTTAATACCTTTTTTTATCCCATATTGGTTCCATGAGGAATACGTGCGTGTGTCGCAAAGCTCAAATCAAGACCTAGCGCAGCAGTTCCATCCGTCACAAGTGAAGTGCCATGCAATCAACATCATTCTGGAATATGGCCAGAGATTTCATTTGAAAAGTTGAAATCAAAACGTTGTTAAGCAAAGCGAAAGAAAGAGAGGAAAAAACAAAGCATCAAGAGACAAGTATTACCTTACTAGCGGAATGCATTGGACTGTACATTCCAGCAAACTTGATGCCAGCAATTGTCAACTATAAAAACACATGATATAAAGTTGTTCAAAGATTGAACAAAACAGGAATTGAAAGAATAATGACCTTGAAGAATATACGATAAATAAAACGTGGAGCTAATCTACATTTCTATATAGTTCACATACTCGCAGTAGACTCTTAGAGCAAAGACATGTTGATGCAGGCATCAGACATCACACATAAAAGCCTTAATTCTACAAAAAGCATCAGGCACTTATTTGTCCTAGAACCTAACAGCTAGAGTTTTAAACAGATTTACCTCAAGTGCTTAAACAAGGAAGCAACAGCGGTATCTTTACATTTAGGAAACTGCCATCCACAGCGCGATGCAACAGGCAAGAGAACATCCACTAACACCACAGATCTTGGTTCTCCGTTCTCACATTTATAAGCCTTCACAACCCGACATACGATCTTCAGACATTTGTTGACAACCAAAGCGTCAAGTACTTGATGCACCACACTTATGCTTCCATTCACTAATGCCTATATTCCTTAGTACCTTCTTCCATCCTGGTCCTGTCTCATTTATGAGATTTTCTTCTGCTCTCTCTCTCGACGCACTGCCATCCACAGGGCAATACCAACAGCTTCCGTCTCTTCCGCGGATTTGAGATTAGAGCTAGGATTGATTAGGGATCAAACCATTCTCGGATTTGAAACCGGTGACTGAACCATCATTGAACAGGAAACAAGAAGAGCCTGCGAATCGACGGAGAGAACACAGAGAAAACCAAAGATCGCCTTCTCCGGAAACATCAATCTCCAGAGCCTAATGGAAATATAACATCAACAAAAATAATAAAATTTATCAAATTGAGAACTTTTCACACATATGAGATCAAAATCTGAAGAACACTTCACTGTATTATTGTTTGAGATCAACAATACATGAGTCTTTGAATCCATCCTCAAAGCCGATTCTGGCGTTTCGAAGAGCATTCATGACTCTCTTTATATTTCGCCTAAAGATACTAATCTATGAATCTAAAGTTTGTTTGTGGTGTCTTTACAGAGTAAGGAGTGTTGTTACTGTTAACCAATTGCATCGCCACCTTTCACAGCACCCGCACTTCCAAGCCACATGTTTAACCGAAATCAGAGTGAGCGTAAAGCTATCTTTTGCTACGTTGCAGTCTCGTGTGGTAAGGTTACCCGTAGGACTCATCTCAGCAAGGAGAAGCAGACCCTTACCATGAGCCATACCCTAAAGGTACCAAAAGAAAACAGAGAAGTTTATTGAAAACATGAAAAAAAGACACAAGATCAAAGTCTAATAAGTGATTGTCTGCAATCTTACAATGCTCAAATAAGAGAAAAACTTTGTGCTTTGTCTGCAATCTGAAACAACACTAACAACAACAACAATAAGAGAGTAAAATCTTTACCAAACCAAATCAAACAGACAAAGTTTGTGTAATGAAGATCCTAACCTTATCTATCAATTCAAAAATCAGAGGTTTACTCATCAAAATATGTATAAATAAAAGTGATTCCAAAAGATTGGTGGATAGTAAAGTGTTTCAAATGCCTAATCTAAGAAGAAGAAGAAATTAGAGCTCTGTCAAGAAAGATTCTCTCTTTATTATCCACCAAACTTCACAGAATCACCTTTTTTTTTTACAACAAAAAAAAGCTTTAAGGATATGAAAAACAGATTAGAAGAAGAAGGAAGAAATGACTGTAATAAAGAGTTAGGTTTTTCGTTAAGATGTTTTGTGCGATATATACATATATTTAATGTGATAATTAGGCAAGTAAAATCGTTGTAGTCTAGTGGTAAAAGTAACACGTTGTTTAACAGAGTGTCCCAGTTTCGAATCTCACGAGCCACGTTTTGTATTTTATTTTAATTGAAATATGAAACGATGTCGTAATGTTATGCCGTTTAACGATGGGTCTCTGCTCTGAGTCTCTTTCTCTCTCTGCTCTCTTTACTCTCTTTACTCTCTCTCTCTAATTAGGATTGAATCAAAAGAATATATGAGAAAGGTGTGGACTTTTTATTGATTTTGAGCTTTCTTTTGATTTGGGTTTAGCTTCAAACAAATGGAAAATTGAGAAAGGCTTCTACTTTTTGATTATTTTAGGTCTACTTTTTGGTTTTGGTTTGATTTTGAATCAGAGAAAGATAGGCACTTTCAGTGGTAGATTTGTGTGCTTTGTTTTTGTGTTTATGAGCCTCATTAATTGAAAAAAAAACATTAGGCTTTGAGAACATTAAGTTGGGGTAAGAAATGTAACCTAGTTATTGTTTCTAATGCTTGCCTTTACTTGTGTCTAGTTAGTTTTTGATATTTGACATGGGTTTTTGATACTTGTTGTGGAATCAAACCGTTCTATTCACAGTGAAGGGCTTCCCTTTTCATGTCGAAACTTTCCCCTGTAAGATTTCATGAATACTGAGATTTGTTATGTTTTAAAAGAGTCATATGTGTGTGTGTTCAATGTTAACAGATATGAGACTTGTTGTTGGTCAACATCACAAAAGCACATTGTGCAACCAAAGACAAGTTGCATAATTACCATTATTACAACAAACAAGGTTCAACACTTTTAACTGTTTTTGTTTTCATTTCAGGTTCAATATATAGTGTTTAGGGTCTAGTTTTCTAGGGAGTAGGGTTTAGTTTTAATGGCATTTGTAAAACTTTTGATTGTGCATGTTATTTTTGTCAAAGAAACTTGATTTAGTGCTATATTCATCCCTACTTTTTTTTTGTGGCTTTGATATGTAGGCATTTGTGCTGGCATAGCAACATCAAGACATGAAAAGTGGTCGGCTTTGGCTCCTCTAACATTCGAGCTGGTCATATCAACAGCACAAAACACCAAAGAATTATCATGGAACGAAGGCTAGTCTAAAACATTTGTTTATATTTCTTTCCTCTCGATTTTAAGTTTATATCTTTCTTTGTTTTTACATGTCTTTTTTGAAATTTGATCAGGTGAGGCTGATGATGATCAGACCAAAACCGCTAGATTCTTAAGCGATTTTAACCGGTGAAGGAAATATCGAAAGTATGCTTTCTGTTGAGATGGGTTTGAGAGAGAGAAAGTTGATGGGTGAGCATAGACTTAAGGACAAAGACAAATAGGTATGTTTAACTCTGTCCAGATATGATATTCCAAGGACTCTTTCGATCTGATTTGCTATCTGTCTTTAGATACATAACATTAGTTCCGAATTTGGTGATTTACGCATTGTGTTGTTGTTGATTTGATCTATATATGCAAGAACATTTAGTTAAGCTACATCGTTTTTGGTTATTACACATTGGTGTATATGGATGGATTTACATTTGACGAATCTGATTTTTGGATTGGTATTGAAACCTTATGCGTTTTGCCTACCGAGTTTTCTTCTGCCTGGTGTTTCTTGTGCAGCTTTGCAATGGTTTTTTACCTTCCAGGGAGTTATATGCACATATATTCGAATGGAGACTCGATCTTAGCCAAATTTAATTCCTTGACTTCTATCGAAACGAGTTTCTTTTTCAGCTTTTATAGCCTTCCTTACTGCAAACCAAGATTGATAACTCTGCTTATAGGTTCTCGATGAACACAAACGAGTCTCCCTATCTCCGCACCACCAGTTCTCTCGATGAGCATGACGTCAAGCTCTTGAAACAGAGGACCCAAGAATTGTACCAAGTGAATATGATTCTCGCTAACTTACTGGCTCTGAGATTTGCAAAGCAAAATGAGATACCATGTGGTATTCACCACCAAACAGCTATGGGTGATTACATCATCAATCATCTCATGTCTTGGTCCATGAATATGAAGGAAACGTCATGGAGGTAACAACTTTTAATATGTGTGTATTAATGCTTTTATGTTTGCCTATAGAGACCGGAAATCACTTAAAATTATTTTTAAAAAATTACGTCTGGAATATCAATCTAGTCATGTTTTTTCTTCATGTTCTTGATCCTACTCAGATCATTAGATGATGTTTTTTTTGTGATTAGTAAGCAAAATAGTGATTAGGCTTCTGACACCTATTTGCAGATTGGGAGGTATATAAATAACTTGTAGAGGAGGTGTTGTTGCAGCTGACGAAACTTGCTGCATATCTTGATGTGCCATCGTCCAAGAGTGATACGGTATGTTTTGCTTATTGTATCACTAAATAATGTAAAAGGCATACATTTTTAGATTGTTAAGTTTTATTTTTGATGTTTACAGAGCGACGAATCTTATATTCTTCATGTTCTTCTTCAAGGAGAAACAATTGCAGTTTAGGTACTTGTCATTGTTTGTTTGCTCATTGGAAATTTATAATATCAGTGTTTATTGCTAATGTGTATCTTGGATTTTTTGTTTTATAAAAAGTAGTACATTAATCATAATAATAAATATATAATGAAGGAATAATATGTGGTGTAGAAGAGAGGATATACACAAAGGTCAAAATATATAAAATGTTATGATTATCATTTCAATTGTACAATGGCTTGTAAGATACCACAAATATTACAAATGGCTTGTAAGTCATCTCTTCTTTGAAAACTAGTAGTAGTTTTTTTAAGGCAATTCTTATGAATACCACAAAAAAAAAATTTATAATACAATTAGCACAGATTTTGAAAAGTTTTACAAATACCATTAAAAAGTTTTTTTCTCATAAATACCACAAATCTTAAATTTTCAAAATTACACCCAAAATCTCCAAAAAACTATACCCTACCCCTTCTAAACTATACCCTAAACACTATATAGCGAACCCAAATGAAAAAAATTAAAATATAAGTGTTAAAACTCGTTTTTTGAGTTTGTGGCATTTTTGTAAACTACTACTTTTTGATGGTATTTTTGTTATAAAAAACATTTTAATGGTATTTTTGTTATAAAAAACTTTTTAATGGTATTTTTAAAACAAAAACTTATTTTGATTGTATTCTAAAGAATTTCTGTTTTTTTAAACTACACATAGCAAAGAAAGTTCATACACATATCATTGATAGTGTTTTATAAACCAATCTCTATATATAGGCTTCATTATTACCTACCTACGATATTTGTAGACAACATTTACATTCATCTCTTTGTTTTTATTGACTTTTTTTCTTTTTTGTCATCTCATGAAAACTTGGTCTTGTTCTTCAAGGCCTCTTATTAAGGAGAAAGAATTTTACAGATAAGGTAAAGAGAGCAGAGAATCGAGAGCTTAACGTGCCTCTTCTCTCCCCCCTTCACAATCGCTTCGTTGCGGCTTGATTCAGTCAATAACGTCGCGATTCGGTTGGGGAGAGGCTCCGATTCTGCCTTCCGTGACGGCGGAATTGTAACCTTATAATTAAGCACATTCATTGAAACTAATGTTTTACAATATAGCTTATGTGTGTTGTATTCTCTGTTCTTATGGATGTTCTTTTTCGTGTTTTTTTTGGATGAAGATACATCTCTGAAGACATGACATGATATATAGTAGTCTTTGAGACTTGCTGCTTATTATGATGAATAAGAGTAGTTTATTTATTTATTGATTGCCTTGCAAAAGTAAGAGAAGATTACATAGCAATCCAAGTGGAGATAAACAAGAACAAGTCTTAATTAAACACAAAGAGACATACATACATAGAGATCCTTGACTCCTAATTATATATGTACATTGTGAGTTTCTTAACCAAATTAAAATTAACTAATTCAAATCAACTATGCCCTTTTCCCTTCAGCTTACGGTTCAAGTCATTACACAATGTTGGTGTTGGTGCTCCTTTTCTTCTGAGCATGACTCCTCATCGCCTCTTTCTGCTTTCTAATACGCGAAACTACGCGCTTTGCCTTAAGCTTACGGTTCAAGTCAACTACACCATGTTGGTGTTGGTGTTGGTGTCGGTGTCGGTGTTCCTTATCTTTTGAGGATGACTCCTCATCGCCGCTTGGTGCTTTAGAATACGCGGCACTCTCCTTGTCTCCGTCCCCGTAGGATAACCTTTTGAGATCAAACTCTTTTGGCTTTGGCACATCCATGTCTCTACCAAGATTGTATGTAGCACGGAGTTCTTTCTCCGCATCCCCGAGTTCAATATCATAAAAATTTGATTCTTCTTCGTCATCCGAATAAATAATGCGCTTTCCCTTAAGCTTACGGTTCAAGTCAAGTACACAATGTTGGTGTTCCTTATCTTCGGAGGATGACTCATCATTGCCGCTTGGTGCTTTAAAATACTTATCTTTTGGTTTTGGCACATCTATGTCTCTTCCAAGATTGTATGTAGCATAGAGTTCCTTCTCCACGTCCCCGAGTTCAATGTCATGAAAAGTTGGTTCTCTCCTCTCCCTATGCAGCCTACTCTGTAAACAAATCAAAACTAGATGTAAGCTACTTCAAAAACACACACACGTGATACTTGTTATACAAGTTATGAATTGCTTACTAGTTTATCCGAGAAAGCACTCAAGGGACAAAGTAGCTTCTTTATCTTCCGGAATGCCCCCAAGAGAACAATGAACACAAGCACTATAAACCAAGTTATCCCTCTTTCGCGAGCAATGTAGTCTTTGTCGCCATCAAGTTTTTCGGGTTCCACAATAGAACAGGTACGTGATAGCCTCTCGCACTTGGTAGTACATTGAAACGGGTTACCGGAATTAGAAGCTGCGACAAACGCAAGAAGAATGCTTTCGTCTATTACAAACAATTGTAGATTTGTGTCTAACGACAAACTCGAATTTTGATCTGATCATACAAAAAAAAAGATGTAAAAACCCATCATTAATTAGACCTAAAAAGCGAGTTCAAAATTAAAATGGTTTATATATAAGTTTTAAGATTTTACCATAATAATTATTAGACCAGTGTATAGATTTTGTTTCTGGAACAACAAGTGACAAAACCACGGTTTCTGGTTTCTCAACTTGTAGCAATGTCTTAGCGAAATAAACTCCATTACCCGAGCAATCGAGCAAGGGAGCTACGTGAATCGACGAGTCTGGTTCTGGATATTCGGGTGTCTTACGAAGCTCCCCTGTTCTCGAAAACGAGTACAACGACCCATCTAATGAACCGATAGATATCCAACCTATAAAAAGAAGCATGTATAGTAATTAGATAAAGAACATAATTAAGAGATATTTCAACGAGTTTTCGTCAATAAAACTAACCGTTTGTGTCTATGACAAGTTCTGAACCCGAGGCTTCTGATAACGGACCGACGGTCTTTTGCCAAAGAATATCGCCGGAAGAAGAATCTAACGCGAAAATGAGCGACTTTGTAGGGAAAACGACGTAGACTAGACCGTTATTACCCGGTTTAACGGTAAAGAATGTGTCTACTGAACCAAAATCTCGAGACCACTTGTAATAACCTCCGTTGAGAGACAACGAATACAACCTCTGTTTGTTGCTTGAAACCTAAAATACACAGAGCAAGAATCAAGAAACTCACCATTGATGAAAATGTTATTGAGAAGACTATGCACAAACAGAGAGAGAATGAGCTTACATAGATGGTGTCTGCGCAATCATCAACAACCGGTCTGGAATCGAATTTGTATCTAAACCGGTTTTTTGGATGCTTTGCGCGCCAAAGCTGTTCCTTTCGCATGTTAAAAGCATATAAACCATGGTCCTTGACCGTTACGTAAACGGACAATCTAGCTAAACTAACGTCGAAACCGAGAATCGGTTCCCTTGAGGAGAAGAACACTTCCGGTTTATAATTGGTTCCGTTGCTTTTTGGGAGATGTATTCTCGAAATTCGGTTACCGGCAACAACAAGCATCTAAATAAATAAAAAAGAACACACTACTTTTTTTTATAAAAAAAACAGAGGAAATATACACAAATATGGTTTAAAGGAGATTGGTATGGTATGGTATGGTATGGTATGTACCTGATTTAAACCGAAATAAACCGGCGCAAATCTAACGTCACATTTGAAATCCATACGAACCACCCAAGCAAATGAACCATTTGGTTCAAAAGATATGAAACGGTATCCTGAGCAAGCGTACACTCTATTGTCATCTCCTATTAGTGTTTTCGATAGTGTTAGAGTATAGTTATGCTTCACCATTCCACGGTCTGTTGTAACAATTTCTTTGAATTAGTTACATATAATTTTACTCTGTGATATGAATATATATATATATTTGCAAATGAATTTACAAGGAAAAAAGAAAAACTAACTAACCTTGTTGTGATTGAGAAGAAACCGCAGAGGATACAATGAAGAAGAAGAAGAAGAACAACACAAGGACTTGTGAATTCGCCATTGTTTTATATTTAGACACCAACGAAACTTACTCTCTCTTATGTTAGTTATGTATTGATGATGATTGTTTTTTCTTTCTTTGTGTTTAATGTAAACGATGAAGAAGGAAGAAAATAAACCACCGCGCTAAAATTTGTTTTATATCGACGAAAACATGTGTCCTTTGGTAAAGAAATGGGCATTTTGTTTCTTTTTAAATTAATCAGCAAAAAAGCCCAAATCGATTCTTTTGTTTTTTTCTAAAACGATGCCGTCTTAATTAAGTCAAAGACCAAGTTTGGTTAAATATGGACATTTTGCACTTGTTGTTTCCATGCAAAACGTTCATGTAAGTATTCTTTTTGTTGTATATTGAATGGTTTTAATAATTTGATTTTTCATGTAAAAAATTGAATAAAAAATATTTTTTTACATAAAAACTAGGTAAGTATCCCGCGCCTTGCGCGGGACAGGATATACATATATAATATTAAGTTATATTATGGAAATTCATGAATTGATCAATTTAGGGTTGAATATTTAATCCGAGATTCGAAACCCGAAACCGAATCGACCTAAAAAATCCGGTTTGGTCAGGTTTTGGTTCTCATATTATTCTATCGGATTTTAATATTTTCTAACTCGGGTTTCCGTTCTAACCCAAACCGACCCGATGCCCGAATTGTACTCAAATAGACCCGAAGATATACACATATATATAGTTTTGATAAGATAATTTGGATTTTATTAGGCTATTTCAAGTTTTTGTTGGGTATATTAATAAGTCGAACCAAAACCCGAACCGAACCCGAATTACCCGAAATAAGACATGAAATTCTTACAAAATATGTAAAACCTGAAAATTCGAACCACAAAATCAAAAAACCCGAACCGAATAATATTTGGTTCCAGGCGCAGTCTATTTACCGAAATAAGAATTTCAGGTTTTAAGTGAAGGCGCAATCTATTTACCGAAATTCGCATGCCCAATAGACGAAGGTCCGCTTTAATAATTTTGTATGTGATAAAATCATATTTATATTAGAAGATTTCTTATTTTTTTTTTATTGTTTTCAATACGGGAGAAATTTAATTCTTAAAAGTTTTATATGTGGGTCTGAATTCGTTGGACCTGAAATATAATTTATAGAATTCGCCGAACAAAAATTATTCAAAAATATAAGGACTAAAACGCAAAAAAAAAATATCCTAAAAGCTTTCACGTCGCGACACGTAGGCATTTAAAAAATTGAATTAAAAATATTTTTTTACATAAAAATATGTTTACATTTTCTTTCCACACGTGACATACTTATCATAGGATAGGAGATAAATATGAAAATATGTTTATGGTAATATTCTAATAAACATTAATGTTAACTAGAGAAAATATCAAATTATTTTGAAAAACCTGAGCAATCTATTAGTACATATTTTAAATATCTTAGTATTTTGTAATGTTTTTAGACGAGTCAACGTTACCAACTTACCACGGCCATATTTTAATCACTAATATAAGTTTTTTACTACTATAATAAATTTTACATGTCTCTAATGTAATGTTTCCTTTTAGTGGGACCGTCGTATGAGATTCAAATAAAATCATGTCAAAATTAGTAAAAAATAATAAAAAAACTTGTATATTAATGAACCAGGTGGTTTGATCCGCGCGCATGGCACGAACATAAATAAATTTCAAAAAGTTACATGAAAAATAATTCATATTGACATTTTTAAATGAATTCAAAATAGTACATTAATGACAATTCAAACTATACGTTAAGATCACGATGAGGTAAAACCAAAATAAAAATGTTATATAAATTATCCATAAAAAATGAAAACATGAAAAATAACAAACTTAAAAAATGTGGCTTTGTGTTTTATGGTAGACTAATATGATTTAACATATTGACATTTGTTTTATTTTTCTATTTTTTCGCTTTTCAAAAACAATTATAATAGCGATAAGAGATTTTACATAAAATTAATCTATTAAATTGAAAAATTGTTACAAATGTAAGTTTGTATGCTACCAAAACATATGCTTGTTACATGTCCGCTTTTACAAAATAATAAATTTGGTACCTAAAGATAAGTGATAGGTATATGTTCACGAACTAATTTGGTTAATAAAAAACAAAGCATATTCAACAAAAATAGTTTTATAATAATTAAATAAAAGCTCATTATGAAGATATTGTTAATAATTATAATGGCTTTGAATTACGAAAGTATAAAATTGTATGATGTGGTATAAAAAATTTTAGATTGACATATTTATAACCAAAAATCAATATTTATCTAACATTTTAAACGAAATTAAATTTATAATATTTACATGAATATTAGAAAACTAAGGATTAACTTGAATCATAATGAATGTAAACAAAATCAGATGAGGTTGCATGTAGTACCATTTATAATAATAATAATAAATTATATTAAATTATTATATAAATTAAAATTCACAAAATATTGACATTGTATATAAAATAATAAAAAAACTTGTATATTAACGAATATTAGTCAACTTATAATGTATATTAATACAAATACTAATAAATAAATACCATCAAAATAAGTTTTTGTTTTGAAAATACAATAAAAAAGTTTTTTATAACAAAAATACCATTAAAATGTTTTTAATAACAAAAATACCATCAAAAAATAATAGTTTACAAAAATACCACAAATACAAAAAATAAGTTTTAACACTTTTAAATTTTAATTTTTTTCATTTGGGTTCGCTAGGGTATAGTTTTGAAGGGTAGAGTATAGTTTTTTGAAGGTTTTGTGTGTAATTTTGAAAATTTAAGATTTGTGGTATTTATGAGAAAAATCTTTTTAATGGTATTTGTAAAACTTTCGAAAATATGGGCTATTTGTGTTAAAAAAACTTTTTTTAGTGGTATTCATAAGAATTACCCTAAATAAATTGGTCTAGGCAAAAAAGATTATTAATAAAACAAGACTTAATTAAAAACAAAGATAAATGACATAAACCAAAGCCTAATATATATGTACATAATGAGTTTCTAAACCGAAATTGCAAACCGAAACTAGTTCTAAACCGGAATTTAAAGATACTAATTAAACCAAACTAAACTACATATTCAAAGATTTGCTTACAATAATACCACACAATTCATTCATCAACATCACTCGAATAGAACCATTCTTGATAAGCTATGTGCTTTCCCTTGAGCCTACTTTTCGAGTCGTCTTCGTCGTCGTCATCATCATCTGAATAAACAATGTGTTTTCCCTTTAGCTTACGGGTCAAGTCAAGTACACAATGTTGTTGGTCGTCCTTATAGCTCTCTTCTTCTGAAGATGACTCATCATCGCGGGTTGGTGTTTTGAAATACGCGACACTCTTCTTCTTCTCTCTGTCCCCGTAAGTTAAGCTTCTAAGATTGTATTCCGCAGCGTGTTTCCTCTCCACATTCTCTCTCTGTCGAACCAATTCGACGATTTTGTCATCACCGAGTTCAACATCCGTAGGAGTTTGTTCATTTTGAAGTCTCGAGTTCGACGATTCTTGTAGCTTATTTTTCTTAAAGAATACAAAACATGATCTCACAAGTGCCCCCAAAAGAACAATGGCCGCAAACTGGAACAGTATAAACCAAATCATTAGTCTTTCGAGACCAATGTAGTCTACGTAGACATCAAGATTCTCTGGTTCCGCTAAAGAACAGCTACGCGATAGCTTCTCGTGTTTGGTTGTACATCCAAACGGGTTACCAGAATTAGAAGCTGCCACGAACACAAGAACAATCCTTTCGTCTATTACAAATTGTTGTACATCTTTGTCTAACGACAAACTCGAGATTTGATCTGATATATACATAAAAAAAAAAAGTAAAAAGGCCCATCATTAACTAGAACTAAAAAGCGAGACTTGAAATATGAAATATAAAAGTTTTGAGCTTTTACCAGAATAGCTATGAGACCAATATATAGATCTTGTCTTTGGAACAACAAGCGACAAAACCGCGGTTTTCGGTTTCTGTGCATAGACGTTAGTACTCTTATTTCCAAGGAATTTATTTGTCTCAACTTGTAGCAATGTCTTAGCAAAATAAACTGCATTAGCCGAGCAATCGAGTAAGGGAGCTACGTGAATCGGCGAGTCTGGCTCTGCATATTCGGGTGTCTTACGAAGCTCCCCTGTTCTCGAAAACGAGTACAATGACCCATCTAATGAACCGATTGATATCCAACCTGTAAAAAGTAGCATGTATCGTTAGATATATAACATATTTAAGAGATATCTACACGAGTTTTCGTCGCCGAAAAACTAACCGTTCACGTCTATGACAGGTTCTAAACCCGAGGCTGATAACGGACCGACGGTCTTTTGCCAAAGAATATCGCCGGAATACGAATCTAACGCGGAAAGTAGTGATTTCGTTGGGAAAACGACGTAGACTAGACCGTTATTACCTGGTTTAACGGTGAATAATCTATCCACGGAGCTCAGATCTCGAATCCACTTGTAATAAGATCCATCGAGAGACAATGAATACAATTCTCCTTGGTTGTTGGAAATCTAAAAGAAACAAATCAAGAAAACTCACCATTTCTGAAAAGGTTATTGAGAAAACTAAATATCAAGAAAGAAAAGGAGTGATTGATCTTACATAAATGCTTGTTTCGCATGAATCGATGACCGGTTTTGAATCAAACGAACAATTAGCGCGGCAGCCTAATTTGTAACTAAACAGTTCTGTATCAGGCTTAGCTATCCAAAGTGGTTCCTTTCGCATATTATAACAATGTAAACCATGTTCCTTGACGGTTATGTAAACAGAGAAGCTAAATACACTAACAGCAAAACCGAGAATCGGTTCGCTTTTGTAGAAGAACACTTCCGATTCAGATTTGGTTACCTCTGTTGGGAATGTTATTCTCAATATTCTGTTCTCAGCAAGAACAAGAATCTGAAGAAGAAAAAAAAAAGAAAAGAACACATTACTTAAAAGACAAAAAAAACATACATATATATATATATATATATATATATATATATATATGGTTTTAAGGAGAGATTGGTATGTTATGTTATATGTTTATGTACCTGGTTTACACTAAAATAAACCGGAGAATAACTGTTATCGCATTTAAAACCCATGTGCACAGACCAAGCTATTGAACCGTTAGGTTCAAAAGCAAAGAAATTGTTTTCGGAGCATGCGTACACTCGATTTTCAACACCGATCAATGTTTTGGAGAGTATGAGATCATAGGTATGGCCTGTAACAAATTTTTTGTGAGTTAATATTTGATTAGAGTTAATCGTTGCATAAAATGAAAAAGAAAAACTAACCCGAAGAAGAGAACACGTTGATGAAGAACAAGAAGAAGAACACCAAAGAGAGACTTGAAGAAGAAGAAGACATGGTTTTTCAATCTCTATATCAACAACCAAAATTATATGTGTGTGTTTGATTTTCAAGGAAGAAGAGATGAAGAAAGAGAAGAAAAGTAAATAGAGATGGAAAGTAGCGGTTCAATATTTGCTAGAGATTTTTATGGAAATTGTTAATCGTGTTTTTTTTTTTTTTTTTGTCAACTTGTTAATCGTGTGTTGTGTTATGCTAATTGTGATATAGTTAAACTAGGTGAGTACCCGCGCCTTGCGCGGGACATGATATTCATAAATAATATTAAATTATATTAGGGAGGCCCGAATTATACACATGTATATAGTTTTGATAAGGTAAATTAGATTTTAGTAGGCTATTTCAATTTTTTGTGGGTTATATGAATAATCCGAACCAAAACTCGAACCGAATCCGTATTACCCGAAGTAAGATCGGAAGTTCTTACCAAAATTATGTAAAACCTAAAAATTCGAACCAAAAAATCAAAAATCCCGAACCGAATAATATTTGGTTCCATGTTAGGTTTTGTTAAATATATGCAAATCGACCTGAACCCGAATAAATTTGAACCGAACAGAACTGTATTTGTAAATAATCCGAACGGATCCTATATCATTTAACCCGAAAACCCGAACTCGAATGAACCTGACATGAAAACCGATTGCCAAGGCTCCAATCCACTAATCAAAGTTTCTGATATATGTTGGCAATTTATGAGACATGCATCTATGAAAGACCTTTATCGAAAGCCGAAATAACTAATCAAACTTTGCAAGTTTATTCAAAGAAAAAGACCCGCATTATGCATACTCCGGTAAATGAAGGCACAATCCATTTACCGAAATCCGCAGGCCCATTTGACGAAGGCCCGCTTTAATGATTTTGTATGTGATAAAGTCTTATTTATATTAGAAGATTTTTTATTTTGTTTCTTATTGTTTTCAATGTGGGATAAATTTAATTTTTAAAAGTTTTATATATGGACCTGAATTCGTTGGGCATGAAATATAATTTATAGAATTCGCCGAACAAAAATTATTCAAAAATATAAGGACAAAAACGAAAAAAATAAAAAATACCTTAAAAGCTCTCACGTCGCGACAAGTAGGCGTTTTGTCTTCTATTTTAATAGTATAGATAAAGTTAGACTTTGGGCCTTGGATTAATTCAATAAAAGCCCATGTGGATTCTTTAATTAAAACGACGACGTTTTAAACTTGGGTTAGTTGTAAGTTGTAACATTTCATTTTGTTTCCGCAGCGGATGATGATACTTCTCGTTAGGGATGGGCATTCGGGTATTCGGGTCGGGTCGGGTAGGAACCGATCATGTCCGGATTTTTCGGTAGGGGGATTTAGGACCCGTATGGGTACTTTGAGTTTTTCGGTTCGGGTTCGGGTAGGAACCGTTCGGGTTCGGGTAGGAACCGTTCGGGTCCCGGTCTTTCGAGTATGAGATGTTTGAACCCGGAAAATCGGTTACCCGTTCGGTTCGGATATTTTTCCATTATTTTCGGGTATTTTTCGGATATTTTTTAATATTTTCTAAGTTATTTTTAGAAAATTTTGGATATTTTCGGATATTTCGGATATATTCGGGTATATGGGTATCCATAAACAGATGAAATATAGTAAAGTTTCGGATATTCGGGTACCCGTTCGGGTATCGGGTCGGTTCGGTATCACCCGATACCCACGGGTAGAGACAACTTCTGTTATGCCTCTATTCTCTAAATTAAAATCTCCTATACCCTCAAAAATCTCTTATACCCTTTTTTATTTTTTAACTAAAAAAATTCAAAAAAAAATCAAAAAAACGAAAATTGACAAATCTAAACTCTAAACTAATTAAGGGGTCTTGGTTTAGGGTTTGCGAACCCAAATGGTAAGATTTTAGTTTCTAAACCTTAAAAATTTTGAAAAAATCGAATTTATAATTATATTTGGATGATTTTCAGAAAAACATTTTAAATTTGTTTTTTGGTTTTTGAAATATTTTTATCAAATTCTTAAAACTAAATAAAAAATATTTTCGTTTTCAGATTTTAAAAATAATTTTTTTTTGTGGCCTATAAAATTAAAAAAGTAAAAAAAGGAAAGAATGCCCTTCTTAGATTACAAGTATAGAAATATGGGTTATAGAGAAGATGTTTCCCACGGAGGTACCAACATTGAGATAACTTTAGGGTAAAAGTTTAATACCCGTACCCGAATCGAACCAAAAATTTCGGGTCGGTTCCGGTTCGGGTATCGGGTAATTTGCCCACCCCTACCTTCTCATATATAGGAGATGAATTATGAATATACTAGATTCTTTGTGATATTTACAAAATATTAATTTCATATAATTTTAAGGGCAATTCTTATGAATACCACCAAAAAAGTTTTTTTAACACAATTAGCACGAATTTTGAAAAGTTTTACAAATACCATTAAAAAGTTTTTTTCTCATAAATACCACAAATCTTAAATTTTCAAAATTACACCAAAACCTTCAAAAAACTATACCCTACCCCTTCTAAACTATACCTTAAACACTATAGGGAAAAATCTTGTTTAAATGCTCAACTTTTGAATTTGGACAATTTAAAACCTCAACTTTTTGGTGAGTCAAAAAAACTCAGAGTTTTGTTGACTTTCCAAATTAAACACCAAACTTTCGTTGAATCGTCATTTAAGGCACGTTGACTAGTCAACTAACGATTTTTTTAACATAATTTTTTTTCGTCCAATTCAAAAACGACGTAGTTTTGACCCTTATACAATTAGTAAATAAATAAATAAAAATGTAACACAAGAGAATTGAACCTTGTACCCTAATTAAATGAACAACACATTTACCTTTATGCTACATGAGCACTTGTGTACTATCTGCACATAAAAATATTAATACTAGAGAGTTGTGTTTTTTTGTTAACATTTAGGATTAATTATATAATTTATCAAAAACAATATATATTTTGTTACAATTTCTTTGTTTTTTCTCAAAATCTAAAACATCATTCCCTTATAATTTTCAACATATAGATAATATTGTTCAAAAAACCATTAATGAAATTTGCATGTTTATTTTATTTTAAGTAGGACATATATACAATTTTAATTTTTATTTACTTTCTTAATAATTATTGATTAATATATATTTTTGACCGATTTTATTCTTTATTTTTTTTAATAAATAAGTTTTTAAAATTTATGAAACATCTATCTATCTTAGTAGATATACCTTATTAATTACGATTTTTTTTAGTTTCAAATGTAAAAAGTGTAAAATTTTGAATAGATTATATAATTAAGGGAGAATTATAAAACTACACCATTTGAATTACATTTCACAAAACTACACCATTTCCAAAATACTTCACAAAACTACACCTAAACACTCAAAATTAAATCCAAATAAATCATACCCACACAATCCTACCCCCTTAATACTATACCCTAAACACTAATTAGCGAACCCAAATGAAAATATTTTAATTTTGGTAATTTTTAAAAGAGTAAATCAAGCTTTTAAAATTTTGAAAGGGTGTAAATATGTGAAAAAATTAAATTAGGAGTAGTTTTGTGAAGGAGGGGTTGAAAGGGTGTAGTTTTGTGAATTCCTCTATAAGAAGTAATCTTATATGTTAACACACAAAAAAACACAACTTTCTAGTATTAATATTACCGTGTGCAGATAGTTTACGAGTATTTATGTAGCATAATGGTTAAGATGTCCTTAACTTTACTAAGGGTACATTGTTCAATTCTCAAGTGTTGCTATTTTCTTTATATATTTACGAATTGTATTAGGGTCAAAACGACGCCGTTTCCGGGTTTGGACAGAAAAAAATTATGTTAACAAAATCGTTAGTTGACTAGTCTAAACGATGAGTCAACGAAAGTTTGGTGTTTAATTTGGAAAGTCAACAAAACTCTGGCTTTTTTCGACTCACCGAAAAAGTGAGGATTTAAATTGGCCAAATTCAAAAGTTGAGCATTTAAAAAAGATTTTTCCCAAACACTATATAGCGAACCCAAATGAAAATAATTAAAATCTAAAAGTGTTAAAACTCGTTTTTTGAATTTGTGGTATTTTTGTAAACTACTACTTTTTGATGGTATTTTTGTTATAAAAAACATTTTAATTGTATTTTTGTTATAAAAAACTTTTTAATGGTATTTTTTTAAAAAAAACTTATTTTGATGGTATTCTAAGAAATTTCTCTAATTTTAAATTATTTTTTTATTGGTGCATGTTGAACAATTTTTTAAAAACCATATATAAGTATTATATTGGGCAATTGTTATGAATAACACTAAATAAAATATTTTTAACATAATTAGCACACATTTTCGAAGGTTCTATAAATACTGTTAAAAAGTTTTTTCTCATAAATATCACAAATCTTAAATTTTCAAAATTACACCCAAAACCTTCAAAACTATACCGTACCCCTTCAAAATTAAGTATTAAAACAACAAAAACTTATGGGACAAAACCTAAAACACAAACACACACATATATATTCCCTCCGTTTTTTTAATATAAGATTTTATAGAGAAAAAAATTGTTTTGAAATGTAGAATTTTCTAGCATAATCGACACATATTTTCCCATTATGTCTTTACTTATACGGTATAGGTTTTTTTCGGGTTCGGGTAGGGTAGGGTAAAATTACCCATGACAACTTGCCTACTTATACCTTTATGGTTTATCATGTTTATATTTACTCCCTCCGTTTTTTATTATAGAATTTTCTAGCTTTTCAAATATAATAAACAAACATATAAAAATATATTATTTTTTGTGATTTATAATTTCCAACAACTCTAAACCAATAATGTTTACTTATTTTTTTTGAATTCTATAATTTATCATTAACAATTGTATATAAAAAGTGAGAAAATCCATATTTTTTAAACCAAATATTTTCAACAAAAATCATATATTAAAAAAGGAAGGGAGTATCAATCATAATAACAATAATAAATGAGGTTATAAAAGTCATTTTAAACAACTCGTTAATTTTTGATTTTTTCTAGAAAATCCTATATTAAAAAACAGAGGGAGTATCTTATATAATATGATAGAAAGTTTTTATAACTTTCAATGTGGTGGTGACACATGATGCTATTTTTATGCCATTTGTCATATTTTTAAGAACTTTGTTAACAAAATATTTTTCTATAAACTATCATTCAACAAAATTTAATTGTAATCAATGTTGTAACATAATGGTCACAATTCACAATTATGTTGAGAATAAATTCTCTTTATACCACTTTGTAACTCCTATTTATACAATTATGTTATCCCTTTTATTTCTCATAATTTATTTTATCATAAATTATTTATTAATATAATAATTTCGAAATTCAAGAAATTTACTAAAAAGTGTACAATATCTTTTTGGTATTTTAATTTATATTATAATTTAAAAAATTTAATTATCACTAATATATTGAAATTTACTAAAAAAGTGTACGATGTCTTTTTGGTATTTTAATTTATATTATAAGGAAATTGTTTTATATTTAATTAATTTAATATTTTCATATATAATAAATGACAAGTAGTTTTGCCTACATATTGTCCAAAGAAAAAATTAAGAAAATTGTTTTATATTTAATTAATTTAATATTTGCCAAAATTGTTTGTAATTATACATTTTATTTCTCATAATTTATTTACCATATATTAATTATTAATATAATATTTTCAAAATTCCAATAAATTTACTAAAAAGTGTACACTATCTTTTTGGTATTTTAATTTATATTATGTATACAATAAATGACAAGTAATGACATTATATAGATGGTTTGACCGACGCGCCTAAATAAATTTCAAACAAAAATACCATATATACCAAAATTTTAAATTTATTATAAATTTTATTAGAAATATTATATATAATAAATGACAAGTAATTTGGCTTATGTGTCGTACAAACATAAAATTAAGGATATATTTTAATATTTGATTATGATTATCCATTTTATTTCTCAAAGGTTTATATTATCATATATTATTTATTAATTTAATATTTTCTAAATTTCAGTAGTACTTTTTAAAATATTATCATGTATTTTTTATTAATTTAATATTTTTGATATTTCAAAAATATCTTCTAAAAAATAAAAAATTATACGATATCAAGTTTTTAGATTTTAATTTATATTATAATTAAATATATTTACTTATCATTAATACTATTATTATAAATCATGCATAAGAAATATGAGTAATTTAGCTTATGTGTCGCGCCAAAAGAAAGTTAAGATAAAAAAAAAGTTATTTAAAATGTGAAAGGGAAAACCAAATTTTGTTTTAAATTAAATTTGACTAAACCATATTAATGTCAATTCATGGTAAAAGATTGAAACAAAAAAACTAAAAAAATAAGCAAATGATTTCGAAAAATAATGAGACAACATGAAAAAACTTTCGAACAACAATAAAATCGATGAAATTTAAGTATCCAAAAGAGTAACCAAACACAAGAATGTGCTTAATTATAAATAAACGACTACATATAGAATCTTAAAAGGAAAACTAAATCTAACGTATGTTTTAAGTGTCAAACATATTATTTCGTAGAATAAAAACATACGTAACAAACATATGTTTTTATAGCACACATACATACGTTTTTAACAAATTTTCATTTTAATTGATGATTTTTATGTAAAATCTCTAACCAATGCTATATTTCTTGAACAAAAACTCAAAACTAAAAAATATTACAAAATTTTGTATTTAAATAATATAAGTCCACCACAAAACACAAAACCACAAGTTTTATATGTTTGTTCTTTTTCAAGTTTTCATTTTTTTATGGTTAATATATTACATTTGGTTTTATTTATCTCATTGTGATGTTAGCATAATTGATGCAGCGAACGAATGGGTGAACGGTCGATCTAAGAATTTAGGGTTCTTTGAGACCTGTTCTTGGATCGATTAAGGGTTTCTTTCGATAGCTCCTTAAGACCAACTTCTTGTATTGATGAATCTAATCAAATCAATAACAAGGAACGAGAATACTCTTCTCTTAAAAGCCAAAGCTCTTTATTAAATAATCAAAGTCTGAATTACAACATAAGTCTAAATGACCTATTTATAATAAATATTGAAAACCCTAAAATATTCCAAATAAGAAAAGGAAAACATCTTAATAATAAAATAACTAATAATGTAAATATAAAGATATTTGTAAATCTTCCAAATATCTCTCTGCATCATTCTCTCCGTCGAAGAGAAGATTCGTCTCGAATCTTAACCGTGGTCTTCGGGCTCAAATTCATTCGGAAGATGCAAAACTTTGTTCTTCCCTTTTCTTCTTCTCTTCCATTGATGTCGTTCTTCCAACTTTTTAAACTCTTGCTTTGCAAATATCAGATTCATCACGAATTTTGCACGAAGCATATCCGATATGGATTTTGCACGAACCTGATTTAACAGGAATCTTGCACGAATCTGATTCACAGATATTGCACGAATCTGATTCAAATATATTGCACGAATGTGATTCTGCACGAATTTTGCACGCATCAGATTATCAAAAATATTTGTTGGGAAAACAAAATCGATAATCACGATATCTTCTTCGTAAACATCGTAGATAGGATCACCATAAATCTCTCTGTAGATCTCATGGTTATCTTCTCTTTCAACAAAGAGACTTTCGTCTCTCATGGAATAAAAACTGTCATACATCATGACAACCAGAATCGTTCTTCGATTGAGAAATCAAAGATACGCGGCTCTGATACCAACTGATGCAGCGAACGAATGGGTGAACGGTCGATCTAAGAATTTAGGGTTCTTTGAGACCTGTTCTTGGATCGATTAAGGGTTTCTTTCGATAGCTCCTTAAGACCAACTTCTTGTATTGATGAATCTAATCAAATCAATAACAAGGAACGAGAATACTCTTCTCTTAAAAGCCAAAGCTCTTTATTAAATAATCAAAGTCTCAATTACAACATAAGTCTAAATGACCTATTTATAATAAATATTGAAAACCCTAAAATATTCCAAATAAGAAAAGGAAAACATCTTAATAATAAAATAACTAATAATGTAAATATAAAGATATTTGTAAATCTTCCAAATATCTCTCTGCATCAATAATTTAATAAAAATACTATTTTTCATTAATATAACATTTGAATTTGTTTTATTTATTTTTTCTAAAAATTATTTATACACGCGCCATGCGCGCGAGTCAAACCACCTGGTATATATATATAGTTAAGTAAGTACGATTATGTATGTATTTAACTAATATTGTTGGATGTTGTTTAAAATAAGTTATGATTAAAGACCACCACTTGATGAATACTTTTTTAGAAAAACGAAAAAAGGCATTAAAACATTAAAATGTAAAAAAGTTTTCAAAGTCGCAATAATTTAATGTTTAGAGTTAGAGAGAGAAGCATAAATTGTAAGAGAAAAAGGACCAAAAGAAAAGAATACTTGTGATGAAAACCCTGAGTGGTGACGAAAGGGAAGAAAAAAGAGATGTCATCAAATACGTCAATTTTCAATTCCATTGATCCCACAAAAAAACTTAATTATTTGCTTGTGTTGTACGCAACACATCTCTTCTTTATCTTTCCTTTTATATCCCTAAGCTTTTGCCACTTTTAATTAATTAGGGTTAATGAGGTTTGATATATTTGGTATCTCCGATTATGATGTGTAACTGTTTCCCTACTCTCTCTCTCTCTCTATCAAGAAAATCTCAATCGTAGATCTTTTTTTATTTCTTCTATTTAAACTCTATTATCCTTTCCTAAAATTATTCACACTAAATCTCATCTTCTTCTTTCTTGATTTTTTCTCCTTAGTCTTTTGATATATTTCACTAATTAGGGTTTTATTTTGTGAGGATGAGATCAGGATTTGAAGTATCAGTCATTGTTTGCTATTGCATCATCTTCAAGATTTATAAATCATTTTCTTTTTGATGGGTTCTCTCTCTCTTTTGAATCTATCTTATATGATTTAAAAATCTTGATTATGATGCTGCGGCAATTAAATGGCTTTATTTGATTTAGGGTTTTTTTCTTACAATTTTAATTTTGTAGCTATGCTAGAAAACTAGATGATAGTACACTCGTATCTTTAAGATCCCTTTAGTATTTCATGACTTGTAGCAAAATCTTATTATACATGTATGCATATATTTGTTTAAGCACATACACATATATATGTTAACATAATGTATAACATAACATATATGTGTGTATGTGTAGATTTGTGTTAGTATATGAACAACTTTTGGATGAATAAATTAGTAAGGAAAGATATGTATATGTGTATATATATGTGAAGCTCTCTTGTCTTGTAATAAAGTTTTAATTGGACAATGTATTATTGTAAATTTTTCCTTCCTAAAAGTATATATAGTCATTTTGTTGCTAATTTTTCTAGTAGAGTTTAAAAATGACACATATCACAAGAATAAGCAAACATTTGTTAGACCACAATTTTATATCATTTAAGAATTTTTTTAAAATTTCAAAATTTTATATCATTTAAGAATTTTTTTTAGAATTTAGATTTATTCTATAAATGAAGTTTTTTAATAAAAACTAGATTAATATTTACAAAAATATAAGTTGATATAATTTTAAATAGGTCTTTATTGATACACGTTGAATAATAAATTTAGTAATCATATATATTATATATATTATATATATGTATGTTTTGATAAATAGTTTAGGTAATATTTAAAATGTTTACATAAATAAGATGAAAATTATTTCGAAAAATATAAGATGCCAAATATTTCAAAATACTTTTTGAGTTTTAGTAAACAAGTTGTTAAAAGATTTTTATTTTCGTTATAAACATTTCATAATTAATCTATCAAATAACATATTTAAAATGTTTTCAACCGGTGATAAGATATATAAAAATACTTTCAACCAAAAAAAAAGATATATAAAAATACTGGTTTTCCTTCAAAAGTTTTTACGCTAAACCATTTGTTTCATTAATAGAGCTAAGCAGTGCCGGCCCGTAAAAAAACCGTAAAAAGTGTTACCTAAAGCAAAAATATTGATGTTGTGGGAAACCAAAAAATTTGGATCCCCTATATATATATATATAAAATTTACCCCTAAAATTTATCGGTCTTAGCCCTGACTGTCCTGGAGCTAAGAAATGAGGATCCTTTAGTGGGAGAGATTGTTCTTTATTTGTAAGATAAATAGGGACACAAAATGTTTTGTGAGAAAAGTAGTTGGTAATATTAAATATTAATGAGAAATTCACAAAACTACACCATTTCAATCTTTTCTTCACAAAACTACACATAATTCATTTTTTTTTTACTTTTACACCCTTTTCAAATTTTAAATGGTTCAATTATGCTCTACAAAATTATCAAAATTAAAATATTTTCATTTGGGTTCGCTAATTAGAATTTATGGTATAATACTAAAGGGTAGAATTGGGTGGGTAGACTTAATTTGAATTTAATTTTTAGAATTTAAGTGTAGTTTTGTGAAGAAATTTTAAAAGGTGTAGTTTTGTGAAATATAATTCAAATGGTGTAGTTTTGTAATTTTCCCAAAATTAATTACACTAAATTGAGAAATAAACTAAAATTGAGTGAATAATATATATTCGTTACATTTTTCAGAATTAAACTAAATTGAGAAATAAACTTATTTTTCTATCAATTAATTTCGGTTTGCAAGGAAAAAGGGAAGAAAACGATATTTATGTTACTTGATTCAAATGGAGAAAGTGACAATTTTTGTTAAACTTACTTGTGAATTATATTAAATAAAAATTGAGATTGTTTTGATTATACAAATATAAGTCGAATAAAAAATGTTACGATATAAAACCAATAAATCAATTATATAACAAAAAATTTACAATTAAATGAATAAAAAAGCCTCACATCTCCATTAAAGTTTCAACCTTATTCTGCAACACACCCTCCCTCTCGTAAGTCTCATTTTTCGCTCTTTTGTTTTTTTTTGTTGTTAATTTTTCGCTCTTTTGTTTCATTAAAAGTTTTGATTTTTCTTCGTCAAACTCTTTTCTGGCAGTGAAATTGTTAACCTTCTTTCTAGTTTTTACAATTTCAACTTTATGATTTGATTTGATTCTTTGTTTTCTAGGGTTTCTATATAAAAAAAGGCTTCTATTTTTTTTGTTTATGATCTAATAAGACTTAGTTTTTTTGATTTTGTATCTTCAACACATAGTATAATCTATTGAGTCTAAGATACGTAATCTTTGCAAGTCTATGGAGACTTTTAAACAAGATTCGTGTAAGATGTTGAAGGCTTTATGCGACAGTCTTGACATTGTTGTTTACGAGAGGTCTAAGGAAACAGAGCTCAAGGAAGCAAAACTAAAGCATATCCAAGACTATATAGACCAACAAACTCAAAGAAGAAGCACTTGATTTGATAAGGAAGCATATCAAGTCAGAGGAAAAGACACTCACCATGGAGAATGGTCCTGCCAAAATAGTGAGCTCTTGTCCCCATGGAGAATGTGTACAAGACAGAAGAAATCTGAAGACGCATTCTAATGACGTTCCATATCGCGAAAAGGAAACCCTCCTCGAGAAACCACTCCCACAATCATTGGCAGGGCGGTGAAAAGACCGAGCTAATTTATGAATTGTTGGTTCAAGATCACCGCTAGTGCTGAGTTGTTGTCTGCACTGTCTGTGTCTGCTAGAAGAGCGCTCTTTTCAACACAGCCCAGTGCCAGATAAACCCGGCCCCATCGGAAAGCATAAATAGTAAGAACTATCAACATTGTATAAAAGTAAAAACCAACCCTTGTTTAGTAAAATGACAACATCATGAAGAAATCGAGCTTAAGACCGAGCCAGAACACATCTCGGCTAAAAATATGCTCTTTGTTCCCACTGGCTACCTTAGCCTCAAACATTGATATTTGATTCAATCCAACTTCCCGGACTTTCCCAACCTGAATATATGCAGAAAGAAAAGGGTTTATGCAAAGTTCATTGAATTAAAACTAATGAATCAATTCAAAAAATCAAATAAACTCAATATATATGAACGTTACCCAACATGAATGAACTCGTGGTGGGTGACGTTTATGCCCTGCAATGTGCAATAAAAATCGGGGAAGATATCCTTGCTGATACCACCTCGAGTCAAGAACCAGAACCTGTCAAATCCATCAGGGTAGCCATAATGCATTCTGAATTTCAGCTGACCAAGGGTGACAAAACTCGTCTCATGAGCAGACATGAACCAGGTCAGTGACGAGACAAATCCCGTAAAGATGTGCTTCCGGACACCAAGGATATATGAAATACGCAGGGCTTCATGCTGCTTCATCAGATACAAAATTTCATTCGCTCCTTCTTTGCTTTTTGAGACCCATATATCTGGGACGCCACAACGTATGTACATTTCATCAAGGCAGTCCCATATGAAGAAAGCGATCCGCTGCCTCGTTTCTAGATTCACAGGGATGCTGTGCATAGAGTCCGAAAAAGTGAGAATCGTGTGTAAGCCGCCTAACCTGCCGATACAATTCCTCATTGCTAGCTAGCATTAGGAAGCCTAATAGCATTATAAAACAGTAACTTTGAGGCTGGGTCACATGAACAGATAGTTGTTCAGTTTTCTTCTTTTCTATAAAGAACTGTCGTGTCGCAATCTCATAAAGAGACTGCATAGCATTCACCACCCGTCCAATATCCTCTTTCTCATCATTCAATAACACAACCAACTTTAAAGGTCTTGGTGAACTCTTCTGCTTGAATACAAGCATCGATCATTTGAAAGAAAACCGTAATGCCATATACTTCCACTACAACGCATTGCCTCTACTCATTCTTGCATATCTTGTGCCACGACCGCTTATTAGGAGCGTCAATCATCTCTTTTGCCTGGCTCAACGCAAGCAAAAGCTCGTTGCACAACAAGAAACATGGCCATCAGATAACTGTCTCAACTCCAGTAGCTCCACTTCTCTATCAAAAACTATATCTTCTTCGACTCGAACTTCTTAAAAGTGTCGTCCAAATCCATACCATAACTTCAATCTACATAACAACAAGACACAAAAAAAAACTCAAGGTTATTACACAGACAAATGATTTAAATGCATAGAAACTTGCATAAAAATTTATAATTTCACACATTGTAACATCCAAGTCAAGTTTTGTACAATATAAATTACATAAGAAAGAGTTGTTTTTTGCCTCCAAATAAGGTTGTCCCGTGCTCTCATCGAGACAATCCTCCTTTGATTTTTACTGAGATGCAGACATGAAACCTGCTTCGCCTACATAAGAGGAGGGGATAAGAGACTAACATAACCTTCTCAAATCAGGGTTTCGATAAAAATTCGATTTTTTTTAACCCAAATACGAGCACCAGCTCGTATCATACGACGGTGACCGTCTTATATTATCGGAAATCATGAGACGGCGTCTCAGATGATAAAAGACGGTGGCAGATCGGAGTTCGACTTGTAATCCATATAATAAATCAATAATATACATTTTTGGTACATATATTTAGGAATAAAAAAAGTCAACTATGTTGAATATTTCCATGAAACAACTTTCATGTGCAAATCTAAAACCGGAAAAATGCCAAAAAAATCGTGAGCTTTCAAATTTGAAACGATTAAAGCCTGAACTTTCAAAACGTCATTTAAATCCTCAAGTTTTGTTGACTTTTTTAAAAAATATCAAACTTTTGTTGTCTGATCTGTTTAGGGCACGTTGACTAGTCAACTGACGATTTCATTAACGGAGTTACAACGGCGTTAACGGATCCGTCTAATTCGAAAACGGTGTCGTTTTAGCTCATCAAAACGACGCAGTTTTGATAGGTAAAAAACAAATTAAAAATTAACATTGTAAGGGATTCGAACCTGAGTCTTCATGCTCAAGTACCTACTTCCTTTCCGTTTTGCTATAGTCTCTTTTCTGTTAACGATTAAAATTAAACTAAATTTATTATTATAAACGTATTTCTTCACCACAATGTACCATTCGATGTACAAACTAACAAACCCTAGAGCTTACTTCGAACTCTGTTTGTAACTCACTATATTGCTCCGATTTCACAACAGGAATTCGATAAGCCTCTAAGTTCGATTCTTTTGGGTCTAGTGTATCCCATTCGTCTACCAAAGTGTATAATCAAAGCAGTAGCCAATTGCTAACAACAACAACACAAAGCAAATCAAACATTGTAAGAAAACAAAGTAACTTTCATTATTGAATGATCTTAGTACATGTAAGGTGAGAAACGTCATTGAATGTGGATGCTTTGTTGATAAACAATTAAACACCATAGCCATTGAAGCTATACCTATGAAACATATGCATCATAGAACACAGCTTAATCAAATAAAGTAGAACCGAAAGAGACGAAGGAGCTTCACCTGACGGACGAGCTAGTCTCCATTTCAACTTGAACCTCCATTGGAAAAAGAGTGATATTAGAAGATATAAATAGCTATTTTGTTAAGACTACAATCAAATAAAACATAGCAAAACGATAAAGAAGCAGGTAACTGAGCATTATGATCCAAGTTCGAATCCCTTTCAATGCCCATTATTTATTTTGTTCTATTACCAATCAAAACTGCGACGTTTTGTTGAGCAAAAACGACACCGTTTTCAAAATAGGCAGAACCGTTAACGGCAGTGTTACTCCGTTAATAAAATCGTCTGTTGACCGGTCAGCGTGCCCTAAACGGATCAGTCAACAAAAGTTTGATATTTTTTTAAAAAGTCAACAAAACTTGAGGATTTAAATGACGTTTTCAAAGTTCAAGCTTTAATCGGTTCAAATTTGAAAGTTCACGATTTTTTTGGCATTTTTCCCAATCTAAAACCGTTTATTTAAGCCACGTGTCGTAATTTAACGCTATAAAAATCGTGCACTTGGTAGTACTGGATCCAAAAATTTCCCTATTGAAATAAGGAGTAATTAGCACAATCTTATATATTAAAAGGAAAGCATTTTAGCAAATAGGACAAAAAAAATTCTATTTACAATGTAATGCCACTCAAATTAACCTTCTATATTAGTATTTTTGAAGTACTAATTTGAAATTTTCCAAAAAATCACACTAAATTACACATTATGCCATTGGACATAAAAGGAAATATTTTTGAACATTTAATTACAAAAAATCAAATAAGGAAATATTATAATTCTCTCCAAAAATAAATAAAAAATATTAAAGAAATTATGTAAAAAATATTTGAAAAACAAAATAAACATATGTAATTCACATAAATACATTATTACATAGTTTTTTTATAAAAAACTACCATTAAAATTTTATTTAAATCAAAACAAACAGGTTTAATTAATATTATTAAGAATTTAAAAACGATTTGAAAATTTTTTTTGTTAAAAATATCAAACAATAAAAAACAAAATAGTTTGTTAACGAGTTTGATTTCCGGTTCGATTATAAACAAAAAAGAAGAAATTGCAATTCTACTAAAATTTAAATCTTATATTACATATTTAGAATATGTTTACAACAATTATTTATATATATAATCAAAAGAATTATAATTTTAAATAAATTTGGGTAAATCGCATAATATGATTTGTGTATTTTGATTCGGTTTGTATTTTGAATTCGGGTATTTTCGAATCCTAAATATAATAAATAATAAATTATTAGTCTAATCAACTTATAAATTATATTAAATTTTTGCTATACGAAATATATAATAAAAATATTTATATTATTATTTTTGAAGTACTTTTTTGAACTTTTCCAAAAAAACTCACTTAACTACATACTATGTCATTGGTTTTAAACTCACTTAAAGAGTTATGTGAAACTTACACACAAACATATCTCATTCTATATATATACTTTTTAAAATTGACTTAAATATCAACAAAAACAATAAAACCGATTTTAACATAAAGTCAACCACTAATTTCATATTTATGATATTTTTGATATAATCTTTTTATTTTTCTTACGGAGGTCTATAAAAAATTTCAGAATATAAATATTTTTTAAAAAGTATATAGTTTAGTTTTTATATATAATCATTGTCCATATTATAATTTTCTATTTATATTAATATTTTAGATGTTAATAAACATCTATATTGAACATAGATAAAGTTTGTTTAAATCAATTAACACTAGCATAACAATTATTTATTAACGGGTTCAGTTTCTAGAAAAATTCTAGATAAATGACAAGAAGTTTGAAAATAATGATTAAACTTTATCATAAACAAATTTCGGGTAATTCGGGTTCAAATCTAGAAATTTGTTTTGGCTTCGGGTTTTCAGGTAGTAAATTTCTCAATTCGTTCGGGTTATTTATTTTTGGAACGGTTTCGGTTCTTTAATTTCGGTTTGGTTCCAATTATGTACTTCAAATATAATTATAACTATTATTATTTTAAATAATTTTTGGGTAGTTAGAGTAGTTTAGTTTAGTTCTACAAAATTGAGTTCGGTTCAGATTCGATTTCGGGTATTATGGTAGTAAATTTCCCTATACATTCGAGTTATTTATTTTTAGAATCGGTATTGATTTGGGGATTTCGGTTTGGTTTGGGTTCGGTATTTCGGATCCGGAAGTTTTGTCCATCCCTAATTTTTATAGTTTATAATAGTTTGGAATAAACACACTTACAAATTATATTAAGATTTTGCTATATAAAATATAATTCTCATTATATATTTATGGGAGAATCACAAAACTACACCATTTCAAAAATATTTCACAAAACTACACATAATCACTCAAAATTAAATTCAAATAAACCCTATCCACACAATCATACTCCTTAATACTATTTCTAAACATTAATTAGCGAACACAAATGAAAATATTTTAATTTTGGTAATTTTTAAAAGGGTAAATCAAACTTTTAAAATTTTGAAAGGGTGTAAATTTGTGAAAATATTGAATTAGATGTAGTTTTGTGAATGAATGATTGAAATGGTGTAGTTTTGTGAATTTCTCTATATTTATTTGCATAAACAATAAAAGAACAAAATACTCTTTAGAAATTCTGAATATTTTTATTTATTTTACAAAATCAAAAAAAATATTACAAACTTCTAAATTAACTGTATATATATAAAATTATTTATAAAAAAACATAAACCCGTGGTACACCACGGGTTAAATCCTAGTGGTTTATAATATTTCAAAATGAATTATCTCTAAAAACAAATAAATGAATTTAAAAAAACGATTTAAGGAAAAAAGCATTAAATCCAGAAATAAAAAAAGAAACATAAATACGCAATTGATATATTCATTTTTTCAATTATTTGAACAATATCGCCTAAATATATGCTCAAATATATCGCCTAAAAAGGAAAAAAGAATCGTAACTTTACTTTGAATTACACTATAATTTCTCCTAAATATATGCTCAAAACTATTAAAGGAATATTATTCGAATATTTCATTCGATTTTTTTGTTGTTGTTAAAATAGATATTTCATTCGATTTTCAACTATAAATATATTACGATTTATATCACAATCAAAATTTAGGTTTGTTAACAACATGACTATATTTAATTAACATAAAAAACAACAACGTGGCTATATAATATTTTGCAGCTCATCAGAAGCATGGAAGAGAGACTTCCACAAGTATATCATCAACAATAATGACTCATCAATGCTTAAATAAAAGGGAGAATCACAAAACTACACCTTTTGAATTACATTTCACAAAACTACACCATTTCCAAAATACTTCACAAAATTACACCTAAACACTCAAAATTAAATCCAAATAAACTTTACCCAAACAATCCTACCCCCTTAATACTATACCCTAAACACTAATTAGCGAACCCAAATGAAAAAAATATAAATTTGGTAATTTTTTAAAGGTTAAATCAAGCTTTTAAAATTTTGAAAGGATGTAAATATGTGAAAATATTAAATTAGGAGTAGTTTTGTGAAGAAGGGGTTGAAAGGGTGTAGATTTGTGAATTCCTCTAAATAAAACTATTTTATTCATTTTTTTTGGTTGAACGCTATTTTATTCATCATGATGTTTTTCACTTCATGAAGAAAAGATTCTTGACCATAAAAGCTCTTTGTGTCAAGGAATTAATTTCTATTTTATTTATTTATTTAACTAATCACATTTTTATTCTACCAAAGAAACTAATCACATTTTTATAAGTTGTACCGAATTTGCTTTGATATTGTATTTGTATGTGTTTTTTAAGGAGTGGCGGTGGGGAATGTGGGAGGTGATTCGTAATAAAAATATTATCTCTAAAAACAAATAAATAAAATTAAGATAAACAAATTACGTATATAAGCATAAAAATGTAAATAAAAAAGAATAGATCATTATTTATTTTTTCTTTGTTAAATCAATGTCCATAAACAAAAAAGCAAAAATAAAAAAAAGAATTTGAAATATAAAAATGGAAACAATAATATTTCAAATAATAATGTCTAAAAAATCATAAATTTATATATTTATAAAAAATAAAACGATGCGATTAATGTGATTAACTAATTACGAAATTTATGATATTCATAATGAGGAAAATCTAATCTAGAATAATCTAAACTTGCTAAATATTTAAATTCCATATGTGGCCAGCAAATAAAGGAAACAAACATATTCGCATAATAAATCTATTAAAATCTTAACTTAACATGATTTATCCCAAAATAATCCCGACTATATTTTTAATTACATAAATCCTGAAAATATTTTCGAGATTTATAAATATCGTTAAAGATTAATAATATATTTATCAAAAATATTTTTAAATTTACAGTAACCGTAAATTACTTTTTACATAGGATCTAACTCTATATTTAGATGTTGGATAATCAAATAGTTCATCATTCACTTTGAATAAGAATCATGATTTTAAAATATTTTAAATTTTTAACGGGTCATAAAATATCATAAATCAAATTTTAAATCACAAATAATAATTATATAAGTGTCGTATTTGTAACGGGTCAACAAATATCATATATTATTTCTAAGATATAAAAAAAAATTATTCGTAATATCAAACATACATAATTTTTAATATATATAGTTTTTAATTTCACTTAACAATTGTATATTATCTTATCTATAAAAATACATCTTATTATTTAAAATTACAAAAAAATAAACTCCGCACGTACGTGCGGGTCGTCATCTAGTTATATTTTTAAATGACAAACAACACAATTTATTTGTTTTGTTAAAGAAAATAGAGTGACAAAAACCAAATCATTGAAAAAAAATCAAACAAATATCACAATTTACTTTTATTGCTAAAAATATTTTTTAAATCCAATCACAATTCATGGTTATATTTAAAAGAAATTATTGTTTTTTAATTAAAATCTACTATTATTGGATATATGGTAATTGTAAAACAAGTTTCAATAGATTTTAAATCTAGTGCTATCTAACGAATGATTTCATAGATTGTTTTAAATTATATTTTCATTGAATTTAAATTCATTTGAAATAATATATCGTGAATTTTTTGAGTAAAATAATCGGATTTAAATTCAAAACTGTAAAGTATTTTGTAGATTTTAGAATCTCAACGCATACATTCTATAAATAAAAATTAGATGATAAGGAATAATTTAAAACCATTAATCAAATTTAATTAATGTATTTTAGATTCTAAATTCTCGCTAAAAGACCTTAGATATAAAATTATTGATTTAATAACACCCACTAGAAAACATTTCCTGCAAATCTTACCAAAACAAAATCATACGTATACTTCATTATCTTATAAATTAAGCAAATGTCCATACATCTACTATTTTCTCCCAGCGTTCACATCTATATATAATCTAACTATATATTCATAAACCACTACAATTAAACATATCAAAAAACTTATATTTTAAACAAACAAAAAAAAATACTAATGTCATTTTCTATAATAATATGGTGTTAAATTTATAACTTATTTAAATAATTCTAAAGAATTTTATATATTCATGTGAAGGTGGACTTTTCGTTAAGTAAATACGATTGAAAACTAAAATTATGTTTTGTAAACTAGATAAAATAATATTCAGATGTCACACGGTCAAATTCTCAATCAATCCGGTTATCCTCTGGTTACCCAATGCAAATTACAAATTACAAAATTTTTATAATTTTATTTCTTCCCAATGCAGTATAGTATTATGTCCCCAATCTAAATCAATTTAACCATATGAAATAATAATAAAATAAAGAATACAATATAATATAGTTTTTGAACCATTCAAAAATAGTTACATGAAGTATAAAAGAACTTAATACATGAAATAAAAAAGTTACTAGAACTTAGACCAACATTATAGGGGTCCTTAAGGGGAGACCTTACCTTATGGCCCCCACATATTTGTTAAGTAGCGCTTCCAAAAGTGCCTCCCTAAGCATCGGTTCTTCAATTTTTCGCGGGCCCCACTGACACGTGGCGGCCCGCGAATGGTGGATTTTTTTTTTTTTAATTTTTTTTTTCAAAATAAAAAAAATATATATTTAAAAAAATCGGTAAGGGCTTTTTATTGGCCCTTACCGATAATTATGCTATTAATATATAGTGATGCATATGTCATAAACTCATAATAGTATAATTTCACTTAAGCCTCGGATAGAAGTAAGTTTACTTTATATTTAATAATTTGAACACGCATAATTATCTTTATTACTAAGTGAATAAAATAATCTTTTCAAGTATTTATTTTCCTAAAACAAATATAATTCAAATATCTGTTTTAAAGAGTATTTATATATTTACTTTTTTTTTAATATAATCACAAGATAAACCAAGCATTACGTAATATATATCGTTTTTTGAGAATATTCAAGTAATTGTTTAAAGGGGAAATCACAATAAGTAGCGAACATCGTTTATAGTAAAACAACATCGTTTTTGCTTACAACTTTTCATTTGTGATTTTGTATGTTTATGATATTTTCTTTTTTGTTGTCTTTTTATGGACTTATAATTTTGTGTATAGCTTCAAAGTTGTTAATATAATTTTTATTGCTTAATTTACAAGTTCACCATGTTATATTTGAAACAAACTTTCAAACTTGTGTGTTTGATTTGGATTACTCTTACTAATATATATATATATATATATATAACTATATGCTAACAAAAAGTCTATATGCTCATGATTACCAATACTACTACTAGAAGTTTTATGTTGAATATAAATATATATAATAAGATGTTTTCAACAACTTTGAATATTATATTGATACTAAAACCAGTGTACATAATATATAGTTAAAGATTGCATATTTCTTAATACCAAAAGACTATTGAAAACGTACAAGATTGTACAAGCAGCAAACTGAATTATATTATTGAAACAAAAGAACTTGAATATATAATAGACAAAGCGTACGTAGTGATAACTACTTTACCACGCACGTTCGTAGACACTAAGTAACTCCTAATAAACTCACTAATTAACTAAACTTAAACAGCAAATTAAGCGACTAAGCAAACCACTAATAAAAGACTTATAATACAACTTATTCGACTTCCAAAAACACACATATAATAGCTTAATCATATCCCTTGATAACCTCTTCAAACGACGCCACGTATTCACGAAACTACAAAACATCAACAACAAAAAAGGGCTCAATATATATGTATTAGAATATATCTACAATTAATGGTTTATATTATTTAGTATATATGAACTAAAACTAGTTAATTAGTTGCAAAAAAGCATATATATACAGATTCAATAATGGAAAAAAGAAAGAAAGGGAGAGAGACCTGCTTAAGGATCTTTTCATATTCATCGGCTAATTGTTTCGCTTGAGATTCGCCTTTCTGTTTCACCTCGTTAGCCTTAGCATTATTTGCATCAACCTGCCGATATATACACATAAAACTCTTACATGGACTACGTACGTACGATGATATACACATGACAAAGACTTTACGAATATTACCTTAGCTAATACCGATGCAGCAACGGACTTTCTAGCTTCAAGGTCACGTCTCTTGGCTTTAACTTGCACTTTCAATTCATTCAATTTCTTTGTCCAGTCAAGCAACAATGCTTCTTTTTCTTCCTCTAACTGCTTCAATGTTTCTTGCAACTCTTCCACTGTGTTGCAAAACAAACAAACATATATAGACAAATTTTTATTAAACAATTTATACTAGTAATAATATCTAAACAACCACAAAAGATATATAGACTTGCCTTTTCTTTCACGTTTAGCGAGTTTCGCCTGAAGTTTCGAATACTCTGCCTCATCCTCACTTATTTTATCTTTCAGAGCTTTGATTTCATTGTCCATTGCTTCCAATTCCTTTACCTACAACACACGTTACTTTACACTTTTTTAATACACAAAATTAAGAAGACACTTTACATTATCTTGTTTTTTTTTGTTAATTACATTATCATGTTACTTAAAGATGTGTAAATGATATTTTATATTTATTTATGGTGTCACCTTTTCGTTAATTAGTTGCAATTGTGCAGATGCCTTTGTCATTTTCTTCAAGGCCTGCCATATATTATAGAAAAATGAACTTTACTACCATTTTGATAATTCAAGCATCAAAACATTCATGTTACACTATAACCTAAATTTTACCTAAATAGAATAAAGCAACAAAACATTGGTGATACATACACCTATAAACATTGCTAAAATGTTGCAACACTAGAAAAATACTCCATAAAATAAGGTATCTCAAGTGTAAACATTGCTAAACACACACACACATTATATATATATACATTGATAAAGCAACAAAACATTGCTAAAATGTGGTAACACTAGAAAATATGTAATATATATAGTGATAATCTAAAGATTTTCATTTTTGAAATTACCTTTTGGTGAACCTCAAAAAGAGCAGCCTCTTTATGGTAGGATTCCATAGCGGAACGTTCAGCTTTCTTTGCTTCCGCAAGCATTAGTTTCTTCTCTTCTAAAACCACCTTTCTCCACAACAAATATGTACATATATGTTGCATACAAACACAAAATTTCTTTCTTAATTAGAGCAAAATAAAAAAACAAACAAACCTCAAGTTTTTGTGGGGATTGAAGAATTTGTGAGCGTAGGTGTTTGTTTTCTTTCTTAGCTTGTTCTAGTTCAGCATCTGCTTTGGAAATCTATAGAGAGAATTTAATTAATTAGTACACACAATTATGTTATGAGCCAAATATTATGTGGGTTTAATTAATTACCTTGTAATCCATTAGTATATTCTTCTCTTTCATTTCTAGGAAATTATTTCGCAGAGAAAGTTGCTGGTTATTCAGCTCGGATATCGTATGTTTGAGTTGTTCGATATTTTCTTCGAGCTCTTCCACTAAAGGTAATTCCCTCTCCCTTGCTTCTTCATATTCAGCGATCTCTGCGTTCACCTATTAAAATGTATACACTTTTTTTTTTAATAACATCCATAATATCTATCTATCAATATATAGGATACAACAATTATTATGAGTAAAAATATGCTTATTCTCATTAATAATATTGAATACTAACGTAGTCAAATATTATTATATATACAAACTATGACTAAAGCTAAAAACATAGACTATACTAGTTTATGAAATCCATGTGAACAAACCGACCTATATATATAATTATATATACACAATAATAATAATTATTATTTTATATATTCATTAATTACCTTGGCTAATTTTTCATTACACTGCTTATCCTCCTCAACAAGGAGTCTCAACTCTTCTGCCTTTGGTTTTATAAGCTCCACTTTTGAGTCTCTATTACAAAACAAGAAAATACAAAAAAAAAGAAGATAAAGTGTATGCAAATAATCGTATGATATAGTCAAAGTGCATAATAATAGTAATACTTGTATAGAGCAAAATTCAAAAGAGCGCTGATGAAAAACTCTATGCGTGATGATTGTGGCATTAACATATCCTTGAAATTAATCTTTAAAGGACATTCCAACATATCCAACACATTTTTGACTTTGTCGTAAAGATCCATATATATCACTTGTTTGAGATGATCTTCTGGATTCTCCAATATCTTGAGAGCCTCCGCCATTAATTTCTCTCCGTCCTCTCTGTTCAAAAATTGCAAAAAAAAAAAAAACCAGGGTTTATTACTATATGCAAGAGCTTGAAACAAGCTAGGGTTTTTTCATGAAGAAATAATAATATTAAATAGTTACTTACTCTTTGATGACGTCGAGGTAGATAAGAATATTGGTGAACAAACCAAAGACGAAATCGGGATTAGGGTTTTGAAAATCGGAGTCGGTGACGGTAGCAATGTGTTTGTCATTAAGGACGTTGATGATATCAGGAAGAGAGAGCTTTGGATACTCGATGGTTTTATTATTATTATTATTAGTCGACATTTGAACAAAAGCTAAAACAAAACTCTTTCTCTATAGGTTTTTGTTTCTTGGATTGCTTTTATTTTATGGTTTTTGTTTAAATAGGCAAAGAAGTGAAAAGAGATCGTATGGACTTTATTAGTCTTGTCCTACAATATAGGAGGAAGAAGATAGTGGGGACTTATTTTATTTGTTGCGATTAAAACATAATTATATATTTTTTGTTAAGATATGGAAAATTAAGAGATGACGACTTTGTCAATATATATAAACGTGATCTTTCATTGATTTAGTGCATTGATTTAATTTGATGCAATTTCTTAAAGATGGTTAGAAGTTTTATATTTTACAATTATTATTTTTATTTTAATGAAGTGGAATATTTTATGAATGTCTACATGTGTTAGTTGAAATTAGTGTTTCTTAATTACCTTCCATGTTTCTCATATTTGAAAATTTCAAATTTCATTGTTATTCTACACGTTTAGATCAATTAGTTTTGATTCTCCTTAAATATAGTATTAGTAGGATATATAGATTATTAACAATTTTTATATCACAAAATATCTCACGATGAATATAATATCTCTTGGATTTTAATCAATTTTTGTATAAAGATAATTTTAAACATATGATGACAAAATTATCTTATGAGTTTGAATATTTGAATCAAGGGTTTGAATATTCAAATCAACAAACTCTATCTAAATTTAATTATATTCCTCAAATAAAATAAATACTAGTAAATTATGTCCGGAATACTTACCTAATAAATTAAGTGTTATAAAATCCTTTAAAAGTCATATATATTTTCTCTTCTTACAAATGTCAACTAACACTATGATTGATAATGTATGCATGTAACTAACTTGATTATTCGAAACTCATGATCAATAACATATATAAAGAAACAAAAGTGTATTCTAATCATAATCATTTCTAGTCAACACTATATATTAACAAATACTATATGGTCTAATTACGCTAATACTTCATTTCTTTCACATAAAATTAGAATACTACATATTACTGCGAAAATGTTTAATATAAACACTCCTTCACAACTATTGCCTCAAGTAAAGTAACTACATTTTTATCATTTTTTAATGTGTTATTTAAAAGAAGTTTCTATAGCATCCAAAACAATCTTTGATAGGACTAGATGTGGTATTAATCTATGCATTTAAGTTTTTAACAAACAATGAAACTAGTGGTTATCATGATCGACTCTACCCTTTTCTTCGGCTTTAACTTCTTCTTCAAGATAATACTTTTCCATCAAAATCTCAAATTGGGTAACCTCTCTCATCTAAATATACTCAAAGACCAAAGTAATGTGACTTTTATATTCAAGATAAGTCCAAATGCATGCATTAGCATCCACCTTTTGTCTTTTGCCTCAATTTTTTAACTTTTAAACTCGTAGTTTGACCCATATATATATATATATATATAAGGTAGATGTTGAACTTTTAAGATAATGGAGTCAGAAGTAAATGGCAAGGAATTTGGCTTATGTGTCGCAACGAGAGTAAATTTAGGAAAATTTATTTTTAATTTATTTTAAATTTCGTTTTTTATTATTTACTGAAAATTATTATTCATGATTATCCTATTTAATATTAAATCACTAGGTTCGAAACCCGTCCGTCCCGCACGGGTGTAATATTTATAAACATATTATTGAGTCATGTTTATCTATATCGAACACAAAATTTTGGAATCGTATTTATGTATGTTTTGATATTACGAATATAATTGGGTATATCTTACAAATTCTATATGATATTTTCCGACCCGTCTCTAAACTACACATATATTATATAGAAAATCATGAATTTGATTTTATTTCATAACAATCTAAAATTAGACCCGTAAATAAAATTTATCTTACTTAAAAAACGAAAATATATACTTTTAAATAATTAAAATGTTGTTGTCAAAAAATTAAAAATAATTAAAATGTATATGACGTAAAATTTTAAAAAGACTTTAAATATACTTTTAATATTGTATCTTTCATAAAATTGAAATCATATTTAAATGTTTTCATTATGTTACCTATTAAATAGTTTTATATTTATTTTTTTCTTTAATTTCGTTTTTAAAATTTTAATCCAATTAAATAGGAAATTTTTTTGATATTTATTTATATTTTCTTTTCTATTTTTCGTTTTTATTTTTTTCCTATAAAATAGGAATATTTTTTTTTTTTTAAATCAAAAATTATCTTATACTATATTGTATACAATGGCATCTCATGTAATTAAATAAATTTTGAAGGGTTTCTCTAAATTAATGCTTCCCAATTAATATATAAGATATTTAATTTATTCATAATTTTGTTTTTTATTATTCACTTAAAATTATTCTTCATAATTATCCTATTTAATATTAAATCGTATATAATAGTAATAATTACATATTTTGTATTACACAATTTTCAATATATTTCAACCAATAATATTCCAATAATTTAAATTAATGAGGAATTCACAAAACTACACCCTTTCAACCCTTACTTCACAAAACTACACCTAATTTAATATTTTCACATATTTACACCCTTTCAAAATTTTCAAAGCTTGATTTATCCTTTAAAAAATTATCAAAATTAAAATATTTTCATTTGGGTTCGCTAATTAGTGTTTAGGGTATAATATTAAGGGGGTAGGATTATGTGGGTATGGTTTATTTGGATTTAATTTTGAATGTTTAGGTGTAGTTTTGTGAAATATTTTTGAAATGGTGTAGTTTTGTGAAATGTAATTCAAACGGTGTAGTTTTGTGATTCCCCCTAAATTAATATCCCTTGAACTTTACAATTTAATAAATTAATAGCTAAAATACATTTAAAGTTGAGAAAATCAATATTTTTTATACAAATTTTTTTCTTATAAAATCAATCAAATTAATACAGATGGAGTATTTAATATTTGTATACATGATTCACGTAAAGCAACTTAGGTTTATCTAATATTACTATTATATAAAATCTATTCTTATTCAATTATGATAAACTTAATATTTTAATAATTATTCTTAAAAAGCTTCTTATATCATATCTTAAAACATTATACATTTGAGGATTTAAAGCTATTAGCATTCATCAATAGGTATTTCTCTATTCTTTTCCTTTTTACGTGCTACAAAAACTTATCTTGAATAACAAAGACATGCTAGAAAATATATATTCTTGTAAAATTTTCAAACTTTATTTTTTATTTTTAACGGATTACTTTTTAACTTTATTTTCATATATTTATAGATAATTTAAGAACTATTTTGTTTATCTATATTCAATTTATTCCATCACCGGTTACTTAACCCTATTGGATTGGTTCCACTAGACAAAGGGTTTTGGCTCCAGTAAATGGTATACAGTTTTCAATTCTACATGAAAGTGAATTTAAAATTTTAGTTTACGTGTCAATTCGAGAAAACTTAAAAATTATAAAAATTTATTTTTTAAAATTGTATTTTTTACATATATAATAAATAAAGATAAAAGATTTTATGGAGAGAGAATTTATATATATTTTTCTCATTTTTAGGTTTTCTTTATTTTAGTTAATAATGACGAGCACATGATCATAAATTTAATGTTTTCTCTTAATATTATAAACTAATATAGTTAATAATATGATAAAAAAAATTAAAAATTTAATTTGAAGTGTTTTTCTTTCGTCGACTTCTTTAATTTGGTCACTCTTTATAATTTGATTACTTTTTATTTTTATATCGAGATTTATATAACAATTTCATTGGAAAAATAAAAACAGTTGAAGAAAAATATTATTTTTTACTATTTTATCAATTCAATTTATTCAAAAATATAAAAACTAATTTTTATTGTGTATTTTGGTTCAAAAACTATTAATACCCGAACCACCTAGTGTTATTGTAAACCCAGAAACAGAAACTCAAAATCCCATTAAAAGGAAACAAAATAAAATAAAAAGGGCGTATTGTGTACTCTCTGGTGGTCTTGACCGTAGACGATTATAAACGCCTTTTATAGTACTGACTTTTAATGAGTTATGACCAAACTAATCATAAAGCTGTTGTTCATACGAGGTTTCATCTCTTCCGTACACGTGGCTTTTTAAATTCGTTGAAGAAGATGATTGTGTATGACCTGGTCAACGTGAAACAGTAGTAATTAGTAATTACACTTACCATATTATTAAACATACTAGTTGACAGTATTTAAGATGGTTCTATTTAAAAAAATAAATTAAAATAATCAAATAAGGAGAGAGAAATGGAGAAATGATGCTAGATTTAGGATTTAGGAATTGTAGAAACTTATTTAGAATCATCTTCCTTATTTGTCTTTTTGTCATTGGTTTAACTACCTTTTATAATTAAATTATTTAAATAAAATTGACATACTATTATTATATAGAATAGATACCATGAAATTGTATCTCCCAATGGTGATGCTCTTAGATAAGCACACATTTCATGCATGCAATAAAACACAAGTTTGCTTTTATATTTAAAGTGAATAATTAGTCAAATTTTATGGTCTTATATATTTTATAACCTAAACCACAACTTAATTTTTCATTGTTATATATGTTTTAAATAATGAGACCCTTATTATGAGATAATTAGGGGGTTTTAAAAGTTCTAGAATTGCTTTCTTGTTGAATATTGTTTTCTTATTTAGTATCCAAGCAAGCGGCTGGAACGGCATGGCTTCTGTCTTTTCCAAGACAAGATATTTCCCTCCAAGAATCAAAAACTTACCCCAATGTGACTTCTCCATTGGTGGCAGAAGGACTAGCTATAAGAGATGCACTATTTTCCGCCCTAAGCAAAGGCTCAAATCTCTCGCAATTGAATCAGATTCATTGCAAATCATCAAAGCCATTAATGAAGGCTTAACCCTCTCAATTCTTCATGGAGTTTTGGCAGATATTGCTAAGATTGTTACCATGGTCGAATTTGTAATCTTTAAGTTTATCCCAAGAGAAGCTAATACGTTGGCTGACTCTATGGCCAAAAGGGCCTTATCTTTGTATGGAACATCTTACGTTTAAGTTTTAATGAAAGGTTTGTGACAAAAAAAAAATCTACTCCTATATTGTAACGTGTGTCGAGTGAACCTTCCAACATATCCGTCTCTTATATTTAAGGGTGTCCACTTATTTTGTTTTGTCTTGACATTTGTCTTACATGTCAAGTTACATTATGAACGATATATTATCAGATACAAAACGTTTAACATTCATGAGAGGTTCTGCATCTGTCATATCCAAAGCTATTGAGATCTGTGACAATTTCTAATGAGTACATCGAAGTTAAAATACAAAAAAAACGGAAAGTGTACATGGTTTTCTTTTTTCCTTTTTTTCTTCCAATTTTCTTTATTTCAAAATTTTCCATTCTAAGCCTACATGGTTTTCTTTTTTAAAGGCCACATGTTTTATTAACTAGGGGATGTCTTATAATTTATTTGTAGTTTTCATAATAATTATTGCAAATTTTCGAATACAATATCTAATTCTTTTTGAAAATTGTCGAAATAAAAATATTATTATATTTTTGAGTTGATATAATTTTTTCATGATTGATGAAAAACATATGTGGGGGTTATATTGATTATATTTGTAGTGTTTTATATTTACTAGATGTTTCTTATGATTTATTGTAGTTTTTTAATATTTATTGCAAATTTTCAAAGACAATATCTAATTCTATTTGATCGTGGCATAACGTTGGGATAATCTAATGGATCTTGAAACTTATTCGTTAGGAGTTGGGACAAAATAGCTTATTGAATCCTTTATTGTTTGGTTGGAGAGTTAACAATGGAGAAACTAAACAAAAAATTTTCATTTGATATTCAACAATATGACCAAAATATTTGTTTTGTAACACAACTCTATTAATCACCAAATCAACGAAACGTTAAATAATCTTTAATCAATCATAAACATATAAAAAAACATTTAACCCTTATCTACATACGGTTGCGGTTTTAAAAGAAAGATAATGAAGGTTTGAACCTAAGTGAGGGTTTACACACAAAACAACATCATTACACTTATATGTCCATAGAGAGGATGGTTTTGATTACATAACATTCCTAGAATTATGAATCTTCAAATCAATTCAAGGCAGCTAATTTAACAAGCTCTTTGTAATCATCTGATACATAGGATTTCACCTTTAGAACCCGCTTTTTGTTTTTTCCCTTTCCCGTGGTCCATACTTTACGTCGATATAGAAGTCAAACCTTTGAACACAATGAGAATTTATTAATATGATATAAAACTTCTGGGTTTAAATCTATGTTGTAAAACGAATATAGGACGGCTTACTCTCGTGAATGCGACCAAACAATAACCTTTCACCTCTCCAAAATTCAAGTGGTCTCCACTTAATCCTTGTACTTCTTCTTACACCAGATTCCCATTTAGAACCAACATCTTAGAGAGAGATCAAACAAAAAAAAAGAGTGTAAGATTAGTTTTGAAGCATATGAGTAATGAATTTTAGTTTGTTGGGAAACACTATGTACCTGCGAGAGAATATCTTACGCGGACGTGATACTTTTTTCACATGCTTCTTCTTCTCCTTTGTCTTTCTTTTGGTTTGCATCTTTCTTCCACTTCTCATTTTCTTGTCCTCATGACTCTCATTATGGGTGGTTTTGCTTCGCTTTTGCGCATTGCTATCCGAAGATCCTCTCTTTCTTTTTCCATTTGTTTGTTTGTGAACCTCCTGCCATCAAGAACACTCTCATATTTGTTAACTAAGCTCATGATTGAAGTAGACTAACTAACAACAAGAAAACAAACACCGTATCAAAATCACAAAAGAACAATTTGAAAATAATTATAAATAGAAATCCAACGATTCTGTTTAGTCAAAGGGAGTCTAACAATTGAGAAGATAAAATGGTCTGACTTGGTCACATAGACAATGGATATGTGGCAGCCTATATGCCCTTGAATCAGTTTTAGCAATTTTCATGAATGAGTGATATATATATATATATATATATATATATATATCGCGTAGATTTTATTTATAACTAAAGACAATGTTGGGGAACTAACCTGAGCATTTCCAACTTGAACTTCACAAGTGGTGTGTTTAGCATCCATGTGTTGTTTTAAATCATTATAGGAGCCAGTGAAGTCGCAATTGGGAAAAGAGCAAGGACGTTGTACGAAATCGCAATACTCCTCTACATGTTTTGATCTTTCGCCGTCGGTGACACCCTCGGGGCAACCGAACTATGCGTTCGGACAAGGATGCTTAAGTTTTTCAATAAGACGTTCCATACTTAAGTTCCGAGACACAATTGGTAAAGAGCATGTTGCACATTTCTGACTCAACATTTCAGAGCAAGGAGAGCATACAAGATGACCGTTATCGCACTGCATAAAAAACTTGGATTATGTAAGCTTAGGACAACAACAACAAGAACAAATCAACACATAAATAAAATTAATATGATTTAGAGAAATGCTAATACTAATTAACCATACCATCATCCATTGAAGTTTTTTCTACTTATCAAATGTGAATTATGAAATTTCAATAATTAACCTATATATCAATCTACTAATTAAAGTATCTCTTTAAATATAGTTAATTGATAACACTAGTTAACTACTTCTAAATTTTACTATGTACGTTCATATCATATAGAATTCAATTTTTGTGAACATAAGATTCTAACCAAAACAAATTACATAAACTCATACATACAAAATAAAACATTAGACTTTATGTAGTAAACTTGAGATATAAATATGATTTTGAGTTTTTGACCCCAAAAAAAGAAAAATTTGAAGGATTAAAATCATTGTGTACAATGGAACATATAGTAATTCAAAAGATGTGAAACCTAAACAAAGAGAAAATGTAAACTAACATGGAAGATGTGAGAGGTGAGAGTATCCAAGCAAATGGTGCATTCGATGAAATGGAGATCCAGAAACGCCACCGTGGATTCCGATCGTTTTCTCACCGGAGACCATGACGGACGTTCAACGTTGGAGGAGGAAATCGCCATTGAGAGAGAGAGAAAAGAAACGTCCAAATATTAAAACACTAGGTTATTTCTTAAAAATGAGTGATTAGGGTAATGGGCATTTGAGCTTTTTATTAATTTATTATGATCTCACATTGATAACATAATTAATTACGTCGTAATAATAAACCATATTTTTAAAAGGTGATTTGGTTTAGTATCGTAATTTATTTTATAAAATAGTGTTTAGATGCATGCATAAATTTCTTTATTCTTATAAATTTTATAAACAAAATATATTATATTTTGAAGTTAGAAATATGTTATATTGAGAATTTTATTAGTAAACTTAAAAATATACCAAAATAAACAAATTACCTTAATGATTTTGATTTATCTGGTTTTAACCTTTATTTTTCCAACGTTAGAGTATGCTTCTCCCTTGCAAATTAAAAATATACCAAAATAAACAAATTACCTTTATTTTTTGTGATGAATTATATTTAGAAAAATCTCATTAAAGAAAGAGAATGAGTAATGGAAATGTTTTTTTTAACAAAAATAAACATAACAATTTCGTATATTTGTAACTAAGATGATGGTGTAGTTGGAGAAAATATAGGGATTTTACCATATTTTTTTGCTCCAGATTTTCTTTTAGCAGTTTTGTTGGTTTTAAAATTTCAGATTATTATTAAACACTATAGTGTGAAACAGAATATTAGTTTAGTGTTTATAATTAAGAGCCCTAAGTAATGATTGTGTTATTTTCACCTCATATCTTTAATTATCATTCAAATTCTTTGAAATTGTTTCTTATTAATCTTCTAATCATTTATTTCAAAAAAGATTAGTTACGAAGTGGCATTATTGTGGGGTGTATATTGTCAATAAATAAGTAACAAGTGTTATTTTGAAAAAATAATAATTTGAAGGGGCGTTTAATTAGCTACACGCTTTATTGACACGCCCGAGTCACGTGCCAATATTCACAACTTCATATTGCTGCTTATAAACGAAAGGTCACGCAAGGCAAGAAACATATCTTAACTATTAAAAGAGAAACATTTTTGTAAGAAGGACAAAAAAAATTGTAATTACCATCAAATGCCACTAATATAATATATGGTTAAAAAATTTAGAGAGAAAAATAATGTTTAAAAACAAAAACAAAAAAAGGAAAACATATTTAATTTCAACACCAAAATAGGAAACAAAAAAATTTGATTTAGAATATTCAAAAAAAAAGAAAAATTTAGAGAGAGAAATAATGTTTAAAAACAAAAAACAAAAAAAGAAAAAACATTTTTAATTTCAACACCAAAATAGGAAACAAAAAAATTTGATTTAGAATATTCAAAAAAAAAGAAAAAATCAATTTTAATTTTGAAATAAAAAAAGAAAAACAATCGAAATAATTTTTTTTTTAATTTCGAAATAAAATAAGAAACAAAAAAGGAAACTATTTTTTTAGTTCTTAATAAAAATAAAAATAAACAAAAAATTTACACTATTAAAAGAGAAACATTATTACAAAGAGGACAAAAATTGTAATTATAATACAATGCCATCCAATATAACATATGTTTAAACATTTAGAAAAAAATAATGTTTAAAAACAAAAAAAACAAATAAAGAAAAACATATTAATTTCAACGTTAAAATAAGAAAAAGATTTAAATAACGGATCATTTTAATTTCAGTTTGAATAAAATTATGATCCACATATTTTAGTTTTTATAACGGGTCATTAAAGCCAATTGAATATGAAATCACGAATGATAATTGTTATGAGACTAAATCCATTTTAGTTTATGTATAATATATACGTGTAATTTTTGCGACGGGTCGGAAAATATCAAACATAGTTTATAAGATAAACCAAATCATATTCAAAAAATCAAAATCTAATAAACAAAAAATTGTATACTTTAACTTTAAGAAAATAATAAAAAGTACAATATATTCATGTACTCTATAAAACAAGAGATCACAAACAAAGTCGATGTAAAATTTTTTTTTATCTATGTTTTACCAAATAAATAAATTTAAATACATATCATATTATATAAAAAATACAACAAATTAAAAATCGCACGTATGTGCGGATTCGCATCTAGTATATATATAAAAACACAAACAAAAGCAAAGACTCTTATAAGAATAAAACTCTACAAAAATGTAGGCTTATAACAACGCTAATATTTTATAATTTGTGAAGTTATTTCACTTTTATGTGTGTGTGTGTTTATGTGTTTATTAGAATTACTAGTTAATAAAATGGATATATAAAAAAACACCAACAAAATCAAAATATTACAATTAGTATAGCCAATAGGTGTTAAAAACAGAAGCATATTAGTGTTTGATTTTCTGTAATTAATTCGTTAGTTTATAAACAAACACGTGACATTGTGAAAAGAGCGTCCACATGGTTGACTTTTCTTCTTCTCGTCAAAAACATATTAATGATTGTTCAATTATATATGTGACATATTATTGAGAGTTGTGTTTGATCATTTCTTTGGCAGAGGTACACTCAACAACACAATGTGTAATTGATGAAAGCCAAAGATTATGGGACATTTAAAAATTAATTAATTTAAGGGCCACTAATAGTTTAAACTAATTATGTTGATAATTATAGAGGAGTCACAAATAAATCACATATCGGTTTTATGTTATGCTATGTTATTGGATTATTTTTAGAGAAATTCTTTAGAATACCATTAAAATAAGTTTTTGTTATGAAAATACCATTACAAAGTTTTTTATAACAAAAATACCATCAAAAAGTAAAAGTTTACAAAAATACCACAAATACAAAAAACGAGTTTTAACACTATTAAATTTTAAATTTTTTCATTTGGGTTCGCTATACAGTGTTTAGGATATAGTTTTGAAGGGGTAAGTATAGTTTTTTGAAGGTTTTGGGTGTAATTTTGAAAATTTAAGATTTTTGGTATTTATGAGAAAAAACTTTTTAATGGTATTTGTAAAACTTTCGAAAATCTGTGTTAATTTTATTAAAAAACGTTTTTTAGTGGTATTCATAAGAATTGGCAATATTTTTATAGGACTTCTTTTGTTTTTCTTTATATAATTACTTTTTTTATCATTGTCATTTAAGAGGTATTTGACTATCTTATTTGTATTGACTTGTTAGTTTTGTCAATAAACACATCAAATTCTTTAAACATCAATCATCATTTTGTATTATAAAACCAAATAAAACTATTTTTGATGCTTTATTGATATTTACACTAAATCCATAAAGAATACAACTTAATTCTTCTTTACAAAGTTTAATCAAATTTACCACAATAACTATTCCTAAAATCAAGAACAAGAGAATGTTTAACCAAGAACCAAAGTACCAAAGACAACATACCAAATAACCAGAGAACAAAGAGAAGAAAATAGAGAATACTGAACAGAGAACAACCAGTAGACGAAGATAATCTAGACAAATCCAATTTACCACAATAACTAAACAAAGTTTTAATCAAAATCACAATAGGTTTTAACAAAGACCAAACAATATACACTCCTTTGATTATTATATCAAACAAGAAACTAAGATTCAACGAAACTACTTACCATAATCTGCAAGAGTTTGATTCAAAGACCTACACAAAGTCTTTGCCTAAGAATCTTTAAAAGCCGAGGGTACAAGTCAAGACCGACACAAAATTGTGTGAGGGCATGTATCAAACCTGCAAATTCCTATCAGATCTTCTATAGTTGTTCTCTGTCTAGTGACAGCAGAAGTTGCAGCGACTCTCGCGCATTCCTATTCTTCGCATTGAAACCACCGATGCTCTGTACCGATTGTATAGTAGAAACCCAAAACTAGCTCCAGCCATCGAAGCTCCAAAAACCAAAAATCTGATCCCATAATGAAATATAGGAAGCCACACACACTTGAAATGCAAATACTTTATTTTGAATTATAATCAATCACTAGAGACTAACCAGAGCAAATAGGAAGAACTGATATTGTCGTTGCAACGAAAGCCAAGGCAGCAACACCTCGCGCTAATCCATCAAGGCCATCCGTATTCAACAATAGGTTTAGTCCTGAAACTAACAAAAGTGCATGTGCTTTTTCCGACGTCGATGGAACTTTCGTAGACTTTGTGAAAGTTGTTTCAGTGACAACATTCAATCCATATTCTCATCGCTCTAAATCGCCTTCACTAGACGAAATCGCATAGTTAGCAGCAAAGAATGTCACCGGAATAGAAATCAAACGAATCCTAATAAAATACAAGAGAAGTAGCAAGTATGATTCCACACAAAACATGATAATAGCAACAAAGCCACACCAAATACTAATCTGATAAGAAATTGTTGAACGTGCTATGTAAAGATAGTACACACAACAGGGACAATATGCACATGTAGACACATATCTAGTGACATAAGAAGATCTCGCACAATAGGAAGAACTTGACTACAGTCATACTTGAAAATTCCATGTGACATAATGATATATTTTAAAACAAGTTACAACCTTTTGCCTTTCAAAACTACTAACAGATTCATAGAAAGGACAAATGGTTACAAAATAAACAACACAATCAAAACAAGGCTACCTAGCTAGTCCCAAAAAAGGTTTACATATAACTAATTATCATGAAGACTAATAAGTTAGTTAGCCTAAGTTTACCATCTACCTTTTGCTCTCTCTCCAAGCTTTTTGCTTCTTGTTCCACGTTCGGCGAGCAATATTATTCGACTTCCACTTTTGATTCCGGAACCTTTCTCTCGTTTTTAGCCACTCTGAGTAATCTTTACCAGGCTCACAAGCTATGAAATCTGCCAAGTCCTCCACGTCGCTGCTCTTAACGCCGCTTTTCTCACCCAAACTCCACAAAAAACTCTCCCCATTGCAGGTTTCCTCCTCGACACTAACACCTAAACCATTCTCTTGATCGTTTGCTTTTGACATTTTCCTGCAGAATCATACATAAAGTTACATATAGTCTTATAATCAATCTCATAAAGGTTGATATCTCCCCCTCATGAAAAAGCGTAAAGATTCTAAAGGCTTTGTACATACCCCAAGTACAGAGTTCTGCTTTTTTGAAACTTCAAAGCAACCGTCTTGCACATTTTTTTTTTCGTCTATACCATTTAAAACCATTGATCAATTAACAATAACCGCATAATTTTAGAGTTTTGTGCACAAGAGTTATTGGTTGTTACCTCCTCGGCTTTGGAACCACTTGATGGTATGGACGATGACGGATTTTCTGATTGACCAATCAAATCGTTAAGCGCATCCAAGTCGCCACCTTCAAGGATAAACAAATACAAAGACACTACCATTCCAAAGATGGAGCCTTTCACTAGAAAGTCAAGCTTAAGTGCAAAGCTTACAGACAATAAGCCTGAAAAGTGCATAAGCATCCACTTGGATTTCAAATGTCTGTGACGATGAGACTCCATTCCATCACCAAAGAGACTTTGACCAGGCAAATGAACAATGAACTTCTCGAAACTTTGAACAACATCCATCATTGATTTGTATTCCTCGCAAGCTCGAATATCTTCTACGGCTTCAGATTTCTGCATGTTCCTTAGAACCCGAATGGTTTGTAGCATCGAACAACTCATCAGTTTTAGTGTGGCTGCAAGCATATACAGATCTTCGGTACTAGATGTGTTGTACGTCTGCAACACGGTGTCCATGACATCATCAGAACTAGCTCTAAGTATCACGCAACCAAGAATCGATATTGACCGCGAAAACATATTCTCCGTGCACGAGCTATCAATTACACCTAAGCTTACTTTCGCATATGCAGCGGAATATGCTACCAGCTCTTCGTGTTCTTTCTCGGCATTGTCACTTTGAGACGATTCCAATGAATCCTTTAGCTTCATTGTAACATCATTAACTTTCGTCAATGTTGGGGGCAAAACAAGATGTTCACAAGCCACCCAAGAGTTACTCTTCGAAACACCAAACTCCACAGATGATGCATTCTCACTCTTACACATCATGTGTCTCGTATACAAGACAAGAGACTTTTGAAATGCATCAATATAGCAACCAATAAGCTGGAAGATTAATCCTTTAACACATGGACGCGAACGAATACCAATGACGTCACATACCAATAAAATCAGATGGGCATGGATCATCTTTGGTGCAGAGAGCATGCTAGGGCATAGCAGCAAGGGTAGAGCAACATGCAATCTCATATGAGGAGTTCTAAACGCGCTACTATCATCCTCCCAGTGTAATCTCTGAACACACAGTTGATTCTTTTTCTCATCAGAATTTGAGACGAGGAAGTGTGAATAAATAAGGTTTACCACACCAGCCTTATCATGTTTACTGAACAGTCCGCTGGAGAAGAATGCATGATCAGCGAAGAAAAGTAGATCCTTTATCGATGAGATTTCATCTACGAAAACCTGCAACATAATTAAGTTAGGAACATTAGCAAGAAAATTCATAATACAAATCTTAAAGCAATATCCCGTTTTCCAAAAAGTATAGTCGCTTAGAAATACCTCAAACATCGAACAAAGAAACGTAGGTCGAAAATCTAAAAGTCCGTGATGCTTGATTACAAAAGAAGAAGCCTCATTGCTAGCACGAATCAATCCATTGAGGATTGTGACAAGAGTCTTGGCTTTCTCAACAGACAGATCGTGCTTGTTCAAAAGCAAAGGCATGATCCTTATACAACATCTCAAAAAAAGAGTAGCTAATTCAATACTTTCTTCTTCTTCACCCACAAACATAGGATCAGTCACAGCAGGAAACATCTTCTTCAAACTCTTAGCAACCTCATTGAACAAAACATCAGAGAGATAATAAACATCCTCGAGACTAATCGATTCAACATTCTCTTTCAAATAAAGCGACGAGATGCAACAATTCCCCAAATTTATGCGTCTCAGAAGGTACAATAAACGTTCCAAAACCGGTTTCAAAGGAACCTGAAAAAAAAATCTGAGATGAGACTAATCCAAAAAAAAACCTAAAGCTAAGATTTTTTACTCAATATTTCTTCACAAGATTCAAAATCGAAACAAGTGTAAACCTGAGCAGACACAATAGATGAAGCAGCAAATCTGAATGTGTTGTTGGAGTGGGAGGTGGTGTTGGAAAAATGGCGCTTCTTCTTATGGTTATGCTTCATCGTCATTTGTTAACCGGTTAACCGGAATCTTGCACAATATCACAGGGAGAAGAGAAGAAGAAGAAGTAGGGAGAAGAGAGAGAGAGAGAGAGAGAGAGATTGCTAACAAACAAGGTGGAGAAAGAAGGGTTAAAGGCAGAAGAAGAAGAAGAAGAAGAAGAAGAAGAAGAAGAAGAAGAAGAAGAAGAAGAAGAAGAAGAAGAAGAAGAAGAAGAAGAAGAAGAAGAAGAAGAAGAAGAAGAAGAAGAAGATTAAAAAATTGGTTTTGTCAAAAACCAAAGGAGAAGCTTCTAAATTAATGAACCAAGACATTACAAAGTACAAAACCCAATTATATTAAATTGATTTTCCTCTTCACCATTTAGTTAATTTTGTGAATTAAAAAAACTACTAACACATATGATTATCTACGGGTGGTTGACATTCGGTTTTAGGTTCGGGTTTGAGTTTTTTGGGTAAGGTTATATGGAAACTGTTTGGGTTTGGTTCAAATATATTTGGGTTCGGATTGGATTTCATATTTTTAAATAAACCAACATGGAACCGAAATATTATCCCGTTCATAATTTTTATGTTCGATTCAAATTTTTCGGGCTTTGATTCGGATTTTTGGTGAGAAATTCGGGTTCCGGTTCGAATTACTCGGGTTTCGGTTCGGGTTAACTTTAAAATACCCACGAAAAAAACAAAATAGCCTACTAAAATTCTAACTACTCAACAAAAGCAAAAATTACAAATTTCCGTTTCGAAACTATGTATATAAATTCAGTTTTATTCAGTTACCCGTTCATGTTCGGTTCGGATCTGGGTCAGATACTCGAATTAAAGAATTCTAAAAGCCCTTTAGGTTATTCGTAAGTACGGTTCGGTTTCGGTTTAAACTTTTCGGGACAGGTTTGGAGTCAGATTTGGGTCTCGGGTCAAATGTCCACCCCTATAAGTATAAATATCCTACATTTTTTCATATCTCAAAAATATCACTAAATGGTTATTGATTTAAAACTAAATTTTACTTTCATATTCATTATACAGAGTAAACTCCATAATTAAACTTTTGACTCTTTAAAATTTTAATCACACATGTATTTACCCACTTAAGTTTAAGTTAGCATATACATCAAAATTAAATAATATAAACTAGAAACGGATTCGCACGTACGTGTGGTTTATTTTTTGTAATTTTTAAATAATAAGATATATTTAAAATTATTTGGTAAGTCATATATAAAAAATATCGATTTTAGTTATATGTTTGTGGTATCTTGTGTCATAAAGTAAATGAATATATTGTAAATTTTATTATTTTCTTATGATGACGACCCAAATTATATGTTTGTAACCTCTTGGATTATATAATTATATTGTTAAGCGATAACATATCTCATCTCTTTGGTCAAAAAACATGCAATTTTTTTAATTGTTTAGGTTAAACGCCTTACGATTTTAGGAAGTTTTTCCAAAATACTACTTTCATCATACCACATTTCACAATAATTATTTTTTTTTATCTTTCTAATAATATTTCACCGTTTATAAACTTTTCTAAACTGTATAATGATCTTCTTAAACATACAAATTTAAGAACAAATTATAAAGTTTATAGACGTTTGTAAAACAAAATATTTTAAAGTTATATATATATATATATATATATATATATATATATATATATATATGATATCTAGTTTCTAGACAAAAAAATATAAGTATTTTAAATTATAAGCTATGCTTTATATTTTCCACTAAATAAGTATATAACATTAAAACCATGCATGATTTTGATTTAATTTCAGGGTTACATTACACACCAACAAGCATATTGTTTCTACATGTCCCAAGCATTTCTAAGCTTCAATGGCATCCATTTACAATAACTTCAAATAGCAACTTAGAAGAAAATACACAAAGTGTTGTCCTTAAAAGACAAGGAACTTGGACTCAAAAGCTTTACACACATATCTCTTCTTCTATTGATTCTTATGGCCCTAACACCTTCAATTTAAGGTATATTTTTCTACAACATTGAATGTACAATTAAAAACTTAAAAGATCTTAAAATTAATCTTCTTAGTTAATTAATTTATCTATATCAAAATATAATTATTATATATAGCCTAGATGTTTCGTGGTTGATTAATATCCGTGAATGTTTTAAAAACTACAAAAATTACTATGACTACGAAAATCTCATTACATATTGGATAAAATTGTGACTATACCTTATAGCTAGATTTTTTTTGGATTTTCGTTGGCTTTTTCATATTTTTTTGTGGTTGTTTACTCATATGTCATTTTTCGGGGTATTTGCCCAAAAAAACACTTTTACGGTTTTAATTTGCAAAAATACACCCACTTAACATTTTTTTTTGTCACTGAAATTCTTTCATTTATAATTTAATCGGTTACAAAATAGAGAGTCGTCATCGGACAAACCCGAACAACAAATTTGAAAGATATAACTTCAAAATAAGCATAATTTAAAGATAGAGACACAAACTAATATCCATAAATATACCTAAACACTAATATTGAACTCAAACAAATTCTCTCTTTCAAAACTAAAGTCTATACATTAAATGAAAATTTAAATTTGAATTTTTTTTAGAGGGTTGTTTCATGTGAAGCGTTAATCAAATGTACAACTAAAAAGAAATTTAAATATATATTTTATAACGTAGTGTTTGAAAATGTATAATTTTGTCAATTTCTCACTTTTAAAAATAGTTTTGATGAATTTTTAATAACGTTAATTTTATCTAATTTTTTCATTCTCCCATCATATATATTTAGGTATGACTCTCTAATACTAGTGAGTGGAGACAGTGAAATCACACCATTCATTTCGGTTATAAGAGAACTTATCTATCAAAGCCAAAACCAAACCACAAAGGTACCAAATGTTCGATCTTCTTGTTTGTGATTTCAAACATTACCATGACCTTGCATTTTTAGACCTAATTTTCCCCTCGGATGTAGTAGTCTCCGACATTTAATTCTAGGTTAAACCTTCGAATCGAAGCCTATGTTACTAAAGAAGACAAGAAACAAGAGATAACAAATGATGATTAAAGCCTTCTTAAGACCAAATGGTTCAAGCCACATGCTCAAGACTCACCTATCTCCCAGGTTTTTGGACCAAACAACTTACTATGGCTTGGGGTCGTGATATTTTCATCATTCGCCATGTTTCTACTCCTCATAGCGATTGTTACGCGTTATTATATATACCCTAAGAAGATCTACAATTTCTCATATAGATCTCTTTGGGATATGTTCCTAGGGTGTGTTTGTATTTTCGTCTCTTCGAGTGCAGTTTTCTTGTGGCACAAGAAACTTAACATTGATGGCGATAGTAAGTCCAAAAAACAAGTACAAAGTGTAGATCTTCAGACTCCTACGTCCTCTCCAGGCTCTTGGTTCCGCACCGGACACGAGAGGGAGCTTGAGAGTGTTCCGTATTAATCGATAGTCGTATCTATTTCGGTCCACTTTGGTGTCAAACCTAACATAAAAAGTAAATCATCTATTTACTACTAATTATTTAAACAAGGGCAATTGCCAAAATACCACTTATAAATTTGAGTTTTTGTATCAAAATACTATAACAAGTATTTTGGTCCAAAGCAGTACTAATTTTTAAAAAAGTATCACATACATAATTAGCTTGAAATCTTCAAAGATAGATATTAAACCCCTCAAAGCTAAACTCTAATGTCTAAACACTTAATACTAACCCAAACAAGAAAATAAAAAAAATTAAAACATTAGAATTTATTTTTGTATATATGATATATATTTTGGAAAATAAAAAAATTAAGTTGTACTTTTATCAAAAAAAAAATTGTAAGATGGTATTTTTGGAAATAAAAATAGTGGAACTTTTAAGGATTTTCTCTAAATATATACCGAAGCTCATACAAATTTATTTATTTAAATATTTTTGCAGAGATTTTGTTTGAAGCAGAAGGTTCTGAAGAAGTTGGAGTAATGGTATGTGGACCAAGAAAGATGAGACATGAGGTTGCAAAAATATATCCCATTTATTATATGTTTGTTTATTTTCATAATTTTCATGATTCACTTTGATGTTTATATGGTTTGTTTGTTTAATTGTATCTTTTAATTAGTGCAATGCCAAAAAATGGTACTGACAGTGTGCAAAAATACCACTTGTTTATTATCACTTGTAGTGTTTTAATTTATCATAACTTTTTTTCCAAAGAGACCATTATTCGATTAACGTAACAACAAAACTAGCCACATATATTTTTATGACTGTTTCACGGCTATACATATAGTTTTTGGAATTACAAGACAACACTTTAAAAAATGGACTATAATTGATAATATATTTTCAACTGAAAACATTTCCAAGCTCTTTACGCACCAATGCTTTGATCTGTTACAAATACACACAATATTACACATTAGAAAAAGTCATGTAACACATGTATATGTGACATTATGTAAACTTAAACACAGTGTTTTGTCCTCAAATGTTGTGTATTATCTACCAAACTATCCATCTAAATCTGAAATTACGGTTTTCAAATAGAGAAATTAAAAGGTTTAATGATAAATAAACTAACCTGTTTTGCCGATAGTCCTATATCTTTCAAATCATCAAGCTGCAACAGAAGAAAAATCATCAATTTCTGTCGCGCTTTGCATAAACTTTAAAAACATAACTTGTAATAGCCAAAGACTTACCGTCTTGAACGGCTCGGGAGATTCCTCGCGGAGTTCAACTATGTAAGTTGCTCTCTTTTCTCCAATACCCTATCATTACGAGTTAGTTTAATTACTTATCTATAAACACAAACAGTTCATATATATATTATGAGCAAGCTAGTTAAAGTTAATCTCACCTTAAGCTGCTTTAGTTATTCTCTGTAAACACCACAAAAGAAGAGAAAAATACTTATTTAGTTAACATCCATATCAAACCAATTATCATCAAAACAAAACAAAACTCACTTCTCCGCTGTGCTTAAAAACTTCAAGTACCCTGAGATGGCAGAGTTCTGCAACATTTATAAAAAAAAATCATCATTTAGTGTTTAAAGTTTCGAAAAGGAGTATTGTTAAGTGTTTATTATTTTATTTGGGTTTAATAAATAGTGTTTAAGTGTAGTTATGAAAAAGGATTTTAAGTGGGTTTATTTTTGCATGAGTACATTCCTATAAGGTGTATTTTTGCAACGTCCCCATTATAAAAACTAATCATTACCTATACTTATTAGATATATGAAACTAAAACGAAGTATTATATTAATAATAATATGAAAAGAATTAGTTTTATATTTTATATGATTGTTTCTTACCTTTAGTTTAGAGCTTTGGGCATTGTACGTAGTCCTTGGACTACTACTAGTACCAACGTTCGACGGCACAATTTTTCCGGGTGTTCTTAACTCTGTATGAACAACAGCTTCGTCGTCGTCGTGCTTTATCGAAACCCTTTCTTCTTGTAACTTAGTTAGGGATGTCGCGTGATGATAGCTCTCAGACGGGCTTGAATCTTTGCATATCGATTTCAACCTGTTGGATAACTCTTGTAGACGAATGCTGAGAGGAGGAGATGACGCAGTTTGGTTGGCTATCAAACTGTCGTTTTCTAAATCTAAAACAGAAGTTAATGACCATCAACAACGCCATACAAATAAGATTAAAAAACAGATTTTTTTGGATTTAAACCATACCTTTCTCTGTTAACTTCTCGGTCTCATCTTTGAGAACGATTTCATCATCAGAACAAGTGAACTAAACAAAAAGAAATGTTTAGTACTATTTGATAAACCATATGTTGAAAACAAAAACCACAAACCTACGGAAAAAAACTACCTCTTTTATAGTGTTAACAACGTTTGAAACTAAAGATGCATTGCTTGTATTGTTCTATAAATAAAGATACAATACTAGCCAAGCTTAACCAGATTATGCTTGAGATGAAAAGAAGTTGTAGATAATTTGAATTTACCGATTCTGTTGCTATTCCAGAGCTTGAGAAACCCAAATCAGTTTGTTTCTGCACCAAAAAAAACAGAATGTAAGTAAGGTCTTGATGATTTATCATTATCATAAGATTGTTTTTAATCTTTCGTGTTTTTTACCTCTTCTACGAAAGAAGATTGAGAATCTGAAACAATAGACGACGCACATACTTCCTACAGTTACATAACAAACGACTTTATAAGCAATGCCTTAAGTAATGTATATTAGTATGTAATGCAACAACTTCACAAGTACTTACTTATAAGGCACATGAGACTCGTTTGCGTTGAGCGCAAACAAGACATTATGTAATGCATATAACGACTTGTTTATTTTCATGATCTCAGGAGGAGCTATAACCTTGTTTTGTGTCCTAGAATCTTCATATCCTATATCAAAAAAACAGACAACATCCATTAACATACTAATATAATAATTATTTACATATAAACAAAAAGATAGTTAAAAAATGACGAAAAATACATAACCTGCCATATCGATAAAGTTCATTCTTCCAATGGAAGAAGATGAACCATTGTTGTCGCCATTTATAACATATATCATCACACCTTTATGGCTCCTAGGTGCACGGTCACTTGTTAGCTTCTGGGTTTTCTTTAGACCGGAATATAAGTTTTGAAATTCTGTGAGTGTTTTCACATGAACCTGCAAGAGGAAAAAAACTTCAAAATATAAAACAATGCTAAACCGAAAAAACTACACATAATGTCTCAAGAACAAATTAACAAATGACTTGCCTGAGAAAGTCCTTTTAATTGGATTTTTCCTTCAGCGCCTTCTAATACAGAGACAGGTCTAAAACATCAAAAACGGTTTCTTGAGAAACTTCGTAAACTGAGACATAAATTGAACTCCCTCTTTCTTCGGCCATAGATAACATCTCCACCATCGTAAGAACGGCTACACCATGTTCTTTCTCAGATCCCTTCAAACAGACATATCATTTCATTATACCATTAGCATTGTTTTAAGAGACATTCCTTAAAATACGACAAAAGAATATTTTCATTTTGTAAATACCATCAAATAGTTTTATTTAACAAAAATACCACAAGTACAAAAACCAAATTTTTTTAACACTTTCATAATTTGATTTTTTCATTTGGGTTCACTATGTAGTGAATAGGTTTTAAGGAGGTAGGGTTTAGTTTTGAATGTTTTAAGCTAATTTAACTTAAGTTTAATGGTACTTTAAGAAAAAAGATTTTTAACAGTAATAGTAAAAGTAAAACTTTAAAAAGCGTGTGTTATTTTTGTAAGCAGAAACTATATTTAGTGGCATATATGAGAACTACCCTTGTTTCAATCAACAGTTACAACAATTTTATTTGTTTCATTACCTGGATAAGATGCGTTTTGCCACTGAATCTTGCTCCGAGAGCAATCACATTAGCGTGTTTACCTCAAAGACGCTAATGACAAGAGGTTTGATTTCTTTGGCGAAAAGAAAACCCGTGGTTTCGTTTTCTTCATAACAATAGTCCAATTTCCAATGATCTTTCGAGCTGCCACTACACATTGAAGAAAGAAAAAAACATACTCTTTAATTAGCACTAAAAGTGTTGACTAAGTTAATAAAAAGAGACTCAATGTTAAAGAAAATCAACAAGTATCCATTGAAATTAACTCATCATATCAAACCCCAAAGTAATCAGATTCTTCCTCTCTTTAATCACTTATTATAAGAGACATTAACAGAGATTAAATCATCGTTTTCTTCTCTTTTAACAAAAAAACTCAAAAAATCTACTCTCAAAAATCTACACAGCAACGAAAAAACAACACAAAAGTGTAACAAAACCCATAGTTTCTCTTTGCCTAAGAGTGAAGAAAGGATCCGAAATTCAAAAATTAGCCTGAAGGTTTGGTCATCGAAGGAGATCGAAACGGACTCAGATTCGTTTTTGTGAACAGATACGAGTCTCTTCGTCGTAGAAGAAAATTCTGTCGCGGCGGATCTCACCCTAGCCACCACACCAACGGATTTGGTGACCGTGCTCTCCGTCGAAGAAGATTCTGTCGCGGCGGATCTCACCCTAGCCACCACACGGACGGATTTGGTGACCGTGCTCTCCGTCGAAGAAGATTCTGTCGCGGCGGATCTCACCCTAGCCACCACACGGACGGATTTGGTGACCGTGCTCTCCGTCGAAGAAGATTCTGTCGCGGCGGATCTCACCCTAGCCACCACACGGACGGATTTGGTGACCGTGCTCTCCGTCGAAGAAGATTCTGTCGCGGCGGATCTCACCCTAGCCACCACACGGACGGATTTGGTGACCGTGCTCTCCGTCTCCGCCGCATCCGTTGGATGCGTCGTCCTCGTCGCCTCCGTTGGATGCGTCGTCCTCGTCGCCTCCGTTGGATGCGTCGTCCTCGTCGCCTCCGTTGGATGCGTCGTCCTCGTCGCCTCCGTTGGATGCGTCGTCCTCGCCGCCGCCGTTGGATGCGTCGTCCTCGTCGCCTCCGTTGGATCCGTCTCCATCGTCTCTGAAACCAAAATTTCGAATTTCGCACAAATTTTTTCTCGTGAATCGATTATTTTTTCTCTGTGATGTTTTATTTTAACGAAAAGTGAGATTTGGGAATAACTCTAAAAACCGCGGAAGCGGAAAATTGCGAGTAAATTTTAAAAAGTTTCTAAAAATTTCAAATTACTTTTAAATAATACTATACAAATGTCTCAAATAAAATAGAGGAATTCACGTTCAACTTTTCCTTCATAAAATTACATCTAATTTAATTTTTTCACATATTTACATTTTTTCAAAATTTTAAAAGCTTGATTTATCCTTTTAAAAATTACAAAATTAAAATCTTTTCATGTGGGTTCGCTAATTAGTGTTTAAGGTATAGTACTAAGGGGTAGGGTTTATTTGGATTTAATTTTGAGTGTTTAAGTGTAGTTTTGTGAAGTATTGTTGAAATGATATAGTTTTATGAAATGCAATTCAAATGGTGTAGTTTTGTAATTCTCCCAATAAAATAACAAAAACTTAGCAATCTATTTACGAATTGTCCATATATGCTCAACGATAAATGTTTGATCTTTTTTTTAAAAATATCACAACCGATAAAAAGCAGATAAAAAATAACACAACAGATATGGACAACTCTCAATATGTCCATACTTATTGGAGAAAATGAAAAACAAGAAAATACATTTTACAAAACAGGTATATATGGAATTTTTTTTTAAAAAAACATCCTTGTTTTTCAATTTCCCCAATAAGTATTTGGATAAAATCTAAAAAACACTATTTTACTAACAATTTTTATTTAATTCTAATTTATTATTACTAAAATAAAAATACAATAATCTATGTCATTATTTTTAAAAATTTAATTTATAATATTATTTGTCAAATAAATATCCACACCGCACCTAGTGTATGATAAATATTAGTGTATTTACAAGTTTAATGTCAATAATTTATATCATAAAAACAAGAAGTTATGATTATGACCATACATGGTTCTCTCCATTAAGCCACAAAATTAATTATCAAATTTTAATTTTAAATGAAATAGACAAAAGCAAACTTAAGGTGTGGTCCTACTAAAATTTTAGGAGATTTTTCTTTTTTTGGTCAAAAAAATTACATTGCAGCTTAAAGAATACAATGTTGAGCAACTAATGCTCTTTTTGCAAGAGAATCGACTAAACAATTAGATGTTCTCGCAATAAAAACGAATGAAGTCGCTAAAACAGAACTCGCAACATCGTGTATATCATTTATAATATTAAGAATGTTGATGTGCTCTTCTTCTCCTTTGTTGAGCAAGTTTACCAAAACATGGGAATCATATAGCACTCGTATCCTTTCCACGCCTTTGTTCCTTGCTCTTTTCAGGGCTGATAACACAGCCCATGCCTCCGCCGATAAAGCCGATGAAACATCAGCTCTCTTCTCCATACATTCTTCACTTGAAGAAGCCATATTTGCGCGGTATACTATCCCAATTCCGCAGTCCAAAGAAGCCGCGTTCCAAGCCGCATCAACTATACAATCCACATCCAACTCATCAACGTAGATTTGGTGTTGCGACCGCATCGTTACTCTTTGTTTTTGTTTAGAGCGTTGGCTTGTATCTTCTTCTCTAGTTCAGGGACATGTTCTCTCACCTTATCCCAATTCCATTGGTTTGATTGGTGGTCGATTATTTCTGCAACCATCAGGTCCTTATTTTCTGTTGTAGGTGGTCCTATAGGTCTATCAAGTCCGTCGATAGCCATGAGTCGTCCCAAACTCGAATGTTCCTACCATTGCTCACCATCTAGCTGAGCCCTTTCTCTAAGATTTTTCTACCTTCCAAGATACTTCTCCATCCATGGGAGCAATTTGAACTTATCATACATTCCATGAAACTCGTATCGTGATAGTACTTACCATTGAGTATCTTTGAAGCCATGATAACGGATATTTAAGCATTCGCCAATTTAGTTTTGCTAACAATGAGTCGTTAAATGCCGTAATATCTTTGAAGCCTAGCCCGCCAGTATTTTTGGGGAGTGTTAGCTTACTCCAAGCCACCCAACTCATCTTTCAAGAGTCCATTTTATTATCCCACCAAAACCTAGTGAGCACGGATTGAATTCCTTTACATAGAGAGAGTGGGAGCTTGAAAAACGACATCGCATAGGATGGTATTGCAGACAATACAAATTTAAGCATTACTTCTTCCCTGCAGTTGATAAAAATCGAGTCGTCCATCCTTGTGACTTTTGTCTTATACGATCAATGATAGAAGTAAAGATATCGCGCTTTCTTCTTCCGAAGTTCTTTGGTAGTCCGAGGTATTTTCCGGTGCCTCCTCTCTGAATACCCAGCAGACGCTTTGCTAAGTTTTTCCTTGTGGTTGGTTTTTTTGATGAGAAGGTGATTAATGATTTTTGGAGGTTGATTGATTGTCCCGAGGATGTTTCGTAGTCTAAAATGATTTTGTAAAAAACATTAGATAGTGTTATTGGTCTAAAGTTTGTCACTCTCTTCGGCGACTTTATCTTTAGAATGAGTCTGACATGAGTGTCGTTGAGTCGGTCATAAAACGAACCTGAGCTGAAAAACCTTCGCACCTCCGCGGTAATTTCGGGACCAATGATTGGCCAATACGAGTGGAAAAAAACAGCCGAGAAGCCATCCGAGTCTGGGGATTTTCCTGTGTGGATGTCAAAGGTCGCCTCATATATCTCTAAGTCTGATGGAATCGTCGTTAATCTCTCGTTTTGGGCTTCAGAGATTAATGGAGATATACATTCCCTTACCATGCTAAACTCTGTGATGGAGTTGGTTGTAAAGATGTTTTGGAAGTAACTCGTTATCACTCTTGTGATTTGTGGCTCTTCAAAGTGAGCAACACCTCTGTCATCCTCAATTGTTGTAAATCTATTACATGTGCGTCGGTTTCGAGTCGAGGTATGGAAGAACGCCGAGTTGCGATCACCGCTATGAAGCCAGAGAACTCGGCTTCGATCCTTCCAAAATATCTCCTCCTCCTTGTAGGCTCTCGCCAAGGTAGAATTGAGTCTATCATTAGAAACGTTATGTCCGGAAAGAGACTTAATCTCATTTCCCTCATACGTCGAACTGTAAGGGAGTTTCCAAGTCCTTGACAGTTCCAAATGGTTGTAATCATTGAGAATTAGATGGTTTTTGGAAAACCATCGAACCGTTACATCGAGAAGGTATTACACACGTGCGGCGGAGCATCTCGAGGGACTTCTCCGTCGATAGGGTACTCTGGTAGGGGCCGAATTGGTCTCGGGCCTGAGTAACGATGCGGCGGGGTTCCCTGGGGGCAATTTTTTCTGTCTAATTGGAGTTTTTTAGAAGAAAGTTGAGGATTTCTTTTTCTCTATGGAGGATGTGCGAATGTTGCGATTGTGAGGATGAGGAAGGGTTTTTCGCTTTTCTCTTATTATTTAAGTCAAATCCCGAAGTGACGTCACCTGACGCTACGAAAACCGTGCCGCCCCACCTTTTTAAAAAAATGAATCATTACCTTTTAATGTAATTAAATTACCAAGGTATTACATGGCGAGATTCTCAGGATCCGGGAAGACCTAATTGGCGGGATTTCCCCTTGGCAATAAAGGAGTTCGCTTTTCTAAGTCAGATGAGTTCGACGAGAAAACATCGAACTTAGGGGTCTTCTGTTGGTGTCAGAGTTCACACCCGAGCCCATTAAGGAAACAGGTCGAGGCCCAGGAGGAAGTCGGGCCTGTTCCTCGGAAATCTCCAAAGTCAGTGGGCCGCGAGAGGCCCATCTTCGCTCGGTATCGGTTCGAAAAGAGGACGGGGAGGCGAGCAGACTTCGACGGTTAAGGAGTTCGATGACGACATAACGGCTGCTTTAATTACATTTAATTCGTTTTTACTGTTGAAAAATGAGCTGCGGATTTAATGCCATTTATTTGTAAACCATAGTATAAATGGGGAGGAAAACGAGGGAATAGAGAGGTGCTCTTTTGCCCATAGAAACTCATAGAAGAAGCTAATAAAACACTTTTATCTTACATTGTTTATCTTCCATTATTTGTTTTTGTTATTTATCAAACTTCCGATTCCCAATATTTATTTCATCCAAATCGTCGTACCCACATGTAGGCCATCCAAACCACACCTCGTCACCTTCTTTGCCTTGTGAGAATCAAGAAGCTGCAAATTCAAACTTGAAGAGCATTAAACAAGAGATCCCTTCTCAGCCTTCTAAGATGGTGACCCCTCTAGTTTATGAACATGGTAAGTCTTCTTTGAACATATATTACATTATACATGCTTTGCTTTGCTCTTCTTGTTTTTTTTTTTTAACTTTGTGGTTGAATTAGATAAATCATATTTCCCGAGTTAGATAAATGAAAGGGTCAATTAAAAATATGGACACCATAAATCTCAAAATTAGTTTTGAGCTACCTTTTCTATTTTCTTTAGGTCTCGATTAAAACAATATACAAGTTGGACGATTTTGCCCCTATCTTATAAAACACTAAAAACGGCGGCTGGAGTCAGAGAATTAAATGCTCTAATATTTTGTACGAGATCAATATATTGTCAGCAGTAGAAAGATTCTTTTTGGATGAGAATCATTTAATATTGTTAACGATAACATTTTAGTTAGCGCAATATTGTTAACGATAACATTTTAGTTAGCGCAATCATTTAATATTGTTAACGATAACATTTTAGTTAACGATAACATTTTAGTTAGCGCAATCATTTAATATTGTTAACGATAACGATAACAATATTGTTAACGATAACATTTTAGTTAACAATATTGTTAACGATAACAATAACATTATTGTTAACGATAACAATATTGTTAACGATAACATTTTAGTTAACGATAACATTTTAGTTATCGCCACACTCAATAGACCGATTAGGGTTACAAACGAAAAAAGGGAAACCTGATTTGAACAATGGATCTGAAATGCATATTCGAAATTAGTCAATAAACATTGAAATCGATACATATAATGATTTAGAACAAAGATTAATCGCAACCATTGAAAATCAAAGAAATCAATACTCAAATGCGCATATCATCGCTCGATTAACACACCTGATTAAATCATTAATAACTCCGTTTAAACTTGAGATAAACTTTGAAGATTGATTGAAAATATGTAACAATATTTAATGAATTGAATCTTCGAACAAAAGAGTTTCAGATTTTTTAAGAAAAATGGTGAAGAGAGATGAACTTTAGAAGAGAGAGATAATATTAATAGAATAAAATAAATATAAAAACAAAACCAAATCTTTTCAAATATATGTGTCAGCGTTTACGTAATATAGGATACAACTATGTTTTTAAACATGAAGAAAGAATAGGGGCATTTTTGTCAAACTCAACGTGAATAGTATAATCAAATAGTGATATTTTTTAACACCTAATAAACCAATCCTCTATGTCCATTCTTTATAATAATCCTAAATGAAATAGCTAGTGTCACAACTCATGTTTTTCCATTATGTGTAGGCGGCCTTCCAGATGTTATAAAGGCATCAACCAATAATAATGTCAATAAGATAAATGTTTCTTCTTCTTCTTCTCATGTGCGTGAGAATCCTAGAAACAATGGCATACGTTCAAAGGATGGTAATAACAGATCATCGACTATAACAAGTGGTCAACAACATGTAGTATGTCCTCCGTTGAAGCCAGATATGAGTCTTCCTCAAGGGGCGGAGTTGCTCTCTAGAGATGATAGATTCATTGCTTATCGTGTTGCCAAGTTCGAAAACCATGTCCTTAAACCTCGTACGACTGCCCTGGCACCATATGAAGTCAACATCATGATGATGAGACAATAGTAGTTTAATTCGGATTTGGATTGTCGGTTCAGTTTTCGGATTTGGATTGTCGGTTCGGTTTTCGGATTTAAAAAAATAAAAAAAATTGATATAATTTAAATAAAATTTGCTTTAGTTTAATAAAATTTGTCTAATTTGTGCAAAATATATATATATATATATATAATTTGGACAAACGTAACTAAAACGATCTTTAGTTAAATTGTAATTGTGTTTGGTTATTTTTGTTATATACATGAAAAGTCACAAAAAGCTAAAAAGAAGAAGATAAACCAAAAATACTTTAAAGTAAACCTTGGATATGTGAGAAAAAAAAAGAAACTAAAAATGTATACCAAGCTTTTAAGCAGAGAGGAATTAGAGAAAACAAATTATATATTTTTTGGGTTTCCAATGAAATTGGTCTAGTCATCGTGCATATTTTTGTGCTTTTTTACAACATTTTGCAAAAAAAATTCTTATACTAGTAAATTCATACAAATAAACGTCTTTTAAGTTCAAGCATGTGTTTAGTTTATGTCTTGTCTTTTTTAACAAAATCCTTTTATATTCTTTAATTTGCCAGTTTATCCAAAAACTAATGGAATACTCACAAGTCACACCTATACAAAACAAAGAGTATATCTATATACTTCAATAGTTTGAAAAACAAAGGATACGGGATAACATGTAACTTCTTCCTCTTCTCCTCAACAACTTTCCCTAAACACAAGCCCAATATTCCTTTTCCGTTTCTATAAAATTCACATTACTCATCATCATCATGAAAAAGTCTAAAAATCTAAAACACTTTTCCTTAAACACCTAAAAATATTCTATATCCTCATGATCATGAAAAGTCTTTGTATTTCTTTAGTTATCTCCGCTTCTTTGGCGGCCATTCTCTTCTCTGCCGGTGATGCACGGAGGTTTTACGTTGGAAGTGACGGCGATTGGTCCACAAATCCAAAAGAAAATTACGTAACTTGGCCTACAAGAAACCGTTTCGTAGTCAATGACACACTCTGTAAGTTACTGTGTGAATCTCTACATACTTTTAGTCTTTGACTAAATTAATAAAAGAGGTTGAATATATATATATTATTGTAGATTTCAAGTATACGGAGGGTACAGATTCGGTTCTAAGAGTGGTGAAATATGATTTTGAAGGATGCAACGTTGAGTATCCACTGGAGAGTTTTGACAATGGAGAAACAGAGTTTACGCTTAACAGATCTGGTCCTTATTATTTCATAAGTGGTCATCAAGATCACTGCTTGAAAGGACAGAAGATTGTGGTCGTTGCTCTCTCTGTTAGTAAGGTTCCTATTTCTATACCAATGGCTCAACAACATCAAGAATCATCAACTTCTCCAGTTTCTCCAAGTCAGAAGAACTCATCAAGTTGTGTCTCCGTTATGAATATATTTTTAAGTTTGGTTTTTACGGCTTTATTGTTTGGTTGTTGAAAAACAAAAGGAGGAGTCTAATAAACAACTTGACCGTGTCTTGGTCTGTTGTCTCTAGTCAACTTTTGTTTCAATAAGTTCCTATTTTTTTTTATATATATATAATTATATATTGTAGGAGATTGAATGAGTCTTTTTGTTGTTCAACTTATTAAAAAAAAAAATCATAAACAATAAAATAAAACACATGTTTGTTTTTAATTTATCCCTTATGTTATAAACATGACCGTCTCAAAAAACAATTTAGCCTCGGGCAAAATATAAAATATGGACCCTTTTATATTAATTATAATTATTTTATTAGAGTTATTTTATTAATTACGATGGGCCTTTTTATTTATCTTATTATATAAAAGAGAGCGCATAAAATTATAACTCATCAGATCGTGACACGTGTCACTATATAACTCAACAGATCGTGACACGTGTCAATATAGAATAGATATAATGTTAATAATGTTAATAATTGAAAAGAAATATAAATAGAAACACGTGTTAATTAATAATGTTAATAATGTAGAATAGATATAATAATGTTATTAATTGGGTTAATAATTGGGAAGAAATATAAATAGAAACATGTGTTAAGATATAATGTTAATAATGTAGAATATATATAATAATGTTAATAATTGGGAAGGAATAAGTTGTGCAAAACATGTTTTAAGTTCAATTTTTAATATAATTATAAAGTTAATAATGTTTATGAAAAAATGTTAATAATGTTTATAAAAATGTTAATAATTTTAAAAGAAGAAAAAAGTAACGTTTAGGAAAAAGGCAAAACAAAAATAAGAAAAAAGGAAAGAAAAACCAAAAAAAAGAAAAAAAATAATCAAACGAAAAGTCTTCACTACATCTATATATACATATTTAAAATCACTAAATTTTATTATGCTCTCCTCTTTGTTTTATTTACAATTATTACTTCTTTTTTTTTAACTCAAAAAGAGAAAAAGATGAATTCCATAGTTTCTAAAATCCAAAAATCTTACTTCACACTAAATCAATTAGATCGAAACCGTCCTTACCGTCGTACGATAGTGTTCGTGTTATTCGAAAGTAGGAAGCTAGAAATCCTAAAACAAATAATATTCTTAAGGGAGTCGAAATACTACTAAGTACTAACTGATGAAAATGTATATATTATAAAAAGTACTCTCAATACAATATCTATTGTTTATGTAATTTAACAATAATTATTATTTTTTAAAGGAAAATACAATTCAAGGATTCGTGTATCACTCAATGATTTAAAAGTGTGGAAATCAATACAAAGAAATACAAAGTCTCGGATCATCAATCTTTGATCAGGTTTACATAAAGGACAAAAATTATAAGTGTTGGTCAAGAAATCTACAAAATTTCATTACAGAAATTTAGAATTTTAACATATCAAAACCTGATCAAAAGGTTGGACATGACCGATGACTTATATGGTAAGATAAATAATGTACATATATAAATAATTTATATCTTATTAAATAAGATACTCACTTAATATGTTAAAATTTTATGCGGATGCAATTGGTTATATTGTGGATGTAAGGAAGAACGAAATACGCGTAATGGTTAGTTATCAGATCGTAACATTTGTAATGGTTAATTGAGATTTTGACATGTGTATTAAATTTGATACCTATACATTTTATAAAATGAAAACTTAACAATATTGAGAAAAAACAAAAATAAGGAAAATAATCAAAAATAAAAAACTTAACATTAATTATCAAATAATTAAAAATAAAATAATCACAAATAAGGAAAATAACATAGAAAAAGAAAAATTTAACAATATTTTAAAAATAATCAATAAAAACAAAATAATTAGAAATAAGAAAAAATAAAACGTAAAATTACTTGAAAAATAAAGAAAATCTCTATGATAACTTATATGTTATCTTCATGGACTATCTAATTATTAATTTAAAATAAAAAAAATTCATGTAATAACAAAAGCAATGTAATAAAACAAAAATGTGTTATTTTATTTCTTAATTGTTGGAAAAACTAAAAATCAATTATTTTCTATTACGTGATATGTTGTTGTGTGTCTTTTATATTATTTGTTAATAAAATAACGGGTATAATATTAGTTTCCGTTTAAATCTAACTATAACTATACAAATTTAATAAAATTATTAATATATAATTATAAAATGTTTTTATGTAATTTTTCCGCCTACTAGATCGTGACATGTGTATTAAAATTGATACGTAAACATCTTATAAAATGGAAACTTAACAATATTGAGAAAAAACAGAAATAAGAAAAATAATCAAAAATAAAAATTAACATTAATTATAAAATCATTTGAAATAAAATAAATTAATCCGCAATATAGAAAAATAAAATAATCAGAAATAAGAAAAATAACATAGAAAAAGAAAAATTTAAGAATATTTTAAGAAATAATCAATAAAAAAATAGAAATAAGAAAAAATAAAAACGTAAAATTACTTGAAAAAATAAAGAAAATCTCTATGATAACTTATTTGTTATCTTCATGGATCCACTATCTAATTATTAATTTAAAACAAATGTTTTTCATGTAAATAACAAAAACAATGTAATAAAACAAAAAATGTGTTATTTTTATAACAAATTTACTAACAATATTAATATATAATAATAAAATGTTTTTATGTAATTTATCCGCGTATTACGCGGGATTTCATCTAGTAATAGAATAATTTTTAGCTTTTTTAATCAAATTACTTTGTAACATGAGCTTTTTTAGTTTTGAAAATAGCACATTATTTTTTTACTGTTTTTTCAAAATGTTGTTAAACAAAAATTTGAAACATAACTAATTTCCTTTATTTATCGCTTCCACTAATACTTGAAAATCTATAACTTGAAAGATTTTTATTTAACAATTTTTAATCACAAATTCTTTTTTTTGCTTCAAATATTATTTAAACAGAAAAGAAAAATTAAAATTCCTTAAAAGTACTCACTCCATATATCACTCGCGATCATTATAAATTTTTACCTTTCTCTATCAATGTTGTAAGTTACTATAATATTTAAAAATTGCTAATCAAAGTAAATAATTTTGAAACAATTTAGACGCAAGTTAAAAATGAGAAAGTGGACGAACATGGTTGGAAAAACCCTGAATTTGTGGATATGTTTGTTTCTCTTATTAAATTTTTAAAATGAGATAAATTAAATTCGCCGTTTAGATATTTTACCAAAAATAATTTTAATTAATATTTCAAAATTACAAGCACACGATCACTTTACTCTGTCTCTACCGTAAAAACAACCTCCTCTCTCTCTTTCTCTCCTCTCTCGCTCTGCTTCTCTCTTTAATTCCCACAAACAAACTCAATCTCCAATGGCTTCTCCTCTCTTCTTGTGGTTCTTCTTGATCACTTTACTATCATCATCATTGCTTCCTCTCCACGTTTTCTCAGCAACGGTGGAAGAAGACCTTTCTAATCTCAAAATGCCTACTGATTTCGTCAAAACCATCATAAGAAACTGTAATCGTAATCCACTCCTTGGTTATTGCAACAACACTTTACCTTCTTCCATGGACGACTTACTCGAGATCTTTAAATCCACCATTGTCGCAAGCCACCTCTGCGAAGACTCCAAAAACCCTAACTGCGTTGATTCTTTCTCAAGTATCAGAATACACGACCGACCTAAAACCGCCGAGCTTTATCTCTCTTTCGATTTCTTCTGGAAGTTTTGTCCTCTGACAGTAATCGAGGTCCAGTTCGCTAACAACTCTCTTACAGGTAAGTTTCCTAAGAATGTCTTGTCTTGTTCTCAGATCCGGTCTCTTGATCTTAAGTACAATCAGTTCTCCGGTTTTGTTCCCGTTCAAGAACTCTTAGGGTTAACCAATCTGACCCATTTGAATATTTCCTACAACCGATTTTGGGAGAGTAATATATCGGATTTGGAGTTTTTCAAACGGTTCAATGCGTCGAGCTTTGTAGAATCCGGTGTTCTGCCTAATAAGAAGCTTTACAAGATGGAACATTTGGTCTTGTTGTTTGTGTTTCTTCCGGTGGTGATTTTTCTCTGTTTTTGTCTCGGATGGGTATGTCTCAAAAGGCCTGATTACTTACCAAGAATTTTCAGAAGAAGCCACAACAAGTTCACATCCGCGATGCTTGAGGCAGCCACCGATGAGTTCTCGGATCAAAATCTTGTAAGCAAGAGCCATGGAGTGGAAACCTATAGAGGGATGTTAAGAGGCGGGACAAAAGTAAAGATCAAGGTTTACACAAAGAAAGTATCGAAAGAGAAAAGGCGAGAGTTTGATGAGCAATGCGAGACGTATTTTAGGATAAGACACAAGAATGTGGTTACCGTTTTGGGTTGGTGTAATAGCAGAAACTTGAGAGCTTTGGTTACAGAATGGATTTGTGGTGAAAATGTCGAGACTTGGCTAAGTTCTTCTTCGTCTTCTTCTTCGTGGAGAAGAAGGCTACAGATTGTTAAAGGGGTTGTAGACGGTCTTCGGTACCTATCTGATGAATGGCCTCAGATCACGTTTGATCTCAACACATGTAGTCTTTTGGTACCTGATAATAATGATCAAGAGCCATTGATTTCTAAATTCATGATTGGTCATCATCGAAACAACACATCAAGAAGTAATTAATAACTCTCTTTGCCTTCTTTATTTGAATATTTTTGCTTAAAGGTTTTATGTTCATAAAAGCCTAAGTGTGTGTGTGTGTGTGCGTGCGTGTGTATTTTGTTGTTATTTTATTAGATATATTCAAGTTTGGAGTGTTTGTATTGGAGATGATAACAAATCTAAAACCTGATACGGAGCGAGAAGATGCAGAAAGGAGTTATGTGGAGTATATAAGAGCACACTATCCGAATAATCTAGAGAGAGTGATTGATGTGAAGATGAGGATGGAAGAGAGGACGATGGAGATAGTTAATAAAGTGGTAAGCCTTGGGCTTATGTGTACCGATGCGCCTACATTCAAGCAGCCAAGCTTGAGTCACATTTATGATATGGTTGATTCCTTGTACGAGTCTTTCTCAAAGCATCATCATCATTGAGATTTGTGTGTGTTTTTTATTTCAAGACTTTTTAAGCTTCCTTGTTTTTATTTTTCAATAGTTTGATGCTGTTTCTCTTGTAAGGATTTTACATCTATTTGTTTCTGTGTTTTCTTTGTATAAGTTATTGGGTGAGTTAAATTTCTTGAAAATGAGCACTTAGTTGTAAGAAAACTGTGTGTTTTGCAATTAGGTATTAATGGGCTAATGTTGTATTGAGCTTGAGTGTTCTATTGGTTCTTTTGACCCGATTCAAATTATGCGAACGGGTCAAAAATTTGGAACATGGAAGCTTCAAAAATAAACAACAACCCATCAAGAATATTTCATTGATAAAGAATATCAATTGTAACAACATCTTTAAATTAATCAAAAATATAAATTCAACTTACAATATATCTACACTATGCGCTAGTGAAGAATTCTTATGAAATATAAATAATGTTTTTTTAAAGTATAATGCATGTGAAAAATTAAAATATCGAAAAAACAAAATTTAGCTATACAACAACTCAATATATAATCTAAAGTCGAGCAGAAATATTTTTGAATGCTTCATCAGGACACCACCCAAACTCATACCACATACATTATATTTCGGAACCGTTTGTATTCTGAAGGGTTCAGAACCGTTTGTATTCTGAAGAATATATCTACAATTCTGAACCCTTCAGAATACATATATCTACGTTTCTGAACCCTTCAGAAACCGTTTGTATTCTGAAGGGTTCAGAATACATATATTTACGATTCTGAACCCTTCAGAATACATATATCTACGATTCTGAACCCTTCAGAAACCGTTTGTATTCTGAAGGGTTCAGATTAAAGATCTATGATTCTGAAGGGTTCAGAATCGTAGATATATGTATTCCAAACCCTTCAGATTAAAGATCTATGATTCTGAAGGGTTCAGAATCGTTTGTATTCTGAAGGGTTCAGAACCGTTTGTATTTTGAAGGGTTCGTAATCGTAGATATATATGTATTCCGAAGGGTTCAGAATCCAAACGGTTTCTGAAGGGTTCAGAATCATAGATCTTTAATCTGAACCGTTCAGAATACATATATCTCCGATTCTGAACCCTTCAGAATACAATTTGTATTCTGAACCCTTCAGAATACAAACGGTTCTGAACCCTTCAGAATACAAACGGTTCTGAACCCTTCAGAATACAAACGGTTCTGAACCCTTCAGAATCCAAACGGTTTCTGAAGGGTTCAGAATCATAGATCTTTAATCTGAACCATTCAGAATACATATATCTACGATTTTGAACCCTTCAGAATACATATATCTACGATTCTGAACCCTAGAGAAACCGTTTGTATTCTAAAGGGTTCAGAATACATATATCTACGATTCTGAACCATTCAGAATACATATATCTACGATTCCGAACCCTTCAGAAGGTAAATTCAAAGGACAGGTCGAGGAGTACGGGTGGCGCAGGTTGTTCCTTTACCTTCCGTCATCTCAAGGATACCTCCATTTTGGAGGATAAGTTTGACCTGGCGTACCTAATGCGCCACTTCATGCTTGCCGGACCTCTTGTTCTTGAGAGAGCTGCAGCAGAAGGACGGGTACCTGAACTTCTCCCACCACGTGGGTCAGATAACTTTTCCATCTTCAGTTCTGTTGAATGTATTTCGTAACCCTTCAGAATACATATATCTACGTTTCTGAACCCTTCAGAAACCGTTTGTATTCTGAAGGGTTCAGAATACATATATTTACGATTCTGAACCCTTCAGAATACATATATCTACGATTCTGAACCCTTCAGAAACCGTTTGTATTCTGAAGGGTTCAGAATCGTAGATATATGTATTCTAAACCCTTCAGATTAAAGATCTATGATTCTGAAGGGTTCAGAATCGTTTCTATTCTGAAGGGTTCAGAACCGTTTGTATTCTGAAGGGTTCAGAATCGTAGATATATGTATTCTGAAGGGTTCAGAATCCAAACGGTTTCTGAAGGGTTCAGAATCATAGATCTTTAATCTGAACCGTTCAGAATACATATATCTCCGATTCTGAACCCTTCAGAATACAATTTGTATTCTGAACCCTTCAGAATACAAACGGTTCTGAACCCTTCATAATACAAACGGTTCTGAACCCTTCAGAATACAAACGGTTCTGAACCCTTCAGAATACAAACGGTTCTGAACCCTTCAGAATCCAAACGGTTTCTGAAGGGTTCAGAATCATAGATCTTTAATCTGAACCATTCAGAATACATATATCTACGATTTTGAACCCTTCAGAATACATTTGGAACTCTATGATTCAATCAACTCTGCATTTAGGGTAATCTGAATGTCGACAGCACTTTTAAACCTATAAGGCAAAAGAGACGTAAACTGGGACCTTTCAGGTCCCAAGCACTCAATGCCGAAGTAGACCGATTATTAGAAGCCGGATCAATCAGGGAAGTAAAATACCCTGAATGGTTAGCCAACCCAGTGGTCGTCAAAAGAAAAACGGAAAATGGAGGGTATGTGTAGATTTCACAGACCTGAATAAAGCGTGTCCAAAAGACAACTTTCCACTTCCACACATTGACCGCCTCGTAGAAGCTACGACTGGGCATAAATTATTATCTTTCATGGATGCCTTTTCTGGATATAATCAAATTCAGATGCACCCTGAAGATCAAGAAAAAACAGCTTTCATCACTGAAAGAGGTACCTACTGCTATAAGGTCATGCCCTTCGGTTTGAAAAACGCAGGAGCTACCTATCAGCGACTCGTGAACAAGATGTTCCACGAACAAATAGGAAAATCAATGGAAGTATACATTGATGACATGCTTGTGAAATCCCTAAAGTTAGAGGATCACATTCCACATCTAAAGGAGTGCTTCGAGACCCTAAACAAATATGGAATGAAACTTAATCCAGCCAAATGCTCGTTCGGAGTAGCATCAGGTGAATTCCTGGGCTACCTGGTAACAGAGCGAGGTATCGAAGCAAATCCAAAACAAATAACAACTTTCCTAGAGATGCCTTCTCCCAAAACAACCCGAGAAATCCAAAGGCTAACAGGTCGAATAGCTGCCTTAAATCGATTCATCTCGAGATCTACTGATAAGTGCTTGCCGTTCTATCAGCTCCTTAAAGGAAAGAGGAAATTCCTATGGGACGATAGCTGCAAAGAAGCTTTCAAACAACTAAAATCTTACCTGTCTGAGCCTCCGATACTTTCAAAGCCGGTAGTAGGGGAAACCTTGTACATGTACGTATCGGTCTCGACAGCTGCAATAAGTGGTGTCTTGGTTAGAGAAGAAGGGAACGAACAAAGACCCATTTACTATGTAAGCAAAACGCTGATCGATGCCGAAACAAGGTACCCGGCTATGGAAAAATTGGCCCTAGCTGTAGTAACAGCAGCTCGGAAGCTCAGACCATATTTCCAATCTCATGTGATCATCGTAATGACCTCACAACCATTACGGACCATCTTGCATAGCCCAAGTCAATCCGGACGCCTAGCAAAATGGGAAATAGAGCTGAGCGAATACGATATTGAATATCGACCCCGAACCGCAGCTAAAGCTCAGGTCTTGGCTGATTTCATCATTGAGCTAGCTGTCGAGAACAGCGACACCAGCTCGTCTACACCTAAATGGACACTCCACGTAGATGGAGCATCATCCCGCCAAGGATCAGGTGTAGGCCTCAGGTTAACCTCATCTGAAGGGGAAACAATTGAGCAATCATATAGACTCGGTTTCAACGCTTCAAACAATGAAGCTGAATATGAGGCATTAATCGTCGACTTAAAATTAGCTATCGGACTTGGTATCCGAGAGCTGAGCGCCTTTAGCGATTCTCAACTCGTGGCTAGTCAATTCCACGGAGAATACGACACGAGAGACGAACGCATGGAAGCATACCTACAAGTCGTTCGGGACCTCGTAAAACAGTTCGACAAATTCAAACTCACAAGGATCCCACGAGGAGAAAACACCTCGGCTGACGCACTCGCAGCCTTGGCCTCCACTTCTGATCCACTCGTCAAAAGAATAATACCAGTCGAAGGTATCTCCTCACCTAGCATCAGCATCCCGGTGAAGGAACCTATAGAACAGGTCGCAGACAACAATTTCGACCTCAAGAGGGACCTGAATATGGTACAAACCACGTACTGGTTCCCAAAAAAGAAAGCAACAATATGCACGATCTTAGGTCTCGACTACCTAAGCGCCAAAACCAAAGATCAGGGGGGCAACCTGACCGAACCTGAACAACTGGTAGAGGTGGAAAACAAGGACAAGCTATCGGAACCCGATACCGAGCTCATAGAGCCAACAAACATGATAATATGCACCTTAAACGGGCAAGCAGGTCCCACAGAAGGAAATACCCAGGGACCTGAGAATCAACCGGACCCCATGGAAGAAAATCCATCGGAAGCCGGAGCTGATGGGGAAAATACTCCATCATTCGAAGAACATGTACTCAAGAGACCTGATTGGAGAGTTGCCATTATGTAATACATAAAGGAGGGTGTGGTACCCCCCAATAAGTGGGATGCTCGAAAACTTAAGCAGTTAAGCTCCAAATATTGCATAATCGACTCAAAATTATACAAACGTAGCATCTCGGGACCTTACCTAGTTTGCGTCCACGGTCTCGACATGCTCAAAGTCATGGCTGAACACCATGAAGGCTCATGCGGAAGCCATTCCGGTGGAAGAGCCTTAGCTATCCGAATAAAGAAGCAAGAATACTTCTGGCCAACAATCGTCGCAGATTGCGAAACATACTCAGCCAAATGTGATAAGTGCCAAAGACATGCACATATAATACATCAACTAGCTGAGCTAATGTCCTCCATATCAGCTCCATACCCATTCATGCGATGGTCTATGGATATCATGGGACCTATGGTACCCTCTGGAGATAATGAGCAACGCATTGTATTAGTCCTCACCGACTATTTCACAAAATGGATTGAAGCTGAAGCTTATTCACAGATAACTAAGGAACAAGTTGAGAAATTCATATGGCAAAACATAATATGCCGCCATGGAATCCCATACGAGATAGTTACCGACAACGGGTCACAATTCATATCAAAGTCATTTCGACAATTATGTGAATCGCAAAATATTCGACTCACCACCTCCACCCCCAGGTACCCGCAGGGGAATGGCCAAGCTGAAGCTGTCAATAAGACCATAATCTCTAACCTCAAAAAACGCTTAGGCTCTACAAAACGTAGGTGGGCTGAAAAGCTACCTGAGGTATTGTGGGCATGTCGAACGACTCCCCGAAAGGCCACAGAACAAACACCCTTCTCTCTTGCTTATGGAATGGAAGATGTTATTCCCGCTGAGGTCACTATCCCGAGCTTGCGACAGACCTTGTGCCCCATAAACGAGGAGTTCACGGCTTTGGGCAACGCCGAGCCCGTGCTCGCAGCTCTGCCTTAAGGATGTGGAGTTCAAGCTAGAAATGAGATTTAGACGAAACACGTAGTCAGAGAAACGTGTAGATCCTCCCCTTTTTGATAGGAGGGGGCAACTGAACTTGTTCGAAGACAAGCTGCCTACGTACCCTTTGCAGGGATCAAGTCGCCTCGTAGTTCATTGGCAAGAGCCTCTAGATGGGTTGTGATGTTGAGGCGGGCTGGGTGCGGAATTTCTCCATGCTTCGAGCAAGGCCTATAGAGGCGATTCCGTGATGCGGTGGATATGAGATCGGTTCCGGCGGTGGTTTCAAGATGGATGGTCCGCGTGATGTTTCTAGCACGATGTTATGGGTTTCCCAGATAAACTGATAGGTGTTTCGTACCCCGTCGTGCGTGATCTTTCTGTCGTACTCCCACGGTCTTCCCAGAACCAAGTGACTGTAATCCATCGGAGCGATGTCGAAATAGAAACGGTCCTTGTAGTGAGGCCCGATAGAGAATGGGACTAACGACCGTTTAGCCACCTGTACGGATACGCCGTCCTGTACCCAAGTCAAAGCATATGGTTTGGGATGTTTCTCGATCGGTAGTTCTAATTCGAGAACTGCGTCTTCAGCAATGATATTGCGAGAGCTCCCCGAATCGATGATGAATGAACAGATTCTCCCGCGAACGACACACGTGGATCGGAAAATATTTGTTCTGAGCCAATGGTCCTCGCGTTGCTGGGGCGTTAAACACGAATGATGGAGGACTAGCGTTGCTCCTGTCATTTCGTCCGTGCGACGAGTCTTGCGCCGCACGTCTCGGTGGTCTTCTTCTGGTGACTTATCGCCTACCTCGTTGGCTTGCTGTGTGTCGTCCATCACTAGGTCTTGTTGAGGTTAGGTCTCCTTTGTAATCGCGCGCATGGACCATTGCATTGGTGGGTCTCTTTCGCGATAGCGCAGCTTGTGTGCTGCTAAGAAACACACACGGGAATCCTTCTGGTTGCCGAAGATTGTCTGCACGCCGTCACCAGTTGGGAATTTTAAGCATAGGTGATAGGTTGATGGCACAGCTCGCATCTGGTTGAGCCATGGCGTTCCCACAATGGCGTTGTAGATAGCGGGATGATCAGACACTGTGAAATTCACCATCTTCTTGACGCTTCCGGCTTAGACCGGCAGACGAATTGTTCCCATTGTAAAAGTTGTCTCGCCGGAGAAACCCGTTATAGGCTTTGGCTGCCCCTTGACGAGTGATAGATCGACCTTCATCTTCTCGAGTGTGTCTTTGAAGATAACGTCCACTGAGCTTCCAGTATCGACGAGGATACGAGCCACACTGAAGTTGCAGATGTTCAGGTCGATTACCAAAGGGTCGTTATGCGGATGGTCAATACCTTCAGCATCCTCTTTGTTGAAACTGACAGATTCGCTGGTATGCTTCGCCCTCGGGGTCGCGGAGATGTTGGCGCAGACTTCGGCGCATCTCTGGTAAGCCTCGATTGCAGTTACGTTGTCAGCACAATACTGCAATCCTCCCATGATCACGTATATGGTACCCTGTGGATTTCCGAGCTCGGGGTCGTCGTCGCGACGGTGCCGCCGAGGGTTCTCGGTCTGAGCTTCGGTAGCGTCTTGAGTCTTTTCCTCAGGTTTGAAGTCCGACACGCTGATATCACCTTTGAGAGTGCCTTCTGCCAGCCTGAGGGTCAGCTGTCGCCCTAACTCGCGACACTTTGCAGTTGGGTGCCCCGCTACTTGGTGGAATTCACAATACGACTTCTCGTCATACTCCTTCGTGTCTCTTACCCATGTAAAGTTTCCTCTGCCGCGTCCGCGGCCGCGGCCTCGACCTCTGCCGCGTCCGCGGCCGCGGCCTCGACCTCTGCCATAGCCAGGTGATTCTATTTGGTAGTTGTGAGCTCCTCCTGCTCCCCCCTCGAACTCGACGAAGGAGGGATTGCCTTTCTTGGGAATGACTGGGGTTGGAACCTGAGAAGGCTCACTTTTCTGCTTAGTCTTTCCGCTTCTCTTGGCGCGGAGCTCTTCTTCGCCTCGGGCAAAGTCAGCCGCGCGGTGAAGAGCATCTTGAATCGTTGTCGGAGGATTGACGGTGAGTTCATGCCAAAACGGAGACGGGCATCTAACTGCTCCCCTCAAGGCTTCCAGCGCAGCCGTATTGCTGATTCCATCCACCTTTGACAGGGTGTCCTTGAATTTTGTCATGAAAGATCGCAGGCTTTCGTTTTCTCCCTGCTTATTGGTCCACAGCTTTGCATCATAAATCTTCCGCTCAGCAAAGATGTTGTAGTGTTGTACAAACACTCGGAGAGTTGGTGGAAGCTGTGGATCGAGTTCTTTTCCAGCTTGTAGAACCACTGGAGGGCAGGTCCTTTGAGGCTCTCCACGAACAGTTTGCAGTAGCCGACGTCTTTTTCGGCTTCCTTGAAATTTGCCCTTCCCAGGGCTACCTCAAACGCCATTAGATGATCGGCAGGGTTAGTGGTTCCTTCGTAACTCGGGAGCCTGATTCTTCCTGGGTCAGAGATTTTGGCCCCTGAGATGCTTTCGGCGAAAGGGGTGTTCCGTGCCTTCTCCAGCACGTAGGCGACTCCAGGAGCCTTCCCTGTGCTCTGATACATCTGTAGCTTAGTAGTCCTCAGGTCCGAGACGACGTGGTCCAAACGGGCTTTCAACGCCGCCACCTCTTCGCTTTGGGAACCTTGTGGAGTCCTTCGCTACTGTTCCTTCAAGTAAGACTCCGCCATGGTTGGAGCTCCTTCTCCATCAGCGTCGTCGACGGCGGTATCGGTTCGGAAGCGTCTGCGAGGGCGTTGATCTTCGTCCGACTCTCCTACCACGCGCTCGGGAGTTTTCTCATGCTCCTGATGAGGCGGCGGTGGAGGCAAGTCTTCTAGGTCTGCGCGATTGGTCCAAGGAGGAATCTCCTCACGCCGACTCCTTCGGTTGCCTCGAGGCGTGGCGAAGCTGAGACGCGTTGGGCGGACGCGAGTCCTTCTGCGCTTCTGTCTCCTGAGCGCCTGTAGCTCGTTCGTCGTAGCTTCGTGGCGCTTCTCCTGATCATGTGCTTTTTTCACAAGCACGTCGAGCATATGTTTGATCTCTGTGATATCTGCCGGGTTGTTAGCGGCGTGAGGCGCGGTGTCTTGCACTGAGTTTTCCTTCTCCTCGTCGCTCCTGCGAGACGAGGATCCTTCGTTGCTAGTGACGTCGTTGCTGGACATGGTGGCGTTTCGAAAACCTAGCTTTCTCGTGTTAGAAATTCTCTGGTCCCCACAGACGGCGCCAAATTGTGGGGGTCGAAACCAACACAATTAAATTTGTTAGGGTTCGTGAGGAAGAAGAGATTTCTAGGGTTAGCTAGGAACAACAAGATATGAAAAAAGGGTTTTGTTTTATTGCTCTGAATCTTGTATAAGTGTTTGTGTATATCTTTACAAGGGTTACATCTCAACTCTATATATACTAATCCTAAGGCGGCGAAGTCTTCCCAATCGTTTGCGGATTTGCCTCGCCTAAGTCAGCTTCGTCGTTTATGGGCTTCGTGATTGGACTGGGCCGTGACGCTTAGGTTTTGGATCATCTTTGTTTGCTGAGAGTGACGAAGGATCGAGGACCTGGCCGAAGACGCAGTCGCTCGTCATGATGATGCCGGACCGACCACGCGGTCGCCCGAGCCGAGCCCGTGGTCGCTCGCGCCGAGCCCGTGCTCGCCCGCGCCGAGTCCGCGGTCGCTCATGCCGACCTCGCGGTCGCCCGGCCGAGCGCGTGGTCGGTCGAACCCGACGTCGCCTTGTGCCGATCCCGTGATCGCCCGTCGTCTGTCCCGTTTGATTCCGCCTTATTCTGCCTTATCTATCCGAAGTCCGGGGGTCACTTCTGTGAATCGTGTGATTTGAGACGTTAACGTTGAGGGGGTGAAAACCGACCCCAACAACGTACACATCCTTTTTCCAGAATTCCATTAAGGAAAACTGTTTTCACATCCATCTGCCAAATCTCATCACCATGATAAACGGCAGTTGCTAGAAGAATCCGAATGGGTTTAAGCATAGCCACTGGGGAATAGGTCTCTTCATAGTCATACCATGAATTTGCTTAAAACCTTTAGCCACCAACCTAGCTTTGTATATCTGGATATAACTATCCATGTCAATCTTCTTCTTGAAGAACCATTTACACTCAATGGCTTTTATACCATCGGGTAAATCTACCAGGTACCATACCCGGTTTTCTGACATGGATCCCATTTAAGGCATATTTTCCGATAATCAGGCTCATACCCGAGGTATTGATTACCGCGGAATTGAAAAGAGGAAGATGTGAAACCGGAGGTATTGATCTGAGAAAGTCTTCGTGGAGCAGCTGATTATGGCGGTTTCAGAAGAGATCCACGGAGAAGACGACGGAGGACGCGAAATGAGGTTGAGAGAAAACTCTAGATAGAAAAAGAATTAACATATGTTCTTGAGGTTCTAATCTATCGTGTCACGGCCCAGTCCAATCACGATTGACCAGAGTGAATCACTTGATTCTCGTTGAAAATGAAGTGGACTGATTAGATTACACATTGTCAATCACACATTCAACCCCCCACAAGAAATATGATTGCTCTAGCAAGAGTGTCAATCACACATACTCAACCCGGATTGATTATACTTCTATAGTGACCCCACAAGAATCGTTGACACTTGCTATTTTGATTTTTTCAAAGATCGAATCATAATCACTTGATTACTTCACGCGAAATGGACTGAACCAATCTAATTATATTAAGTGAAATATCAAGTGTTCTTAATATTAAATTATATTTATAATCAGGGGCTAATGTTAACTCTAAGGTACATAACTATATAATCAGGGGTTACTGGGAATCGATATAAACGTAGGGAGGATGATTACAACAAAGAAATTGAAGAGAAAAGTAAATTAGAAGAAATTTTTTCTTCTAATAAATTCCCAATGATGTCTTCTCCTAGATCACCCATGATTGAGACCTCGACGTATGCACATGAAATTAGCCTCTATGATGGTCCAAAGCTTGTAAGCATGGTGAAATCCCCCGTCTTTAATGAAATCGAAGATCCTGACCCTCACCTTGTGTTATCCAGGTACCTTATATTGATAAAACTTTCTTGTTTTTTCTATAATACAATTTGTGATATCATGTTCCTTTTAGGTAGGGAGGATGATTACAACAAAGAAATTGAAGAGAAAAGTAAATTAGAAGAAAATTTGTCTTCTAATAAATTCCCAATGATGTCTTCTCCTAGATCACCCATGATTGACTTTCATTTTCCACATTTATGTTTGTTGAAAATCAATTGTGAAAGTTTAAATTTTTGTGTATAGGGAGGCTGAGTACGAGAAGGAGGTAGCAAATTACTTAGATGTAGTTCTTGAGGAGGCTATGCTTGAGATGACTGAGCACGTGGTTTTGGAGGTGACTGAGCACGGCGAGGCTGAGCAAGATATCTGTAAGACATATGGATTTGATCCTCAAAGTTCTCGATTCGGATGGTAATTCTGAGCCAAAGATTGTACCTTATATCGATAAAACTTTCTCGTTTTTTCTATAATACAATTTGAGGCTAATTTCTTTCTTTTGTTTTATATCTTTTGCTTTTGAAAAAGGTATGTGCTGCAATGAACTGATCGTTTTGTTGCCTAAGGTTTGGTGGGAATGAAGCTAATGGTCCTTTTTGTTAGTGCTCGTTTTGTTGCATCACTGACTCTGATGATCCTCCTTCGTCAATTTTTGGTATACCATAGTAGAAGCTTCTTTTTGGTGTTGGGAAGGTTCTGTAATGGTCTCTTTGGATATTGATAATGGGATGTCCTCGTTTTAATATAGCTGTTAACATTTTAGTGATGTAGCTTAAGAGAACAAGTTGATGAAACTTTAGTAAAAAATAAATGAATGAACTGAAACCCTAAATATTTTACAAAGCATGTTTTAGTGTCTTTATTCATTTTTGCAAATTTTTATTTTTTTTGGTCATGTTTTTATAAAGCTTTCTTTGGATGGCTTTAACTTGAGAAAATAAATAATTTTAAACAATTTTTTTTATGTATTTTTAGATTAATATATAGTTTATTAATAAAGTTGACAAAAAATAGTTTATTAATAGAAAAATCGATTGATTAATTATTATTCTTTTTTCTATTCTTTTAAGATTCATTTTCATATAGATCAATACCATATTTACTTGTATGTGTTCACCGTGTGTTAGTATGAAATGTTTATGTTGTGTAATTATTTTTAAATAAATTTTTCATAAGTTCAGGCAATGTAGCTAATTAAATAAGACTTCGTTAGACGTCTGAAATTGCAAAAATAGTCTTTTCAGACAACTATAGCAGTCTGGGTTGGTAACTTTATCAGAGGGTTGGCAACTATAGCAGTTTGCTGCAAGCATTAGCTTCTATTTGGCCCATCATCAATCTAAACCCATAGCCGATGATGGTTAGTCTTCTCCGAGAGTCAACACTCTCTTCTTGTGTTTTAAATTAAGGGGATCATATTTCTCGAGTCATTAGATGTGTTGCAATATGAGTTTTACGCTAAATGTTTAAAATATATGCTCATTCAAAACTCATTATCTACAATCTTCAATTTCTGCAGAACTCGAAGATGTTTGTATTGCACCAGCCAATAATACAACAGATCATGAGTCGAAGAGACTGAGAAAAAGCTCTGATATGATCATGGACGTGACAATCAAAGAAAGCAATGGAGAAGAACTTAAGGATTCGAGAAGGACATGGATATTGGAGCAGCTTGGTCCGATGACAAGGTCAAAGAATAGACGGCTTAACCAAGGCAACATGACATGGATATTGGAGCGGAGTCCGATGACAAGGTCAAAGAATACGGCTTCACCAAGGCAACCTTAAGCATGACTCTTCCTCAAGACGCGGAGATGCTCTTTAGAGATGATAGATTCATTGCTTATTGTCTCGTGAAGACGTAAAAAACTAGCTTTGAGTTTAGATGGATATAACAAATCAAATGTTTTGCTGGTCAATTAGTCAGTTTATGTTTCTGGATCAGTTTCACGTCACTTTGATGAACATGGCTATGTTATCTGGCTATGTTATCTTATCTTTACCCTTCTAATTATCTTCTACCTACAATTTATAGAGCATTCAGAACGTTGTAAGTCGGTTCAAAACGGGTTCTGCCTGAGTAGAACGTTTAGTCCGAACCCAACCCAAACCGAACCCGAAAATAAACCGAAACGCCCACCCCTAACATTAACAATACAAATACCCAAATACCCTACATATGGCCAACACGCTTTTGACATCACCATAAGCGTGGCACAAAATATTGTTCAAACTGATTGGAAGCCAAAATATGGATGAGTTTTTATCGCTCAGTGACCCTCATAAAGATCTAGCACACCAAGCTCGGTACGTTCCTCAAGACCTGTCCTTTTGAGCTTATCAAGTATATCATATGCAAGCTTGTCTCTGATGGTCTTCATGTTCTTATCACACAGAAATTTCGGAAACGGCAATCCAAGAGAATGGAACTCAATGAACTTCAAACAAAACACACCACAATCACCTATTTGCTTGTTTTGGGGAATAGCTGGGCTCTTCTCAACCATGTAGGTGTACGGTTCAAGGGTATATTGCCATTTATTGTCTACATCAGCCAACAAATGCATCGTGACAGGAAAGATCTGACATATTGGTGCCACCGCTTCTGCAACGATCTCATCGGTTCGCGGTCCAAGTATGCTGTCCCAAATTGTTACTTTCCGATTCGGGATAGAAATCATAGATGCTACCCAATGATTTCCATCAGCGTGCAAGGCAGTGTATATTTCATCAATTTCCAGACCCCAAACCTTCTTTGATTGCACGAACTCGGGTAGATTACCATGAAAATATTCCCATACAGCAGGAGGCAACCTCCTTGCGGTGGGATCTTCTCCACCTCTGGCAAATTAGTTACAAACGGTGCGTGTTACAGATAGTGAAACCAGTAAAAACAAAATTGATGTCAGTTCTCTTATGACAAAACTCTGAGCGAAATCACAAGCTGGCTCAGATAAGTAAACTTATTATTATGAGTAGGTCGATGTCTAACACGCGTAATCTATTTTGTAGGGGTTATCCTGAAATATTGGAGAACACATCCCTGGCCTGGTATAATGATCTGCGCACCCCCAAGGAGTGGCTGCAAGACACGGTAAGTACAAGACCTTTTTCAGAATTCTCAGTAGGTGGAGTCTCAGACATCTATTTGTAACACGCACCGTTTGTAACTAATTTGCCAGAGGTGGAGAAGATCCCACCGCAAGGAGGTTGCCTCCTGCTGTATGGGAATATTTTCAGTAACACGCACCGTTTGTAACTAATTTGCCAGAGGTGGAGAAGATCCCACCGCAAGGAGGTGCCTCCGCCGTATGGGAATATTTTCATGGTAATCTACCCCGAGTTCGTGCAATCAAAGAAGGTTTGGGGTCCGGAAATTGATGAAATATACACCGCCTTGCACGCCGATGGAAATCATTGGGTAGTAGCATCTATGATTTCTATCCCGAATCGGAAAGTAACAATTTGGGACAAAGATACTTGGACCGCGAACCGATGAGATCGTCGTTGCGGCGTGGCACCAATATATGTCGATCTTTCCGTCACGATGCATTTGTTGGTCGATGTAGACAATAAATGGCAATATACCTTGAACCGTACACCTACATGGTTGAGAAGAGCCACTATTCCCCAAAACAAGCAAATAGGTGATTGTGGTGTGTTTTGTTTGAAGTTCATTGAGTTCCATTCTCTTGGATTGCCCGTTTCCCGAAATTTCGTGTGTGATAAGAACATGAAGACCATCAGAGACAAGCTTGCATATGATATACTTGATAAGCTCAAAAGGACAGTCTTGAGGAACGTACCGAGCTTGGTGTGCTAGATCTTTTTATGAGGGTCATCGAGCGATAAAAACTCATCCATATTTTGGCTTCCAATCAGTTTGAGCAATATTTTGTGCCACGCTTATGGTGATGTCAAAAGCGTGTTGGCCATATGTAGGGTATTTGGGTATTTGTATTGTTAATGTTAGGGGTGGGCGTTTCGGTTTATTTTCGGGTTCGGTTTGGGTTGGGTTCGGACTAAACGTTCTACTCAGGCAGAACCCGTTTTGAACCGACTTACAACGTTTCGAATGCTCTATAAATTTGTAGGTAGAAGATAATTAGAAGGGTAAAGATAAGATAACATAGCCAGATAACATAGCCATGTTCATCAAAGTGACGTGAAACTGATCCAGAAACATAAACTGACTAATTGACCAGCAAAACATTTGATTTGTTATATCCATCTAAACTCAAAGCTAGTTTTTTACGTCTTCACGAGACAATAAGCAATGAATCTATCATCTCTAAAGAGCATCTCCGCGTCTTGAGGAAGAGTCATGCTTAAGGTTGCCTTGGTGAAGCCGTCTATTCTTTGACCTTGTCATCGGACCAAGCTGCTCCAATATCCATGTCATGTTGCCTTGGTTAAGCCGTCTATTCTTTGACCTTGTCATCGGACCAAGCTGCTCCAATATCCATGTCCTTCTCGAATCCTTAAGTTCTTCTCCATTGCTTTCTTTGATTGTCACGTCCATGATCATATCAGAGCTTTTTCTCAGTCTCTTTGACTCATGATCCGTTGTATTATTGGCTGGTGCAATACAAACATCTTCGAGTTCTGCAGAAATTGAAGATTGTAGATAATGAGTTTTGAATGAGCATATATTTTAAACATTTAGCAGAAAACTCATATTGCAACACATCTAATGACTCGAGAAATATGATCCCCTTAATTTAAAACACAAGAAGAGAGTGTTGACTCTCGGAGAAGACTAACCATCATCGGCTATGGGTTTAGATTGATGATGGGCCAAATAGAAGCTAATGCTTGCAGCAAACTGCTATAGTTGCCAACCCTCTGATAAAGTTACCAACCCAGACTGCTATAGTTGTCTGAAAAGACTATTTTTGCAATTTCGTACGTCTAACGAAGTCTTATTTAATTAGCTACATTGCTCGAACTTATGAAAAATTTATTTAAAAATAATTACACAACATAAACATTTCATACTAACACACGGTGAACACATACAAGTAAATATGGTATTGATCTATATGAAAATGAATCTTAAAAGAATAGAAAAAAGAATAATAATTAATCAATCGATTTTTCTATTAATAAACTATTTTTTGTCAACTTTATTAATAAACTATATATTAATCTAAAAATACATAAAAAAAATTGTTTAAAATTATTTATTTTCTCAAGTTAAAGCCATCCAAAGAAAGCTTTATAAAAACATGACCAAAAAAAATAAAATTTGCAAAAATGAATAAAGACACTAAAACATGCTTTGTAAAATATTTAGGGTTTCAGTTCATTCATTTATTTTTTACTAAAGTTTCATCAACTTGTTCTCTTAAGCTACATCACTAAAATGTTAACAGCTATATTAAAACGAGGACATCCCATTATCAATATCCAAAGAGACCATTACAAAACCTTCCCAACACCAAAAAGAAGCTTCTACTATGGTCTACCAAAAATTGACGAAGGAGGATCATCAGAGTCAGTGATGCAACAAAACGAGCACTAACAAAAAGGACCATTAGCTTCATTCCCACCAAACCTTAGGCAACAAAACGATCAGTTCATTGCAGCACATACCTTTTTCAAAAGCAAAAGATATATAACAAAAGAAAGAAATTAGCCTCAAATTGTATTATAGAAAAAACGAGAAAGTTTTATCGATATAAGGTACAATCTTTGGCTCAGAATTACCATCCGAATCGAGAACTTTGAGGATCAAATCCATATGTCTTACAGATATCTTGCTCAACCTCGCCGTGCTCGGTCACCTCCAAAACCACGTGCTCGGTCATCTCAAGCATAGCCTCCTCAAGAACTACATCTAAGTAATTTGCTACCTCCTTCTCGTACTCGGCCTCCCTATACACAAAAATTTAAACTTTCACAATTGATTTTCAACAAACATAAATGTGGAAAATGAAAGTCAATCATGGGTGATCTAGGAGAAGACATCATTGGGAATTTATTAGAAGACAAATTTTCTTCTAATTTACTTTTCTCTTCAATTTCTTTGTTGTAATCATCCTCCCTACCTAAAAGGAACATGATATCACAAATTGTATTATAGAAAAAACAAGAAAGTTTTATCAATATAAGGTACCTGGATAACACAAGGTGAGGGTCGGGATCTTCGATTTCATTAAAGACGGGGGATTTCACCATGCTTACAAGCTTTGGACCATCATAGAGGCTAATTTCATGTGCATACGTCGAGGTCTCAATCATGGGTGATCTAGGAGAAGACATCATTGGGAATTTATTAGAAGAAAAAATTTCTTCTAATTTACTTTTCTCTTCAATTTCTTTGTTGTAATCATCCTCCCTACGTAAAAGGAACATGATATCACAACCTCTATCAATAGCCAAACGCTCAGGAACATGATATCACAACCTCTATCAATAGCCGAATATGATGCATGGTTTTTCGAAGTATAATTACAGCTTATGGTTTTTCGAAGTATAATTACAGCTTATTAATTTGACAGTTACCTCGTTTCTTGAAGTATATTTGGTTGTTTTAAGTCTCTCAATTCAGACTTATGTGGTGTGATTATAAAAGAGAGAGAAGTCCCATAAGGAGAGGAACTTTTCGATTTCTTTGACATTTTTTGAATTTCGATTTTTTAGAAATATTTTGAATTTTGGGAATTTTTAAAACTACCGCGTGACCTGTCGTCTCAGACTTGGCGATTACAAGTGGTGTAATTTCTCCTTAATTTCCGGGCCGATTCATTCAGACTCCTATAGAGGTCTGATAAAAGACACCTATTAACTGCCGCTTATATTTTGTTTTTACAGTTACCAAACAAAAGAACCAAAAAAATGAGAGACAATGCTTTTAAAAATACCTGCTTATAAGAAATTTATATTATTATTACTTTCTGTGTTTACGCTATTAGATATTAAAGACAGGGTATTAAGCTGTTGATCCAGAAAAAACGGACATGAACAAACAATGCTTGAAAAATTAGGTTTTTAATTGAGCTGACTTTTAAAGACGGCGGGGCGGGTTAGCGGGTTGACCCGTTTGACAGGCCTAGCTGGATCAGTCAAAAAATCAAAAAGACAATTTTACCCCACTTAATTAAAAGAATTACAAGACTAAATAAAAACCTTTTTTTTTTTTTTTTGTCACTCTAAATAAAAACCTAAAACAACTTTCTCCTTCATCTTAGGGTTTCCGCCATCTTACGATTACAAGTGGTGTTTTCAACATATTTAATTGGATTATAATCTATACATTAAGGCCAAAAATGTTTACATCAAGCATTAACAATCACTCATATTTGTATTCTAGAGTACATCCCTCATACTAAGAGAGAAAAACATTGTTTTGATATGTTAGTTTTGAAATTTACAACAAATAGAAAACAATTCTATTTATTCGAACTGTCCTCATCAGAACCTTTTCATTATAAATATGAAGAACTAACATAAACGGTTAAACCTATAATTGATATTACTACTGAACATTATTCCATCTCCTGAAAATGGTTACCTCATCTTTTAAACCTATAAGGCTCGACTCTGTTCATTAAAGTTTATATTTATTTAAAGGATCCATATCGGGATCTTTAGCAAGATCAAGATCGGAATTATCTATAATACACACTCGGCTGGCTCTTATACGTACCACCATGTTTTTCCTTTTTTTGAGCTAATTACTCTCACTTACGCTATATTTATTATGTACTGGTCTAACTAAAACCAATTTGATTTTTTCAACTTCTTTGGTTCATATCAATACTGGTTTGTTCCACCACCCATTGGTCGGAGATTTGCAAAACTCAACAACCTCTTGAGAAAGCTATATTCCAAAGGAGCAACCGGCAACCAGAAGATGAACAAATTCAAAACGTGTAAATCAAACACACCAAAGAAAACAATTTTCTTCTCTCAATAATCAACTAAGCACACAAAACCCATGATCCGAAATCAAGTAAACGAAACCGACTTAAACCCATGATTAACTCATTGACAGTTCAGGAAGTCATAAACAACTGAAGAACACACTGTGAATGAGAGAAGAGAAATCGAACCTCAAGAACCAATTGATTTTCGGACTGAAAAACGAGAAATCGAGGCACATACCTTAACAGATCGAGGACGGCGTTGTGGGCAATGGATATAGGGTGACAATCCGTATAAAAACAAGCCAAAAATCGTTCAAATCTGTGAAGAATTGAAAAAGATGTGATGAATTGAAGTTCAAAAGCTTGTAAAGGTTTTCAATGGAGAAGTGAAAAAGAATGAGAAAAAAAGGAAAGTGTTTTTTCGTTTTAAATCGCGAGAGAGAGGAAGAGCAAATCGAATCCCGGTTCGATTCAAGTGGATTAAACCGGTTTTTTTAACCGGGATTAACCGAAATTCGATTTGGTCGGTCTAATCGATTATTTACATGTGTTTCTCATAGTTTTTGTTTATTACAGAAGTTACTCCACTTCAGACTGACAAAGAAGTCTGGAAGTTTAAATCTTCCAGACTTACTTGGCAGTCTGATGTTTTAAATTTTGAAAACCGTTTTTTTTTGTATATTTGTGATGAATTTCGTTGATTTTAAATTTTTAATAGGTGTGTTACTTGTATATGTTCACCCTGTGTTAGTATGAAATGTTTATGTTGTGTAATTATTTTTAAATAAAATTTTCATAAGTTCAGGCAATGTAGCTAATTAAATAAAATTGCAAAAATAGTCTTTTCAGACAACTATAACAGTCTGGGTTCGTAACTTTATCAGACAACTATAGCAGTCTGGGTTGGCAACTTTTGATAATAAGTAACTTGGGAATGAAGCCCAATCAGGCGGTAAATTCCGTGGGCAAAGATAAAGAACAAGACCCGCGAGTTAAAGATGAAAAGGACTTTGAAAAGAGAGTCAAATAGGGCTTGAAATTATCGGGAGAAAAGCGGATGGGGGCGGCGATGCGTTATAATTCCGGGATGCGGTAGAATTATATCCCTCTACTATGTACGTGAACGCGTTTGGTTTATGTATTTGCAATGTCTACACTAACTGATTTTGAAATCCATTGTTATTCAATAAAAGATTTAAAATGAATTAATGAAATCTTGTGTTATTCATATTTTATGGATTCACTCTAGAAATGATTTGTGAAAGAGTTTGAAATGACTTTGGTATTGATTTTATGTTAAAATGATAGCAATCAAAATCCAACCTTCTACCATGAGATTTTTTCTTCTTCACGTATACTTTCTTCCACTGTTCCACATTTTTAAAACCTTGTTTTTTAAAATTGTTTTTATTTATCATTTTCATAATTTTTTTCTCTCATTATAGTCTCATTGATTTTTATGATCCATTATGTTTGGATTTAACGAATCCATCTAAAATTTCATTGACAAAATTTTCTAAATTCACCATCATAATAAAAATCAATCATATTTCGGATTTTTTAATAATGCTAGTCTTTAACAAACAAAAAAACTATTGAAGCTATTGGTGATTCTTTAAATGCACAAGAGGATTTTCCAATTTGTACGAGAGCTTATACATTTTTTAGTAGGGTTTTGCAAATATATTGTCATAGATTTTAAAAGTTAAAATAATTTTCTGGTATCAGATTGTGAATCATTAATAAATCATTTCAAAACGAAGTAGATTTTATAAATCTGATATATTTTAAATCCAATGGAGTTCATTTAAAAATCTACATCCAATAACACCCCCTTAATTGATTTTCTAAAATCATGAATCCAATAACACTAGATTGATGAACATTTTTTTATGATTCTTTATAAATACATAAATTAATAACACCAAACTTTTTAATAGAGTTTTTAAAAATCTTGAATGAATAACGAGAGAATATTAATAAAAATTTAAATCTTTATAACTCCATCAAAATACAAAAACCAATAACACCCCTTAATTTTTTTTGGTAAATTGGGTTATTCGGTTAAATCGGTTCGAGTCCGTTAATTGCAGAAAAAATTGGGCCACATTTTAGTAAATTCATTGTGGTATTTTATTTAAACGAATCATAAAAACTCTGGGGTCACTTTTCAATCAACAAAATTTATTTTTTAAAGGGAGAATCACAAAACTACACCATTTGAATTACATTTCACAAAACTACACTATTTCAAAAATACTTCACAAAACTACACCTAAACACTCAAAATTAAATTCATATTAACCTTACCCACATAATTCTACCCCTTAATACTAAACCCTAAACACTAATTAGCGAACCCAAATGAAAATATTTTAATTTTGGTAATTTTAATAAGGTAAATCAAGCTTTTAAAATTTTGAAAGGGTGTAGTTTTGTGAAAATATTAAATTAGGTGTAGTTTTGTGAAGGAGGGGTTGAAAATGTGTAGTTTTGTGAAAATATTAAATTAGGTGTAGTTTTGTGAAGGAGGGGTTGAAAGGGTGTAGTTTTGTGAATTCCTCTTTTTTAAAAGTGTTTAAACAAAACTAAATTAATGAAAAATTACATTACAAGATTTTAAAAAAATTAATGAAAACCAATTATGGGCCAAATTAAATAGCCCATAATTATCTTTACATTGATAAAAGAGAAAATTGGTTGAGAGGGCACTTTTTAGTTTTCTAATTTGCTAGAAGGTAGTTTTTGTTTTGTAATTGGTAAATGGGTAATTTTATATGTTAAAAGACAATTATAACCTTTAAGTTAATTTTTATGTTTTTTCGTGGTGAATGGTGAATCTAATTCGTGAATGGTGAATGAATACATGAATGATGAATAGCACCGATGAGTGGTGAATATCATTTGTGCGATTTTTATATCACTATTAACATGTTATGTTTTGTTACCGAATGATTAATCCATATGATGAACGATGAATAATGATAAGTGAAAGGTGGTGAACATCAGTTGGTGAATAGTGAATAACGTTGGTGAGTGGTGAATAACGTTGGTGAATGGTGAATAACGTTGGTGAATGATGAATATGTTTTGGTTAAATATTAATAAGGATAAATTAGTCTTTTGTATACTCTAAAAAATTAAAATTACCTAAATTCCTAATTAGAAAACTAAAATCACCCTATTGACAATTACAAAACAAAAACTACCTAATTTACTAAATTTCCCTTGATAAAATTTCAATTATTTGGTTAAAATTGTACGTAAATTGGGTTATTCGGTTCAAGTCGGGTCAGTGATTTTAATTGGAAAAAAATTGTATCTACACCCTTTCAATCTCTTCTTCACAAAACTACTCCTAATTTAATATTTTTCACATATTTATACCCTTTCAAAATTTTAAAAGCTTGATTTAACCTTTAAAAAATTACCAAAATTAAAAAAATTTCATTTGGGTTCGCTAATTAGTGTTTAGGGTATAGTATTAAGGGGGTAGGATTGTTTGGGTAGAGTTTATTTGAATTTAATTTTGAGTGTTTAGGTGTAGTTCTGTGAAGTATTTTAGAAATGGTGTAGTTTTGTGAAATATAATTCAAATGGTGTAGTTTTGTGATTCTCCCAAAAATAAATTGGAACACAGTTTAATAAAAGGGAAATTTAGTAAATTAGGTAGTTTTTGTTTTGTAATTGTCAATAGGGTGATTTTAGTTTTCTAATTAGGAATTTAGGTAATTTTAATTTTTTAGAGTATACAAAAAACTAATTTATCCTTATTAATATTTAACCAAAACATATTCATCATTCACCAACGTTATTCACCATTCACCAACGTTATTCACCACTCACCAACGTTATTCACTATTCACCAACTGATGTTCACCACCTTTCACTTATCATTATTCATCGTTCATCATATGGATTAATCATTCGGTAACAAAACATAACATGTTAATAGTGATATAAAAATCGCACAAATGATATTCACCACTCATCTGTGCTATTCATCATTCATGTATTCATTCACCATTCACGAATTAGATTCACCATTCACCACGAAAAAACATAAAAATTAACTTAAATGTTATAATTGTCTTTTAACATATAAAATTACCCATTTACCAATTACAAAACAAAAACTACCTTCTAGCAAATTAGAAAACTAAAAAGTACCCTCTCAACCAATTTTCTCTTAATAAAACTCATGGGTCATATTTTATTAAAATTCAGTCATCAAAATTTTTGGTCAACTTTTTAATTGAACTCTCCGAGATTCTATTAGCAAAAAAAACACGCATCTCTCTCTCTAATCTCTCTCTCAAATCTCACTCTAATCTCTCTCTCTCTAATCACTCTAATCTCTCTCTCTCTCTCTCTAATCTCTCTCTCTAATATCTCTCTAATCTCTCTCTCTAATCTCTCTCTCTTCTCTGAATCCGTAAAAACCCTAGTTTGAGTTCAACAATGGCGAAGCTCACGACTGAATTGGATCTGGAAGAGTCTTCACGAGGTACGCTTATTCTCTTTCTACGGTTTTTTTTTGTTAACCCTAAACGCTTCTTCTTCTTCGTCTTCTTCGTCTTCTTCTTCTTCTTCGTCTTCTTCTTCTCTCTGTAATCGAAAACTTGGGGGTTCTACTTAGGCGAATTCTTTGTTCTGTCTCTGTCGTCTTTGTTCCTTTTTAAGGGATCTCTGATATGCTTTTGTGAATCTCCTTAGTCTTCCTTTTTATAAATTTGTTGATTTTAACTTTTGTGTTTTTTTTTGCTATTTGCGTTATGATTTGTTGATTTAAGTGTGTTGTATCGAAAATATCACCAAGAAAATGGCAAATTATCGTCTTTTTATGTGATTCACACACCAAATTAAAGACAAGGTTAAGCACTTTACTCTGTGCTATAACCACTGTTTATCTTAGAGAGGACATATATGCATACTATTCTTGATGTTGGCTATGTTTTTTATGTAATTTTTGTGTTGTTTTGTTTCGAAGTTAGCACCTTAATCTTGTAGTCTAGCTTTGTATGTGACAATTGTTTGTTTGGCCTTTTCTCGTGTCTCCCCTTGAGATTTTAGTTGGATGCTGCTTGAATACATCTTTGTTGCCGTGTTATGTAATTTACGTCAACGCCTTAATCTTGTAGTCTACCTTACTTTCCTTGTGGCTCCCCTTGAGATTTTAGCTGCATGATGCTTGAATACATCTTTGTCGCCGTGTTACGTATTTTACACCTTAATCTTGTAGTCTACCTTACTTTCCTTGTGTCTCCCCTCGATATTTTAGAAAGTTGATGCTTGAATTCATAAAACAGTTTGCAGTAATAACATGTTTTCCTTGCATTGTTGTGCTTCAGGACTAGAAATGGTGGCGGTCACTCTTGTGGGTACATAGATGAGTTTGTCTTTAACTGCTTCTTGAGAGACGAGTTTTCGAGTGGCCGTGCATCAATGCCTTAAAGAGATGAGTTTATCGTACAATTTGTTTAGGACAAGCTTCACAAACCTGTAAACCACTTATTATCTCAATTCTCAAGAGCATCTATTTGTGAACCCATGGAACATGCTCAGAGAGAAGAACTGCAAGCCAAATTTATCGCCACGGCAAACAAGATCCTTAGGGGCTGTTAGAGATTTGCGATCATGTTTAGAACAGCGTTTGCGTTCTGTGGTATACCCGCCATTGACAGACAAGCCTGCGTTCCCGCGCTGCTATGTAAAAGCATTTATACTCCATCGGAAGCTTCAGGCAGAGTGAAGTCATGTGCAGTGTATGTAGAATCTCTCTTGTATTGCTTATTTATGTTGTATGATGAAAATCCCTTAACAGTTTTAGCTTGCATTTTGATCTCTTCACCATTTGCAGCAAGAACAAATTGATATGATGTCAGCGATAGATGAAAGCCTGAGTGATCGGTCTGCGTTGAGTCAAACTTCTGATTTAGAAGGTACATGCTTACAACTTTTTGTTTTACTTCCTTATAGATATTCTTTGATGCCCTCCTAAACCTACGCCTAACTGTGTTTTGATTTCAATGTTGTATGTGCTTAAAGATTGGATGGGTGAACGAAATTGAAAAGGTAATAACCAATAAGTTTTTTAGTTTCTATACTATTTAATGATGATTCTGATTATGCATGAATAAGAGTTACTGTTGAAATGACTCCGGACAAGGAAGGTGGAGATGTTTGGGAAGGATTACCATTTTTTTGCCTGTGGATTACAGGTACGGAAGCTATATGGCATTTTAACTATACAGTATACATGTATATGAGTTCAAAATACGACGTTTCTAAATTCTAATGACAGACTTCACTGGAGTTTAATAGCAATATGTCAGCCTGGTGAAGTGGCTAATTGTATAGGTAATGTCACATGTAACTTTCTTTATTACTTAGTCATGATCTTTCAGATTACTATATTATGTTGTATTATTTTGTAGATCTAGACTTAAAGGACTCCACAAAAGTGCCATGCATATTACATATGGATCCTAGAAAAAGGAGCCACGCCCGAGATTAAGAATCTGGACCAAAGGTATGTTAGCTCCCTTACATCAATATGTTCAGTTTCGTCTTCTAATCACCGTTTGCATATACGTCATCTATTTATACTTTCATCATGATGCTCTCTTTGACCTTATTTTTTTGAAGAATATGTTGTTCCATGCTCTGATTCTTGTGAATTGAACGTGGAACTATATTCATGCTCGATTTTAAGCTGGTAGTGCGAGTACTTTTTGCTGATTTTGGTTACTTTTGCGAGGAGTGGAAAGAGAAGGATAAGGATACATGAGATGATATTTCTTCCAGATTCAGGAATTTTCAGGTTTGTCTCACTTGAATAAGGTGTGGCTTATAGGCTTTAAATCTTTTCCTATTTCAAGGAAACATAACAGGGAATATGAGAAAACCCCATCATACATCTATATGCTTTTTTACAGCTGTTTAGTGATCGATTATGCGATTTCTGATGTTGCTCTTTCTATTTCATTTGGCGCAGCAGGAAAACTCATTTGACTGTGGCCTCTTTCTAATGCACTATCTGGAGGTATTTCTTACCCATCCACGGTAAATACTTGCTGATGCAGTCTCTAATGATATAGGATTTTACTCTACGAATAGCTCGGTTCATAGTTCTTTACTTCTTTTCAGTCTCTTTTGTTTGCTGATTATGCGTCTTCTCTTGGTTTTCCCAGCTCTATCTGAACTGGTTTCATCGAAGCGTACCCTGATTCACAAGTGTAAATTTTCGAACTCCGTGAAATGAAAAGTCATGTCATGTGAACTGCATGAGTGCTTCTCTTCATTTCAAGGAGTTCGAAAATTGACACCGCAGGAGTGCTGCCACAACTCCTTGAAATGAAAGAGAATGTGAATACACACATATTATTCAGGTTTAAACTCATTTGCTTTGAATCATTCTGTAATGTATTGGAACCATTCTTGCCGCCTTGTTTTAGTAGTAGAATGTGTTGTTTTGACCATCATTGTAATGACCACTTGTCTTTCTTGAGATGATGTATAATGAGAAAAAGAATGTGATAGCAACATGTATTTGCCTGTGTTAAGTAACATGTATTTGCCTATGGTTAAGTAACATATATGTGCATATGCTATGTGTTAAGTAACATGTATTTGCCTATGTGTTAAGTAACATGTATTTGCCTATGTGTTATGTAACATGTATTTGCCTATGTGTTAAGTAACATTTATTTGCCTGTGTTATGTAACACAGTAACATGTATTAGCCTATGTGTTAAGTAACATGTATTTGTCTATGTGTTAAGTAACATGTATTTGTCTATGTGTTAACTGTTAAGTAATATCATCAATTAAATGTTAAAAATTGGGGTTTTTTTAATTATACTAATAATGTTATGTAGCATCAATTAAACAATTTCGAAACTAATAGTAGAAAACATATTAAAACTTTTATATCATCCCAAGTAAACAAATTGTTCTCAATTTGCAGGGATTAGAGAGAAAGTGGCATAAGTGAAGAGAAAAAGAGTAAATAGTCTTCTTTATATATATATATATATATATAACACGTTTATTAATATTATTATTGTGGGACTATTGTGAATCTAAATCCCAATAAGTGTAATTGCAATCGATGTAGGTCCAATTATATTTTTAATGATTGTTTTTCTTAATTGAACCAAAGAATCAAACCATCACTAAAAAAGGTTAAAATATTAATTAATGCCTTAACTAATAAAAGTATCAATACATCTTTTAATTTAACCAATTAAAACATTTTACATTAGCCTGAATATGGTCTTTGATCAAGCCCAAGAAGCCGGAGCTGCCATGCACCTAAAAACATAACAAGACAATAGTCAAAACACACATATAACAAAGTTTCATATAGAAATATAGACAATAGTCAAAATCTATGTTTATATCAAGAAATATGGTATGTTAGAATCATATAGATGAAGAAAATAAGAATTGTAGTTATGTCTTCTTACACTATCTTTAATTCGGGAGTTTTTACACTATATATAACCATATCTTCACTTGAATTATAAAGAGTAGATAATTAATTTGTTAGATTTCATAATAATTTTCTAATATTTTAGGTTTTCTGAATTTTGGAGTTTTTTTATTGGACTTTATTTTTTTTGGATTCCTAGTAAGCATGTTTAATTTTTAATGATGTGAAGGCCTCTCGTTGATGTTAACTATAAAATATCCTTGAGATTTAATATGAATCTTAGTTAGTTCCAAAATTGTTGAAAATGTTTTGTATTTGTTTTATGTTTGAAATATACATGTTTCAAATATATCTATTTTGTGACAATTTTGATTTGCCAAATTAACTATGAGAAATTTGGTTGGCTAGTATAAGAGGCATAGGTGAGAATGTGCAAATAATTACGTATTTTAAGTATGTAATATATGATTTTTAGCTTATAAAGCTTTGTTTTCTATGAAAATTTTAGAATGCATAATCTTTCAAATCTTATCAATTTTTAGGGAGAATTACAAAACTACACCTTTTAAATTGCATTTCACAAAACTACACCGTTTTAAAATCACTTCACAAAACTACACCTAATTACTAAAAATTAAATCTAAATTAGTCTTACCCACAAAATTCTACACTTTCAATATTATACCCTAAACACTAATTAGCAACCCAAATGAAAATATTTTAATTTTGGTAATTTTTTAGAGCATAGTTGAACCATTTAAATTTTGAAAAGGGTGTAAAAAGTAGGAAAAAATTGAATTAGATGTAATTTTGTGAAGGAAGAATTGAAATGTTGTAGTTTTGTGAATTTCTCATTTTTTTGTTGTAATATGTAAAGTTTATTTCAAGTGAATGTAAGAATTATTATATTACTTGACTTAAACATGACTTAATGATATTATCTTCTTAATATCTTTCATCTCTCTCAAGTATTTGATTGACTTGATTTTTTTTTCAAATTAAACTTGATTTCCATGTGAACTCGATTTGTAACTTATCCATTGTAATACAATAAAGTACAATTGTTAAGTTACCTTAGAGATGTAACCAAGCGAAAAATTAGCATATATCATTGTATCTTGAATTATCTTTGAAATGATGTTTTTCACCAAACCGTTGTTCTCTTTGTTTTATTATATTTTTCTCTAAATTGTATCTATTGTTTGTTTGTTGTTAAAGAAATTCTGAACAATTTTTAGTAAGAGTGGTAGTGTGAATAAATATAGTCGTGTTCGTACAAATAGTTTGTGTGACATGTTAACATTGGATTATTGCTAGCTTTTTTAAGATGTTCTTAATGTTGTTTATACATTTGGTGCTCCATTAGTACTATGAAAAGATATATATACGAAAATATATTACAATATAAAGGGTTGTTTATTTATTTATTATTGTCAACATAAAGGGTTGATTTTAACAACAACAAAAAAAACATAAAGGGTTGTGTATATATTTTTTGTTTTCAAGTGTGGTTTGGAAAATACGTTAGTAGTATCAAATAGTGTTGAATCCTACTACACGATAGAATTATATATTCTTCCCAAAGCTATTTCATGATGATTTATCATTGTTCTAAAACTCGGTCTAGGCGGCCGAGTACACGCCGGAGAAACGCTCGGCGGGGCAAGACCGCCGCGATTTTGACCTGTTCGGGTGAAAAATCGGTTTGATTAAAAAGTGTTTTTTTTTGTGGTAGAAAATGAAAGAATTCCCATTTTTAGATGGATTATATACACTAATTAGATGTAAATAACATGTAAAATGATTAAACGTAATGGTTTAGTGAAGCATGGAAGAAGTTATTTCACGATTTTGGGGATTTAGGGTTACAGAGGCATAAGTGTTGAGGAAGAAGATGATACCATAATGACGTTTTTACCCTTCATTAAAGAGAAAATAGAAATAAACCAGAAAAAATATATTGAACTCACGACATGTTGCTTTTAAGTCAATGACTTAACCACCGCATACACGATAAATTTATGTTTTTGAGTATATTTTTATTATATATAGCTGATATATACATAAAATACCTAAAAAAAAATCCCCGAGTAATCCCCGATTAAATTCCGATTAATTCATTAGACGCTAGGCGTTGCTCGTCCGCACGCATAACGCCTAGCGAGTTTTGGAACAAGGTGATTTATGCATTCATTTTCTTTGTATTATTTAATTTGATACATGTCTCCGGAAGTTCAAGTTTATTTATTTTTTAAAAAATACAATATTCACATTAATAGTAAATCACTAAAAGTAATATGGAAGGCTTGAAAATGAAATTTTACATGTATTCATGAAATATACTATCGAGGTTTAATACTTCATGCATGATTTAATTAACTTTACTTTTTCATGTTTCAAGTTTATTTATTTTTTAAAAAATACAATATTCACATTAATAGTAAATCACTAAAAGTAATATGGAAGGCTTGAAAATGAAATTTTACATGTATTCATGAAATATACTATCGAGGTTTAATACTTCATGCATGATTTAATTAACTTTACTTTTTCATGTTTCAGTTATATAAGTGTTATATTTTTTGAGTTTTGTGTGAGTTTACGTTACTTATTGGTCTTTTGTGGTTATTTTTTTTTTTATTTTTTTTTTTGTCAACATTTGGGCCACAAATGGCCGATCCATTAGCCAAACCTACACTATCGTAGGCGCGGGGAATCGATCCCGGGTGGGGTGGTGCTACCTGCCTCCTGAGGACTTATGAATGCCACTAGACCAAGGTCACTTCCCCTTTTGTGGTTATATTTTAAGACTGATATTTTGCACAATAAAACAATAATGTGTACCACTAAATAATGTTTTCTTGTTTACTCACAATACCAGCTTATTCTTCAAAAGACCCTTTTTAATTTTTTTTTTGTGTTAGTTGAATATGATTAAGAGAAATACAAGAGCAAAAATTGGATAAATATCGATTTTGGAAGCTGCTCAAATCTCCTTTTGCCTGCCATCTTGGTATCCCGAAATATCTATATTAGTATTTTTGAAGTACTAATTTGAAATTTTCCAAAAAATCACACTAAATTACACATTATGCCATTGGGCATAAAAGGAAATATTTTTGAACATTTAATTACGAAAAATCAAATAAGGAAATATTATAATTCTCTCCAAAAATAAATAAAAAATATTAAAGAAATTATGTAAAAAATATTTGAAAAAAATAAACATATGTAATTCACATAAATACATTATTACATAGTTTTTTTATAAAAACTACCATTAAAATCAAAACAAACAGGTTTAATTAATATTATTAAGAATTTAAAAACGATTTGAAATTTTTTTTTGTTAAAAATATCAAACAATAAAAAACAAAATAGTTTGTTAACGAGTTTGATTTCCGGTTCGATTATAAACAAAAAACAAGAAATTGCAATTCTACTAAAATTTAAATCTTATATTACATATTTAGAATATGTTTACAACAATTATTTATATATATATAATCAAAATAATTATAATTTTAAATACATTTGGGTAAATCGCATAATATGATTTGTGTATTTTGATTCGGTTTGTATTTTGAATTCGGGTATTTTCGAATCCTAAATATAATAAATAATAAATTATTGGTCTAATCAACTTATAAATTATATTAAATTTTTGCTATACGAAATATATAATAAACATATATATATATATTATTTTTGAAGTACTTTTTGAACTTTTCCAAAAAAACTAACTTAACTACATATTATGTCATTGGTTTTAAACTCACTTAAAGAGTTATAAGAAACTTACACACAAACATATCTCATTCTATATATATACTTTTTTAAAATTGACTTAAATATCAACAAAAACAATAAAACCGATTTTAACATAAAATCAACCACTAATTTCATATTTATGATATTTTTGATATAATCTTTTTATTTTTCTTACGGAGGTCTATAAAAAATTTCAGAATATATATATTTTTTAAAAAGTATATAGTTTAGTTTTTATATATAATCATTGTCCATATTATAATTTTCTATTTATATTAATATTTTAGATGTTAATAAACATCTATATTGAACATAGATAAAGTTTGTTTAAATCAATTAACACTAGCATAACAATTATTTATTAACGGGTTCAGTTTCTAGAAAAATTCTAGATAAATGACAAGAAATTTGAAAATAATGATTAAACTTTATCATAAACAAATTTCGAGTAATTCGGGTTCAAATCTAGAAATTTGTTTTGGCTTCGGGTTTTCAGGTAGTAAATTTCTCAATTCGTTCGGGTTATTTATTTTTGGAACGGTTTCAGTTCTTTAATTTCGGTTTGGTTCCAATTATGTACTTCAAATATAATTATTATTATTTTAAATAATTTTTGGGTAGTTAGAGTAGTTTAGTTTAGTTCTACAAAATTGAGTTTGGTTCAGATTCGATTTTGGGTATTATGGTAGTAAATTTCCCTATACATTCGAGTTATTTGTTTTTAGAATCGGTATTGATTTGGAGATTTCGGTTTGGTTTGGGTTCGGTATTTCGGATCCGGAAGTTTTGCCCATCCCTAATTTTTATAGTTTATAATAGTTTGGAATAAACACACTTACAAATTATATTAAGATTTTGCTATATAAAATATAATTCTCATTATATATTTATGGGAGAATCACAAAACTACACCATTTGAATTACATTTCACAAAACTACACCATTTCAAAAATATTTCACAAAACTACACCTAAACACTCAAAATTAAATTCAAATAAACTCTATCCACACAATCATACCCCTTAATACTATTTCTAAACACTAATTAGCGAACACAAATGAAAATATTTTAATTTTGGTAATTTTGAAAAGGGTAAATCAAGCTTTTAAAATTTTGAAAGGGTGTAAATTTGTGAAAATATTGAATTAGGTGTAGTTTTGTGAAGGAATGATTGAAAGGGTGTAGTTTTGTGAATTTCTCTATATTTATTTGCATAAACAATAAAAGAACAAAATACTCTTTAGAAATTCTGAATATTTTTATTTATTTTACAAAATCAGAAAAAATATTATAAACTTCTAAATTAACTGTATATATATAAAATTATTTATAAAAAACATAAACCCGTGGTGTACCACGGGTTAAATCCTAGTTAATATTTATAGTTTGATGTTTTACTTTTAGTAACGTTCGTTAATTGTGATCAATGATTTTGTAGATAATCTAGCGAATAATCTACTTCTTTCTCTTTCTGTATTTTCAAGTTTATTTATTTTGATAGTATCTTTAATTTATTTAAAATTTCTTTATTAAGAGTTTTACTTATATCTAAATCTATATTTATTCCAATAAATATGTTATGTTAGAAAAATATAGATGAAGAAAATAAAAATGGTAATTACGTCTTCTCACACTATCTTTAATTTGGGAGTTTTTATTTGAAAACTTTTAATTTGATATATCCACATTCTTCGTGCATTTACTGCCCATAGATACCAATTCAATTGCATATTTTAATTATATATAGAATATTTCTATGGTCAAAATATATGAGAAGTAAAATTTATTTTAGGGAAAATTACAAAACTACACAATTTGAATTACATTTCACTAAACTACACCATTTCAAAAATATTTCACAAAACTACACCTAAACACTCAAAATTAAATCTAAATAAACTCTAACCACACAATCATACCCCCTTAATACTATACCCTAAACACTAACTAGCGAACCCAAATGAAAAAAATTTAATTTTGATAATTTGAAAGGGTAAATCAAGCTTTTAAAAATTTGAAAATGTATAAATATGTGAAAAAATTAAATTAGGTAGAGTTTTGTAAATGAAAGGATGAAAATGTGTGTTTTGTGAATTCCTCTTTAATTTATGGGTTAAAAGTTAAAACCAATAAAAAGGACAATTTAATCGATGTAATAAAATAGTTGACTATATCTCTTGCCTAAAGATCATAAAGTCTATTTCCAAATTTCATTAACCAAATAATTGAAATTTCGGTTACACTCTTTAACCGGTTTGGGTTATTCGGTTCAATTGGTTAATTTCCTATTATTAATATTGTGTCTAATGATACATGTGAATATTTTGAAGTTTTGAAGAATTATCTCAAAAAGTATAAAACTTATGCTATAAAATATTTTAGAAAATACTTAAACAATCCAGTTCAACATCCATATTTTGTAACAAAATACTATTTGTAATAATATACCTAAAACTATATGAATCATGTGGACCTACTAATATACATCTTGAAGTTAACAAGAAAATTTCGACAAGTTTGTGCAAGTAGAGGATAATTATTTCTTTTACACACATAATTAGACTCAAAGTTAATACATACATATTCTAGATTCTCTCTACTTCCTAACCATTCCCTACATGAAACAGAATTAGTGTCACCGGGATTTCTCGGATTTCGCGCGCAACAAATCTAGCCACAACATCCCACAATTCAATATATGTTATCACTTTATAACTTTGCCCCACCATATCAGGTGCAATAAGACAAGACAAAAAAATTAGCAACTAACAACAAATAAACAAACAAACACAAGCTTAAACCAAAGTCAATGCAAGATACATTATTTCATAAGTATCAACTTGTTAACAAGGTGAAACCTTTTCAAGGTAACAACAAGAGACTCTTTTGGTGTTACCTTGTTCAATAATTAGCAGAACACATATGATCACCATACAAGTAAGAAAGACATAATTGATCATATGATAACATTCATTAGCAGAGTTACTTTAGGAAAAGCGAACGATACATGTCGAAAAATCCCCTTATCTTCGGTCTCTACACACCAGAAATATACAAGAACCAAACATATTAATTAAAACAAACACATTGAAATATATACTATATTTGTAAAAACAAAATTAGTGGGCTTACACTCCCACCAGAATTTCTCGGATTTCGCATGCAACAAAACTAGCCAGAACATCCCACAGTCCAACATATGTTATCACTTAAAAAAACAGTGACCCACAATATCATATGCAGTGAGAAAAGACAGAAAATTAGCAACTAAAAACAAACTACATCAGTTGCGGTAAGAAAAAGACAAGAATTAGCAACAAACAAACACAAGCTTAAACCAAAATCATTGCAAGACACATAATTTCATCATTATCAAGGTAACAACAAAATACTCTATAACAACATTAAACCTTAAAAAAACCCTTTTGCAATGCATTGTCCTTATCATGTCTGATCACTACTACATCAGTTGCGGTAAGAAAAAGACAAGAATTAGCAACAAACAAACACAAGCTTAAACCAAAGTCATTGCAAGATACATAATTTCATCATTATCAAGGTAACAACAAAATACTCTTTGGTTTCACCTTGTTCAATATTCTTCACGGGCTCTATAACAGAAACCCTTAAAAACCATTTTGCAATGCATAGTCCTTATCATGTCTCACTACTATATCAGTTGCGGTAAGAAAAATACAAGAATTAGCAACAAACAAACACAAGCTTAAACCAAAATCATTGCAAGACACATAATTTCATCATTATCAAGGTAACAACAAGACACTCTTTGGTTTCACCTTGTTCAATATCCTTCACAGGCTCTATAACGGAAACTCTTTAAAAGCTCTTTTGCAATGCATAGTCCTTATCATGTTTCACTACTATATCAGCTGCGGTAAGAAAAAGACAAGAATTAGCAACAAACAACAAACAAACACCAAGCTTAAACCAAAGTCATTGCAAGATACATAATTTCATCATTATTAAGGTAACGACAAGAGACTCTATAACAACATAAACCCTTAAAAAAACCCTTTTGCAATGCATTGTCCTTATATAAGTTTTTCACTACTATACATATACTTCTTAAGACTCTGTTTTTTCGAAACAGAGTTAAAACATTGAAATGGTATTATCACCTCTCTTCATCATCATCATCAATCATATGATACGATGTCACAATTCAATGATACCTTAAAATCCGCCGATTTTCGAAGGTAAATGTGTCTGTCCAATAACGAGACCGAGATTTCAAAAATAGAGACCGTTCTTATCGGAGATAATGACGGAGAGCTAAGGTTTTAGGGTTCCGATTTTGGGTTATTGTTATCGGAGATTTTTAACGGCGAGATAGAGTTTTGATTTGGGGATTTTTTTATATCGGAGATAGTAATTGTCGAAGAAGAAGCAGAACAAATTTTTATTAGAGACTCAATAAAACGTTGTCGTTTAGTGTGAGCTTTAATTAATTAATTAATAACCGATTATATTACTAAACCGGTTCATTATAATAAATTGATGTCGTTTAGATTCGACTTTAGTTAACCAATTTATAATCGATAATATTACTAAACCGGTTTATTTCAATAAAACTCTGTCGTTAGATTTAACTCTAATTAACAACCAATTCGTAATTGTTAATATTACTAAACCGATCAATTAAAATTAATTGATGTGGTTTAGATTAACCAATCTATAACCGGTAATATTACTAAACCGATATTGTTGAAATAGTAAAACACTCTCGATTAAATTTGATTCTAATTAACCAATTTATAATTGGTAATATGACTAAACCGGTCGATTACAATAAGTCGTTTTATTCTTAATGTTTGTCGATAGATTATTAAGACATTTCGTAAAATACCACAGAAATAAATTTTCGTTTCGAAAATAACATTACAAAATTTTATAACAAAAATATCATTAAAAAGTTTGAAAAATACCATTAAAAGGATTTTTATATTAAATATAACATTACAATGATTAGTTTACAAAAATACCACGATACAAAAACAAATTTTAACACTGTTAGAATTAAAAAAATCATCTAGGTTTGCTATATAGTGTTTAAGGTATAATTTTGAAGGCAATAAAGTATATATTTAAAGATTAAGGGTATAATTTTGGAAATTTTAAACTAATTTACTATTTGTGGTACTTTTGTAAAAACAAAAAATATAAAGGTAATATGTAAAACTTTTGCGTGCTAATTTTGTAATAAAAGCTTTATTTAATGGTATTAATGAAAATTGACCTCGTTTATTTCATACAAAGAAAAGCTTATTGGGCTTGTAAGGCAATATGTAAAACTTTTGTGTGCTAATTTTGAAATAAAAGCTTTGTATTAATGAAAATTGGCCTCGAAAAATTTATTGGGCTTATAAGCCCAAATATTTCATTACCCGCTAAAAAAAAACATCCCAATTTTCCTACAATATTATTATTTGATCGTTGTCTTTTGTCTTTGTTTCTATTTTTTCACACACAGAAAATCAGAAAATTGCTTGTTCGCAAAGCAAAATTCGTGAACGATGAATCGAAATCCGCCATTGTTGAAGCTCGTATTCGAAAAAGGACCAAGAGAAGGCGATTCTCTACAGTACAATCCCGGATCTACTGTTCATATCGGCCGATTAGCTCACGGCAACGAAATCGCCGGAATCTCGACGAAGAATCACCACCGTATAGTCTCCGATTCTGATCACTGGATGATAATCAACGAACTCGGATCTCACGACGGCACGATGTTGAACTCCGTCTCTCTCCGTTCAGATTCTCCCGTTAATCTTTGCGACGGTGATGTTATCACGCTTGGTGTCACTTCCATTGTGATTAAATTTGAATCTGATGTTGCTTCGAAGATGAAGAAGAAGAAGAAAGAAGAGAAGCTTCCTCCTACAAGTAGGCAAACGAGGAGTAACACATGTGTGCTTGTTTCGGATCCGGATCCGAAACCGGTTCATAAGAAAGCGAAGGGCAAATTCAGATCACTGAAAAAGATCTATGAAGAAGAAGGTACGTTGAAGAAGAAGGTCGAAATTCCGGACACGAAGAGAGTAGCGAAAGGTAAACAGATTGTGACCGAGACTTTTGTGGTAATGGAGAATGTGAAAAGCGAGGCAATTGTGTTACAGAAGAAAGATTTCAAGAGAATTACAAGATCTGCAACGGAAGAAAGTGGTGAATACACTTTTCTGCAATTGGATATGGCTCCCAAAATAAACCGAAAGAGCGGTTCCACTAAGACGAGGAAACAAAAGCCGCAAGTAGAAGAGACGGAACACAAGAACAGCGAGGAAATAGATGGTAAGAGAAAAGAAGCCGAGGAGACTAGTAGACATATATCAAGCGATAAAGTGGATTTGAGTAAGATGACTTTAGGTGAATGGTTTGATTACATGGAGGTTTACTTGCGAAAAACGATAATGGATGAGACGGAAGAGATGATTGAGGGTTTAAGAAGTAAAGCTCGTCGAGTTCGTGAGTACATTGCAGAGGAAAAACAAAAGCAAAGGCAAGAAGAAAAGTAAGTAAACAAATAAACTCACACTATCTCTGTTAATAGATGGTGTGGTATTTTTAAAAGTTAGTGGCTGAACAATCAACTTCCTGTATGTGTTCTGATCTTTCAAAGTTCACAGAAACCAATTTTAACATCTGATATAAGAGTTTTGTATAATGTCATTTTCATGTTCCAACATTTCATTTCTAGCATCTGATAAGTGTGAGTAGTCTTTTACATGATAATCAATGTTAAGCTCACTTTTTATCCAATTACATGCTTCTTTCAGGTATTATTTTGTGTGTTATTTTGGTGGTCTGTTATTTTGATAATCAAATTTGGTGGTCTGTTATTTTGTGTAGAAAGAAACTTGATTCAAACATTTACCTTCGAAATTTTGGACTCAAGTTCCTTGAGAATCTCCTCTGCTTCTCTCTTATTTCTCATGCATTGATTTATCTCGCTTTGTTCTTTCGAAGCTTCTATTTCGAGATCCTTGTTCTGATCATCGAACGAAGCACATAGCCGCTTAGGCCTACGAGACTGAGGAGGAAATGTTGTCTGAACGGACCACGAGAGAACCTGATGAAGGTAATAATATTTGATTGAAAGAGGATAACACTAATGTAAGAAATAGACGGACACTTGTCTCTGCCAACAAAGATTCCGAAAAATTTTCAGTCACTTATACCACTAATCTCAACTAGACAATCCAAAAAGGCAAGAAGAGACTTAATATTCACATTTACCAACAAAGATTACTAAAATTTCAGTCACTTATACCACTAATCTCAACTAGACAATCCAAAAAGGCAAGAAGAGACTAGTATTCACATTTACCAACAAAGATTACTAAAATTTCAGTCCCTTCTACCATTAAACTCAACAAACCTTGGTCTCGAAAAGTCGTAGATGATGATCTTAAGGTGTCTGTAATTGGCTTTGTTCGTGCAACTTCTTAGAATAAGAGAGTCTTTGTGATCGGTCACTGATGAATGCGTTTAATAGGTTCCTGAGAACAATTACTAGTAGACTCGGTGATCCTACGTTCAATAATAATCACGTCGACATATATCTTGTGCTTAAAAACCATCTTCTCCTTGGTTTTTTTATTTCTACATCTACAACGGCGTAGCTGCAAAATAAGATCCCAAAACAAAGATTCAATATTTTTTCAGCCTCTTCCACCATTAATCTCGAGAAGAAGCAAAAAGAAAACCAAAATAGGCAAGCAAGTAACGGATAAACAGACGAACAACTGCCTTCTCGACAATAGACAAGAAGATTGCGAAAATTTTCAGTCATTTCTACCACTTATCTCGTCAAGACTTAAAAGAATGTAAAATAAAGGCAAGAAAGAGACGGATAATTGTCTCTACCAACAAAGAGTGCATAAATTTTCAGTCGCTTTAACCATTTAACTCAAAGAGACAATCCAAAAAAGGCATGAAGAGACCAATAATCGGCTTTTAAGAACAAAGATAACGATAATTTTCAGTCACTTATACCACTTAAGTAGACAAGAGAATCCAAAATGGCGAAAAGGGACGAGTAATTGCCTCTGCCAAGTGCCAACAAAGAATTCAAAAAGTTTTGAGTACCACTTATCTAACACAAGATGCAAAAGATGATTCAATACAGACAAGAAAGAGACGGATAATCGCTTCTACCAAAAAAAATTGCAAAAAATTTCAGGCACTTGTACCATTTATCTAGCATAAGATGCAGAAGACAATAAAGGCAAAAAAGGGACAGATAATCAGCTCTACGAATAAAGATTGCCAAATTTTACAGTCACTTCTACGACTTATCTAACACAAGACACAAAAGAGAAACAGAACAATGTTCATCTATATGAAGCAATTCAAATGGTTTTGTAGTAGAAAACAGAACAATGTTTCTATCTATATACTAGAAATTCTATATGGTGAAGGTAAATGTTGCCTTTTTTGGACTCAAGTTCCTCGACGCTATCCTCTCTGCTTCTATCTCATGGATTGATTTATCTGGCTTTGTTCTTATGAAGCTTCTATTTCGAGATCCTTGTTCTAATCATTGATCGAAGCACATAGCCGCGTAGGAGACTGAGGAGGAAATGTTGTCTGAACCGGACCACGAGAAAACCTGATGAAGATAATAATATGTAGAAGACAGATACATACATTAGTGTTACTTGATTGAAAGAGGATCATTTTATAATGTAAAATGTCAAAACAAAACAGCCTTTTTATTGGATCATTTCTCATGCTCGTCCTATGGTAAAATTGCAAAAAGATTTTTCTTCTCTTAGAGGTATTAATTAAGATATAACCAGAATAAGTTTTACTCCAAAAATACCATCACAACGTTATTTAGAGAAAAAACCCATCACAAAGCTTTTATGACCAAAAACAGAGCACAAGGTTGTCTAGACCAAAAACAGAGCACAAGGTTGTCTAGACCAAAAATACAACAAATACAAAAACGGATTGTAACACTTAGGGATTTAAATATTGAGTTTTTTAGGGTTCAATTTTGAAGGGGTAGGGTTTAGTGTCTAAAGGTTTATGGTTTTGTTTCCAAAGATTTAAACTACTTTTTGTGGTATTTTGACAAAAACACTCTACTGGTAATTGTAAAACTTTTGAGAATGCATGTTATTTTTGTCGAAAAACTTGATTCTGAGTTTAATTACATTCGATATCCTTCTTAAGTGAAAACCACCTTTAGATTCGATTGCAGCAACCACTTTTCTAACTTCACAGTTCTCTACAAGCACTTGTCTCTCAACACTACTCTGAAATATCCAAGAAACAAAATATAAATATGCAATTCTGATATATAACATACATTTACAAAAGTTTTTCCAATGCCATTACAAGTTTTAATGTTAAAATTACCACAAAACTTTAGCTTAAAACCCATCAAACTTAAAGCCTAAACCTTTCAAAACCCTATACACTACACAAAGAACCTAAATGAAACAAATTTGTGGTATTTTTGGAATAAACCATTTTTTGGTAATATTTTAAGGAATTTCTCAATATTATATGAATACTGTTTATACGAGGCCATAAGACTTCCGAGAATTAGTAAATGGAGGTGTATATTTGACAAGAAATGTTACCACATACACCAAGACATTAAGGAGGGTTGGATTATCAGTATAAATGACCGAAATAATCGTCGGGTGTTCTGCCTGTGGAACCATATGCCTCGGTAAATTTAACCTGCATAAACACAAAGAGAAAAAAGCAAATATTTGCATAAATACCACCAGAATGTTTCAACTTCCAAAGATACGACTAATTTTGAAACCTTGGTCTCGAAAAGTCGTACATGATGATCTTAAGGGTTTCTGTAATTGTCTTCGTTCGCGCAACTTCTTAGAGTGAGAGTCTTTGTGATTGGTCACAAAGAATGCGTTTAATAGGTTCCCGAGAACTATTACTAGTGATCCTAAGTTCAATATTATCTTATGCTTAAAAGCATCTTCTCCTTGGTTTTTCATTTCTACATTTACAATGGCGTAGCTGCAAAATAAGATCCCAAAACAAAGATTCATATTTTTCTGTCTCTTTCCACCGTTAATCTCGAGAAGAAGCAACAAGAAAACCAAAATAGGCAAGCAAGTAACGGATAAACGCCACTATCAACAAAGATTGTGAAACTTTTCAGTAGCTTCTAAAACTTATCTAGAAAAAACACAAAAAAGACAATAAAAAATGCAAGAAACAGACGAACAACTGCCTTTTCAACAATAGACAAGAAGATTACAAAAAATTTCAGTCATTTCTACCACTTATCTTGACAAGACTTAAAAGACAATTCAATAAAGGCAAGAAAGAGACAGATAATTGTCCCTACCAACAAAGAGTGCAGAAATTTTCAGTCGCTTTTACCATTTAAATCAGCAAGACAATCCAAGAAAAGGCAAGAATAGACGGATAATTGCCTTTTAAGAACAAAGATAACGATAATTTTCAGTCAGTTATACCACTGAAGTAGACAAGAGAATCCAAAAAGGCGAAAAGGGACGAGTAATCGCCTCTGCTAAGTGTGAAGTGCCAACAAAGAATTCAAAAAGTTTTGAGTACCACTTATCTAACAAAAGATGCAAAAGATGATTCAATACATGCAAAAAAGAGACGGATAATCGCTTCTACCAAAAAAAATTACAAAACTTTTCAGCCACTTGTACCATTTATCTAGCATAAGATGTAGAAGACAATAAAGGGACAGATAATCAGCTCGACGAATAAAGATTGCCAAATTTTACAGTCACTTCTACCACTTATCTAACACGACGCAAAAGAGAATCCAATAATAAAGGCAAGAAAGAAACAGATAATCGCCTCTATAAACAAAGATTGCGAAAATTTACAGTCACTTCTACCACTTATCTCAGTCAAGACGCAAAAGATGATCCAATAAAAAGCACTTCTTGCTTTTTCTTAACAAGCAAAACGCCCAATAATTTCGACAGAATAAAAATCGAAAAAAGTGTACAAACCCGCATCCTGTTTTTATAAATCCTTGAGAGTAGAAGCGCGCTGAGACCCTTTTGCTCGACACCCCAAAAGCAGCACAAAAAGCAGTCAATATTGCACTTTTACCACCTGAAAACAAAAATAATTCAACCAACACAAAAATTAACCATTGTTTCACCCTTCACAGAGAGAACATAATGCAAAAAACCGTATCCGCAAAACAAAACTCGGTTTAGAAAGTAATCAAACACTAGTTTATAAGAGCCTAGAGCTTAATCATCCTCCCTAGAAAGCTGTTTAGAACAATGATCATAAGTAAACTTTACTATTTCATAACAAAATGTTTCAAATATCATAATTTACAAACAATACAGATGATATTATATTATTATCATAACATGGTCTAGAAAGTAATTTACATAATCTATAAGAGACTAGCGTTTAAATCAAAGGCAAATATGTTATAACACAATAAAAACAATTTCAAAAATAACAAAAATCAACAAAATTTGGTAAAATCCAGTTCAAATAAACTATTTCAAAATCAAAATTGAATTTTTTGGCAAAACACAGATTTAAATACACAATTTCAAAACCAAAATCAACAAAATTGGAAAACCCCAGATTTAAATAAACTATTTCAAAACCAAAATCAACAAAATTGGAAAAACCCAGATTCAAGTACACTATTTCATAATCAAAATCGAAAAATTGGGCAAAATCCAGATTCAAATACATTATTTCATACTCAAAATCAATAAAATTGGGCAAAATCCAGATTCAAATATACTATTTCAAAATCAAAATCGAAAAATTGGGAAAAACCCAATGGAGGATGAGAGAGGTACAACCCATTACAAAGAACATCACATTACTCGGGTAATCTCAGCGTACTTTCAGGACATCTTCACGTCGAATGGTATCACTAACTTTGATGTGGTTCAAGAGGTTATTCAGCCCATGATCTCTCGTGAACAAAATGATAGGTTAACATCATTGCCTACAGATTTTGAGATACGAGAAGCGGTCCAAGCTATTCATGCAGAGAAAGCTCCTGGTCCGGACGGTTTCTCCGCGGGCTTCTTCCACTCATATTGGACGATTATTGGAGCAGATATCTCGGCGGCGGTCAAGGAATTCTTTAGCTCTGGATCATTCCCAACACAACTCAACCTCACTCATGTCAGACTGATACCAAAAATAGCTAGTCCAAAGCGTGTGGCTGACTATAGACCTATAGCACTTTGTAATGTCTTCTACAAGATCATTGCAAAGCTCCTCACGAAGAGACTACAACCGATTCTCCCAGGACTAGTATCGGAAAATCAATCGGCGTTCGTCCCAGGAAGAGCCATATCTGATAACGTGTTGATCACACATGAAATACTCCACAGCTTAAAAAATTCAAAAGCGACGAAACGTGGAGCGATGGCAGTTAAAACCGATATGAGCAAAGCATACGATAGAATCGAATGGGAGTTTTTAAGAAGAGTATTACAACGTCTTGGTTTCCATGACATATGGATTAAGTGGATAATGGAGTGTGTAACGACGGTGACCTATTCTTTCCTTATAAATGGCTCGGCCCAAGGAAAAGTTGTCCCGACAAGAGGTTTGCGCCAAGGTGATCCTCTCGGGACTATGTCGCAAAGCGCAAGAGAATGGAGAGCTTCCAGGTGTAAAGGTAGCGAGAAATAGCCCACCGGTGAACCACTTACTTTTCGCGGATGATACAATGTTTTTTTGTAAGTCCGACGCGAAAAGTTGCAATGCCCTAAAAAGGATCATCTCAGAGTATGAACAAGCTTCGGGCCAGACAACGAATAGACAAAAGTCAGCCATCACTTTCGCAGCAAAGACACCGATCTCAAGGAAACTCATGACAAAGAGACTCCTTAGAATAAACCAAGAAGGTGGAACGGGCAAATACTTGGGACTTCCCGAAAATTTCGGGCGACGAAAGAGAGATATCTTTGCATCACTTATTGACCGAATTCGACAAAAAGTGAATGGCTGGTCCTCGCGATTTCTCTCGGCGGCTGGGAAAGAAGTGATGCTAAAGGCGGTATTGGCGGCAATCCCGTCTTACGCTATGTCTTGCTTTAAACTTCCACTTTCGTTGTGTAAAAAGATTCAATCACAGCTCACTCGGTTCTGGTGGGACGACAAACCGGATGTGAGGAAGATGAGTTGGATAGCATGGAAGAAGCTAACTCGACCAAAAAATGCAGGTGGACTAGGTTTTCGTGACATTGTGGCTTTCAACGACTCCCTTTTAGCTAAACTAAGCTGGAGGATTTTGAAGCAACCTTCCTCACTGGTATCGAGGGTACTAAGGGGTAAATATTGTAGTCGCGAGTCCTTCTTGGCATGCTCAGCCCCGGTGAATGCCTCCCATGGGTGGAGAGGGATACTAGCGGGAAGAGAGATCCTCAAGAAAGGAATTGGATGGCTAATAGGAGATGGGTCTAGCGTACGAGTATGGGATGACCCATGGCTTTCCTTGAAAGCACCTATGGCTCCAATAGGTCCAGCTAATAGGTTGACTTCCAACTTGCTTGTCTCCGACCTAATAGATCATAACTCAAGGCAATGGAGGTGGAATAAGATAAGAGAAATTCTGCCACACCATGAAGCAGAAATTAGGAGCATTAGTTTAGGAACCAACCGAAGAGAGGACAAATTGGTGTGGCTGCATACCAAGAACGGGAACTTCACTACAAGATCGGGCTACGGGATAGCCACGATAACAGACGTACCAATTAGTGAACTTGAATTTAACTGGCAGAAGAATATTTGGAAAACAAAAGCTCCTCCTAAGATGAAAAATTTCTTATGGAAAGCTCTATTAGGAGCCTTACCGGTAGGAGAAAAGCTAAGGAGCAGAGGTGTGAATGTAGATGCACGTTGTAGAAGATGTGGCGAGGAGGAGACTACAAGTCATGTGATCCTACACTGCCCATTTGCTAGACAAGTATGGTATCTCTCTCCACTGAACATGGGTAACATAAGCCTTTCGACATCTACTCCGATGACCATGAATAACTTTATGTCGGGTGCGAGAGCTTTCAAGAATCTACCTCCAACAGGGCTTCACCAAGCAGACTTATATATTTGGATTGCTTGGAACCTTTGGACGGCTAGAAACAATTTAATTTTCTCGGCTAAAGTATTCTCGGAGGAAGAAGTAGTAGCGAAAGCTTGGCGAGATGCACACTCGTGGCAAGACGCCCAAAATTACTTACCAAAACCTCACGGAAGCCAACCAAGGGCCAGCCTCCCCCCAACAAGAATGGGAACTTCTTGCTTCGTAGATGCAGCATGGAGGGCAAATTCTCTTGATTGTGGTATAGGCTTTCTTTTCCGTGATCATACGGACAATTTGATTTCAGATTTCTCTTCGAATAAGAGAAACATCCCCTCACCTCTCGCAGCAGAAGCTTCAGCGCTACTAGCGGCATTGGAGCATGCAAAAAACAGAGGTATCGAAGTGCTTAATGTGTACTCGGACTCGCTAACACTAGTTAATTTGCTAGTAAAGGAGGAAGAAAACACGAGCATCTTCGCTTTGCTTGGTGACATTAGGAGCGCAGCAATCTCATTCAACTTTATTTCTTTTCATTTCATCCCTCGTACAACAAATATGTTGGCTGATTCTCTTGCAAAAAAAGGACTAGAGGCCTTGTACTCTGTTTCTTGAGTTTTACTAATAATAATAATACTTCGACCAAAAAAAAAAAAAAAAAAAATTAGAAACCAAACCAAACCAAACTATTAGAAGAAACTAAAGTAAACCCGAATTATCTGGTTGTGTTATTCTATGGAACTTAAATCTTTGAACTTATGAAATGAATTTCTGTTCAAATATATGGGACAAAATATGAGTTTTTGGTCATAGTCAATACATTAAATCTATAATTTAATTCGTATTGCAACATGTTAAAATTTTATTGACTATATTAATTCCTTGTTGTGCACCATAATCATTCGTAAGTTTGACGACTTTTTAATTTGGAAACTAAATGTTGAATATACATTTCATACTTTATTGAGTATATTCTTCTCATTCGGTTTTTTTTATTACAACATTCTCGTTTGGTTTTAAATTTTCAATATAAGTGTTATTCAATATTTTTTACATAAATTGAAATGTCATGTTTTGGATTTATTATCCTGCTAGAGTCACTCATGCTTCCATTTTTCACTTTTCATTATGTTTATTTGGAGTGATAACACAAAGGATAGCCATTTTGAATAGCGGAGATTATTTTTAACTAATATTTTTTTATAATTAATAATATGTTTTTAAAAAATTTGAAAACTAAAAAATAAAAGATAATGGTAGTTTCAACACATCAAATTAATCGAATAGAAAGAGAAATTATTAGCCGGTTATTGATAAAAACCACAAAAAATCTAAAACACAATAAATAACCAAAAAATAGACATCGATAGTACCTTATTCATAGTTTGGAAGCGTCAATACTAACCATCAAACGTTCACAATATAAACTCGACTCTTTAGTCATTATTGATAGACTTGTTGATCATTACTAAAAATTAATATCAAGATCCAATGAGAACTTATACACTAAAAAATCAAACTAATTTTTTAATATTTTTAATAGATTATCGATGTAAAAATTAGAACACAAAAAACTCATAGATTCATAAAGGAAGAAACGAAAAATATATTATACTTACAATATATATTAAGACATGTTGATCAACTGAAACAATCCAAAATTTTAGATCGATTCACGTCTTTGTTTTCAAAAATCCAACCTGCAATAAAACTAAACACCATTAATATTTCAATAAAACTTTCATCCCATAATTAAATGTAATATCAAAACAAAAAAAATATAAGGGTTAGTTACGATGTGAAAGTGAAGATCAAGCAATGTATTTATATAAAATTAAGAGGCGGTGTAAAATTAGAGTTTCCTTTTGTTTGACGATATCTACTAAATAAAAAGGAAAATTTATATATTATAGTAAGAAATTTTTTCATTTGGGTTCACTAATTAGTGTTTAGGGTATAGTATTAAGGGAATATAATTGTGTGGGTAAGGTTTATTTGGATTTAATTTTGAGTGTTTATGTGTAGTTTTGTGAAGTATTTTTGAAATGGTGTAGTTTTGTGAAATGTAATTCAAATGGTGTAGTTTTGTGAAATGTAATTCAAATGATGTAGTTTTGTGATTCTCCCTATTATAATTAGAAATTTACATTTCTTTTATTTCCAAATTATTTTCTTCATTTAAAATCTATACTATATAAAACTAATATTTATAACTAACTTTTCTTATTTGTATTTTAGGAAGTTTCTATTTATCTTATTTCCATATTATTTTCTTCAACTAACTTTTAAAAAATTTCTACTACGTAATATTAGTTTGTTTACGTATACATTTCAAAGAAAATTAGTTTGTTTGCGTATACATTTTGTCTACACCGTTTAGTTTATTATCAAATTGTGGGGATATTAATTTTCTAAAAAATCTAATTTTTCAAACGTTTTCTTAAAAAATATTGAAGATTGTTGTGCATCTCTTTCAATTTCTTGACTTTTAATTGATTTTAATCTTTTTGTAATATGTTTACTACAGTTTAATTTAGAGATTTTAACCCATTTTTTAAATTGTATCATATTTTGTATTGTTTTTCTATGTAACATTATTGAAATATTATATATGTTATTGTTTATTTTGTATAAGAGTTCTATTTGCGGTGGATATTTTTAATCTTCTCACGTAAAATTGGTATTAACTTTATGTTTTAAAAGATTATTGTGAACAATTTATGTATTATTTCTAATGCCAAAACTTGTTCCAAAACTTGTTTTCGAATAACAAGGCAACAACAAAGTAGGGTAAGAAGATGAAGAAATGCCAACAGATTGTGCAATTTGAGTAAGTGATCTTGTTGTTGATAAAGAAAGTCCACAATCCTTCATCAACAGCAAGATCGCTTACACAAATCACACAATTTGTTGCCCTTTCTTCATCTTCTTGTTCTACTTTGTTGTTTCCTTATTCTTCAAAAACCAACTTTGGCATTAGGATTTCGATATCGATTTGTCTTAACCCCCTTCTTCTATTTTTAAAAAAATCATGAACAAGTTATCACATAAGACCATCAATATTGGTGACTCTTAGTAAAAAAAGGGTTGCTTAGCAATTAAAATAATTAGAAATTAATTATTAATGGGGTTTTTTATGGGGAAAGGAGCGGACACGTGTCGCGCTTAGGTGAAAAGCAGGTGAATTTATTTTTTTAAGTCTCTTTCTTTTCACTTTTGTCGGGGAAGAAACGAAAAAAAAACAGAGAAGAGCGATTTCGATTCTGACGAAGTTCCGATTCAAATCGGAGTTACGAAGCGAACAAGAATCGTATAGTCCAAAGGATCGAGGTATGTTTAGTTGATTATGTGATTTGTGGAGAAAACATAGACGATTCAACTCGTGAGAAGCTTCGTCAAGACTTACGAACCATAGAAAAGCAGGTTTAGAGCATGATTTTACATGGTCTAGGTCTTGATTTTGAATTGGTATCGACCAATGCATATTTTTTATTGTTGATTTCATTGTCTCTTCTTAGGTTTATAAATTGGAGACAAGCTATCTTCAAGAATCGAGTCATATAGGCAATGCTTTAAAAGGCTTTGAAGGGTTCTTGTCTTCATCAAAGAACACAACTAGGTCATTTCTTCTTTATGTTTGTTATTGCATGTTTATTGTGTTGTCTTATTGGTTTTGAGTTTTGTATGGATTCGTTTTTGTAGTGCTAAGAGGGCAAGAAAGTTTCATGCAGAAGATAAAGTCTTCTCTATGTCCTCTGTTACATCACCTGTTGTCTGTTTCCTAATTTTCACTTTTATGCAAAAGCTGGTTTTGTTTCTCTTGTTGTTTGTTAGCAATAGAGTCATTACAAATAGAACCAATTGGTAAGTGTTCAAGGATAAATTGATCTATTATTGTTGATAACTTGCATATTTTACACATTTTACCTTAGTTTATGCATTAGAATTCATTCATTTAGGGTGCATTTAGTGTCATATAGGTTGCATTTTGGTTTGTTTCGTGTATTTCAGGTTTCAGAGCATAAAGACGGCGAAAGTGATGAATATAAGCCAAAAAGAAGCGGATACACTTGCATCGGCATGTTGTATCGGTTTCAATTGGCCGATATAGAAGAAGAAGGTTTGCCGAAGCTTGTATCGACCAGCCATATCGGTTTGGAGTGGCCGATACAAGAGAAAAAGACCCGAAGACGCGTATCGACTTGTTGTATCGGCTTAGCCTGGCCGATACGAAGGAAACTGAGCCGAAGAAAGGCTACCGAAGCGCATATCGGCCAGCCTGTATCGGTTTGCTATGACCGATACAGGCTGCGAAATTTTATAAGGAAATTTGGTTTTTATGTTGTAAAAAGGAAAACCAATTCCTAAACCAATTGGGTTTTCCTCTATTTTTCTTTTGGTTTTGATATTATATTAGGGTTGGACTTTTGACAGCCACCTTATCTTAGTTTTTGTTTTTTGATCGCTTTTGTTTTTGCTTTGGACTTGGGAGATTTTCTTGGTGTTTTGCTACTTGGCCACCTTGTGATCTTCATCATCATCATCAATAAGAGATTTATTTACCCTTATTCTCTTGTCTTTGTTTATGTTTATGTTTTCTTTGAATCTAATTGCTTTGAATTTCAATATGCTTAGTGAGTAGTTTTCCTTAGACAATTGGGTTAGGGTAAAAGGGGATTGATTGAATCTAAGATTAATAATTGTCTAGGACTTAATAGATCATAAACTTTAGTCTTTGGTAACAATCTTAAAGCCTTAATCGAGTTGGCCATTCGATTATTGAACCCAGGAAACTTTATGAATCGAGAGATTATAAAGGTTCCTGAACAATTACCTTAGAACCAAGCCTAGCTTAACCGAGAGATCTGTGTTAATAAGCTTGGTGGTTAGATTTGATTTGCTCTTAAAGTTTCTCGACGATTAAACTATCCAAGATATTGTTTTAGTTTAATTGTTGAGAAAAGGATCATTGCCACAAGAGTGGATTGATCTAAAATCGTTTTCAAAACCTTGAAGTTATTTTTGTAAAAGACAATTTGAAATCTGAAAGTTTAATCACCTTTAAAATACCTTAACCTAATTGTTTAGCTTTTTATTTAAATCTTTAAAACTCTTAATTTTCGTTTTCGTTTATTCGCTACACGGTTACAAAACATCCAAACAAACAACTTTTTGATTCGCTTAAACTAAGTTTATTTCTCATAAGTTTTAATACATTGATTGCTCCTGATTCGGATTGACACCTTATATACTACAATAAGGCATTCGACTTAACGAGGGTAAAATCTCGTTTATCAATTGTGTGTTTGTGTGGTTATATATGATCTTGTTAGTTTAAGTGTTTAAATATGAAGTTGTGTGTTTAAGTGTTTAAGTATGAACTTGTGTTTAAAGTATGAACTTCTGTGTAAAGTATGAACTTCTGTGTAAAGTATGAACATGTGTATAAAGCTTGTTTTTGTCTAAATTGTAATCACTTTGACTTGTATGTTATGTTTGTATGGATGCAGGTTTGGATGCAGGTTTAAAGCTTGTTCTTGTTTAAAGTTTGTTCTTGTTGTAATCATTTTGACATATGTTTAAAGCTTGTTCTTAAACAAAAAAAAATATTTTTAAGAATCCTAACTAAGCAACACCAATATTTGCCAAAAATATACTACTTAAACCAAAAATTAATTACAACAAAATAATAAGCACCTATACTAAGCATCACCAATAATGAGCCAATAAAGTATAGTAACATTTTCATTTTGTTTTCATGTAAGGTTCGTAGTATTTTGTTTCTCAAATTTATATTGAAAATAAAGATTGGGTGTAATTTTTCAGAGACAAAATGTAAAGTCTAGATGTTATTGGATCCATAATATTTACAGTCGATATTTTTTACATGTTAGGCTTGTTTTTGATATGCAAAATCCCATTTTGATACTATATAAATTGGGATTTATAAAATTTAATTTTCAATGCAATATATGTATAAATGTGTAACCTAGTAAATAAATCAGTTAGGCTTGTTTGTATACTAATCCAAATGCCTCATAAATAAATGAAACGAGACATTTGTATACTTATCATTCACTACACTACATTTTACAAAGTCAGGGGTATATACGGTGAAATCAGGATACCAGGTTTTACACTTAAATAGAAATGATGAGGAGATCCAAATCCTCTTACAGGAACCATCATTCCGAAGTTTGAAAAAGTTTGCGTGGAAACTCAAAACACCACTTAAACTCAAACATTTCCTTTGGCAAGTCATATCAGGAACATTGCCTGTAAACGAAAGACTTGCTTACAGACATATAGGTAGGGAAGTGTCGTGCCCACGGTGTGGACAAGAAGATACGATTAATCATATGATGTTCGAGTGTCCACCAGCTCTTGAGACATGGGCGCTGGCGGGCTACGCAGTGGCCAGTCATTGGTTCCCGTCAAGCAGTTTGGGAACGAATATGGATTTCCTTTTTAAGAGAAGACGACGGGGTCAGGAAAATGTCTCGAATTACCCGTGGTTGGCATGGTATATCTGGAAAGCAAGATATGACAAATTGTTTCGGGGTGTGGAACGGGGACCTATGGAGACAAAGGATCGGGCCCTGGGGGAAACAGAGGCTTGGAGAAAAGCTCAAGAGCTGCTGGTGATCCAGCAGCCAACAATGGAGATGGATACTCGGGATGGTATGACACATGGATCTCAGGTGAGAATAGGGACGACATGTTTTACGGATGGCTCGTGGAAGGATGGAGAAGGTACAAGCGGGTTTGGATGGGTCCTACAGAATCAACAAGGGGTTCCTGAGTTGATAGGGCTCAAAGGGGTTAGTAGGAATATCTCGCCTCTTCACTCCGAGCTACACGGTCTTATGTTTGCCATGGATTTTCTAAAGGATCCGAGACATAACTGTAGCACTTTCTACACGGATTGCAAGGACCTCGTGGACATGGTTTCAATGCCACACCTGTGGCCAGCCTTTTCTTCGGAACTGGAATCGCTACGTGATCTGCAAGCTTTCTACCCAGACTTCTCACTTCGGTTGGCAGCGAGGGCAAGAAACGAAAAAGCGGATCTTTTAGCACGAAGTGCGCGTGGCAGGAATGCGGAATTCCAATACATTAGTTCTTCTCTTCCTACCTGGCTTTCTGATACGCGTCATGTATTTGTAATAGGGTAGAAAGAAAGAAACTCGCAGACAAAAAAAAAAAAAATCATTCACTACACTAAACACACACAACATCTCGTACAACAAAACCAACAAAAAAATTATTTTGTAATTCCTCTTAAAAAGTTAAGAAAGTCATTCAATAAACATATATTTATCACATTAAGAAAATCAAAGTTGTCAATAAAAATCTTAAAAATATAATTTATAGTATGACAATTTTAGAGTATCTTTTGATCTTATAAACAAACTTATATTTTCTTAAATAAAAACTTATTTTCTCTTTTAAATTCGTTTTCACTTAACTACTAGGTAAGATGTGTATTACTATGAGAAGTCTCTTTCATAAATAAATTGAGAGGAACAGTTGTTGGCGTGAATTGTGGCTAACCATGCCTAGCTTCTGGAATCTTTGTACGCGTTGACTCATAAGTGGATGATGATAATGAGGAAGCATTATTTACATAAACTCAATAAGAAAATGGTTATTGCAACATTTGATTGATTCAAAAAGTTGCTTTTCACCATTGACTTCGTCAATCACAAGTCAGTGATTTAAAAATAATTACAACATGTTCATGATGGTTCAATTTTGTATTGTTTTGGTGGTTAATGTTTTTTTTTATGTGGTTGGTTTGTAGGTACGAAGCCAATATTGCTACAACCGTGCTATTGCTATGACATATACTGCTTTCAGAATTGGTCAATCTCTTAACTCGAAAAGTGCAATAAAGCCATCATCATTGGCTAAAACCGAAACTAATATTGTTGCCTTCCTACTTATATTCAATAGGAAAGATTAACCAACCGTTAATATTCATAGTTTGAATATGTAGATAAAATTATTTATTTTTATTTCTTAAAAGAAAATGTGGGAACCCATCTTTTATATTTCATGACCGTTTCGATGGAGATATATAATATGTTATGGAACTACTCTTTGTTTTCCACATGTATTTAAATTCATAATAATTTAAAATCTTATATTTGTTTTTTTAAGATATGTTGTGATATATATATATATATATATATACATATATATATATACAAGGTTCTAGAACTCGCTAGGCGTTATGCGTGCGGGCAGCTGCCCGAGCCTAGCGTCTAACGAAAATATCGGTGATTAATCAGGGAGTAAATTTTGGATATATTTATATTTTCATATATTTTTCACTTTATATTGATTTTTTATTATCATTTATATTGTTATTAAGCTCTAAAACTAATAACTTATCAAAAATTTATAAAATTTAAATGTAAATGATCAAATTAGTTAGAAAATAATCAAAAATTAGTTGGATTCTGCAAAATTTTATAGATTAGACAGTGTTATTCAAGTCATTGAATTTACGCGGCCAAAAACTTAATCGACGCGGACGACCACTGAATAGCGGAATTGCGGGGTGTAATCGGCTAGGCGGACGAGTTTTAATACATACACTGATCTTTTTCTTTTGCTTTGACAATTTTCAACTATATTCCATACAAGACTTTTTAAATCAACATGTATATACAAAACTCGAGTACTAAATCTAGAGTGTAAAATATCTAAACAACGTTTATATTATACTCCCTATGTTTCTCTACATAGGATGTTTTAGGGGGTGTATTCAAACAAGATTTTGGAGTGATTTAAAATTTGATGAGTTTTAATAAGATTTTGAATGATTTTGAAGAATTATGGAATTTGTTATGATTTGTTTTAAAACACATTGAAATCCCACCTAAAACCATGTGATTTGAGTCTTTATATTTTTAACTAAGAAAATTCATTAAAACACATTGAAATCACTTAAAATCCATCGCTTGATTTTTTTCCAATAACAATGGATTTCAAGGTACTTTTTCAAACCACTGTTCCAATAACACTGAATTTTATAAGACTTTTTAAAATACTTGTTTGAATAACACATGATTTAAGATTTTAACTCAAATCACTCAAAATCCTTAATTCAATACACTAGAGATTTTTTTATGTTGATTTTGCTTTTATTGAAAATTGTATGACCAATAGTATTGGAAGAACTTTTTCTTAATTCTTGTGATTTTAACCAAAACATCCAATATAGATAAACAGAAGGAGTAGCATTTTACATTACGTTCATTCTTATGTATATGTAAACACATGTATATAAAAATGTATTAATAAGTTTAAAAATTTTGAAGCTTAAAAATTTATGGATCTAACTATTTTTTTAAAATGGACTTACAATAAGAAGGCCTCACAAGCTAAGCTAGAATAAAATCAATATTTGTAAAACGCTCAACAGTTACACGAACTCAAAATTTAAATATTTAAGTAACTTTTACAAACTTAAGATCAAAACTAATATTCCTTAGAAACAATAAATTAAATACACATATTTTCAGTTACAACCAATAAGAAGAAAAAAAAACCCCAAATTTCTCAAAAAGTTTAATTTTGCCAAAAGAAAGAAGTCACGAGAAAAGAAAAAGTTGTGATAAAAAACAAGTTTTTTTCACAAAACTTTAAACATTTAAAAACCTCAAACCCGCACGTTGAGCGCAACTGGCTCCAGGAAGAAAGCCACGTCGGATTATCGTTTTGGTATTCCTGCTCTGATTGGCTGAATATTTTTTCAGTGGGCCCCACTTTCTTAGACACATAATTAAACATTGGTTTCTTCTCTCCTGCGATTCGAAAATTGACTCAGATACCGATTAGAGATTGTCTCTCTGCTGAAGAAGAAGAAGAAGAAGAAGAGAGAAAGGAGATTGTGAAGAGAAGACGTAACAGAGAAACGAAGAAGATCTTCTTCTTCATAAGAGAGAGAGAGAGAGTGTGTTGCTTACGTAGCGACGAGAGATGAAGCCGGATTCAGATTTCCGATGAAGGAGGATACGGCGGATTCCGACGTACTGTGGATCTGAATCGGATGCTGCAGGTTGCATCATACGGCTCAGAAACTCGAGATCCTTTGATTCCGACGTACTGTGGATCTGATTGACGCTATCTCCGATCTCTATCTCCGGTTCGTTTCCGGCGACGATCGTCTCCGTCTTCATTATATTACGAATGATTACGAATCTGAGAGAGAGATCGAAGAATCGAATCCCACGAATCAAGGTCTTGTTTTTTTCTTTCTCTTACCCTAAAATTGTGGTATATGCTTTTGGTCTCTTTAAGTTGTGTCTGTATCCTAATCCTAACCCTTGCTCTTGAGTTTCATTACATGTCTTCTCTGTTCTCTGCTTCGTTTGGGATCCTAGCTTTGTTAGATTTGTATAGTTTTGTGCATTTTTCCCTGACCCAAGACTAGATTTTGCGGTTCGATTTCGTATATTTACTCAATTTTGGCTTACATTTGGTATTTCTTTTAGGTTTACGTATCTCAGATCTGTTTAGGGCTTTAAGCTTTATTTTCAAATTATCATGTCATTGACTTGTTTCTTTTTAAGTAATCCATTGAGAAAGTTTTGCAATTTTAGGCTCAAGAGATGTTTTTGATTTGAATTTAAGGTTAGATGTGTGACTAAACAATGAAGTTTCTAGAAACTTTCTATGATAAAGTTTTCAACTTTTGAGGTTATTTGTGGGATACCCATTTTACCATTTGTTTATGACTTTGTGAAGCATTTGAATTTGCCTCAGTTTTATGCTTTGATGCTTATTGTTCTTCTTATTTGTTATCTTCTGTTTTAGTCATGCTTCTGTTGGCTAATATTTGTTATTGAGTCCATTCATAATCACAACTATATCCACAGGTTAGTAAAGCTGTACATCTCACATCACATGTAGTAGCTCTGATTGTTGTTTTTGTTCCAAGTGTCATTTTCTCTCTCCGTTCTTGTACAGAGATATCAAGCCTGATAATCTGCTACTGGACAGAGATGGCCACATGAAACCGTCAGGTTTTGGATCATGTAAACCGTTAGACTGTAGTAATCTTCAGGAAATGGACTTCACAGTTTCGAAAAACGTTAGTGGGGCTTTAAAAAGTGATGGCCGCCCTGTGGCGACAAGACGTACACAACAGGAGAAACTACTAAACTGACAGTGAAATAGAAGGATTGCTTGTGAGTTTCACTTACGCTTCAACATTTTTTTTTCCCAAAAACCTCTATTTTCGCAAGAATGAAGGTTATATATGTTTCGGTCCAGTGGTGTAGATATAGCTTACTATGATAAGGTTATTGGTTTCAGGCTTATTCCACAGTGGGAACTCCAGACTATATCGCCCCGGAAGTTCTGCTTAAAAAAGGATATGGCATGGAATGTGATTGGTAGGTGCAACCAACTAATAGTAGGATTTGTTATGTTTGGTGCAAATAGTTAAAAACTTAAAATGGATGAATAATTCTCGAGAGTTTTGTTTTAGGTTGTCTCTTGGCGCAATTATGTATTAAATGCTTGTGGGGTTTCCGCCATTTTATTCGGATGATCCAATGACTACTTGCTGGAAGGTAATCAATACATTGCTTTAATGTAGGAGGCGGATTAGTGATCTTGAGTCTTCAAGTCTTAGTCGTTTTGTATCTTTTTGGTGAGTCGAATATAGAAACTTACCTCGTGGCATTGCATTTTTCTCCTTGTGAAGATAGTAAACTGGAGAAACTACTTGAAATTCCCTGAAGAGGTTTAGACTATCACCAGAAGCCAATGGAGAAAGAAGGTATATCATAAGAATTGTCTTGCTTGCCGCAGCATCAAATTTGTCTGGTGTATTTTTTCTTATACAGTAGTGGCAACATGAGTTTGGCTTTGTTCAACGATGATACTATAAACACAGCTTAGAAGGGTTTATGGCAACATAGAGAAATATACTGTGTTGTCTTGAGCTTTCTTAACATGAGTTTGGCTTTCTTTTCTTTTGGTCTCCATATGCTTTCATCCAAGGACATTAACTTTGTGGGTTATACTTACAAGAACGTTGAAATTGTAAACAAAAACACATAAAAAAGTTCTAGAAAGGAAAGATAACAAAATAGTTAAAATGCAAAACATAAACTTAAATACACAAAAAAATAAATACGAAAATCAAATGAAAATTTGTCAAAAACTCAATTAGTTTTTCTTTTAAAGAATAACATGATTTGGAGTACAATTATATAACAAAATAATTATAAACAAAAAAAATGTGAAAAAATGATTACAAAACATCAATAAAAAGAAACGATTACAGAAATATTGAATGATACAAAATGACAGATAATAATTAAATCGTTTACATAGAAATGAAAGAATAGTCGATGAAAAATATGTAAAGAAATAAAAATAAAAATAACACTATACCATGACTTAGAATAAGAATCACACTAATAGATTAAAAATGTAAAATTGAAAATAAGAAATTGAAAAAACAAAAAAAGAACGTTCATAAATTATATACTAACACTCTCATCTATTTTTACAAAATGAGAAAAATTAAAGTTAATTTTGAAAATTAATAATTATCACAATTTGTTTTGAAAATAATTATATTGTACAATTCATACCAACTGTTTTAAACAATGTTAAACATTTTTAAAAATAAATTTTAAACACAAAACTGTTTTAAAAATTAACACAAAAAAACAATAAAATATATGCACTTTCTCCTAGTAATAATAACGCATAAAGAAGGAAAAAGTGGCGCACATTAGTGATAAATAGAAGGAGTTAGAGATATTGAAATAAGAATCTAAATAAACACTAAGTAATCCCAAAATGATGCAATTAAAGGAGCTACCAAGCATGTATAACACACCAAATAATCCTAAAATAATGCATTTTAAAAGCACAAACGAACAACAAATTTGTTTGATAACTTGAAAAAATAGGAAGATTGAGAAATAATTAGTTTCAGTTAACTTACCAAAATATATGAATCTAATTTATCTTATTTTCTTATAAAAAAATATAATACATATTTTTGAACTAATCGATTTCATACTATAATATAAAATATGATTACAAAATATTTATTTTTATCAATATATAATATTAAGTTTTTTGAAAAATTGAATAGAACTAATTAGGTAAAAAAAGTCATCCTATATTTTATTAAGTCAAACCACACATAGAAAAAAGTAATTTTGTAAAAAAAACTAAATTTAAGCTTTTCAAATGAACATAAAAAGGTACTTTCGTAAATCATCCTATATTTTATTAGTTAACATAATAAAGTAATACATATATTTATGTTAGCATTTTTTCCGTGGAGCAATAATAACATATTTAAAAATGACCTATAATTTAATTTTTTTGTATCAGTTTAAAATTTAAAATATATCGGTCCAAAACCTTTGTATTAGTCTTGGGTGTATATACATATATATTTTTGAATGTTTATATTCTGACGAGTATTATATAAGTCTTGGGCATGTATTTTTTTGTTTATTTCCTAATATTTGTTTGAATAATATTAATTATGAAACATCGTGACTTTTTTTGGTGAAGAGGAGTTGTACCCTTTCATGATGAATTACATCCATTAGATCATAAACAAAAGAATCTTCACCGTTGGATTATATTTTTATATTTATATAAATACATCATTTATTTGACGGGGAAAAAAATTCACTCAAGAAAAAAATGAACTGCAAATTGGTTATCACTGTAATCTGCGTCGTTCTCGTCGCCGGCGTCGGTGGTCGATCCCCTTCGTCAGCACCAACCGTTACACCATCACCATCACCAACGACTTCAACTTCTCCTTCTCCATCAAATTCACCACCACCGGTCTCTTCTCCATCACCACCGCGTGTTGCTCCTCCGCCATCAAATCCACCACCACCACGTGTTTCTTCTCCACCACCGTCATCTCTTGCTTCTCCTCCCTCTAAGGTTCCAGCCCCTGCTCCGGCAAGGAAGCCAGATGCTCCCTCTTCTTCACCGTGGTCTAGTCCGACATTACCGGCCACGAATCCGCTGGGACCATGCAACTGCAAGGTTAGTGAATACAACTTCTCTATGATTTTGTCTTCGAAAGTTAGTTAGTTTTGTTTCGTGTGCGACGGATATTAAATACCAAATGTTGTCTTTTAAGTTTAGTAAAGCAAGATTAGCGTAGTTTAGCAAGAAATAATTATAATTAGGATACGCTAACGTAAGCCGTTAGGGATCTTATCTGAATCGTAAAGATAAATGCTAATACGAAATCATGTGTTCTTTTTTTTGCAGAATGGAGCAAGCAAGACAGTTTCAAGTTTGGTCTTTGGATTTGTTCTTGTATGGTTCATTATTTAAGAAGCATATTAATTAGTTTGTGTGTTTGTTTTTAGATACGCTAATTATGGTGTTGTCTTTGTTTATACATTGTTATTACTACAATTACTTGGTGACTGAATTCTTTGTGTGACTAAAATTACTATTGTTAAATGATTATTTTGTTTAGCATTTTAGAGAACTAGAATATTTACCATTTATTTTGATTTTAGTAGCATTTTAAGTTTTAGTATTGAATTAAATTTTTAAAGATAAAAAAGGATACTATACAAATGGTAAAATGATAAATATGTAGACAAGTTTTCAATGGAGAATCTTTGTCTCTCTTGTCTTAAAGTTTTAAGTTTACTAAGAGCATTAATATCAATAGATTTTTAAAAAAACCTCTTAAAATTCTTTTTTAATTTTTTATTTTTCAAAAAAAAAAAACAAGGAAATGCACCAATCGCGGGCCGCCACGTGGCAGTGGGGCCCGCGAATAAATAAAAATGCACATCTTATATTAGACTTTTTAGAGGTAGTTTTTTAAAAAAATGGTGGGTCCTACACCTTAGAGGTGGTGTAAGATGCATGGATGTTAAGCAATAGGTGATATATGTACTCACTATGTTTACGTTTCATGACCAAGATCCACTTATTTATGTACTTGTCTTAAATCTCTAATTATTCTTATATTAGTCTTCTAATTAAGAAGTAGGAACCAAAGGCAAATCAACATCATCACACTACTCAACACATCTTGTCTCATAAAAAGAAGTGTTTTGACTTATTTTCCCAATAAGTTAGCCAAATTTTACAACTCATTCTCTATTTCAACACACTTCCTTCCATCTCTCTCCCTACTCTCCACACAACTTCTTCATCTCCACAGTCATTATCTCTTCCAAAAACCATCCCTCCACTATTTGTAAAACACATTCTTTAAACCCTATTGGTTAGGTTTCGTCATGGTAACTTCTCCACCACTCTCTTTATCATACAAAACCGCGCCGAAACCCGTAGTGTTTCCTTCACAATCTTGCTCTATTCCTTCATTCTTTAGTCTTCTTTCTTGTAGACATTCTTGTTCTTGCTTTCACCCTAGGAGCCACGTGTCTTAACTTTTTATGTTGTTCTCATGGAACTTAACCGAATATTCAAACGGTCACTTGAGCTTGACCTATAATTAAACTAAACTAATATTGAATAAAATTGTGATTTCTTGTATTTGGCACATGGATTAATGGGTTTCATCTTTTGAATCTCATAATGATTATTCAAATGTGCCTTAAAATGAACGAGCCCAATATTAGGAATTATTTAAACTTTATATTAAAATAACAATAATCGTACTAATAAATAATTGCGCTTCAGTTTTTCGCATATTAACAATACACTATTGAACTTTATATTTTTCTATACAGTAGAGTCCATATAAACACTTTTCTCTATAAAAATACTTTGGTGTTCAATGTAAGAACTTGAAAGTGACCACAACGTTGACTTATACTAGTAACTATGAATGACATTGATATCACTTTAATAAACATTTTATTTGTAAGATAAATTCAACTAAACATCGTACCTTGCCTTTCATCATTTTGATCCGCGTCAAAGACAACATTGCCCCTTAAACGAATGTCTACCATATATGGATAATTTTTTTGTTACACATTAAACAATATATAGAACACATCAATTGTGTTTTACAATACATCACTAATTTGAATTAAATTGAGTTACTAGTTAATGAAAAAATAGTTATAGATTTTTTGTTCAATAATATACATTAACTATCATACTAATATGAAATCAGGAATCAACATGTCATACATATATTTAAAATACTACAATAGTCTAATATAAATAAAATATTTAATCATATAATACTCTATGTGGCGTATAAGTTCTTTATAAACTAAATAATGATAACAATAACAATCTAAAAAGTAACACATTTTGTACCGATGTCTAGACATTGGAGAAACTTTTTCAAGCGCTTGAACTCATTCATCGGCAATTCTCGTGATAAATATTTGAGATGATCATAAACAAAAGCATCTTAATCTCAGTAAACTAGTAGTATCCTTCATCAAAATATTTCCTTCGAATAAATGAATTATTTCCATCAATTAGGATACATGATAGACGTGGATAACAACTTCTTATTCCTTTTTCCATGTTCTTTCTATAACGAAAATCGGTAATACAAGTTAAAAACATTTGTCAACATTGTGCGTGCTTATACACACTCATCCATGATAGAAGTGTATAATAAGCATCTTGTTCAAATAGAATGAACAATTGTTATTATCAATATATGTGTATATATATATATATAATTTATGTCTTAATTGATACATAGAATGTTCAAATGGTGTAGTGGTTTATGATTTCTTTTTTTTACCTCTATTTTTTACGGTTCGAAACGAGGGGACAAAACAATAGTTTTAATATAAACATTGAATAAAATTGTGATTTCTTGTATTTGACACATGGACTAATGGGTTTCATCTTTTGAAGCTCATAATGATTATTTAAATCTGCCTTAAAAATCATAAGGAACGAGCCCAATATTAGTAATTATTTAAACTTTATATTAATATAACAATAAGGGCATCCTCATTGGTAAGAATCCTCATGAGTTTCTTATCAATATAATATTATTATATTTATTATATTTTAAGTGAAAAGTGGTAATGATTAAAGAGTGGTTTTCTTAAGAGTTTCTTAGGGAAGAAATTCTCTTTGAAAGTTCCTAAGTTTTTTAAATATAAAAATAATATTTGAATATTTTATATTATTTTTGATGAGAGAATGGAGATGCTCTAACCGTACTAATTAAGAATCGCGCTCGAGTCTTTCGCTTATAACAATTAACAATACAAAACTTTTGCCAATAAGGATGTCCAACACACTTCTTATTAACCAAATTTAATAAAAATAGTTCCTGTTAATTCATAAAGACTTGTAAAATATTTTAGAAAACATCATTATAAATTTAAATATTAAATAGATTTTTCATGAAGTAGAAATATTCATGAGAAACATATTTTGAATTTGAATTTTGTAATATCTTAAGTTTTTGTCAAGTTAAAATATTATGTGATAATTTTTTGTTATTCTCTAAACTACTCATAAAATTTAAATGTATTAAGAATATTTTTTCATACATTTATTAATCGTAATTCATTTTAATATACTCATTCAAACCTTTTTGATAAATCTAATTATATAAAGTAGAAAGGGTAAAACGATATACGGTAATTTACTTTTATAAAAAATGGTGTTCAAGTATAGCAACCAAAAAGATACAAAAAATTATATACTAATTGCATATTTAGAAATAATTAAGGTTTTTTGTTTTAATTTAATAAAAAATAATAATATGAACATAGAAAACAAAACTTCTAAAATTTAGCATTTAAGGTAATACTTTTGAAGTAATTACCATATCAAACATTAAATATTTTTGCTTATTTTTATTTATATTAATATCAAATTATTCTTATTTTTAAAATTGACTATTAAATTGTATGAAATGATAAGATTTATCTAAATTCATACATGACCTAGCTAGCAATCACAAAGAGAAGCATTTCAAGTAATCTAGTGGCCTTTTCCACTAATACTAGGTGAAGGCTTAGTTTTGCTATATATGGCCGATATTTTTTTATGACATTTTTAATTGATTATATTATAAACATCTTAGTTATAAAATGTAAATAAGATACGTTTAAACATGATTTTTGTGCATAAGTGCATTTACATATACTTAAGGTTGCGCACTTATCTTATGTTTTTTAATAAGCTTAATATTCATAATTTTTTAATATATATAAAGTTATGAAATACGTATAATTTTTTGTGTGTGCCAGCTCCAAATATCTCTCTCATTTCTTATTTAGATCTTTTCTGCGATTTTACATATGATGAATTTTTCTAACAGATTTATTTGACACTAAATCGGTCCTTATTACAAATGCAATATTTATTAGTTAACTATGAGGTTGTAAAATAGTTTTAATGATTGGTATGACATCTACGACCATGACCGTCTATTTGATGTTTCGTTTGACCAATATGTATGTACACGATAATCTAAGAACATTTACATTGCCAAGATATTGTAAGATATCATTTAGCACTTTCATATAATTTAAGTATAAGTTTTATTTGTTTCTAAAATAATAAGTCCAAGTTTTTACAACTTAGTTAATAGACAATCCAAGCTTTTAACACCCCATTGTTGAGTAGAATAGATCTTTAGTTTAACTACGAAGGCCTCACATGATCTTTTAACGTATTTTTATGTTTTGTAATCTCTATTTTAATTTTATGTTGTAGCGGTGAAGTATCTCCACAACCATGTTTTTGTTTTCAAAATTATTTTGTTTGATTCTATTGTCAGTGCTTGCTTTGAAGCATATATGAGACCATTGTATGGACGTTCCAAAATTTGGTAAAGTGGTTCAAGGATTGTAAAAAGGGCAATTCTTATGAATACCACTGAACAAGGGAAGAACAAACCAAGGCTTGAAGACCTAACTTCCCAACTTCTCTGGGTTACTCACATTCCTTACCTTTCTAGGCTTATCTCCCATTCCTATAACCGGGCTTAGCTTCCTAACCTTACAACTCTGGAAGGGATTACTTTCTTACCAACTGAGCTTACCTGGCTTACCTTCCTAACACCTAACAAACATTGCTGGGAAGGGAATAAAAAAAAATTTAAAACAAAATTAGCACAGATTTTCGAAAGTTTTAGAAATACCATTAAAAAGTTTTTTCTCATAAATACCACAAATCTTAAATTTTCAAAATTACACCCAAAACCTTCAAAAAACTATACCCTACCCCTTCAAAACTATACCCTAATCACTATATAGCGAACCCAAATGAAAAAAATTAAAATCCAATAGTGGTATTTTTGTTATTTTTGTAAAACTTTTTGATGGTACTTTTTAATGGTATTTTTGTTATAAAAAACTTTGAATGGTATTTTTGTTATAAAAAACTTTCAAATGAAAATATTATTCAAAAGAAAATGATTATTTTGATGGTATTCTAAAGAATTTCTCTTCTAAAAATACATAGAATATATTTTATATATTTGAAAGAGTTCATTAAAAATTACATAGAAATATCTTTATACACAGAATTGTCTACTTTCCAGAGAACATATTCATTGTAAACTAATCACTAATCACTTTTGAATCTAAGTTTGTAATACTGCAACGAAATAGTTACAATGATCAAAAACTTAAGCTTTAAGACGTTTACAATGTAGACATTATACAAAATTTCTTCACCAGGAACGTGTCTCAACCTTCTTATATGGTAAAAATAAGTAAATGGTTCACAATTAGGACAAATTAGGATCACAAACATCATCTAAGTGTGCTCGAATTCTTCGTTTTGATCTAATAGATAGCTCGATGACCTACAATAACAATACCAAAAAAAAATCATAAGCATATCTATATCATGGGAGCTCGGTAATCTTCCTTGATCCTCAATAAAAGGAGAAACATCCCACAAAAGGTTGTCACAAACCAGAACAAAGCATACATGTCATTCCCAAATTGAATGCAACCCTGCTTAACTTAAAGTTATCCAGTAAATATCAGTTCGTTAAGCCAAAGCGAAATCCAAAAGAAACTATTCAAATATATATTTTTTGAAACGAAATGAGAAAATAAGGATCCAATTCGGAGAAAACCTGCAATTTCATCCAAGCGAAGGAGTCTCTTACTTGTGCTTAAAACAACGCATCTTCGTTAAAAAAAAACTATACACATATGTTATAAATTCAGCTTGACAACAAAGGCACCCACGACGACCCTAATAAAAAGAACTACATTAACTCTTTTTATTCTTCGGCCCTAGTTTCATCTCTTCATTGACCTGAAAATTTCATCTCTTCATTGACCTAAAAAACTAATTAAGTAAGCTTAGGTAAATTTAGAAACCATATCTTTTTGATCCCATCAAAAGCACACATATCTGGAGAGACTGCAAAACATGTACACGAAATTGGGCGAAAACTTCATACTTTTTCCATTAATGGAGACGATTCCTTCAATCTATGTAGATACGGCGATACAGTAGACACATACATGGCAAATTGAATTGAACAAAACAAAAAACACATATCAATAATGGGAGGTATAATAGGTATGAATATTGATAATCAATTTGCTGTGTATGAATAGGTTGGGTTTTATAGAAGAGGGAGAGGCAATTCAAGCGGATTATTAAAGTCGGAGTCGAGTCGTCGAAAACGTATTCCTCATTTAGTTTATAGAGTTGATTGTTCTGTCGATGTTACAAAGTTACTTAGGAAGAGGAATCGATGATGCACCCAAAATTGAGAGAGATTGAGTATTAAAAGCGATTAATTTAAAAATTAATTTTTCTTTAGGAAAAAAGTGATTAATTTTATCAACAGATGAAAACATGGTTATTTCTCATAATCATAGATTGGCGTGAGAAGTTGAAAGATTAAAGTAATGATTTTACAGGGAAAAAGACGAACCATCACATGAAATAGATGTGTAACGAAGACGATCAAAGGAAGACGAACATGTGTAGCTTCGAAGATGGAGATGGGAGTAGAAGGAGGAGGAAGATGAACATGCCAAGCGAAGCTTCTTTAATCATTTTTTTTACCGCCGCATCGCTCACGATCTATGGCGAAAGTCGGTGAAAGAGCGAGAAAAGAGTTTCGTTAGTGGGTTTTTGCAAATAGGTTTAAAATGAACTGTTGCTTTATGTAATGAAAGTGACGTGTCGATCAGAAATGAGATTAAAAAATCCAACGTGGACACTCCCATGAGTCTCAAACAGTTCTTATTATTAGTATAGATTTCGTAGGATAAAACACTTCTTTAGTTTTTGTTTGTACTTTTATCACTTAATTTTTTTATAATGCTTTGACTTTATTATTATTCCTTTATTGGTTAATTTTTTGTAATCTACATTTATATTATATATTATCAACAAAAATATTGTAATTCTTTGACATTTTTTATTTATTAAGCTAAGATATCCAAAGAGTGCAATGACAACATCGGTGTTGTGTAGTTCAACGTCTACTTTCGAAAAAGTTTATGAAAATTTTGCAAGGTAAACTATGCACAATCTTTCAATTATATTATGGTCACATTTCCACACTTAAAAACACACACACAAATATATAGGTGTATATTAGTATATAAATATGAAAATATGGGCACACTTATATCCCTTTTTAAATGTTGCAGTAATCATTTTGTTAGACCATCTCTAATGTATTTCCCTATCTCTATCTCTAAAATAGAGGTGCATTTTCCTCTATTTTCCTACAATGTATTTCTCTATCTCTATAAAAGAATATTCTATAAAAGATTCTATTACATTTTATTATAACACCTTTTATTTATAAAAATTGTAAATTAACCCAATTAAGTTTAATTTTCGCAAGATATTCATAAAATTATTATATTATTTAAGTTTAAAACTTTATTATATAAAATAGTACATTACCCAATACAAAAATATTATAGCTTATTTAACTATCACAGCTAGAGTATTTTTCTCATAAATGATCGATTATGTCTTATTATAAAATTTTATATGATTTATCTTTTATAAATAATAATTTTAATTTTGATTTAATATTTATAATTTATTTGTAATTATAATAACAATATTTAAATGATTATTTTGAAAACTAAAACAATTTTGATTTTAAAACATAAAAGAAAATGACAATTTTATACTCCATCCGATTATTATTAAGTGACGTTTTAAGCTTTTTCCTTGTTTTTTATTAAGTGACGTTTAAAGATAATTTTGTTATACACTTCCTAATATACCCCTGTTTACAAAGTTGAGTCCAAAGATCATTAGATCATTATTACAATCTCAAAAAGATTTTTGAAGAGATTTTAGCTAAACTTCATGACTGTAAGTTACTCTCTTTGAAAGACTTCTGCATCCAAAAGAATGAAGGAGTTCATATATGATCACCCACTTTTTTAAGCCAAAAATGTTTTTAATGCCAAAAATACCACTTTTCCAAAATACACAAATACACCCACAACTTTGCTATACTCATCACCATAGTTGCTACTCAAGTAAAAAGAACACAAACACACATAACATTGATATAGTCATTTTCAAAAATGGTTTTAGATCAAAGTTAGCCATGAAATAAGATGTTTAGATTTGAGCTTCTTATGTACTCAATTTTTCAAAAATAGAGTATAAAAATGTGTAAAGGGGATTTAATGTTTAAAAACATGTGTTTACTTAATTTTATGAAGAACAAAATTTACTCAACTTTACCCAATTATTTTCTCAATCGGAAACAATCTTGAATTAGTTATCGGAGTAAAGGAAATTTACCTTTAGGTTTGGTTAGAAGAGGCTGTGAAGAGCCAAATTCTTCGAAATCTTGTCTATTAATGAGGTTATTTAAGAGAAGAACGAAGAAGACTCAAAGAAGAAGAATAAAATTTAAAATTATTTATTTTAAAATCAGAAACGAAGATCACGATGCGGCGGTGGAAGAGAGGAGAGCTTCTCGCCGGAGGTAAAGTTAAGAGGAGAGCTTCTCGCCGGAGGTAAAGTTAGGAGGAGAACTTCTCGTTACAGAGAGCACCGTGACAAATTTTGAGGGCAAATAGATTACATTGCTTCCGTCGCCGTCTTTGTAATTTTGCCCGTCTTTGTAATTTTGAGGGCAAAATAGTCAAATTGCAAGACATTTAAATCAAAGAAAATTATGTAAAACGTCACTTAATTAAAATCAGAGGACTAGTATGCAATTAAAAAGTATGTCCCTATTTATAGAGGAAAATATAACTTTCCTCTATATATAGAGAAAAAAATAGCAATTTCTATTTTAAAGGAAGAAATAGAGATGAATTGAAGCAAATGTTGCTCTATAATAGAGTTTAAAGGCAAATATAAAGGTGAGTTGGAGATGCTCTTAGCATTAAAATTTGTTTATGCATGTCGCGTTTGTTTTAAAACACATAAAACTTATAAAAAATCATAGTAGATTATTGCAACTAACAATAAATCCACGACTACCAAACTCGCTCAAGACTAGCAAAAGTGCGGAATAAATATTAATAATGTTTTTTCGACCAAAAAAAAAAATATTAATAATGTTTAAACAAATATCAATCCATTATACAAAAGACCAAATACCATTTTAAATATGAATAAATTTCATATATTTACTTTTCTTAACATTTTTCGTTAAATACAAATGTTTTTGATTAACACAAAACTACACTTCTTTCGGCTATTCTTTCACAAAATTACAACTAATTATATATTTTTACATATTTACCTCCTTTTAAATTTTTAAATGGTTGATTTACCCCTTAAAAGGTTACCAAAATTAAAATTGTTTAAGGTATAATATTAAAGGGTAGGATTATGTGGGTATGGTTTATTTCGATTTAATTTTGAGTGTTTAGTTATAGTTTTGAAAAGTGACTTTGAAACGGTGTAGTTTGTGAAATGCAATTCAAAAGGTATAAATATATTACTAACAAAAAATTTAAAATAAATACAACTTTTTGTCCCTAATATATACACAATTTTTTGATTATTTATATTACACAACTATATAAAATAAATACAACTTTTTGATTATTTTATATATATATAATTTTTTCGATTATATATAGATGAATTCACAAAACTATACCATTTTTTTTTTTTGTCAACATTTGGCCACAATGGCCGCCCATTACCTAATCCTACACTGCCGTAGGCTGGGAATTGATCCCGGTGGGAGAGTGTTAACTTGCCTCTTGTGGATTTATGAATGCCACTAGGCCAAGGCCACTTCCCCACAAAACTATACCATTCAACCCTTGCTTCACAAAACTGCACATAATTCAATATTTTTACATATTTACACCATTTCAAATTTTAAAAGTTTGATTTACCCTTAAAAAATATCCAAAATTAAAATCTTTTCATTTGGGTTTGTCTATTAGTGTTTATGGTATAATATTAAAATGGTAAAATTGTGTGCGTAGAGTTTATTTGAATTTAATTTTGAATGTTTATATATCGTTTTGAAAAGTGATTTTGAAATGGTGTATTTTTGTAAAATGCAATCCAAAAATGTGTAGTTTTATAATTGTTCCTTATATATAGTACTTTTAATTATAATTGAAGTATTTTACATGATTAAGTTTATTAAATAAAATTTAGCTAGTTTAATATGAATTGTTATGTTTTCACTAGAAATAAATTTCTTGCATGTAATTTCATAGTTAATTGGATGAGAGTGAAACGAAAATTATATAAAAAACATAAATAAGCATCTTGTTCAAAATAGTATGATTCTATATAGAGGAATTCACAAAACTACACCTTTTCAACTCTTCCTTCACAAAACTACACTTAATTTAATTTTTTCACATATTTACATCCTTTCAAAATTTTAAAAGCTTGATTTACCCTTTTAAAAATTACCAAAACTAAAAAAATTGCATGTGGGTTCGCTAATTAGTATTTAGGGTATAATATTAAGGGGTAGGATTGTATGGGTACGGTTTATTTGTATATATATATTTTAATTTCTCATTTACTTATCAAAATGTGTGGATGGTGTAGTGGTTTATGTTTCCTTTTTTTAACCTCTATGTCTACGGTTCGAAATGAGGGGACGACAAAACAATAATTTTTTTTTTATTTATTTCTAAAAAGTTAATGCATTCATAAAGGTCCGATACACAATTCGAACCGGTGACCTTTATTAGAGAAGAAATTAAACTTTCAATATTTCTCATTACGATAATAATTATTAAAAATCTCGACAAAATAAAAAAATCTCCCCAAATTACAAAGTCGAAAATCAAAATCCCTTTAATTCCCAAATTATATCATCTTCCGATTTCTCTCTCACTCATCGGCGATTCTGTCATCGTCCGATCTCTAACTCCTATTAATCCTTTTGTCTTTGAAATCCAACGATGTCCAAGCTCGCTCTTCAATATCATCCTCTAGCCGCCGTCGTGAGCCGCCGTCGTCGTCGCTGTCTCGTCAGAAACAGTCTCCGTGTTTTACAAAACACCAGATTCTCGAGCTTTTATGAGAACCTGTATAAAACTAGCTAGCGAAAATGTAAGTATCTCATCATGATTTGTGGCTCAAAATCAGAAAATCACTCAAAAGAACACATGTGACTTGAATTTGGTTTGGATCTAATTAGACAGAAGTCATAGTTTGGTGGGGAATTTTGGGTGGTATGTGATAGTTTTCGTGGGGGAAATAGACGGATTTTCCCCTTTTTATGGAATTTTGGAAGAAACTTTTTTAATTAAGAAATCGTGTTTAAAGAAATGTGTGTGGTTGTGCCATTACAAGGAAAGTTGCACCGTTGAAGCCGGAGTTAAGATTTACTCAATGAGGGTAAGATTCATTCAGAAGCCATATACTGTGCTTGCTTCAGCGGGTAGCCAAAGAGCATGGACTGATACTGGTGGACACAAAATCACTAATCTAAGCAACCGCCAAAATCACTAACTATAATTATCATCTACTTGTACACATTGTATCTATATTCATACACCGGACTCAAGCAGATACTGGCTTGCGGGTTCATATGAAGACCGGTTTCAGAAAGGACTTGAGCCTGAAAATGTTGACAAAGTGAGTGACTTTTTACTGTTTTGCTCTTAGTCTGGTTTTGTTGTTCATCGCAGGAATTCCTACGATTGTGGTTCAAAGAGAATTGCAACCCGTATGAGTACGAGGTATGCTAACCTCCTTTAAAATTTAAATTCCAGCCTTATCTGAAAAACTCTGCTAAAATTTTCAGTATATTCATATTTGTCAGGTCTTGCTTGCTGCTCCAGCAGAACTCGTAACTGAATTAGCTTTGCGGTATTTCATTTTGGTCTTTAAACTCTTGTTATAAACTTGGTTTATTACATATTCGACATTGAACATGTATATGCTTTAGACTCTGTGAGATTAAACTTATCCTTGACTTGGTTAGCATTGAACATCTATACGCCGTAAACTCTGTTAGATTAAACATTTGCTTGAATTGGTTAGCTTTCGTTTTTAGTACTGGTTTGAAAGTGCTGATGGAAGAGCATGTGACAATGGCAGGTACATTTTCTTGTATGAAACTATCACTGGTTCAAGAATCGACATTCTTCCTACACAGGTATGATTATGTTCATCCAAAAGTCAGCGAGAAACAGTATGATGAATCAGAAACAATTGATTTATCCTTTGCTAAAGGTCAGTATTTATTGGCTTATATGCCCTCGCTGAACCGTCTTATATGTTCTGCTAGACTTATATTATATATCTCTGTTACCGTGGTTAAATTTTTAGAATGCATGGAATAGATGGTGCTAAACATGCATCAGAAGGATGATAGATATTGTTCCATCTCTTAAGTCTATGATCGATCAATTTGATGAAGAGAATCAAAGACCATCTGATACATTTTCTAGTAGTTAGAAGACGGCAGAGACATTTAGTAATGAAGCAAGCTATGCTGACGGTGATAAAGGATATGATAACTCTCGAACTTCAATTGATTATGATGGTCAACATGGCGCTGGTGATGATGAAAAATTTGGCCTCAATGATGCCGAACCAGCGTATCCAAAGTTTCACGAGGTTACTGCCATCATTTTCCTCTAGAAATTACTTGTTTTGGGAATGCATTTTATTCTTTGTACCGGAGTGCTGATGCTGTAGTTTTCACTTTGTAGGAAGTTGAACCAGTCTCGCTCCAAGACCTGAACACAGATGACAAATTTGAGAATGTTGATGAGTATTTGTTTTTGTCTATGGGAATCTCAACTAAGCAAAATTCTTGGGAAGGTCCTGATCATTGGAAGTATCGAAAAACAAAAGTTATGTTTTTTTCGCATTTCCAAATTCAAGCGAAATAACAAGTCTTCTTTGGTTATCTAGTTTCTCTGACTGTTTTAATTCTTGTGAAATATTTTGCAGGTCAAGATGATCATACAGCTTCAGAAAAGAGATCTTCTCCACCACCAGAGAAAATTAGGAAGAAAAAGCAAACAACGCTTGCAGAAGATTGCCATTATCAACCCGAGAATCTAGTGAAGCTGTTTCTACTTCCAAATGTGTGATGGTATGGACTTGCTAAACACTATCCCAGTGACTAGTTTGCTTGTGTGTTTTTGTTTATGCTTTTCTTTCTCCGGTTGTGTCATCTCACCTGAATTAGCTCTTATGAATTGTTGTAGTGCCTCGGGAGGCAGAGAAGGAATTGCGCAGGTAACAACCCTTTTTTTAGTATGAGGCATCTTGATATAGTGAAATCTGTTTTGGGGATTTATAAAAAAAAATGCTTATCTTCCACTTGTTTTGTTATGTGCATATTGCAGATGAAACGACAAGGCAACAATGCGATGAATATGAAACACATTAGTCTATCAGCCACGCGAGGTACGAATCTTGACCTGCATATGGTATTGGCTTCACAAACAGTTTCAAAAGGCTATAGTTACGAAACATCGTTGTGATTTTACTACGCGATTCATGGTTTAGTCATTATAAACTTTCTTATAAGCTCTTTGACATGTATTAGTACTTTCTTATGGCATTTTCTTATGGCTCGAGGATCGAATTTCGATTGTGGCAGGACGAAGAATACCGACAAAAACCACTTGAAAGTAGATCATTCAAAGGAGCTATTGGCTTCCTTACCATATGATTGTCAAGACATATCACCACATCTATGTTTCTTCTGCTTGCTACATTTGGCTAACGAGCACAGTCTCCGCCTCGTTGGCTCTCAAGACTTGGATGGTGTGTTACAATACAGTTTCCCTGAAGAAAAGAAAAGTTGATTAGGTATACATTTTTCCAAAAAAAATAGTGATAGAAGTCGACAGTTGTGTAGTTACATTTATATTATATTACGTCTTAAGTATGATGTGTTTTTCAGACTTCTTTATTTTTAATTGATTTTTATGTTTTTGTGATACATTTACTTCATTTTTATTTAGAGATTTGAACACGTCATTTAAATTGCTTCATGTATATATTTTGTATTATTTTTCTAGATAACATTATTGGAAGATTTATATGTTATATTGTTTATTTTGTATAAGGGTTTTTTTTGCGGTGAATATTTTCAACATTTTTACATAAATTTGGTACTAACTTTAGGTTTCAAAAGATTATTGTGAACAATTTATTTATTATTTCAATGTATAAATATATAGTATTCGATTAACTTTAGGGTTCTTTTTGCGGTGAACAATTTATTTATTATTTCAAATTATAATTGTTGAACCTTTTATTCATTAATAAAAAGATTTATTCTTGAGTATTTTTAATACCTATTTAAAATTGATATACATATTATTTTTATTAATGTTAGATATTATTCTTGAGTATTTTTAATACCTATTTAAAATTGGTTATCCTTTAATTTGTTCAAAAAACTAATCCAAATAAAAAATGATGTGGTAGTGATCAAGAAATATAAGTTATAAACTTACATGATACTTATTAATTGTACTGAATATTTTAATGCGAAACAAAAACAATAACTCCCTGATTTGAGCTTTAATTTCAATTTGGCAATGATTATGGTGCAATTGGAGAATGGATGTTGATTCTTTTAGTAGTATTAGGGCATGTCCATCGCAAGTTCTAAAAGAAATTCTAAAAAGAATTTTAATAATAGGTGGGCATTCGGGTCTGCGGTCGGGTTCGGGTAGACCCGATTGAGTTCGGGTATTTCGGGTAGAGAAGTTTAGGACCCAATAGGGTAATTTAAAATTTCGGTTCGGGTTTTACCGGGTTCGGGTCGGTTCGGGTTTCAAATTTAAGAACCGGTAAATACCCGGAAAAATCGGGTATCCAAAAATATCGGGTATTTTTACCCAAATACCCGAAAAATTACTCAAATACCCGAAAAATTACCCAAATACCAAAAATTACCCAAAAACCCGAAAATATTACCCAAATACCCGAAAATTTTATAAAAATATTAAATATATTAACAAAATATCAATTGTTTTACGTATAAATGAATTTAATTCCAAGTTTTCACAATAGATGTATTTAATTTTCGGTAATTAATTTAATATTATTTGGATATAAATCTATTTAGTTTAATATTATATATAAATAAATATATATTATATGTATAAATGTATATAACTATGGATTATTAGGTACCCGTTCGGGTATCGGGTTCGGTTCGGGTTTTACCCTATGCCCGCAGGTCCATGACTCAAATACCCGATAGGGTAATTAACTAATACCCATATCCGTCGGTTCGAGATTTTTCGGGTCGGGTTCAGGTTCGGGTAACGGGTTTCGGGTATTATGTCCAACCCTATATTTGCATTAAATAATGAAAAAGTAAAGACAAAAAGTAAAAATTGATCCTAAAATATTTATATTTGTGACCGGTTCTATTATTTTTACACGTTATTATGGTAACAGTCTAGAAGAATTGCTAATTCCACCGGTTATTTTTCCACCCAAATGGTAAATTTTTGGAGGAATGGTTAATTACACCAAAATTTTTGGAGCAATGGTTAATTACACCAAAATTTTTGATGTTAAAAATTTATATATTAAAAAAATTTATATATTAAAAATTTTTGATGTCAAAAAGTTTATATATTAATGATGAAATTAAAAGCTAACAATGTGTGATGTTCGAATCTTTTTATAGTGTTATTTTACAAATATTTATTTTTATATTCTAATATTTTATTTTTCAAAACTACACCATTTGAATTACATTTCACAAAACTACACCATTTTCAAAATACTTCACAAAACTACACCTAAACACTCAAAATTAAATTCAAATAAACTATACCCAAACAATCCTACCCCCTTAATACTATACCCTAAACACTAATTAGCAAACCCAAATGAAATTTTTTTAATTTTGATAATTTTTTAAAGGTTAAATCAAACTTTTAAAATTTTGAAATGGTAGAAATACGTGAAAATATTAAATTAGGAATAGTTTGGTGAAGAAAGGGTTGAAAGGGTGTAGATTTGTGAATTCCTCATAACTAACTATTTTATATACTATGTTTGATATCTTTAAATTCAAATTATACTACACAAGTTTAGGGGAAAAATAGAAACAAATATGACAATTTTTAACAAAACAAAAAAAAGGAAAAGCCGATTACGCTAATTTATGATTGGTTGAAAAATTTTCGAACCAAATAAAGCAAAAGACACAAAAGTGATATTTGTCGCAACTCTGTTCGCCTGAATTACATTCAGGCAGCTAATAATAATAATATTTTTTAGCTGAATTATTAAATTTATTAATTTAAAAAAAAAAACAGAGTAAAACCCCCTTTGATCAAAATTTTCCCCAATCTCTTCGTATTGATTACAAAATTGTCGTTATTTTCGAAGATTATTCAATACCCACTATTCAAAATTTCGTCTTATTTTGCAACTGATTCTTCAATTTCAGTTTCTGGTGATTTCTAGGGTTTTATCGTTTGATTTGGTCTTCTCTGATGATTTTGCAGGTGTGATATTTTTTTAGGTGTGTTTTTTAAGCATCTGATATTGTGTTCACTGTTATGTATCTTTAAACTTAGTTATTGTGTCTCAAAAATTTGTTTAATTTGGTCACTAAGTGCGAGTATGTTCATCAGATTTTTTTTGTCATCTTTAGAAAGGTTCATTTTTTTTTGTTACATTGGAAATTGGAAATTAATAGGAAATTGGAAATTATAGGAAATTACGCTAGTCTTCTTTAATAGTTAGTAAACAAAATTATAGGAAATTGGAAATAAATGAGTTTTTTTTTCTGAAATTTGTCCATAAATATCCTTATTTCAAAAGATCATTTTTTTCTAAAATAACCTTTTTTGAATTTTTTTATTACAAGCTTATACATATTTTTTGTTTTATGTTTTCTAGGTACGTTCTCTGTCAAAAATCACCGTCCCACACTTCTATATTTACAAGAGGTAAGTTATGATTTTCATTTTGAATCATATGTTAGTTTTCTTGCCACTGCTTAAAATAAACCATATGTTCTGTTTTTATAATATTATTTTAAAAAATTAACTTTTCACAATTTTTATTTTTCTACCGTGAATCTTCATTAATAATAAATCTCTTGTTTTTTTTGTCGGCAAAGAAATCTCTTGTTTAACATAATGGTTTTGGAAAATGAGTTTTCTACGTTGGATTCTTATGGTTAATTTAGAAAGAAAATAGGGATTTTTAACAAACTAAAAAAGAAAAATGAATATCTAAAATACAAAGGAAAATGTTAAAAAAAAAATGTTAAAAAAATACAAAAGGAAATCAAATTAAAAATTGTGGGTAATTATTTTGTTGTTCAACCAAAAAAACTAGTACGAGGATTCAAAATACTAATTTATCTATAAATATTATTTACAAAAATATATCTTCAGCAGAGCCATCCGCTGACGGAAGTGAGTAATCACATAGCCTTTCTTTTTTAATTTGATAATTTTTGGCCGGCTTCAGAATTAGCTTTTACATTTTTGGGTAATCTTGAAATATTGATTATTGACTATTCTTGAAAGATTGGTTCCACGCTGTCAAGAATGAGATTTAATATTGTTAAACCATATTTAAAATGTTTTATTACGATATCATAACTTAACTATAGAGTATATATATATTAAAAACTCTTAATATCATTCTTTGTGTTCATATATACAATATAACTATATAAGCACTATGCAATATTGTATTAAAAAACATATACAACGTTATTGGATATATGCATATATATGATTACATGTGATAATTTACTAATCTCAACCAACTTTGGTATGTTGGGTATAAATTGAAGCTTATATGTTTTTTTTCCTATTTTCAGAGTAATCTTGTAACAGAAACTCTGGCCAAACTCTCACAAGTAATGTCAAAAGGTAAATGTTATATTCTTTAGCTCACTATGATTAGTTTTCTGCATCGTCAATACTTATCTATTAAACTTTAATGTCTTCTAGTAAAAAAGTATGTTTCGACTCCAACCCCGTCCCCGGTTATAACTCCAACACCATTGGAACAAAACGAGACTGAAAATGAAGGAAACAAAGTACGTGAGAAGATACATACTAGTCATGACGACTTGAGAAATGATTCTACTCCACAAAAGGTGAAGTTTATTAGTACCTCCGTTTTTCTTTAATAGAATTTTTAGATTTCTATTTTTTCTAAATAATATATTTTTACATTTTCAGTGCATTATTATTAACAAATTGTAGATTCCAATAAAAAATTTACAATTTATATTGGTTAACTAGGTAAGTACCCGCAAGCGCGAAAATGAATATTCATAAATAATATTAAGTTATATCATTGAAGACCATGAATTGATCAATTTAGGGTTGATCATTTAATCCGAGATCCGAAACCCAAAACCGAATCGACATGAAAAATCCGGTTTGGTCCGGTTTCTGTTCTCATATTACCCTATCGGGTTTATTATTTTCTAACTCAGGTTTCCGTTCTAACCCGAACCGACCTGAGGCCCGAATCGTACTCGAATAAACCCGAAGATATACACATGTATATATTTTTGATAAGATAAATTGGATTTCAGTAGACTATTTCAATTTTTTGTGGATTATATGAATAAGCCGAACCAAAACCCGAACCGAACCTGAATTACCCGAAGTAAGATTGGAAGTTCTTACCAAAATTATGTAAAACCTGAAAATTCGAACCAAAAAAACAAAAAACATGAACCGAATAATATTTGGTATCATGTTAGGTTTTGTTAAATATATGAAACTCGACCTGAACCCGAATAGATTCGAACCGAACAGAACTGTATTTGTAAATAACCCGAACGGATCTTATATCTTTTAACCCGAAAAATCCGAACTCGAATGAACCTGACCTGAAAACCGAATGCCCTAGGCTCCAATCCACTAATCAAAGTTTCCGATACCCGTTGGCAATTTATGAGGCATGCATCTATGAAAGAACATTATCAAAAGCCGAAATAACTAATCAAACTTTGCAAGCTTATTCAAAGAAAAAAATCCACATTATGCATACTCCGGTAAATGAAGGTGCAATCCGTTTACCAAAATTCGCATGCCCATTTGACGAAGGCCCGTTTTAATGATTTTGCATGTGATAAAGTTTTATTTATATTAGAAGATTTTTTATTTTGTTTCTTATTGTTTTCAATGTGGGAGAAATTTAATTCTTAAAAGTTTTATATGTGGGCCTGAATTCGTTGGGCCTGAAATATTATTTATAGAATTCACCGAACAAAAATTATTCAAAAATATAAGGATTAAAACGCAAAAAATAAAAAACATCCTAAAAGCCCTCACGTCGCTACACGTAGGCGTTTTGTCTTCTCCTTTAATAGTATAGATTTATCTAGAATTTTGTAATCACAAAAAATGTGAAATGTTTAGAAAATCCATTAAAAACGGAGGGAGTACTACTTTGAAAACAATAATTATAATCGTTTTCACTCACAAGATTTGACTCAACATAAGGTAAGATAAAGTCATTTTATTACATTAATCAATCTTTATTTTGTGGTAGCTTTATGGTTGTTTTAAAATTACTATAATTTTAACATCTTGTATATGTGTATGTATGTTTACTTTCATGTATTTGATGATGTTTAACAAACTTTGCTTATGAAAATAGGCTAGTGGAGGATTAGAAAAGGATATAGATGACGTTGTGATGACTAAACAAACTCCTTTGGTCATAACCCCACAAGTAACATCATCAATAGGTAATTTTCGATATTTCCTTTGTTATATATAAGTTTTATTTATGCATCTTAAACATCGATTTATGATGCAAATGTCTTCTAGCCGAAGAGTCTCTGGTTATAGCTGAAATGATGGAACTTGAGCCAATAGGGACTCTAAACTATTTGGAAAATGATTCAACTTCACATAAGGTAAAGTCGGTATCTTATACTACCTCTTTTTTTATAGATGTTTTAGATTTATCATACATATTACGAAAACAAATATTTATTGTTTTTTTTGGTAATACATAGTTTCCTAGAAAGATAAACCAATAAAATTCAGTTTTTTCACTGAAATATACAATTTGTGGATACAAATGCATTGAAAAAGTAAAAAAAAATTATTATTTAGAAACAAATTTAAATTCTAGAAACTCTATTATAACAAACGGAGGGAGTATTAATCTATAGGCTTCATGATTGTTATTAATCTTTAAAATTATAGTTTTTTTAACATCTTTCTATACAGTTGTTGGAGGAAGAGAAAAGCGGAGATAAGAGTCGAAAAAGAAAAAGAGACCTAATTCAAAATATAGACCTTGTCAAGAGTGGTATGTCTGAATCACCAACTAGCTATATTTTAAGTTGTCATGATAACTTTTTTCTTTGCTAAATCTCAAGTCATATCTTTGGTTTTGATTTATAGACGCGAGTTGCGATATTTCAACTACTGAATCATTTTGATAAATTACTAATGACAATGCTTAATTAACAGTTTCTATGTGTTGATTTTATTTGAGTTTTCTTTTACTAGAGCCTTATTGTGATGATGAATTTTGTTGGTTATATAGGAAAAGATGTAAATTTTCCTTTTGCCAAAACTTTACCATATTGGAAAAAGTATGAATCGGCGGAAGGTTTCAAATCCTTACCACAACGACCACACTTCAGCCCGTTTCTTCAAGAGAAAGATACTATCCGTGAGTTGGCGTCTGTAGGCATGATGGCCACTTTCTATATTTTATTAGACAAAGTACAAAACTTGAAGGTCGAAGATTCCATGATCAAGCTTAATGAACTGAGTGTCCAGTTCCCGGAACTAGAAGAGTGCGGTTTCGATGTTGTACCCCTTCAGTCATGGATCAACAAATTGATTTCTCTCAAAGAAAAGCGAGAAAAGAAAGAAGAAAAAATGAAATGTTTAAAGAACAAGATTGAAGAGGGAGAGAAAGAAAGATGCAAGTTAGAAGAAGAAAGAAGCAAGTTAAAAGACGAAAAGGCTGAACTAGAACTCAAGATTCTCGAGTTGCAAAGAAAAGAAGCTCTTACGAAACTGTCAGAGGAAGCCGTTGAGAAACGTATCGCTGAGATGAAATCAAGTGTTGATGTGATCAACAAAGAGATTGAAGATGTTGAGACTATGTCTCCTCCATGGAATTGAAGAAAAAAGAGTCTTAGTTTAATAAAAAAGTACTAATACTTGACTCTGTCCTCTTCGCCGTTGGTAATTACCCTTTCATGGATCATGTTTTTCATGGATTATTTTTTTCATGTTTAAACCCAAGAACTGGCTCAAAGTTTTTTTTATCTTAAAGTATGTTCTTCGGGTTACAATGCTCGTGTCGATACTCTAAATTGTGTGATGAAACGGGCACTACACTCTTCCTCATAGTTTAAGAGTATAGCATTGAATATTGAATGCAAGTAACCTCTTAGTATATATTCAAAACAATTAATTAGATTCTCCATATAAGGATAAAAGGGTTAACTATATACCATAATTTGTTCAGATATCATGTAAGATACGCAAATACAATCACATGTACACACAGTATCAAGGTCATATGCATCTCAATCGGTGTTTTGATCTCCTCGCCGCGACGATGGCAATGTTGATGGTGGTTGCGGCTGCTCAAATAGGAGGCCAAGTGTTTCAGGTGTAGCTACAGTAACAACTAACAACCGGGTGGACTCGTTGCTACAGACGGCGATCGGTTGGGCTTGTGGACAAGGTGAAACAAACGACCTTTTTTTCCGCTCTCGCTCCTTTCTTCATATGATGAGAATGAAGCTTGTGTGGCAGTTTCATAATGACTGGCACAAGAAGATAGAGAACTTGGTCTAGGTCGCTTTTTGGAGACAATGTATTTCCACTTAGGGTCTTGAACATACAATGTTGGTGCCATAACATATGTTTCCTTGCGCGGTCACCTCTTCCAAGTGCTTCTTGGACGTAGTTTCATCATCAAAGATTTGGAAATCTCTTTTAAGCGATACAACCTCTGGTAGTATCTGTGTAAGCATATATATTATAAAATAAAAATGACTAATAAAAGTTTTGAGAGAAATAAAGAGTCTACATAAGTTTTTACTAACCTTGGATTGTCTAGCCAATAGTTCCTCCGTTTTGGAATCTAGCAAATCCTTTAAGAAAATCTTAGTTTTCTCATCTAACTGCGAAAAAGATGTTGCAAGTCTGGCTTAGTATTAATTATTAATTAACTTTGTAATAGAAGAGAGAAAAAAATATACATACCGGACCGTATAATCTTCTAAGGGATTGTAGATAACTTTCTATGTTACAAGGATCCATAGGGACTTTAATTTCAAGAAAAAAACAAAGAGGACAAAGAGATTATCGAACGAATAACATCGGAAGAAGATTGTGTTTAAGGGTTTATTACTCTTGTTTTAATCTTGTTTTGGTGTGGTGTGTTGGCTTTTCTGGTTTCCGAATGAGAACAACCTATAAATATATAAATATTGCAAAACAGATTTGAGGAAATATCGAACTATATTGCTTGAAGACAACTTGGTCTAAAATAGACCGAAACTTGCGCAACTAACAGAAACAAACTCTTAACTTGCCTTTAGTATCCTACAAAGTAGGTGGACTTATTCACAAACACATAACTAGTCAACATTAAAGACTTAAAAACGTTTTTCAAATTATTTGCCTTTGGAACGAACATACACCAAATACTCCTCTGAAAGTTGGTCTTGCGTCGCAGAAAATGATACCTCACATGAATGTGCTTACTTCCTCCACGTAGTATCGGATTCTTCGACAGCTTAATATAGTGGAACTCATTGTCGCAAAAACATTGTCCTATCTCTTCTTTGATCTCTTGTAGAATATTTGTCGCGTTACCGATTTTTGGATGGCCGCGTTTAGACTTCCTATAAACGCTCGTGTATGATCTTCGAGTTACAATGCTCGTGTGTCGTGTCGATACTCTAAACTGAAAGTATTTTCGAAACAAAAAATTATTTTGATGGTATTCTAAGAAATTCCTTAGAATACCATCAAAATAAGTTTTTGCTTTAAAAATACTATTAAAAATAACAAAAATACCATTAAAATGTTTTTATAACAAAAATACCATCAAAAAGTAGTAGTTTACAAAAATACCACAAACTCAAAAAACGAGTTTTAACATTTTTAGATTTTAAATTTTTTCATTTGGGTTCAATATATAGTGTTTAGGGTATACTTTTAGAAGGGGTAGGGTATAGTTTTTTTGGAGATTTTGGGTGTAATTTTGAAAATTTAAGATTTGAGGTATTTATGAGAAAAAACATTTTAATGGTATTTGTAAAACTTTTCAAAATCTGTGCTAATTGTGTTATAAAAACTTTTTTGGTGGTATTTATAAGAATTGCCCTTTTGGAAACTCTATACAAGTCGATCTTAGAAATATAGTGGCCTAATTAAGCGTATTTAAAAATTAAAATGGTGGCCTAATTGGTTTGGAAAATATATTTGTGTAAACTACTATATTAATATAATTGTTCTAGAAAGAAAACAATATACAATATAGGGTAATGTTCTAAAATACCATCAAAAACAACATTGCAAATTAATTATTGAACCGAAAAACTGAAATTAGTTTAAAAATTCAAAACTAAATCCTAAAAGTTCATGAAAACCAAAGTCACTTCTTTAAACGTGTTTTCGTGTTTATGGTATTTTGATCATAAAAGAATTTTTGATGGTATTGTGGGAAAAACCTTACAATGTTATTTTTAATCTAAAAAATGTTTTTGATGGTATTTTAATTACTTTCTTTATAGTATATTGGTTTATCACTATGATGTTAGGTCCGTCAAAGGTGTCAAGATGGGCTTGGATTTAACTTTAAACCTTCGTCGCGTATTTTTATTATTTGCTTAGTCTATTCTTCTTGTTGATTTGGTACTTTTTTTGTTTTTGTGTTGAGATTGGTATGTTTAATCTGGTTTTGTTTACAAAGAATTATTTAAGTCGTACTTAACATGAGACCCTGGTGTATGTTCTTCGGGTTACAATGCTCGTGTCGATACTCTAAACTGTGTGCTGAAACCGAACACTACACGCTTTCTCGTAGTTTAAGAGTATATAATTGAAACTTGAAGTACAAGTAACCTCGTAGACTATATTTATCACTTAGATTATCCATATAAGGGTAAAAAGGGTTAACTATATACCATAAATGATTAACAAAAAACTATATACTATCATATGTTGAGGTTTAAAGTTAAATAATTAAACCTCTACGTTTTCAACTACATATATACACAAATGTGTTCTCATAAAAGAAGCAATAGAGTTCAATAAACCTAATCAATATATAGCGGAGAGGACACAAGTACTTAGTTGGTTACTTGTTATCCAAGCTCTTTCTACAACTGTTAGTTTAGGTCCGATATTCGAACTCCAAGAGGACTACAGGATAAGGTATGTTTTTTTGTGTTTGTAGGAGGTATTTATCTTCTTTACCGCGGGTTTCTAGGGATTTTCCCGGTTTTTACGGCTATCTTTGTGTTTTCGCAAGAAAGGGCAATGCTTAATAAGGAGAGAGCGGTGGATATGTACAGATTAAGACTGTCTTAGGGTTAGCCCATATCCTTTCTTCCTGAGCATGATCACTGTTTTCTTTTACATCATTGCAGCTCAAGTATGTTTAAATCGTATTAAAAATAAGGTTTTGTAATGAAAAAAAATGTTATCAACGTACTGATTTTGATTGTGATTTGTCTATAACTTTCTATCGATGAAATTTTAATGGACTTAAGAGAAAATTTTCATGAAGTTTATGCGCGCTGGTGGTTTCTTTGTTAAGGTAAGTCCTCTGTTTCTTGAATTGCTTTGTTTCTTGCTTTCCTCTGTTTATGAATTCCTCTGTTTATGTGTTCCTCTGTTTTGTCTTGAAACACTTGGTTTAGTGTAAGATGTGTTGTGATTCTGATGCATTACCTTTGGAGATACTACCATGTGATTCATCTCTTGTTGACTAGCTTTCTTAACACACAAAACAAAATTATTTGGGAGACTTATAATTTCTACTTATGTTTGAACTATTTAGTCTAATTTTCTTCTTGTTCTTGATACTTTTTCAACAAGTAATGTTTTTGACCTAACTTATTAGGCCTTTTGTTTTTGAAACTTCACTGCACCTTGACGTTTAAAGGTTTCATACCATTGCATTTTATTGGCTTGGCTTGTAAGTTGTAACATATGCTTTTGAAATTTCCCAAATAGCTAAAGTTAAATGGCTATTAGGTAGTAATTACATAATAATAATCATAATTTTGGTAGAAATAACATTTAGTTTTAATGACTTTTAACATAAAATAGAGTTAACAACCAAAGAATATTATAAGAAAATGGAAAAGAAGATTTGATTATTTATGCTAAATATAAGTAAGAAGCTCTCTCAAACAAAGGCAAGAAAAAATAAACTTTAAAAATCAATTCCGCTCTTTAGTTACAAGCAAGCATCAATGGAGGACGTTATCGATTCGCTTTACTCTGTTCTGACGAGAGATAAGGTTAAGGAGAACATGAACAAAAAATCGATGTTATCTCCGAAATCTTCCGTTTTATATATAGAAATCAAACGCGGCCATACTCCTCATGTATCTCCGATGGGGGTTTTAGAGAGTTTAACTAAAAATAACGAGAAACGGTCGATGGGATGTGGCTTAGATTGCAATGGTGGAAGCTAAATCCGAACTACAAGCTTTCGAGGAATCCATCACCGAGAGAAACTAGAAGTCTTGCTGAAGCATGACGCTGAGAATATAAGAGAATGCTTTCCCGGGATAAATGGAAAACAAGGCCGTTTTTAAGTTAAAATCTTGTTATGTTTTATATTTCTTGAAGGATGTTTTTGGTACTTATTATAACAAAGCAAGAGAAAGTCGTCATAGAGTACTATTATCTTCACCAAACCAAACACAAGACCACCATGACAAGAAACCTAGCCCGCCCACCACTGCCGCAAACAGGCTAAGAGGTCAACAAGAATCCATCAACGAGAGGAACTTTATCCGAACTACACGCGGCTTAGATCGCAATGGTGGAAGCTAAATCCGAACTACAAGCATTTGAGGAATCCATCACCGAGAGAAAATACAAGTCTTGTTCAAGCTTGGCGATGAGATTATAAGAGAAGGCTTGAATGCTTGATGATGATTCTTCAATGTAGATAGTCAACTACTTAAACGGAGCTGCGTCTACCGTTCTTGCAAGATTATGCAAACGATGTTCTCGAAGAATTTGAAGAAGGAAACATAACGAGAATTGGGAGACTAATAATATACTATTTAGTGTAGTTTTCTTCTTGTTCTTGATTACTTTTTCCACAAGCAATGTTTTTGACCTAGCTTACTAGGCCTTTTGTTTTGAAAATTCACCGCACCAAGCGTTTATAGGTTTCATACCATTTCATTTTATTGGCTTGGCTTGTAACAACTTATGCTTTTTTGTTTCTATGAGTGTGTGTTAAGTTTTAATTTTCTCTTGAAATTTCCCAAATAGCTAAGTTAATTAATGGCTATTAGATCATAATCATAATTCCCGTAGCAATAGAATAGATATTTTGTATTAATAACTTTTCACCCAAAAAAAGAGTTACTAACCAAAGAATATTGGCACATAATGGAAAAGAAGATTTGACTTTTGGGCTAAATATGTTTGACTTGAGAGTTGTTTTTTTTTAATCTACTATTTTCTTATCCTTGACACTTTATACACAAGTTTTTGCTTGTGTGTAGTACGTAGTAGCCTTTGTTGGGTTTGTCTCTTGGACTGATTTCTCTAAGTAATATGATATTTCAAGTGCAATAAGAAAATATAAAAAATAACATTTTATTTATCATACATGAAACTTACAATATGTCATAGTTACATATACATACACAAATGAACTACTAAATACACAAATAACTACATTATTAAACCTATACTTTACACACATGAAAAAGCGACCCAAGTTTTTTCTTTAAACTCTTAAACCACTTATTCTTCTTCTTCTTCTCGCTCTTTTCCTCACATGATGAGCACGAGGCTTGTGTGGCGCTTTCATAGTAACTTGTACAAGAAGATAGCGAACTTGGTCTAGGTCGCTTTTTCGAAATTATATATTTCCACTCGGGATGAACATATAATGTTGTTTCCACAACATTTGTCTCCTTTCGTGGCCTCCTCTTCCACGTCTTCAAGGCGATCACACTCGCCGGTTTTGTCATCAGAGATCTTGAAAGATCCATAACCGATCTTGCTTCTTCAAGAATCTGTGTAACATTCATATATATATAAATCAATCACTATTCAAAAAAACCTAGAGGAAAATATAAAGTCTATAGAAGTTTTTGACTAACCTTGGATTGTTTTGCCAACAATTTTTGGGTTTTTGAATCCAACATAGCCTTCAAGAAAACCCTAGTTTTCTTATCTAACTGCAAGCAAAAATAAAAAAATAAAAAAAATGTTGTAAGTGTCGCTTACCATAAACTTAACTTGTTAAGCAAGGAAAAGAGAAGAAATAGACTTACCGCTTGGGTTAGGTTATTTGCATCTGATTGTTGAAGAAGACCGTATAAATTTCTTAGGTATTGTAAACCACTTTCAACGTTGCAAGAATCCATGGTGAATTTTGTAAGAAAATCGAATAGAAGACAAAGACAATGTGTTTAAACGAAATAACAAAGAAGAAGAAGATTGTGTTTAGAGAGGATTGTGTTTAAGAAGAATGTGTCAAAGAGGATTGTGTTTAAGAAAGTTATTATCGTAAGAGAAGAAGATAAACAAGTTTCTTGATCTTTGTGTGTGTGTAAAGTGTGAGAGAATGTGATGTTTTTGGTGTGGTAAAAGGTTACATATATATATACACAACAAGAGATGCGTTCTCGAAGAGATGCTTTCTTTGGTTTTTAAGAATTAAAAAAAAAGTAAATAATAATTCTGAATAATATCGAAGAGGTGCGTATGTGGCTATGATGTGGTAGTTTTATTTTTTACTCTTATCGTATCTATGTAAAATTTGTTATCGAAGAGATGCGTTCGATGGTTTTTAAGAAATTAAAAAAAAAAAAGTAAATAATAATTCTAAATATTATTGAAGGGGTATGTGTGTGTATGTGGTAGTTTTATTTTTACTCTTATCGCATCTATGTAAAATTTGAAACACGTGTCAAATTTGTTAATCTTGACCAAACCGAACCGGCCGGTTAGTTTTCTTAAGTTTTGCATTGACTTGGGCCTTAATAACTGAATAAAAGGTCCAAAAAGCTGTCTCGTGTCTCTCTTTTTATATTACTAAACGATGACGTTTTATGATATAAAGGGAATCTAATTTTGAGCGCTATAAGCGAACATTAAGGTTACAGTTTTCTTTTGACAAAAAAAAAAAGGTTACAGTTTTCTTTTTTAACTTCTGTTTTTCAATTTTAGAGATCATTGTTCTCATCATAATTAGAGAGAGAGAAAGAGAGAAAGAGAGAAAGAGAGAAAGGTAATAGTGCACAGAAGCAACGGAGAGTGAGATAAGTGGTTACTTGTGAAGCAAGGCATCTCATTAGGTGATGAATCTTCTTCTTCTGCTTACCCTTAGTTTTTAGGGTTTCTTTAGTTTTTAGGGATTGTTGACTAGATTTTCTTTCTATTACAGTTAAACACACGAATATCGAAAAAGCGGAAGCATGGGGGGAAGTGACGTCGTTGAGAATTTGATCGTAGGATCGATCAAATCAGTATTTGGAAAATCTTGTGTGTAAGTTACTCAAAGTCTTTGTTGTCTGAAATTTAAGACTAAACTCTTTTAACATTTTTTTGTGTTGTGTTGTTGTGATTTTTAATTGCAGAAATGTGTGCGCGGGTCCATGGGATATATTATGTTTCTTTGAACACTTTTGTCTTCAAGATATTGTAAAGTTTATGCTCATCATAATCTTTACCTGTATATGTAACATTTCTTCCTCTCTAATCTTTATTTTTTTTTTAAAGTAAACAGTTAGTAATTAATATTTGTTTCTTTAACATTTTTTTGCAGTTTTGATGTTTATAAAAATCTTGCGCGAGCTTGGAGTTTTTCAATGTGTTGGAACCATATGTAAGATGTCTTCTTCCCTTTGTGCAATGTGTTGTAAGATGTCTTGTGCCGCTTGTGCAATGTGTTGTAAGATGTCTTGTGCCGCTTGTGCAACGTACTGGTCGGCTATTGGAAACATGGTTCGTTGCGTGTGGCATCGTGTGGCCAACACTAAACGCGTCCACCGCCCTAGAAAAACTCTCCCCGACATTGAATCCGGATATTACCCAAACGACGACGACAACGAATCAAGTTCATCGAACACTCGCATACACAAAACTAGACCACCAAAGCAGCGAAGACGATTAGAAAAAGATTACAGCAGCCATCATCTCAAGCTACGCCACAACGGCCGCCGCGTTGTGAGGCTACCAAGTAGGCAACTATCTATACGAATTGGTGGCAAACCAAGAAAAACGAAGAAAAGTGGGAGAAAGGCGAAACCTACAAAAGAGTAAATAATAAGTCTCATTATCTCTACTGTGAGCTATGTAGATTGCTTTTGTGTGGACTAATGTATTAAACTATGTGCCTCTCTCTCTCTCTCTCTCTGTTCCTATTTCTATGTGTATTAAGCTAACCAAAGGCTACTTACTTGACTACTTAACAACAAATTCGTGTAGTACAATGAAACGCCAGGACATGCAAATAACACTCTGTTTTCTTAAGTCTAAGTTCTGTCTCAAATTTTTATACTTTGTTATGATGTTTTTGTCTTACAAGGATCAGTTTAAAAAAATTAAAACCATGTAATAGGGTTACCAACCTTCCTCTTTGTCCTCCCTCGCCGTCTTGAGTCAATCTCGGTTCTTGCACCTCGAAGCTAAGCAGCTACAAAATTCCCCGCATCCAATTCCGTTTGCCTTGCATTTGCAGTTTTTCGTCTTGCACAACGATTTCCGAGTGCAAGAGCAGCACAACTTGGGTTCTTTTGGTTGAGATGACTCCAATGTATCTTTTTTGCTCTGTTACAAAACAGACAAAAAAACATGTTTACCGCTTGTTTAGTAAAAGGGAACAAATCAAACATTATTTAGATTCCAAATATATAAGAGGCAATCAAGTAACTATATGTACTAAGCAACCAACACAGTACAAGACATTACATGTGTTTTTCCACTAAACCTTCTCTCATGTTCAATCCCTAACTATACTTATGATGCTTTCCTCTAAAGATATAACTATCAATCTAATACAGAAACGACCATTCTCTGATTCAAGACTCATCAAAAATTGAACTAAAGAACCAATCTATGATCTATAATACTACCAAATGAAACATGCCTTTTCTTCTACATTCTTAGCTTAAGATTCATATCTCCATATCCAAACACCCAAAACCCAAAATCAAAACTTTGATACAGAAACAGTTTAGTAAGGGAACAAATTAAACATTATTAGATTCAGAAAATTTGATTACCTGCATTTTATCTGTGTTACTGTGTTGGAATTTTGTCATCTCCATCTGGCTAACAAAAGTACTTAGCTTGTTAACTTCTACTTTAAGCTCCTCTAGTTCTGCGTCGATTGGATTCTGCTCGATACGGTTTTCACATGATGAGCTACATAAGAAAAAGCAAAGATATCAATATATAGCTTAGAAACACACACAATTTTAGGCTACATCAACAAAATTGTTTTATATATATAACTTACCAAGAGTTTTGCTCTACCTCAAGTTCTTCGTTTAATACTTTTGCTTCTAGGCTGAATCTTCTAACCTCTTCAGCTATTCTGATTACAATAGTAAAGAAAATCACAAAGTAATCAGAAGCGTAATAAATGAATATAAACTTGTATGAAATTCAACAATTTCTTACTCTTTCATTTGGAATTCATAATCAGAATGAATCTTCTCCAAATTCATTACTAATTCAACTTCTTCCTCCTGCAAAACCAGTTGCTTAAAAATTTGTTATACCTAGTAATTAATCGTTTATTCTTAGGCCGAGAAAGAAACACATACTTGAGTCCTGTACGCTGTTTCTTTCGGTGGACCTGGAAAAAAAATACATAGAAGACACTTGAATGTTTTAGCAAAAATAAACAAGAAAAACAGAGAAGATAGTAGCTTGCTGATATCTGACCATTATTTTTGTTGGAACATATTTTTTCAGACCGCAGGGGTAATTTCGAGCGCTTCAGGGCAACCAAAAGTTGTTTATTCTTCAGCTGCAGAATCTGATTGATACAATAAAAAATGTATAAGCAAACTACGACTCGGTAAGAAAGAAAGTGTTGATGAGAAAATAAGAATTTGAAAAAAATCATTACCATCTTCTGTCGCTTGTTCATAGCTGCCATAACCTTTTTCTCGAACTCGCTCTTCCTTAGCTCTTTTTTGACCTGTTTCAAAAGAAATAACTACTTTCAGAGCATGTGGGCTCTCACAAGAGAGACACATGCAAACACAAACACACAAAGTTTAGAGCCTATAGATACATACGCGCGCAGACACACACATACACACAAAGTTCAGACCCTATACACACACACAAAGTTTAAAAACTTCATAAGGAAACAAAGTTCAGAGGCTCATTACCTTAAGAATTTCCTTCTCTAGCGAAGCTTTCAATATCCTAAATTGCATGGAGTCCTTCTTGATCTTGCACTGTAACTTAACCTGAAAAGAAGTAGTCAACAAAATCACTCAACAAAACTGCACAATGAAACCTTTACATTGATTATATATATTTATATATACCTTTTGAACCTTAAGTTTCAGGACATTTAAAGAAGTATTCTCAGAGATATTCTTCTTGGATTGCGAATTAGACTTACTGTGTGAGCTAATTGCAACATCCTCAAGTTTCTTTCTTAGTTCTTCCACATCCATCTTCCAAATTTCAAAAAAAAAAAATTCAAATAAAAATAGGGAAAATTAATTTGTTAAATCAAAAGGTATAGATGTTGATTCAACTACACACAGTGAACAATAAGTCTCAGAAAAGCCCTAAATCTCAAAAATCGATGTTGAGAAAAATCCTAAAATCGCCAAAAAATCAGAAGAGAAAAGTGGGGAAAAGAGAGAGAGAGAGAGAGAACCATGAGAGATTGATTCAACGACTCCAGATGATGATTCTTCTTCTCGTAGATTTTGATTTGCTTAGCTTCTTCTGATTCTGATTCTTCTTCCGTTGTTGAATCCTTCGCACGCGAATTCCGCTTCTTCGTCATTTCTCGCTGCGACAAAGATCCCTTTCTCTCTCTAATAATAAGCCTCTCTCTCTAATAGGCGTGAAGAGAGTGATTAAGCTATGGGGAGTGAGAGATAGCAGAAAGAGCAGAGAGAGACGAAGAAGAGCAGAGAGAGATGATTTTATGGTTTTATGACCCGCCTTTTTAATATAATTAATAATGTCATAAATTATTTTGATACAATTTTAAATTATTTTTTTGTTTGTGAATGTTGAATAATTTTTTAGTTATATATATGAAAAAAATGTCAATTAAATCATCAATTTTCAAAATTCACCGAAAAAACATAAACTTTCACGTGAACCATTTAAATCATGTATTTTTCGTTAACTGACGTTTTAAATCATGAATTTTTTTTTACCGGAACAAAAAGAGCACAACGTACTCAAAAAGAGACCAATGTTAAGTCTATTAGCGCAATAGTTTAATACTGTTTGATATATATCTGAAGAATTGAGCATTTCAATTGGCTGGAATTGAGTATACTGTCAAATTTTTCCGTTAACGGATTCAACTTTGTGCTTTTTTTGTCTCAGTAAAAAAATTCATGTTTACATGATTTAAATGGTTTACATGAAAATTCATGTTTTAAAAATTCATGATTTAATTGACATTTTCCCCAATTAATAGTATAGATAAATGAGCTTTTACGGGCCATATAACTCTTTTTTGTTATTTAATATGAGCCAATTAATTAATTCATTAATTAATCAAATAAAAAGTTAGAGTGTTTTTCGTCTTCTCCGATTTCGACCAATTTCGGCATTACATACTTCACTGTTTCACTATGATTCGGTCTTCATCGGCGATTTTTTTTCCGACAAAACCTAACCATACGTTGTCGGGTTTTTTTCTTCATTCCTTTCTTCTTGCTTAATTGTTTTTCTCCATTGATTCGTTTTTCTCACATTCGATTAGGGTTTTTTCAATTCCACATTTAGAGACTCTCTTGTATGGTTTCTCTTTTCTCTTTAGAGTAACAATACTGTTATGAAAGTAGAGCTTAAGACAATACTGTTGTTGCCTTATAGTTTATAAAGCATCAAACTTTAGTTATCTACTTGACATGTGAGATGTGACCAAAGTATGTATGAGACTTTGTTTTGCTGAGTAGAATTTAACAAACCACTGATTCTTCTTGTTTGCTTTTGTTCATGTGACTTGGAATCATCATAGGCAATGGCAGAGCATAGTTAATGGTCTCTCTTCTCTGTACAGTAGCAATTGATCTTGAATGTACATTTATTATGTCCTTTTTTGTGGTTTATTGTTAAAGCATATTGCTAAGTTATCTACTAGACATCATGTTACAAACCATGTATGAGTCTGTGTTTTGCTGAGTAGAATTTAACTAACCATTTACTCTGTGTTTCCTTCTCTTCGACCTCATTAGTGTGTTCATTTTCGATCTATCTATTGACGGTATCACAATTCCTCGTAATCATTGTTGATATTTGTTTCTTGTTCTTCGTGTAGGCAAGATTCGAGATTGTCAAGGCAGTGACTGAAATAAGAGTTTGATGATTCGACATCTTCTCCATGTTGAATCTCAACAACGTAGACAGGGCTGCTCTGCTCCTTGTCACGCTGTAAGCCCTCCTGACTGTTAGGAATCAAGCACTAATAGAGTCGACTTCTATGTACTTAGATTCACACAGATACTTAGCAAAATAGAAAAACAGAAAGTTTATGTGTTTTAGTGTATTTCTGGAAAAACAGAAAGTTTAGCAAAAACAGAGTAAAAGTTTTGAAGTGTGTTGTGTTTGTTTGAGAGATGAGTTTAGAGTGTTAGGAGCACACAGAGATTTAACGAGTTCACGTCCATAAACTTGGACGCTACGTCTCGCCGAGGCAACCTCGGAATCCACTAGAATCAAAGAGAATACAAGGTTACAAGTGCTTGATCTATAAACTATATACTTAGCTACAAGATCCACTTATCAACCTAAGAAACAATGTCAAAGACTTAGACTAGTTTCGGCTTCTTTCTCCTTTGATTAACTTCACCTCTCTCTCTCTTAACTTGACCTTTCACCTCGGCTTCTTCTTATATAGAGAAAGCCCCATTAGGTCATTGTGTAGTGACCACGTCAAAACCCTTGTGCGGCCTCTTTTCTTGTGTCACAAACAGACAAACAAGGCTTGCACCAAATGTTGATAAAGCGACTCGCACCTTTCACCGTACAACTCGCATTTTCATGGATCAATGCACGAGGTTGCAGTTCCTTTTGTACCACCGGACAACACAGAGCTTTTCCGGCCCATACTCACCCATAGTTAACTTACACTAGACCATGGTTAGCCGAATGGTTATTGACTTTGAAATTAGAAACTCGGACTTGAGCTTCAAGTTATCATGACCTCACAAATCTCCACTCGAGAATATGAAGATCAAGATCACACCACCTTACACACTTGTAGAGAGAGAGCCTTCTTCTAGTTTTCTTGGATTCTCGCCTCGGAACATGAGTCTACTCATCTTTGACTTGTAGCAAGCTCAATGCATCCCCGAACTTGCTTGTAGCCGAACCTTGGTGAAGATATCACCGGATTCTTCTCTGTAGAAATCTTCACCACTTCAACATCACCATTAGCAATAACTTCTCGGATATAGTGATATTTGACATCAATGTGCTTTGTCCTTTCATGATGCACATTGTTCTTTGAAAGTGCTATTGCACTTTGAGAATCACAGTGTATGTCAACACTTGATTGAGTGTAGCCAAATTCTCGAACAAGCCCTTTTAACCACACTTCGCTTCTTTCACCGCTTCGTGAGTGACATATATTCGATTCGGTGGTAGACGAGCCACTACCCTTTGCGGTCCGTATTTCCAGTGATAGTGTTTCCTCCTAGAGTGAACACTAGGCCTGTAATAGACCTTCTCTTGTCTGGATCAGCAGCAAAATCAGCATCACAATACCCCACTAGACTTTTTTCTAGAAATGTAAACAAAGTTTTATGAAATATGAGTGCTTATAAGTGTCTCAATGATCTTTAGACAAGTTTCATTAACTTATGAAACATCTAACAACGCATATTCTAGGACTCTAAACAATGTTTTATGCAATATGAGTGCTTATAAGTTCCTCAATGATCTTTGTACAAGCTCACGAACTTAAGAAACATCTAACAACGAATAATCTACGACTTTAAATCAAGTTTTATGGAATATGATTGCTTATAAGTGCCTCAATGATATTCGTACAAGTTTCACGAACTTATGAAACATCTAACAATGCGTTTTCAGGTCCTAAACAATGTTGTATGAAATAAGAATTTTTATAAGTACCTCAATGATCTTTGTTTAAGTTTAACGAACTTATAAAACATATAACAACATATATTCTAGGAGTATAAACCAAGTTTCACGAAATATGAGTGCATACAAGTGCCTAAATGATCTTTGTACAAGTTTTTCAAACTTATGAAACATCTAAAAAAGCAGATTCTAGGACTCTAAAGAAAACTTTATGCAAAATGAGTGCTAATAAGTGTGTCAAGGATCTTTGTATAAGTTTAAAAAACATATGAAACATCTAACAACGTATATTCTAGGACTCTAAACAAAGTTTTATGCAATGTGAGTGTATATGAGTTCCTCAATGGTCTTTGGACAAGTTCAAGAACTTATGACTCAAACCCATATTTTGAAAAATATGAGTTCTTATAAGTTCCTAAATGATCTTTATTCAAATTTCACGAACTGATGAAACGTCTAACAACGCGTTTTTAGGATTCTAGAACAAGTTTTATGCAATATGAGTACTTATAAGGGTCTCAATGATCTTTGTACAACTTTTAAGAAATTAAGAAACATCAAACAACGACTTTTATATGACCCTAAACGAAATTTTATTCTATATGAGTGCTTATAAGTGCCCCAATGATATTTGTAGAAGTTTCACGAACTTATGAAACATATAACAACGCATATTCTAGATCTAAACCAAGTTTTGTGGAATATAAGTTCTTATAAGTGTCTCAATGATCTTTTTACTACAAGTTTCACGTTTGAAACATCCAACAACGCGTTTTCAAAGACTCTAAACCAAGTTTTATACAACATAAGTGCTTATAAGTACCTCAATGATCTTTCTTTAAGTTTCTCAAACTTATGAAACATCTAAAAATGTGTTTCTGGGAACGTAAACCAAGTTTTATGAAATATGAGTGATTAAAAATTCCTCAATGCCCTTTGTAGAAGTTTCACGAACTTATGAGACAACTAATAACACATATTTTATGCAATATGTGTCTTTATAAGTGCATAAATGATCTTTGTAAAAGTTTCACGAACTTTTGAAACATATAACAACACATATTCTAGGACACTAAACCAAGTTTTATATAATATGCATGCTTATAAGTGCCTAAATGATCTTTGTATAACTTACATGAACTTATGATAGGACTATAAACCAAGTTATATGCAATATGAGTTCTTACAAGTGCCTCAATGATCTTTGTACAAGTTTCATTAACTTATGAAATATCAAAAACGCATATTCTAAGACACAAAACAAAATTTATGCAAAATTTTTGCTTATAAGTGTGTTAAGGATATTTATACAAGTTTCGCAAACTTATGAAACATCTAAAAACACATAATCTAGGACTCTCAACCAAGTTTTATGCAATATGATTCTTATAAGTACCTAAATGATCTTTTTACGAGTTTAACAAACTTATGCAAGTTCTGACAATATATATTCTAGGACTCAAACCTAAGTTTTATGCAATACGAGTGCTTAAAAATGCCTAAATGATCTTCGTAGAAGTTTCACGAACTAATGAAACATATAACAACACATATTCTAGGACACTAATCAAAATTTTATGCAATATGAGTGCTTAAAAGATCTTCAATGATCTTTGTACTAGTTTCACGAACTTATGGAACATCTAATAACACATATTCTAGGACTATAAACAAAGTATTATGCAATATGAGTGCTTATAAGATCTCAATTTTCTTTTTAGAAGTTTCACGAACTAATGAAACATATAACAACACATATTCTAGGTCACTAAACAAAATTTTTTGCAATATGAGTTCTTATAAGTTCCTCAATGATCTTTGTACAATTTTTCCCGAACTTATGAAACATCTCACAACCCGTTTTGTAGGACTCTAAAACAATTTTTATTCAATATGAGTGCTTATAAGTGCCTCAATTATCTTTGTACAAGTTTCACAAACTTATGAAAAATCTAACAACGCGTTTTCTAGGTCCCTAAATAATATTTTATAAAACATGAATGCTTATAAGTGCCTAAATGATCGTTGTAGAAGTTTCATGAACTTATGAAACATATAAGTACGTATAATATAAGAGTCTAGAGCAAGTTTTATGTAATATGAGTGCTTACAAGTGCCTCAATGATCTTTGTACAAGTTTCACAAACTTATGAAACATCTAACACCTATATTCTCGGAGTCTAAACCAAACTTTTTGCAAAATGAGTGCTTATAAGTGTGTAAAGGATCTATGTACAAGTTTAAAAAACTTATGAAAAATCTAACAACGCATATTCTTGACCTCTAAACAAAGTTTTATGCAATACGAGTACTTATAAGTGCCTCAATGATCTTTGTACAAGTTTAGGAACTTATGAAGCATTTAACAACATATATTCTATAAGTCAAAACCCAAATTTTATGCAATATGAGTGCTTATAAGTTACTAAATGATCTTTGTACAAGTTTCACGAACGTAGGAAACGTCTAACAACACATTTTCTAGGATTCTAACCCAAGTTTTATGCAGTTTGAGTTCTTATAAGTGTCTCAATGATCTTTGTACATGTTTCACGAAATTACGAAACATATAACAACTCTTTTTACATGAATCTAAACCGAGTTTTATGATATATGAGTGCTTATAAAAGCCCCATTGATCCTTTAACAAGTTATGAAACATCTAACAACGAGTTTTTAGGACCCTGACCTAAGTTTTATGCAATATGAGTGTTTATAAGTGCCTAAATGATATTTTTAGAAGTTTCACGTACTTATGAAACACATAACAACTCATATTCTAGATCTAAACCAACACATAACAACTCTTCAATCCAAGTTTTGGAGCATGTTGTCTACGCGCAGCCGTGACAAGTGATCCGCGACTCCAATCTCGACGCCTTTCTTTTCCTTGATCTCTAAATCGAACACTTGGAGTAACAAGATCCACCGTAACAAACTAGGCTTCACATCTTTCTTTGCTAACAAGTGTCTCAAAGCCTCGTGATCGGTGTAGACTATCACCTTTGAACCCACAAAGTACGATCCAAACTTCTCAAACGCGAACACGAATGCCAGAAGTTCTTTCTCCGTGGTAGCGTACTTTACTTGAGCTTCGTCCATCGTCTTACTAGCGTAGTAAATGACGTGGCGTTTCTTCTCTTTCGTTTGGCCCAAAATCGAGCCAACGACATAGTCACTAGCATCGCACATGATCTCAAAAGGGAGATCCCAATCCAGTGGTTGCACGATAGGAGCACTTATCAACTCCTGCTTGATCTTGTGGAAGGCTTTGAGACACTCTTCATTAAAACCGAAACTCATTGTCTTTGAATCGTAGCCTCGGTAGCGGTCTAGCTATCTTTGATAAGTCCTTGATGAACCTCCTATAGAAACCCGCGTGGCCGAGAAAACTTCTTATACCTTTCACCGACTTCAGAGCTCCAAGATTATCCATCACATTGATCTTTGCTCTATCAACCTCAATACCCTTCTCGGAGATTCGATGACCCAAAAAAATACAGTTTCTAACCATGACGACACTTCTCTCAATTAAGATCAAGTGGCATTCCTTACACCTTTTAAGTACCCTACAAATATTAGAAAAACAGGAGGCAAACGAAGAACCATACACAGAGAAATCATCCATAAACACCTCAACAATGTTTTCAATTAAATCAGAGAATATGGACATCATGCACCGTTGGAATGTCAATGTTTTCAATTAAATCAGAGAATATGGACTATTAGTTACCTTGAAGTATGCCAGGTTCCTTGACATGTTATTGCTAGCCCCATTGTCCAAATACAAAAATTGTCTTTATTTGAGCAACTTTCAAAATATTTAGGCTTCACATTACTCTCATTAAGATAGATGACTTCACTTGAATTTGTCTTCACATTGTTCATACATATTACCTCATGCATCATGAACTCATCGACTTTATGAGTCTCATATTTGTCATCCACTTGAGCTTCTTGTAAAATGAGTAGTCTATTTGGACAAGATGAAGCCTAGTGTCCAAACTTGTCACATCGGTAACACTCTATCTTTGATAAATCTAAGTTTTCATTATATCTTCCACGACCTCTTCCTCTGTATGAAAAACGTCCACCTCTACCTCTTCTTCTGTTTTCAATGTAGTAATCGTGATTGGACTGATCATATTGAGTCTACATATTAGCATACATTAGTTCATCTTTCTCTTGTTGAGTTTTTACTTCATCAACAACTCGTTTTCACACGTCTTTAAACGTCCTATGATATCTTCAAAGTTTTTCTTCTCCAGATCTAATACTTGTCCAAGAAAACGTATTTTAGAGGTTTTCTAAGTTTGTGAACTATGTAAAAAGTTTATTTACAAAACTTGGTGTCTAAGGTTTCTTAAGTTTGTGAACCATGTAGAAAGATCAACTATGTACTTAAAGAAATCATATTACATAGATCTATGGGATGTCAAACTTTGTAAAGTCCCACTCTTGCGGAATGTCATAGTGTTGGTGTTGACGAATGTTCAGTTGTTTTTGTGGGATGTTATGTTACGTTGTTGTAGTGGAATGACGACACCTCTCATTCTTTCACCTACCACATTGGCATGAACAACACCAATCGTGTTGACGTCATGGTGAAACCGAAGGTTGGAAACAAAGTCTATGTTCGTGTACTCCTTGTTTGGTAGTTGTACCCCATGTCTTTGTCAAGATCTTGCATCCGAGAAGAACTTCAAGTTGAAGCTTGCATGCGCATGGTTCACTATCGTTGGAGGAAAAGATTCTTCTTACATTTTCCTCTTGCTCCGAAACCACAAAACTTTCGCTCCACCAGGTGCTTAGCAAAGAAGTGACCCATGATAAAGTCATTGGGTCGAGAAAACTCTCACATGTACTCAGTCTCTGCATACTCTTTTACGACAAATTGAATCATCTGAAGCTCAATGTTTGTAACCCTCTTCCGTCTTTCACAAAAAGATGCCGCTCAAAATAATTGCTAGAACGCGAATCAACAGGTTTTAGATTAGTGGTTTCTTTGCTTCCCGAGACACAAAGTCGCCCATAGGTAACACTCCCCACAAATCATGAGATGCGGTATAACAGTTATAAGTCTGGAGTGCGGTCTTTGTCGAGTAAAAACCGTACAGATCGCAAAGGTTTGGGATGGTGATTTGGTAGAAAACTCATGGAAAAGATACGAAAGGATGGACGTTTCTTGTAACGGACTATCCTTGTCATCGAAACGAACTCTCACGGAAGCGAATAATTTTCTCACGGCCTCTTCATACAGTGGTTACCTTGTGTAGGCAATGTGTCCTAAATCGATCTCATCAATGATCCACCGCACCTCCTTGTTGACGCCCATTTTCTCAAGTGTGTTCTTGCACAAAAACTTCATTGGCTTCGTGGCAAAGTGAAACATACCATTGTATAACAAGGTGTAGAAGTCGTCCCAACGTGCTCCAACGTCTTTCATTTGGGTTTGATATTGAAGGCATTGTTGAGGATCACTTTGGTGAATTCCCTTATTTCCGGCCACGACGTACTCGAAAAGGGGGGTTCCTTCAAGACGTGTCCACGGTCTACGGTGTGAGACATGAGTCTCCTCGTGATGTATTGGAGTCTCTTCTTTGTAGTCCGGGGAATGCGATGTGGTAGGCACGAATTTTCCTTTTCGCGAATCTCTCTTGCGACCCATTGCCTACAAAATTTCAGAAACAAAAACACACAAAATTAGTTTATGAAACTCTATTTATTCTCTGTCTATGTGAATATATCAAGTTTATATAAGGCAATTTACAGGTGAATCCCTAAAATTTGTGATGAAATTTCAAAATAAAAATCCTATCAATGGTTAATCTATATCATGCATGGGGTCACAAAGAGATTTAATTCAACACAACACATTCATAACAACATCTAAACATCAAGAATATTCTCCTAATATTTTCAAAAATACGACTTTTTGAAAAATATCATGAATATTTTTTTTTCACATAAAACTAGTCTATAATAGTTCTAGTTTACCATCAATAACTAAGATATGATGTAAGAAACGAAAAATCAAAAGAAATCAAAGAACCCAAACTATTACCAATTTCCGAATATTAGGGTTCTGATTCGAGAACTTACCTTGGTTTTTTATTGGAATTGATGATATGAATGGATAGAACACAAAAACTCGTGAGAGAACTCAAAGGTTTATCAAAGAACACTTGGTTTGTCTCCAAACGTGTGTTGACTTTACGTGAACGTGACTTATGTGGGAAGGGATCAAGCGATCCCTTCACCAATCGATCGAACGACCTTTTTGGTCAATCCAGATTTTCACCGCAATGTTGCGGATGGTCAATCGATCGATCGAATAGACGATCGATCGTTCGACCTTGCACATCCTGTATATATATATATTTAATCTTATTTTTTTAAGAAAATAAAACACTTGAAAACAAAATTAGTAAAAACTAAAAAATAAATTTATAAGAGAAGTATATACATACCAATGGGTTGCCTCCCATTAAGGCTTGTTTAACGTCGCGAGCTTGATAGATTTTCCTTTTAGGCGTTCCTCGGTAAGTTTAGAAGATGCTAAGTACGGCTTTATAGCCTTTTTCCGTTGACGACAAATTTCTTCTCCACGATCATTTGTCAATACAACTACTTTGTATGGTCGTACATCTTTGATATTGAAAAGACCAGACCACCGTAACCGTAGCTATCCCGGAAAAAGTTTCCAGCGTGAATTGAAAAGTAGAACACTATCATTAACCTGAAAGTCTTTCGGAATGACATTTTTGTTGTGCGCCGCTTTTGGTCGTTCTTTGAAGAACCTTGAGTTCTCATAGGTTTAATCACGAATCTCATCTAATTCTTCCGGTTTGATTAACCGTTTCTCAAACGCGGATTTGATGTTGAAGTTCAAAATATTCACGGCCCAAGCTGCGTTGTATTCTAATTCAACAGGTAGTTGGCAAGATTTCCCGTAAACCAGGTGGAACGTAGTTGTACCAAGCAACGTCTTGAACGCGGTACGGTAGGCCTATAAATATTCATCCAACTTTGTTGACTAGTCTTTGCGTGAAGAGCTTACCGTTTTCTGAAGGATGCAATTTATCTCTATGTTGGAAACCTCTACCTGACCGCTAGTCTGTGGATGATAAGGTGTCGCAACCTTTTTTTCACTCCGTGCTTTCGTAGTAATGAAGCAAACACCTTGTTGATGAAGTGAGAACCACCATCGCTTATTACAACTCGAAGTACTCCAAACCGCGGAAAGATGATAGAGTTGAACATTTTGATCACCACCTTTGAATCATTGGTCGGACTTGCTATCTTTTCTACCCACTTGGAGACATATTCCATAGACAAGGATGTACTCGTTCTTGTTTGACATTGGAAAAGGTCCCATGAAATCTATTCACCACACATCGAGTACCTCAACTGCCAAGTTAAAAATCTGAGGCATCTATTTCGCTTACCGATGTAATCATTCTTGTTTGACATTGGAAAAGGTCCCATGAAATCTATTCACCAGACATCAAATACCTTAACTTCCAAGGAGTTGTGCGCGACGTGGTTTAATGCTATGCAAAAGTTACGGCGTTTCCAATTTACGAGGTTTTTTTGCCTCAAAAATTAAAAACGTGTAAACTTAAGCGGAAAAAGGGTTGCAACACGAGGACTTCCCGGGAGGTCACCCATCCTAGTTCTACTCTCTCCGAAGCACGCTTGACTGTGGAGTTCTGATGAGATCCGGTGCAGTAGTGTTGGTATGATCGCTACCGTCATCAATTGCATCTTAATCGCTTCTATCGTTTGCCATGTAGCATTTAAACAACCGATGTGGCTCCATCAAGACAAAAATCTTTTTTTTAATGCCTAGAATTGCTTTATATTTCTTTTGGATCATTTGGACAACGTTACCCTTGTAAATTGATCGAAACGAACCCGTGTTATCGTAGTTTGGATAAAACGACCCAAAAAGGGGTCTAAAAGACCAAATTTGGAGTCGGACATTGCACCAATGTTGGGAATCGAAAGGTGTTGTGCGCGTCTTGGTTTCATGCGATGAAAAAGTGGCGGCGTTTCAAAGGTACAATGTGTGTTCGACGCAAAAAGCAAAAACGAGTAGACTAAAACGTAAAAAGGGTTGCAACACGAGGAATTTCCCGGGAGGTCACCCATCCTAGTACTACTCTCGCCCAAGCACGCTTGACTGCAGAGTCTGATGGGATCTGGTGCGTTAGTGCTGGTATGATCACAACCGTCATCAATTGCATCTTAATCACTTCTATCGTTTGTCGTGTAGCATTCAAACAACCGATGTGGCTCCAATAAAAAAAAGCTTGCTTCTAATGCCTAGATATTGATTTATATTTCCTTTGGATAATTCGGACAACGTTCCCCCTTGTAAATTGATCGGAATGAACCTGTGTTATCGTAGTGTGGATAAAATGTCTTAGAAATGGGTCTAAACGACCAAATTTGGACTTGACTCTGAGACAAGTGATTGCAGCCTATGTACGAGTATTCTACATGAAGATTGAATACAACTTGTGTTCGTTTCCTAGGCAACTCATTTTTAAAGAACAATGTAAAAAGATCATTTAGGCTCTTATCATCACCCATACTACATAAAACATGAGTTTTCGTCCTAAAAGCACGCATATTGCATAAACTTGTGTTTCTGTCCTACAAACTTCGTTGTTTTAGGATTTTTAAGTTAATGGAACATGTACAAATATCTCCCAGGGATTTATAACCACACATGTTGCATAAAAAGTTTGTTTGACTCCTAGAAAACACATTGTTTGAGATTTCGTAACTTCGTGAAACATGTACAAACATCATTTAGACACTTACAAGCACTCAACGCATAAAACTTGGGTTTGAGTACTAAAAATTAGGTTTTTGAGGCTTCTTATATTCTACGCATTAAAAGCACTCATTTTGCATAACTTGAGTCCTCGAAAACAGATTTTTGAAGTTTCAAAAGTCCTTGAACCAAGTACAAATATCATTTAGCCAATTAAAAGACTCATATGTTTTTAAACATTTGTTTGAGTCATATCCAAACTTTTTTAGGGTTTCGAAAGTTTGTGAACGACGTACAGCGTTAGTTTAGGCTTTTATTAGCACCCATATATCATAAAATTTGTATTTGAGTCCTAGAAAATATGTGTTCTAGGTTTCGTAAGTTCGTAAACCATGTACAAAGATTATTAAGGCAACTAGAACCACTCTTATTGCATCAAACATTTCTTTGATTCGTATAAAACAAAGATTATTTGTGGTTCCATCGTTTAGGCACTCATAACCACACATATTACATAAAATTTGGGTTTGAGTCGTAGAAAAAGTTTTTTGAAGTTTTGTATGTTTGTCAATCATGTACATACATCATTCATGCCCTTATAAGAAATCATATTGCACTAAACTTGGATTAGAGTGCTAGAAATCTCGTTCTTTAGGATTCGTAAGTTCATGAACAATGTTAAAAGAACATTTAAGCACTTAAATAACATATTGCATAAAACTTAGGGTTGAGTACTAGAAAACATGTTTTTTTAGGTTTTTGAAGTTCATGAACCATGTAAAAATTCATTTAGTAAATTAAAACACTCATATTGCATATAACTTAGATTTGAGTCCTAGAATTTTGTTTTAGAGGTTTCATAGGTTTGTGAACCATGTACAAAGATCATTAAGGGAATTAAAAACTCATATTGCATAAAATTTATAAAACATAGGATTGAGTCCTAGAAAATGTGTTTTTTGTGTTTTCAAAATTTTGTGGAACCTTTATATACACCGTTTAGGGATTTATTACAAAACATATTATAGAAAATTTGGGTTTGATTCGTGGAAAATAAGTTTTTTGAGGTTATGTAAGTTCGTGAAACATGTACAAACATCATTTTCCGCAATTAAAAGCACTTATATTGCATAAAATTTGGGTTTGTGTCATAGAAAAAGCCATTTTGGAGGTTTTATAAGTTTGTGAACCATGTACAACGTTAGATTAGGCTCTTATTAGCGCCCATTTTGCATAAAACTTAGGGTTGAGTACTAGAAAACATGTTTTTTTTAGGTTTTTCAAGTTCATGAACCATATAAAAATTCATTTAGTAAATTAAAACACTCATATCGCATATAACTTAGATTTGAGTCCTAGGATTACCGTTGAGAAACTTATAACACTACAAGAAAATTCAGATATAGCCACGACATAGCCACGATATATCCGTGGCTAACCGAAAAAAGAAACGAATTTGCTAAGGATTTCCTAGTAAGGAAAGTCCTCAAATATACTCTTCTTGTGCCAATTATGGTACTCACCGTATCCTCCAATAGCTCGATTTGGTGTGACATGTTCTTTTCCTCCACAATCGACTGTTTTCTCTAATCCATCAATTGTGTCTATCCTGTCGATCAAAACTTCATAACCCGTTAACCATTCTGGAGGGTTACCTTGAAATCTACAGTGGCAATCGTACCAACTATTTTTTCTTCCATGTGGTAACCAAAACGATTATGTTTCTTCTTGACAATATGGACATGATAATCGACCATGCGTTGTCCACCCAGAAACCATTCCATAAGCTGGAAAATTACTTATCGTCCACATCAACGCAACTCGCATTGTAAAATTTTGCATCATATAAAAATCATAAGCAGGCACACTTTCGCTCCATAAGAGTTGCAACTCTTCGATCAATGGCTGGAGATAAATTTCCAAAGTTTTCTTCGGATGTTTAGGTCCCGGAATCAGAACCACCAGAAAGAAAAACTCCCTCTTCATGCACATACCAGGAGGTAAATTGTAGAGAGTTATTATTATCGGCCAAACCGAGTGTGACTCACCATTCATTCCTATTGGATTAAATCCATTTGTTTCTAATCCTAGATAGATATGTCAATTTTGAAAAAGCCAAGTTACAATCCAAAAGGTGTAGGTCATAAGAGGGTACCATCCCATTAGATGTGGTATATGCCTATTACAGAGAGGCTTCAAAGGATGTATCAGTCGGAGAGGATAACATCTTCAATGATGTGGCATGCAGAACATACACATCAACCCAGGGAGGGGACCCACACAACAGATGCGAAAGCGTGGAAACACTTTAACTCGGTATACCCCGATTTTGTTAGGCAAAAGGTAACTTCTAGCTTGGTCTATGTATAAATGGAGTTAGTCCATTTTGTATGTCAGGTAGGCAGTATTCTTTGTGGTCTGTCACGAGAAATGTGAAGTTTCTGGAGAGAAAAGGCTACTACGAAGCAAATAATTGGGAGAACATAAATATATATATATATTTAGTATTGAAGGGGTAGGGTTTAGTTTTGAGGGTTTCGGGTTAATTTTGTAGGTTTTAAGTTAATTTTAAGTTTATGGTATTTTTCCAAAAAAACATTTTAATGGTATTTAGGAAAACAAAACTTATAATGTTATTTTTGTCCAAAAAACTTTTTTCATAGTATTTTTGGAAATTGCCTTATTTTAAACCGTATATTTGATCATATAAGAATAATATAATACTAGAAAGATACATTTACATCTTATCATATGTATATAAATTTCAATTAGATTTCATGTGACCTCTTTCCCTTTTATTGAGAATGCCGGAAATAGAAGGGGTGGTGCGTGTGTTTGCATGATTTTTCATTATCATAACTATTATTTTTTATTATTATTATATAATCCAATATTCATCACTAATATACTAATATACAAATACAACCCAAAATACATAATTCATATTAATTATGCCAATTTCAATACTTATCAAAACTTGAAACTATTTTTACTAAACAAATTTAATATTTAACTATTTTTAAAATTACTAATTAACCTATTGTCGATTTTAAAAGATTTGGTCTAAGCCACAATAAAATACACCAAAAATTCTTAAAGATTTGGTACATAACAACAAAAAGAATTTACCTCAAATCAAAAGCATTGATATTTCCTATTGATTTACTCTCAACAAGATCATCAACATTCTTGTATTTAGGCAAAGTAACCAAGTCTTGTTCAATGTTCATAAGATCTTCAACGAGAACATCGTAGTGACGTTTCACTTCCTCTACCGATTTACTTCCCACGGCTTTAGCCACATTTTGCCAACGATTGGGTGTGTCTTTATCATAAACGGCTAAAGCCCTCTCGAACATCTTGTTTTGCTTATAAGTCCAAGAAGAGCTTGAGCTCCTAAAGCTAGAGGCCATTATTGTTGTATAATTAACCAACTTATATTATAAAGAGGTATGTGATATATATATTTGATTAAAGAAACAATAAAAAGAGAAAGAAAAGGGATTGGTGCTAAGTTATACGAATAGAAACGAATGGCTCCTTATATGGAGGAAAAAGAGAGTTTGAGATATTCCAAAAGTTGTATTGTAGTATTATCCTAACAAAAAATGATCATTGTTAAATATCAAAAATAATAAAAGAAGTATATAATGTTTCTTATGGGTCTACGTTTCTTTAGGGTCCATATGGGTTATCTTTGGGAGATTAGTATCGATTAGACATTAGTATATGATAATGTTCATAAAAATATTGAAGTTAATCTCTTAATTTTCCTAAAGTATAATATATGTTGTGATTATAATTATAAGATAACATTATGGTAGATATACTCAAAAGGTATTCAAAAAATCTTATTTTTCTATAATTTTCAACACATTTTCATTTTAAGAAAAAGGTAATTTAATTGTATGCCAAATACGGATAAGCTATAAAAATAAAACTTCATTTTATCTACTAAATTAATCTATTTAAGAAGTAGGATTATCCTAGAAAATGTTACTTGATTCTTAATATTCATTAATCATCCGATTGAATTGGTGTAGTTGTAATCCACCGTTACGTTACGGAATTATGAACATTTCCAAAAGCCAATATAATTATATAACTTTATGGATATTTCTGACATGATAACTTTATATATCATCGATTATATATATTAGGAGGGAACCCGTGATGCTCGCGGAATTTTTCTATATTGAAAATGTATATATTTGTAAATATTAATAATTTCATTTTATAAATTATTTTGTTATAGTTTTTCTTTTTTCTTGATGATTATAGTATTTTCTTGCATTTTCAATATTTATGTTCTCATTCACCTAAACAATGCTACGATATTTGATATTTTTTCAATTGTATATTTTTTGCAAATTTGTCAATTATCTTAAGTAGTTTGTATATTTTTGTATTTTTGTTTTTTTGCTCATTTAGATGAAGTCTGTAGTATTTGTCTACTCTAACCCTTAAATAGTTTGTATAATTTTTGTTTGTATTCTTTTTCTTTAAATTACCTGTCATGTTTTCACTATTTAATAAATTTTGTATGTCTTTTATTTTATGTGTTATTTTTGTAATGTGACATTATACATATATTGTAATCAAACTATTTTCAATTGTTTACAGTCCAAAAAATATTGAGAATACACATTTAAAACTTAGACCTAATTAATATTCATGTGTTGATTTTTAAATGTATTTACTATACTAATATGTAATAAATTAAGTTGAATAAATTTGATGATTTAAATGATGAATGATGAGGTGTCAACACAAGAAAAACTTCTTTCCGTCATTATATATAGGATATATATATATACACAATTGATATTCCCAGAGATTCACTATTTCTTTTGGTCGAATGATTCACTATTTTTATGGTTCAAATTCACTGTTTAATTCATTTTTCTCTAATTAGTTTCTTAGGTCTAAATTGGGTCTATATTAGGCTTATTGTAAAACTTATAATTCTTATCGCTTAAAGTTGAATAAGAGATACCCATTAATAAACATTTACGAGATTATGAAACTAATTTTTCTCAAAACATTTTTTTGCTTCAGATTTTCAATTAATAATTTCCACAATGTCTAAATTTGTCAAATATATATTTCTAAAATTTTTGACTGATAAAAAAATAGTATTACCCAAAGAGGTATAAGATCAATCTATATTTGAAATTCAATATTATTCGTATCAACTTTTTCAGAAAATGTTGAAAATAAAGAGATGTCTCTAATAACAATTGAAGAAATTTTTTATTACTGGCTTAAAAGATATATAATTTGAAATTTTTTAATTACTTTGTATTTTTCTTATAGTAACACATAAACTAATGCATGCATCTTTATCATCAATCAAAGTCTATCTATTTTTTAAAAAAAATTCAAAGTTATGTTGGTAATTCAAGATTTCCCCATATCTCCAATGTTAAAGAGTTATGAAAAATCTAATTCTACATAGTGGCTATTGAATTTTTATAACCTAATAATATATACCTATTCAAAGTAGCTGGTTAGGAAAAACAATTACAACAAAAAGAAGTTTGACCAACAATTAATAAAAACAAATATCTTTCAGTATATAAATGAGTATAAATGAGAAGTCAATCATCAATTCTACGCCATCCACTATTTTGTTAACAAATACTATTAATTAACGATTTTAGATATATTAATAAAATTATATATTAATTGCTAAAAAAACGTAAGAGAAGATTGATCAAGAAGGTCTAGAAATTGATTTTTTGGGGTCAAATTATGTGCTATTATTCATAGCCCCTATGATGCACAACCGGAAGGTCATGTTCCGGTTTGATGGAACTCTGAAAAACTGGAAGACGACCTTATGATTGTGCATCGTAGGGGCTATAAATAATAACACATGATTTGACACCACAAAGTACAGACAACTCGTAGACCTTTTTGATCAATCCTCTCTTACGTTTTTTGTAGGTTGTTTTTCTTTCTGCATCGTTTTGGATGAAAGCAAGTTTCAATTTTTTCTTTCGGTTGATGGATTTTTATTTTGTTTTGTTTGTTTGTGTGTTATTGTGTTTGTTTTGTGTTGAATGTGTAGTTTGTGGTGTGGTTATATAGCCATTGAAGGGTTTACTTGAAAATATGTTAAGTCTTCTTTTGATTAGAAAAATTTGTTTTATTATTTTTTAGTCAAATAAATAAATAAAAATATGCATGTGAGTCTAAAAGCTTTTTATTTATTAACTTGTTATTGTTGATTTTCTTACAAAAATATTGCGAACATTCGAAATTTTTAATGATAATTTTTAAAAAATTAATAGTTGATCAAATTTTTTTCGCTCTAATTGTTTTTCTAACGAGCAACTTTAATTAGCCTAATGCATACCTATTTAATGTTGCTCGTTAGGAAAACAATTAAATCGAAAAAAGTTTGACCAACTATTAATTTAAAACAATTATCATTAAATATTTCAAATGTTCACAAGCCATTGTGTAGTATTAGATTTTTCATATCTATTTTTTTTTGTCACAAATTTTTCATATCTATTTAACTTTTGGAATATAAGGTCAAAGTTTATCAGAGATATGGGGAAATCTTGAATTAACAACATAACATTGGATTTTCAATAACAAATAGCTAGATTTGATTGATGATAAAGATGCATACATTAGGTTTATAAGAAAAATACAAAGTAATTAAAACTATTATAACTACATATCTTTTTGGGAAGTATTAAAATTTGTTTTCATTATTTTTTCTATGACATCTATATTCATTTTGAGTATTTTTTTAGGAAACGGTGTAACCATGGATAATATTGGATTTCAAATACAGATTTTGGATTGTAATCTAATAATTTATACTATATCTCTTTGGGCAATACTATTTGTTTTTATCGGTTAATAATGTTAGAAAAACATATTTGAAATTTTTTTGGCAGTGTGGAAAATAATAATTGAAAATCTAAAACAATAATAATTACGTATTCACTATTCAAATTAAATCAATAAGAAATAGGAATTTTACAACAAGCCCAGTATAGACAAGTTTAAATCCAAATAACTAATTAAAGCAAATGAATTAAAAATGCATATTTGTTAAGTAATATATCAATTTAACGGTAAATTTGAACCATAGAAATAGTGAATCATTCGAACAAAAAAAGAAAAAGAAAAAGTGAATCCCTCGAGCAAGTTATATACATATATAAAATTGAAAATAATGGATGTTTTTTTTAAAATTTGTCCATATATACTTTTGTTAAAATTTGGTGATATATGATTTATATGAATGATAATCCTATTATATATTTTTAATGTTTTTTAGTTCAACTATTCATATCCGTTGAAAACCGTGTCGGAAAATATCACGTCATAAGTCTGTCAAAACAACAGATCCTGAATAATTCGTGGTCATAAAATATTCAAAAAGATATGTCATAATTATCCGTCGAAAATTCATATGGGGCACCCTTCAAAAGTTTTATCCACCAAAAAGTACTCGGTTTATATTTCTACGGATTTTCAACTATTTTTTTACGGAATCCAACGGATTTATGACATGAGAATCCCTCAAAAAATCGTCGGAATTTCCCGATAGATTCTGGACCAATTTCATTTTTTGACCACTTAGATTCGACGACCAATATAGAAATATAGATTATTTCGTCTCTCACATATATTGAGTCCTTACAATAACATTATATAATTTATCGGTAAAAATTATTAAGAGAATTTTTGGAAAAAAACCCTAACTTCAGTTTGAAATTTGAAACTATACTTTTCTCTATACTAAATTACTAATGCACCCTTAATATTATTTTAGTAACTTTTGTATTTAAATAAAAAGTTACAAGGAGTCGGAAACAATAATAATCATATATTACATATCAAATACTTGATAAAACAATGTTATTTGTTTGTCTTTTCTGAAAATATAAGTTTAGCGACTTAGATTTTTGAATACAATTTTAAAATTGATGTTTTCATAAGGGTAAAGTATTTCTCTGTATTCTACTAATATACCAATTATATATCCCTAAAAAGTTTGCTAGGAGTTTTTCATAGGCATCTGATTATGTGTTCATAATCAATCAAACATCATGGTAAAGAATGTTAGATGAATAAACCTAATCACATATATTCCACTCGCACTTCTCTTTAATATTGGTTAAAAACCCTGTCATCGTGTCTCTTCTTCTGAATTGTGATCACCAAGGTTTCAAAAACAGAAACTCATTTAATTTCTACATTGAAAGTCGAAAACGACACTCTTTATGAAACAAAAAAAACTTTATTCAATAACACATTTTATAAAACAGAGGGAGTATTATTTTACATATTTGAATTTCTAAAGTAGTTCTAAATTTAATTATTCATCTTTTAAATTTAATAATTCCTCTTTTTAATAATTGAAATTTCAGGTAAGATAAAATCGTCATCTTACTAAATTATAGAAACAAATAGTATACTTTTCAAAATCTCCCATTTATTAATGGCATGTTGATTGTTAAGAAACAACATATTTTAAATTAATTATAATACTAATCTATATAGAATATAACATAATATTTGTTTTAGAGTTTCATAGTTGTTACGGTTTTTTTATTTTTAATACTTTTCATTATTTATGAAATTATAGAATTGGTCTTCTAAATTTTGTGAATACATGGAAAATATAGAACATTTATTTTATCTTTCGTAGAACGTACGTAGGGGAAAAGATAGAATACACAATCTATAATTTTTGGTTCATAGACTAAAATATAGATTACATATTATATATTTTTAGAATATGAAAAAGTTTGTATTCTAAAATCCGTAGAATATATATGACTACTAAATTTTATAGAACTATTACAATGTATAGAATACGTAATCTACAATGATACCTACATTTATATATTTGTGTGTATAATTGGTTTTGAGAATCAAGAAGGAACAAGTTGTTATACGTTAATTAAGATCGTACCTCTTTTAAATGATCAGATAACTCATTACTTATCCTCTATTAAGTTTATAAACTAAATGTCTCATTAGATGTGTGTGGATCAAACACAATACGTGTGGAGTTTTACCCTTAATGCTCACAATTCACTACTTTAACAACACATAAGTTGTAATAAATTGTACTCAATTTTTACGGCTTAAAAACTTTTTTTGTTTATATCTGTTTTACATTAAACTAAATCTTGTAACAAGATTTCTTGAAAACCATACATATTTGTACTCTTTTGTGAATAAAAAACCCAAAAAGAATTAAATTTTTAAATTGTGATTTCTTAATTTTCTGAGTTCTTTTTGTATTTTTTTACATGATTTTTAATTCTGAAGTTGCAATGTTACAAAACAACTACCAAACCTCTATTTCAGAGTCTTTTAAGTTTAAATAAAACATGACAAATTAATATTAGAAACATAAATCTTAGTACATTTTTTTTTACTAGGTCTAAGAGTAAATCTACCAAACCAAACCCACCACTAAAAATAAACATACACAACATTGTCTAAAAGACATATGAAAGCTAAGACCATGTACATCAAAGAGGCTAAATTAAGAGTGCTTAAGAATATTTAATTAATATTTGTGTGTATTTATACAAAAAAATACTTAAACATTCTTATAGGTTTTATTAAAATTTGTCCTCCATTAAAGAAGACTAAAAAGGGGTGCTTAAATTTTTTTAAAAAGTCAAAACATTATATTTACAATTGTGAAAGTGTTTATAATTGTGAAAGAGTTTACAAAAACAAACTAAAACAAAAGAAAAGTTGAAAAGTGTTTATAATTGTGAAAGATTTTACAAAAACAAACTAAAACAAAAGAAATGGTGAAAAAGACAAAGAATTTACAAACAAAAGAATTTTTTTTTTTAATTTGTAACCAACCACATAATACCACGTGGCGGTGCTTATGAGTTGCCAAAAATGCTTAGTTAAGCATCAATGCTTATTAATTTGGGTACAAATACAGATTTTTGATTTAATTAAATCATCAAAATACTCATTAAAATACATAAGCACTCTATTAGCACCCTTAATTTACATGCTCTAAGAATATCAAAGATCATTTATTGAAAAAAGAAAGCCAAATTTGTGACAAGGAGATAACACCAAAAAGATCAAATCAACCATAAACTCATATATAGTCAAATGCAAATAAATAAAAACACATAAAGTTTCTAAACTTATCAAAACCCATTTAACAAAATCAGTCTTCGAGATCTAAATTTTAGGACATTAAGCTAATAAAGTCTTGAACTTTAAACAAACCCACCACATAGAGAGAGAAAGTAGAGAGAGAGACGAAGAAATTGAGAGAAATAAACTCTTATGTTTTCTCTCCTGCTCTCTTATAAGCACCAAACCACACACAATACAAGACACATTCTGAAGAAGAAGAAGAAGTAGTACACTAGAAGTAATGGGTGATTTATGAGAGAAATATAAAACAGAGGGACTAAATATATAGTAATTTTGATATTCTTAGAGCATGTAAATTAAGGGTGCTAATAGAGTGCTTATGTATTTTAATGAGTATTTTGATGATTTAATTAAATCAAAAATCTGTATTTGTACCCAAATTAATAAGCATTGAAAACATTTTAACAAAAAAAAAAAATATATAGTAATTTTTTATTATATAATATTTTAATTAAATGAGATTTTTTTATAGTTGTGTGAACCGGTTTGGTTTGGTATGTTTATATTATCGTCAATTGCATATATGAATTTTTCATTTTTTTTCCCTCTTAATTAACTTTATTATTAATAGAGACCTTATCAAAGTTTTCTATGATATATGCATTTATATTTTTATCAAAAAAGATATAGGCATTTATATAAATAATACATTAATAACATAGTATATCATATTTACTCAATGTGGTCCAACACAATTACGAGACAATACATTAATATAATAATATTGAATCTATAAGTCCAACACAATTACAAGAAAGCGACCTAAAAGCATTTTGAGATCTCTAGATGCTTTATTGAATATCACCACACAACTTGTTGCGTTATTCATTAATTGCATGAAAGTTTGAGACTTTCCTTAAATCAATTTTCTGCAAAAAATATTTAATTAATGTAGAAATGTCATTTGCATGTATCCACTTTTAATCATTTGTTACATATTAAAAAATTTCGGTTCACTCTATGTTAGTAAAAGCAACTCAATTTTCCGGCTTAAAACATTGTTTTGTTTATGTGTGTTTTACGTTAAGCCAAAATACATACTAAATCTTGTACCAAGTTTCCTTGAAAACCGTACATATTTGTACTCTTTTGTGAATAAAACCGCAAAGAAATTTAAAGTCTAAATTTTGATTTTTTAATTTTCTGAATTTTTTATTATTTTGTATATCATTTTTTATCCCTTAAATATGAAACTAAAATAGGTTGTGACAAAATAAGAAAAAAGCCATTGGAAAAAGAAGATTTTCTTAGCAATTTCTTTTAAGAAATCAATTGAAATTTTATTCACAACAAAAATTACAGAAAAGACATCTACTTTTTAACATAATATATCAATAATATAAGAAAAAAAAAATCGTGGACATATAAATATGTTTGACTTTTCTTTTTGCCTATAAACTAATGTTATTAATGTTGTACGACATGAAGTTAATTATAATAAGACTATGCTTTTAAACATGTCCCTTTTTATGGAATAAACGAGTTTACATTTGTGGCAAAAGCTACATATTTTAATAATTTTATCGCAACATTAAATCATGTATATAAAAAATCATTCACAAAAAATAATACATCAATTTATAACATAATTTACTAAGTTGGAATGTTTAATCAATATTCTGGATACATTTTTAGTTATTTTTTATATAATACTATTTTAAAATTATTATTATGTATTATTTATCTTTAATCAAACTTAATTATTATATATTACTAAACAATGTGTTTTCAAGACCAGAAAATTTCCACCAAAATAAATATATAAATAACATTATAATTTTCATTAGTTTTTGTTTGGTTAAGAACACAATATATCAAACAAATTAACTACGTATATATACCTTTCACTAATTGTGGCATTTAGACCATGTCCAACAGAGAAACCCTCAAAATTTCTTAACTATTCATTGGGATCCATGAACAGTTAGTTTAAAATAAAACAAAAAATAAAATAATTAAAAACGCATCATTCATAGTTCGCCACGTATCCAAATGGCCCACTAAATAGTTAAGATCCGGATCTTAAATAGGAAATATAAGATCCAGATCTTAATTATTTAACGGGTCCCACCTGCTAAGATCTCTTTAAGAAACACCAATGCACATGCTCTTAATCATGTTATTTGTTTGGTGGTCTGGGACCACCTCTAGTGGTAGTTTTTTGTTTTTTGGAGGGTTTCTTAATCAAAAAGAAAAAGAAAAAACAAAAGATAATTAGAAACAAATTTAGAAAATGAGGAAAGATATTGATAAAATCCCTTAGATAATAATCCTTTAAACCTAAATCAAGAAACCCACGTATATAATAACTAAGGGAAAACCCGCGCGATGCGCGGATGCGGATATCTTATTGATTTTATTGTAGTTTGAAACCATATGATAGCTACGCGCGGGTGTTGAACTTTAAAACAATTATGCGTTTAAAATGTATTTTAAAAACTGTATAAATGTTTTTTTGCTATTTGTATTGGTATAAAGTGTATAATATAATTATTTTCAAAACAAATTGTGATAACTATTAATTTTCAAAATTAACTTTAAATTTTTTTTTATTTTTTCTAATGAAACGTAGATGAGAGTGTAAGTATGTAATTTATCATTTATGAATGTTTTTTTTTGTTTTTTCAATTTTTTATTTTCAATTTAAAATTTTTAATCTATTTGTGTGATTCTTATTCTAAGTCACATTATAATGTTATTTTTATTATTGTTTCCTGACATATTTTTCATCAAATATTCTTTAATTTATGTCAATTATTTCATCATTATTTGTCATTTTGTATCATTTATTATTTCTGTAATCTTTTTTTTGTGTTTTAAAATCATTTTGTTTCACATTTTTTGTGTTTTATAATTCTTTTGTTCTATAATTTTACTCCAAATCATGTTATTCTTAATAAAAAAAAAGAAACTAATTGAGGTTTTCACAAATGTTCAGTTCACTTCGTATTTATTTTTTATGTCTTTAATTGTCTATTAGGCATTTTTACTATTTTATTAATTTTCGTTTCTATTTAAAAAAACTTAATATTTTTTTTGCAAAAAAAACAATGTTTATGTTCCACGTATTATATGAACAATATTTCAAACTTCAACGTATCCATCGATACCTGTTTTCACAAAGAGATACTTGTAAAACATTAGACCATCTTTATAGATGACTTTTTGAAGGGATTCTCAGGTGGGTCCCACACTTTTAAGCAAAAGTCACTTCTTGCACTTCTTAGGTAAGAGTCGATTCTTGTTTTTTTCGCGGGCCCCACTGACACGTGGCGGCCCGCGATTGGTTTCTTTTTTTTTTTTTTTTTTTAAAAAATCGAAAAAATAATTAAAAAAAAAAGTTAAAAGCCCAAAAAATGTATCTTACCTATAATGATGCTCTTATAACCAACAACTTTTGAATCGTTAATATTTGAAACATTATAGCGTTGGAACTTTGACATTTTGCACATGGTCTCTTCCTAAAAGTTGATATATATATTTGGATAATGTATCAAGTTGCAACTACATTTTACTCATAGTCAAATGACTCATGTATATTCATGAAGATGATGTTGCACCAACTCAAAGGTAAACCAAAAAAGCTAATTAGGCACCTCTGAATATTTCAATTATACACTATGTTCTCGTGGAATAGTTTGAGATAATCATCTAAATTTTAATGAATTTCATAAAATTGTTCATGCGTAATTTTTGAATGAATATTTTAGATGATAATTTGAGACCACTGCATTGATCTCACTTGATTTGGCTGTTGTTATAGATGTCTCTAATGAGTCTTTGCTTAGATATAACTGACACCTAGTCGTGTTGTCCACAGAAACTGTCGGCGGTGAGCCCTCGATCAACCGTAGATGAAGTCAAGACAAAGCAATCACATTAGCGTAGCGTCTGCCGACTTTGAGGGACATCATCAGATTGAGAAGTAAAAAGGAGAACAAACCTGACATTGCACTTCTTACGTTGGTGCAATTCACAATCTCAAATGCAGCAACAACATCCTATACAAACATGTCATTGCATTTTAGAATCACATAATTGTATTATGTAGGACAGTAAGAGGGAAGAATATTATTCCACTCACACTAAAGACAACACCCACTTTGGTGCATTTGTCAATGGTGATGTTATTCGCTTTTCCTACAGATTATGAAACAACGATAAGGGCCATAAAGATTTATGAGCGAGATATAAAACATTTACGGTGAAAATGGAACGGTTCAAAGTTACCTTGTATCGCAAGACATAATCTTTACAACCAAATACATACACGATTGTGTGGAATCGCACTCTCGATAACCAAGTCCTTCTTCCCAATTTGGTTCTCAACGTACCCACCTAATAATGCGGTAGCGATCATCAATCATATTACACCTATTTTACAATAGTTTGTTTACAATTGCACACAATATAGTTCTTGTTAGTAAAACCCACTTGCGACCATTTGAAGTTCCATTTTCGTTGGTCCTGTTTTCGAAAAGGCTGGTTTAACGGTATGGGTTTCCTTTTCATGGCACTAACCGCTCGGATCTATCAGTTCGGTTCTTTGTCTTCATGTCATCAGTCACTTTTCTAAGACCTGGAAAGCAAAGAACGAATAGTAACTGAAGAAGCCAAAAACCTCTTCACAATGATATGAGAGAATCGATCTTTTTGTAACCAAATATCCAAATGCAAATCTTATCAAACGATATGAATAATGAAAAAGTATGATTTTATTGATAATAATCTTTGAGAAACGATTACAAGGTGTTTGAATATGATTCAAAATAAGAAAGTACAAAATTTAGGTCTAGAAAACGTTCGGAAAAGAAGAGGAGAGACTAAAATTAGGGTTTTGTCTCCTTTTATAGGCACATCTTCCTTCAGGTCGGGTTGGGGCCGTTCCTATTTTTCCGCCCCAACCCGTCCGTGATCTCCTCAACCGCCCGGGGATATAGGGGGACAGTTAGGGCGACATGATTATCCATTTCTCCCGATGGGCTTTGCTTCGGGCTTCTTTCACGCCTTTCGGTAAATGGGCCGAGTTGGGCTTGTCCGGATCCATGTACCAACAGTCAGCCCCCGAGATCTCCTGGCGAGTTTGAGGTGAGCTCGGGAGATCGAGTTCGGTTGGGTCGACTCGGTCGATTTCGGTATCGATAAATCCAGGAGACTTTGGATGGCCTTGAATTGTTTGAGGATGTCGACTTCCAAGTTACTCCGTCGGGTTTGGCTGGCACGGTTGAATCGGGTAGTTCGACTCCACATGAAGAGGTGACGAGTCAGATTGTCCGTGATTCGGTTGGTGTGTCGGATCGGCATGGGTCGATGATTCTTTGCGTTGAGCGGGGTCGCGGGCGCCGGTTTGGTTGCTTCGGTGCGGGTAGTATGGATCGGTTCTTGGCGGTCCTTCGGGAGATCGTGCGCGTGTTGGGGATGGTCGGTACGCGGATCGCCGGGTTAAGGATGATCGGGTTGCGGATGACGAGGAGTAGATTTTCCTTTGCTTTGTGTTTTTTCCTTTTAAGCTTTGGATGTTGAATTGCACGAGGCTTTTTAAACCTTTTGGTTTGAAGACTTTGTTGTTTAATTTTGAATTTGTAAGGTTGTTTATTGATTGTTGGATTGCGAAGTGGTTTTCGGCTTACATTAATAAAGTCGATTTTTATTAATTATATGTTTGCGGAGCGGTTTTAGGCTTGGATTAATAGAGTTTATATTAATCGTTTGGTTGCGGAGTTGTTTCCGCTTATTAGAAAAATTTGTATAGCGCGCCGTTGGATTCTAATGTGAGTCGTCTCGTTTGAGACGTGTAATTGCACGACCGGCCGGTCGGCAATGTGATTGTTTTGTTGATTGAGTGGAGTGTGTACTCGGGGTAGAGTATGTACCACTAGCCCCCCCTTTTTATTTTTTATTTTTAATATAGGCGTACTCGATGATGAGTTGCCTACGTACCCCGAAGTGGGGATCGAGCCTTGTCGTAGTTCACTAGTTGGATTACAAGTTATTGAATAGTTGATTTCTTGTAGTAGTACTTCATGAGATGGACCGAATTCCATGGTTTTAGAATTGCATTTGGCGGAATTCATCTAAGTAGCACTCTCTTGTTGACATTGATTCCATGTTCCTGGTCTTTGCCGGTTGCGCCCGTGTTGAGAGCTCCTTTGTCGGTTGGGGCCTGGTTGAGTTGGTACGGGTTTGCCACTTGTTGTGTCGGAATCGCGTTTACGTATGGTTTGACTAGCTCGTTGTATTTTTTGGCGAGGGCTTCTCTTTCCTCCTCCATTAGTATGTGGCATTGTGCTCAGTGAAGTGCGTCGTCGATTGTGACTGGTTTTTCAATATAAATGTGCTTCTTGAAGTCGGAATCGAACCAGAGGGCGTTTATGAGTGCGGATAACGCTACGGTGTCGGTTACTTTTACTTTTGAGAGCACGGCTTTGAATTTTTCAATTATGCTCCTTAGCGATTTTGTGGGTCCCTGGGATAGTGTGAATAGTTCCGCTTCGGTTGTTTCTTCGGATGTACACCGAGTAGTGCTTGAGGAACATTGCCGTGAGTTGGTGAAACCGGTGATTGATCCTTGTTCGATTTTTTGAGAACCATGTCGAGTCGGTCCCGAGAGGTTTTCTACGAACAGTTGACGATATCCTGCCTCTCGTTCCTTGTCGTTGAATTGAGCTCCGCCGACCGCAATGCGGAATGCCGTCACGTGCTCCTTGGATCGGATAGGCCATCGTAGACCGGAAGTTTGATCTTTCCCGGTTTTTTACCGGAGTGTCGACAAGGTGATTAGCGAAGGGGTTTTCAAGGATTCCTCGATTATTCTATCGATTTCGGGTGCCGCGCTTGTGGCTTGGTGGATTTCCGATCTCATTTTCTTTAGTGAGTCGGATAGCAATTTCTTCATTTCGTCCACGGTTGTGTTCTTGAAAATGTCGTTTGGATTCTCCGAACCGCCTAGTTGTCGATGATTGTCTCGACTAGGGTCGTAGATGATGTTTGGGTCGGGGCTTGGATAGTTGAGGCTAGTGCCTGTCGATTGAGGACGTTCCTTGCAAGTTGAGGCTAGCGCTGGCGGGTTGGGGATAGCTCCTTGCGGGTTGGGGCTAGTGCCCGGATGGTTGAGGGCGGCTCCTTGCCGTGTTGGGGCTAGTGCCTGCGGGTTGAGGCTCGCGCCCGGATGGTTGAGGATAGCTCCTTGCGGGGTTGGGGCTAGTGCCCTGCGGGTTGAGGCTCGCGCACGGATGGTTGAGGATAACTCCTTGAAGGTTGGGGCTAGTGCCTGCGGGTTGAGGCTCGCGCCCGGATGGTTGAGGATAGCTCCTTGCGGGTTGGGGCTAGTGCCCTGCGGGTTGAGGCTCGCGCCCGGATGGTTGAGGATAGCTCCTTGCGGGTTGATGATCCTCCCGGGGGTGGTGTTGCTTGGTCCTCCGAATTCGAGGGTTGAATCGTTGGTGCCGTTGGGGACGTCTTGAAATCCGGTGGGTTCTTTGAACCGGACTTGGGTCGGTCCTTTGGTGCCATAGCTCGCGGGCGCTTGTTATCGCATTGATAGTGGCGGTGAGGTATTTGATTTGTTGATGGGTTTTCTTTGATTCTTGATCTATGCGATGCGCGTTGGCTTGTCCGTCGGCGTCGATTTTATTGACCTTATCCAAGAGCGCGGTTAACGCTTGTTGGATGTTATTGGCCACGTTAGCATTGATCTCGACCGATGCAAGTTGGGATGTGAAATTATCTGACATCTTGATTCGAGGATTTGATCCGGATGGTGTGATTTGTATTGAAAATTAGTCGATTCCCCTCAGACGGCGCCAAATGAAGAAGCCAAAAACCTCTTCACAATGATATGAGAGAATCGATCTTTTTGTAACCAAATATCCGAATGCAAATCTTATCAAACGATATGAATAATGAAAAAGTATGATTTTATTGATAATAATCTTTGAGAAACGATTACAAGGTGTTTGAATATGATTCGAATAAGAAAGTACAAAATTTAGGTCAGAAAACGTTCGGAAAAGAAGAGGAGAGACTAAAATTAGGGTTTTGTCTCCTTTTATAGGCACATCTTCCTTCAGGTCGGGTTGGGGCCGTTCCTATTTTTCCGCCCCAACCCGTCCGTGATCTCCTCAACCGCGGGGATATAGGGGGACAAGTTAGGGCGACATGATTATCCATTTCTCGATGGGGGCTTTGCTCTTGAGCTTCTTTCACAACTTTCGGTAAATGGGCGAGTTGGGGCATCGGATCCATGTACCAACAGTAACCTACTTGTGATTTAATTTCCAGACATGCATAACCCCAGGAATGTGAAAACATAAACAAATTCAAACTTACCCGAGGTCACAGAACCTGTGCTGAGAGGCTGGAAAACAGCAGACATCCCCTGTTTCTGGTTCGACGATGATGATGGCTTCGAATATTCGGAGCTGAAGAGGGACGCGGAGGGTGCTGGAGGAGGAGCAGGAGCACCAGGTGGACCCTTTGCAGGAGCACCAGCAGGTTTACCTGACGCATTCCACACATGTCCCAAGGGATAATGGATTTTAACTTAATCTCTTTAGCCCATTGCACATGATCCGCGTCTTTGTTACGGTACTCCACAAGAACCTACAGAAGAACAATGAATATCAATTTCAAAATAAGAGCACATAGCAAAGACATAGATTGACTATTAGCACCTTATTGTTGTAAAACTTAGCCACCCGCCAACTTTTTTCCACATGAGCTATTGGCATCCTTATTATACATTGCAAAGAACAAATACAAGAAAAGTGGCAAAGAGAGAAACTACAATCACAATCTTATCCAGTGAAAATGGCGCCAATGATATATCGAAATCAAACATGATGGCTTAGTGCTTACCACAATCTTTGCCAGTGAAAGCAATCCATGCCAATGCAGACAAACTATCAGATTTCATCGTAACGTCACTCAAAGGCTTGAGAAATCCAGCCAATCTAGCCATATTAGGCTTCATCGTAACGTCACTCAAAGGCGGATATACAATTCGATTACACATCCACTAAGTATCAGGATACTTACAATTCGATTACACATAGTATCAGGATCTTATGTGTCCATAAAAAAAAACGTAACATGAGTCTACTTTACGCGGACGAGAAGATCCTTCTGCGCAGCGAAAGCTTCGGATACAACTTTGGTCACATCTAGAACAGATCCACCGATCTTCTCAGACGCCGTCAAAGCGTTACCTACGCATTGAGAAATCAGATCTTCGTAAGCTAGAATCGATGTATCAGACGACGCCACATCGATTCCGGCGCCGGAAGAAAAATCTCCTCAGCGGGAAAGAGTAACTCCTCCTCCGTTGCTTGAGCCACCAAATCGATTCGAGCGAAAACTAAAACAGCAACGTATCTATACAGATCAAAAAGCCATGGAATCGAAACAAGCATAAACTAAACCATAACCAAACCGATACAGATCAAAGCCATCAAATCAAGCAGAATCTAAATCAGAATCAAACCGATAAAGATCAAAAAGCCATAGAATCGAATCGAGAAGAAGCAAAATCGATACAGATCCAAGGAGATGAAGAAACGTACCATCACCATCCTTGTCGAATAAGCTAAAAGCTTCCTTGAACTATGAGATCTGATCCTTTAGCCACAAACGCCGCAGCTGCTAAACCGGTTCCGATTAGACCCGATAGCGAAATCCGGTTTAGATTCCGAGGTATAGGTTCGGTCACGGTGGTGAGAAGAGGAAGTGGAGATCGAGGAGATGAACGGATCTGATAAAGAAAGCATCGCCGGAGACAAGATAGCGTGGAAGCGGAAAGAGAAGAGAGGATGGTTTAATGGCTTTTTCAAGGATGAGGGCCACAAAAGCAAAGTGGACCAATCACAGCATGAATAAAAATGCAAACGAAAAGTGACGTGTCAGCACCTAGAGAGAAATCGCTTGTCTTTTGTAGTATAGATTTGATTAACGCAAACTTAGAGCATCATTATCAACAAGAGGTAAAAAAAAATTTTCACCTTTTATTTTATTTTATTTTTTTATTAAAAAAAAATAATAATAATAGATCAATCGCGGGCCGCCACGTGGCAGTGGGTCCGCGAACAGTATTAGAGTGCATCTTATACTAGGTGTTTTGGATGTTTTTTTTATATATAGTGGCGGACCCCACCAGCAAAGAGGTGGGCAAGATACCCTATATTAGTGCTCTTAATTGGTTAAATACACCATTTTAAGATTTCAAGTTTAAAGGAAATCGATGCATCTCATAATATGATGAATGCAAATTACTGATATTATGTTTCACTGAATTCTTTGTATAATAAATACTTATAATTTAGATCATTAATTAATAAAGATTAGAGGGGGTTATTGGACAATGAATTTATAATTATTTGTAATGATTTAAGATTTTATTGGATTTTGGGAGGATTTTGAGATTCTA